>CM028133.1:1131460000-1132060000 GCA_016271365.2 Neoceratodus forsteri | reverse complement strand
CCCTAACTGGTGCAATAACAATGTTTTTTTGCAATGAATATTTATATATACACACACATACACATATAATCGCACATACACACACACCACACACACGTGTGTGTGTGTGTAAAAGTAGGATCTCATGAAAAAAGACTTATGAAATGGGTTTAGCATTTTTGAGCCCTTTGATTGGTTGATAGCCATGCGCTGAAAGTGTTTGGCGCATGGCTTCAACTAGTCCTGGCAAGCAGGATGCAGTACCCATTCCTGGAATCCTTGTGCCACCACTGTGATTTACTTACAATCAGCCACCATCTTTATTTTTAAATACAAAGTTAAAACTCCCAGTGCTCCTCACATGCTGCCCCCCCCCCAAATACACCGGCAGCTCAAATGAACAAAACCTGCATGTCAGCAGTTTGATTTTTTTAATCACTATTCACGTTTGTCGAAGTTACCGGTACAGCTTTGTAGCTTGCATCTCTGCTGCCCGCCACCACCTGCTTGCTCACTTGCTCCCTCTGTCACCAAGCTGCCAGACAAAAAAGTACTGTACTCTGTGTAACCCCCCACCTCAAAGTCAGTTTAAATAATAAAATACCGCATCTCCACAACTTAACTGTTCAGTTCCTACTTAACCTGCTCTGTTCTCACAGCATGCATGCTCACTCGTGACAGTGCTGCTGCCGCACCTCTCTGTGTGCTCAGTCACTCCTTGCTGTCTTGGACCAACAAGAGAAATAAATGAAAATATAAATGCACCTCTATTAAAGGAAAACTCCACCCATATCTTCTAAATGTTATTTGTTTCATGTCAATAGATAACTGTTTTCATGTAGCTGTTAAAGATGTATGCAAATGTTTTAGTCTGTTTTACAGTTCATACTAGGCCCTGTGACTGCCCTGGGAGTCTCCATTTCATGGTTGTTGAAATCTCATTGTCCCTGAGAGCTGCATTAGCAAATGAGAACATTATGCATAATCACCCTTTAAACTCCCCCGTATGCCTGCCTGCTTAGTTAGTCTTAAAAGAACAAGCTGCAAAAAGATGTGGAATAACACATTTACCTTCAGTGAGCTTTGCAAACTGTCCGAGTTATAATGCAGATTTTTTCCCTTTAAAGTTTCATCAGTTTATGAGTTTCCAGAGAGTTTTTGCAGGATATTTGTTCTTTCAACAGAAAGATACATGGGGTGGGATATTCAAAGGGGTTGTGCCATTCGCAACCCACTGATGCACCCTGGCGCAATATTCAAAGGGGCTGGCTGTGCTGCGCAACCCCCGATGCACCAGGACACACCAGTAATGTACGCGGCACAAGTGCGGGGGGCATGCCCATGCATATGCGGCACATCCCGATATTCAACCTGGGATGTGCGGTGCATATGCAGGCACAAACCCACCCTGAGCCGCACAGAGGCGCACAATGTTAAGCCCCTCAAATCCGGGAACAAGTCAGGGACACCCACAGGTGGGCTGCCACATTGCTGGGCACAACACGGCAGCCGCCTGCTGTGGGTGGCCACCCGACCACCCCGGATACAGTCCAGGAGCCCCCTGTCCAGGGGGCATCATGCACCCCCTCGCCTGATTGCGAGCATGATGCAAATAAATCCCTGGTGGTCCAGTGGACTGCTATCCCCTGCCCAATCAAGGGCATGTAATATAATGATCCCTGGTGGTCCAGTGGACTGATCTCCATTGTCCGCTAGCAGGCAGTAGTCAATCACCCTGTGGTCCAACGGTATCCCCCCTCTCCATCCACCCACTGAGACCCTGCCACCCTGAACCCCCCCCCGGTCAGCAGCAGGCAGCAGCTCCCCTTCCACCTGCCAACTGACAGCATACAGTATGGCTGTATGCCTATTGGTCCACTGTGTAGGCCAATGGGCGTGCAGACTGCACTGTACTACACAGTCCCAAAATGTGAATGCACCATTCACATTTTGGGACTGTGTAGTACAGTACAGTTCGTACGCCCATTGGCCCACACAGTGGACCAATAGGCTGCATAGCTGTACTGTACACTGTCAGTCGGCAGGCGTCCGGGTGGCTTGCGAGCGGGAAGCTGCCTCCCACCATTGACCGGGGGGGTGCAGGGTGGTGGGGTCTCAGTGGGTGGGTGAGGAGGGGGGTACCGTTGGACCACATGGTGATTGACTACCGCCCGAGAGCAGATGATGGAGATCGGTCCACTGGACCACCAGAGATCATTTAAATACATGCCCATGATCGGGCAGGGGATAGGTTCCACTGGACCACCAGGGTTATTTTATACATATGCCCATGACTGGGCAGGAGATAGCAGTCCACTGGACCACCAGGGAGTCTATATGCTTATGGCCACTATCGGGCGATGGGGCACAGTGCCCACTGAGAGGAAGGGGGCATCAGTCCCGATGGCTGCAGCCTGGCAGGGCGCAAGTACAAGTCACCAGGATCGGTGCACCGCATGCAAATGGGGCTATAATGACATTGAAATGACCCCATTTGCGCCTTGCATGTATAATGGCCTCATTTGCATGCCCAGCGCTGAATATCATGGTTGATGCACCTAGCCAACCTGCACTTGCGCTGGCACATCCCTCTGCTCCCCACCTGCCACTTGCGCTAATGCAGTGCGGGCATCCCCAGTGCCATATTCAATGGTGCTGAGCCAAGGCGCAGCACCGTTGAATATAGCCTGGATTATGCCCTGGCTCAACCCAGTTGCACTGCACTCAGGCTTGCACCCCTGCCTGGCACAGTCTGTATATCTAGCCCATGGTATAAATGGGTGATCTGACATCATGTTCTTATATGCTAATGCAACTCTCAGGGACAATGCAATTTCAACAACCATGAAATGGAGATGCCCAGAGCAGCCACAGGGCCTAGTATGAACTGTAAAAATAAACTAAAACATTTGCATACATCCTTAACAGCTACTGTACATGAAAAGAGTTGTCTATTAACATGGAAACAAATAACATTCAGAAGATATGAGGCGATACCCCTGAATAAATCAGATCTACTCTTTGTTCTGTACTCTAACTAGACTGTGGTTCCAGTTTGTGATCAAGATTGTGTTGCTGCCATTTGCTCTGTTTAACCTTGTTTTACAGGGGTCCCGAGGGTCGAGCTGGAGAAACCAATCCTGGTGGCAAGTGCCAAAGATTTGGATACTGGTAAAGCATATCAGGGGAATTGTGAAGGTCATTGTTGTATTCTGTGTGGGCCACTTGCAGGGACCTAGGGGGTTACAGTGTCCCAGAGGGCTGTGCCCAAGCTAGTGCGACCACTAATAACCCTGACCTCTGAGTGTAGGCACCTGTTTCAGAACTCAGGCTCTCAACCTACTGGTTGCCCAGCAGGTACGGGTAGTAGCCCTTGAGGTAGTGCCAGCTACTGTAGGGTTACACAGAGATGGCAGAAAAGTAGTTAACTAAGAGAGCAGTAGCTCAGACTAAAGTTAGAGAGAGAGATACTGTGCTCTAAAATGGAGCTCACTGGAGAAGAGAAGGGATCAGGGTAGAGAGCAGAGGTCCAGAGGCAGAACCGCTTCCACTTCATGGTGTAAGTGGACCCAGTGGAAGGCTTCCTAGCCACCATGAGGACAACAGCCACCTAGGAGAGACCCCAAATCTGGCAACTACTAGGTCTGCAGGAGCTAGGCATGCAGGTGTAAGGACTTGAGGTTTGGCTGGACTAGAGAGCCCTGGTCCTGGATGAGCAATGGAGGCGCCGCTAACTGCTGTAGTAGCGGAAACCAAATCTAACGAGGCCAGTAGGGAGCAACGAGATCATCTCCGCCCCCTCCACCCTCAAGAAGCTGAACAGCACCTCTGGAAGTAGAGGGAGGGAAGGAAGGAGGGCATAGAGAAACTTCCCTGTCCAACAGAGGGACAATTCATCTCACCAGAAAACACCAGGCCCTGGACCTCTGCAGCATAAACTGAGCAGTTTGGCATTGAGTGGGGACACAAAAGGTCCAGCTCTGGTCGTCCCCACCTGTCGAACAGGTGCTCTGTGATGGACTGGAGTAGTTCCCATTTGTGGGCTTCGGATCAAGACCTGCTTACGCTGTCAGCCAAGATGTTTTGGGTGCCTGGAACATGCATGGCGGTGATCTCGATTTGGTGTTCCTGGGCCCAGTACCAGACCCTCATGGTCTCTCTGCAGAGAGGGTACACGAGTGGGTTCCCCCTGCTTGTTGATGTAAAAGACCACCAAAATACTGTCTGTCTGGACTAGAAGAGAGCCTGGATCAAGGCTCATCTGAAATGCCTGAAAGTACAGAGGACTGCTTTCATCTTTAGTATGTTGATGTGCAGGTTCTGCTCTGTTGAGGACCAGGTCCCCTGAGTGCACTGATCTGCTGAGTGAGTGCCCCAAACCTGCCCCAAGGTGTCTGTGGTCAGGATCTGCTGTGGAGTTTCCAGCCTGAATGGGACCCCTTTGGAGAGGTTGACAGCATCCATCCACCAGTCCAGTACCCGGCAAACTGTGTTGGTAACTGAGACCAGTTGCTCTCACGCCATCTGAGCAATGGTCCCACTGCACACTGAGTGTCCACTGAGGAACTCTCATGTGCAGGCGAGCTAGTGGAACAGCTGGAATGGCAGCCGCCATGTGACCGAGAAGTCATAAGTCTGACCTGGCTGGGAACTGCTTGAGGTGGACACTGCCCAATCCTGAGACCACAGATGATCTGCTCTGTCCGGCAGAAGAAAGGCCTTACCCTGCACCAGTATTGCCCCCCATGTATTGGAGCTTTTGGGTGGGCCAAGGGGATGACTTCAGCAGATTTAGAGTGATCCCCAGATCTTTGAAAAGGGTAAGTGTCCACAAGAGTACCAAGCAGCTGAGCCCTTGCAGGTGCTGTTAGGAGCCAGTCATCTAGGTAAGGGAAGACAAAATGGTCCTGTCTCCTGACGGCCACTGCCACCACCACCAGGCACTTGGTGTTAGGAGCCAGTCATCTAGGTAAGGAAAGACGTAATGGCCCTGTCTCCTGACAGCCACTGCCACCACCACCAGGCACTGGGTGTTAGGAGCCAGTCATCTAGGTAAGGGAAGACATAATGGTCCTGTCTCCTGATGGCCACTGCCACCACCACCAGGCACTTGGTGTTAGGAGCCAGTCATCTAGGTAAGGAAAGATGTAATGGCCCTGTCTCCTGACGGCCACTGCCACCACCACCAGGCACTTGGTGTTAGGAGCCAGTCATCTAGGTAAGGAAAGACGTAATGGTCCTGTCTCCTGACGGCCACTGCCACCAACACCAGGCACTTGGTGTTAGGAGCCAGTCATCTAGGTAAGGAAAGACGTAATGGCCCTGTCTCCTGACGGCCACTGCCACCACCACCAGGCACTTAGTAAACACCCTGGGAGCCGATGACAGGCCGAATGGCAAGGCTTGGTACTGGTAATGGTGCCCCCAGAAGAGGAATCGCAGGTACCTACTGTAAGGCTGTAACAGAAGGATGGAGGCACGATCCTGCATATCCAGGGAACAGAGTCAGTCCTCTTAGTGAAGAAGGGGAAGTAGACCTCGCAGAGTGATAATTCTGAACCTCTTGTACTCAACATATTTGTTTAGATGTCTGAGGTCTAGAATGGGGAAGATCCCCTGTCTTTGGCACGAGGAAGAAATGGGAATAAAATCCCTTTCCCCTCTGACCTGGGGGGACTGGCTCTATGGCCTACTTTAGAAGCAGCACCTGAATCTCCTGTTCAATTAAGGCGACATGTGACTGGGGGTAGTGGGAGTGCAAAGGTAGATTTTCAGGTGGTCTCTCCAGAAACTCCAGTGTATGTCCTCTCTCTATGATCTGAAGGACCCACTGGTTGGTAGAAATTTTGCTCCATCCCTTCAGGTAAAGGGAGAAGCAACCGCCACACCACCTCTTCCAGGGTCTCTGCTGGGGGTGGGGGTCTGGCAAGGAGTCAGGCTGAAGCTCTCGGGGTGAGGAGGGCAGCCTGGGAGAACTTAGTGGTTCTGAAAGAGGAACCTCCAGGAGTTTGGGAGGTGGCCTTGCACTAAAGCCTCCCTCATTGCTGCTGCTGCTGGTTCCTAGACTGCTGTTCTAAGCATCTCTGAAAGGACTGCTTTTGAAAGGCTTCTGGGGCCCATGTACATTTTCTGGACAGGCCAGATGGCACTGCCTGAGTCTTGGAGATGTGTGATGAGTTTCTCAGCCTCATCTCCAAACAGGACCAAGCCCTTGAAAGGAAGGTCCATAATCCCGGTCTGAAGATCCTGGGTGAACCCCTAAGACCCAAAGCCATGAATGGCGTGAGAGACAGATACCGGTGGCAGAAGCTATGTCAGTCATATCAGCGGTATCCTAGGATGCCTGCAGAACATGTGTGTCCATATCAGAGCTGGACTTTAATAGGTCCAGAAGTCTGCTTTGTGGTGCATCCTGCTTGGCCTGCACCAGCTCCATGCTCTTTCTCACTGACCGTTTTGATATTTATTTATTGAGTATCTCTGATTAAACCTTTGAGAACAAGCTCATTACATAGGTTCCATGTCAAGGTAAACAGCAAGGGTCATAACAACAAAGTTGCAGTAAACAGTAGCAAAAAATTGGTTACAGAGTAATGAGATTTAAACAATATTTATAAATAGTGGACAAAAGGTACAGGGAAAAGAGGGATGAGAGTGTGACAGAAGGAGGGGAAGGGAGGGTGCAGGGGAGGAGGAAGCAGAAAGGACGACACAGAGGGGTTGTGCTAGAATCAGCCCACATTGTGGGCCTTGTCAGAAGACATGTATAGACTGCATAGATGCCAGGCACTGGGGACGAGGGGCCATGCCCAGCACTTAGATGCAGGTACTGAGATTCCGGAGGGGCCAGCCGAATGGGCTGGAGCAGGGCCGAGTATAGGGCACCAGAAGCATAGAGAGCTTACTAGTGACAAGGTGAGAGGAGCGGGGGAAGAGGACGTGGGGAGGGGAGGAACACTTAGAGGTTTAGTAGTGGGTGTGAAGGAGTAGAGTGGCAGCGGTAGCAATGCTGTGGTGGGATTATCAACAGGAGGGCAGGAGGCCCTATAGGAAACAGCCGCAACAAGCATTGCAGCATGTGGGTGAGAAAACAGAGATCCGGTGTAGCAAGTGGCCGAGGTGTAAACCTTCTTGCCCAGTTGGTCCAAATGTCTTGACTCTTGGTCGGGAGGCTGATTGCTAAGGTGTTTGGGCCTCTTCAACCTGTCATGGGCTGTGGTGATGATCATGGAGTTGGCCAGTGGATGTTCCACAAGGAAGGGCTTGTCTCTGGGGGCTCCTTAGACCCTATCAGCCTTCTTTGACACTGTTACAGAAGACAAGGGATGCTTCCAAGTAAGCCTGGTAAAGTCTTGGAAGATATACACCAGTGGGGGTACCACTAACAGCTTCAGCTCCTTCTAGCACAGGTACTTTGATAGGGATCCAGGTCCTCTGTTTCCCATTCATTGATTGCCTGGATGTTTCTCATGATGTCCATAAAGGATGGATCATCAGGAGGGGACCTGGGGGCATCTCAGCTATCTGGTGTGGGAGGATGACTCCTGGGTTCTGAACCTCTGGAGGAAGAGGAAGAGCTGTGACTTGAATCCTCTGAACCAGAGGAGGAAGACTCATGCTGGCGTCTGCCTGAGGAGTGGTGCCAGCATTGGCCTGAAGATCGAGATGACGAGTGTCTATGCCAATGGCCCCTATGCTTGGACCAGCCCCTGCGTCCATGTATAGGGTATGGACAGTGGCTTTTAGGTAGATGGGTAGGCTCTCTGGGTTCTCTGGGCTCAGGTTCAATGACAATCGGCTTATCAGGCCTGGGAGGGAGGACGCCCCATTTTATTTTGTTCCAAAAGAAAGGAAAAAGGTCCTTCACTTTACTAAGAAGAATCTGGGGATCCACTGGGCCAGCAGGCACCTGGGGCTGTGGATTAGTGGGAACTGGTGCAGCAGATCTTGGTGCATCAGACATCGATGCAGCTGGAGTTGGAGGGCCAGGCACCTGGTCTTCTGAAGTAGGAGCCGTGGGCGTCAGGTTCTCTGACATCGGTGTGGGAGAAGTGGTCATGTCCACAAGTGACGCCGGCGACAACTCGGGTGTCACTGGTTGCAATGCTGGTTTGTCCAGCGATGGAGTAGCAGGTGTGCAGTGGCACTGGTCCGAAATGCGTCTGGTGCCAGCTGGGCTGAAGCCCATGGAGACATCCCATTAGAACTGGGCAGAGGTGCTGCAGTGGCTGGAGAGGTAGGCACGTGCTCCTAGCCTTGGTGGCTCTTGTACAAAGATGTAGAGGTCGATGCCAGGGCCGGACAGACAGCGGGTACTGACCTGCAGCCTGAGGTACCGACCCTGCCACCTGAGGAAGAACCCTTAGAGATAGGTACGGCCTTTACCCTCTGGGGCTCTAGTGCTGAGACAGAAGACCTGGACCCTCACTAACCTCCGCCTGCCTTAAGCACCAGGGTGGGAGGTTTGTCCACCGGCAGCCTGGAGGGAGTGAAGGCAGGCCAGGTAGGATGATCTGATCCCTCTGAGAGGAGGAACCAGAAGTGGTTATCTTCTTGTGGGGAGACTGCGATCAGGAGCATGTTCGGGTGTTCTCCTTGTCTTCATCCTGGGACTTGTGCTTCCTCAAAGCCTTCTCCTCCCTGTGGGTCGAGGATGAAGAGGCCTCAGAAATGGAGGAGGAGAATGAAGAAGGACTCTTCCCAGAGGATCGCTTCTGCATGGCGGCAGGTTGTTTTCAAGAAGGTGAACTATCAGGGCCTTCTGGTGGCAGAGCCTAGTCCTTTGGTTAAAGCTCTGGCAGTGCTGGGAGCCCGCGGTGTCGTGGTTTGGGCTCAGGCAGAAAAGGCAGGCCACATGGCCATCTTTTGATAGGAGTTGGTTCCTGCACGCACACTTAGTTTTTGACATTCGACGGAGGAGATTAGCAATGCAGTCATGCAGAAAACAATAAGAATATTTCACTTTTTGTTGGAAAAATAAAAGAAATGTGAATAAACTTGCAATGGCGGTCAACTGTAGCAGGAGGCATCCGTGGAGTCGATGCAAATGGCTTGACGGTGGGAAAAGAAGTGAGGTGGGTCTGGCAACCGCCCCTTTTATTCCACTGGCTGATGGGGTAGGCCAGGTTCAGAGGGTGGTCCCCACTGTAGACTGCTAGCTAGAAGATTTCCGTGGGGTCCTGGTGCCTGGCGGCTTAGTCTTTATGGTTACTGCCTGCTGCAAGAGCTCCAGCCTGAAGTAAGATCTATTTTCTTTCAAATAAATACACAGATTTAACTTTCTTCTTACTCAAGCCAATAAATTTTGATTTTAACATGCATGTACAATTCATATGCTTGTTTCGTAAGAGCAATAAGACATGATGGAGTTTGCGCTAGACACTTCTAGCGCACGGCCAGGGACACAGTAAGGCACCATCTGGTTCATCCTGGGTAAATGTATAGTAGAAATATGTAACTGCAGGACCCAAGTACAGCAGAACCCAACTGAAATGCGCATCTATTCTGCTCTGCCCTGGGGAAAATATTGGACCCAACTGAAAATGAGAAATCACCTCTCAGCTGGGCTACCCTTGGTGGATACAGTACATAAATTGGTAAAAACAGGGCCCCATTGAAAATCAGACTTTACTCTCTGCTGTTCTATCCTCAGTAAATAGTGTAAAGTGGGTAAAAGCAGGATCCTACTGAAAATTAGATATTGCATCTGAGCTGTGCTACCCTGGGTAAATACAACGTAAAAATGGGTAAATGCAGGGCCCCATCAAAAATGAGACACTGCTCTCCATTGTGCTATCCCGGCTAAATAGTTAAAAATTGATAAAAGCTGGACCCCACTGAAAATGAGATACTGCATCTCATCTGGTCCGTCCTGGGTAAATACGTAGTAATATGTGTAAAGCAGGACCAAAGTACAGAACAACTCCACTAAAACATGCATCTATGCTGCCTTGTCCTGGGAACAATACTGATTCCACTGAAGAGTAGAAATTACCACTCAGTGGTGCTATCCTGGTAGATACATTACAAAAATGGGTGAAAACAGGGCCCCATCTAAAATGAGATATTGCATCTCCGCTGCGCTATCCTGGGAAAATACAGTGTAAAAATGGGTAAAAGCAGGACCCACTGAAAATGATTTACTGCATCTCATGTGGTCTTTCCTGTGTAAATAAATAGTAAACGTGTTTACAAGCAGGACCCCAGGACAGTACTGTATTAATTAGCACTGTAAAGGTGAGGACGGGTGCGATCTTTAAATAAAGCTATAGAACTGACATCATAACTGCTATAATAAGATATGTGCATACAGTACAACACTAAAATAAATAAAGCAGCCACAAAGATTAAAAAACACAAGATAAAACAAACAAGACCAGCATTGCTGGCACCAGTTAAATCTTATTTTTGCCTTCCACTCACCTGCATGTCTCTGGTTGCTGGCAGCTTCAGATGCTTCTAGACCGGAAACTCCGCCAGTAACATTGGTTCCCCTTCTGAAACCCCGCTTTGTACTCTGCTGGCTCCATCAGTTCAGCCACCATGAGGCAGAATTCCTCCAGCCCCTGTCCACATGGCCGTAGTACAGCTGGGGAGGTAGGGGACAGGATCCAGGGACTCAGCGGAGGTGGGGGAAAGAGATAGCATGTCCAAGCATCCATGGGGCATTGGCAGCTGTAGACAGTGTGTTGACATGCTGCTCGCTGACAGAGATTTTTCTCCTTTGTACCCATCCACCTCCCACTGCTCATGACACCCGGGGTGGGGTGGGGGTCCCTGCTGGCATTTTGGCTTTATATGTCTCTCCTTTAAGATACTGCTAGAAAAGCACAAGTTAACATCATGCACAGAATCATCTGTTGTAGTGAAGCCAAGGATGAGTTAAAACTCACCCCACCACTACCACCATCTCTCATCACATGTAAGTGTTCTATATCTGCCTCTTACTATAAAGTGCTCTGAAAACAAGAGTGCTTAGGAAAAATAAAATCCACCCATCCCAAAGTGTCTGATATAACAGTTGTTAGATGCCTTACCAAACTGGCAAGAGCTGACCCCTTCTATAGTACTGTACTTATTAGAGAGTTACATAGTTATGACGGCAATAAGCCACAACAGGGAATGGGCGTATGCCGAATTAATACACGCCCTGACTGTGCAGTATGGCACAAGTTCAATGGACGAGTGCCTTAAGCAGCAGGGTGTGCATTAATTCTGCATACAACCATGCCCTGGAGTGACATAATGCACTTATAAACTATAACCCAAACAAAGAAGAAAGAAAAAAGCACCTGAGCTGGGGATTTTAACACAGACCACCTAAAATACCATTTTGTTCGGCTACCAAGGCAACTAGAAACCTGAGACTCCAAGAAGCACGTTATTCTTTCTCTGATGCACAACCTGGTGCTTTAAATTTAAGCAGTATGTATATCTATGGTACCCAAATAAATAGGTTAGCATTCAAAACGTATAAAGAGATGCAGAGGGAGGATAGGGAGGTGTATGAGGGGAAACAAAGGGAAGCAGGCAAAGCAATAAGGAGCACAAAGGCACTTACTAATGAGGAGGTAATGAAATGGGAGAAGACATTTTTAAGTGAAAAGAGGAAGACCAGGGGTGGGATTGTAAGGTTAAAAGGGGAAGGGGGGACTGTGCAGAGGGGGACCAGGAAAAGGCAGATATCCTGAAACAACTTTTGTTCAGTATTCACAGAAGGAGAAGGGGAGGGGCCACAAAAAAGTAACAGAAGCTCTGGAGGGGGGAGGGAGGTGAACTAGTCCATTTTCAGAGGACAATCCTGAAAGGATTCACTAAGCTGAAGGTGGACAAAGCAATGGGGCCAGACAGGATGCATCCAAGGGTATTGAGGGAGCTCAGGGAGGTACTAGCTGCACCTCTGACTGTCCTATTTAACAACTCACTGGAAATGGGAGTGGTTCTGGAGGACTGCAGATGTAGTCCCACTACACACAAGTGGTAGCAGGGAGGAGGCTGGTAATTATAGGCCAGTTAGCTTGACATCAGGCGGGAAAGCTAATGGGATCACTGCTGAAGGAAAGAACTGTGGAATATCTTGAATCAAGTGGTTACAAGTCCCGAGGCAGCATGGATTTATGGAGTAGGTCATGTCAAATGAGTCGGATAGATTTCTCTGACAGGGGTGACAAAGGTTTAAATCGGATGGAACAGTAGACATGGCCTACCTAGATTTCAGTAAGGCTGTCGACACTGTTCCACATAGGAGACTCGTGAATCAAGCTCAGTAGCTTAGGAGTGGATCCAGGTGGTAAACGAGATAAGAAATTGGTTAGGACAGGCTACAGAGGAAGGTGGTAAAAGCTGTTCATCCTGAGGAAGGGAGGGTGACCAGTGGGTGCCTCACGGATCAGTGCTGGGACCAGTCCTCTTTAATATCTGTATAAGTGACACTGCAGAGGAGTTGGGGGGGGGTTGGGGAGAGGTCTGCCTCTCTGCAACAGGGTGGACACTTGGGGGGAGGGGGAGTGTAAAGGATGAGCAGAGACCTAAGAAAACTAGAAGAGTGGTCAAATGGCAGCTGGGTTTCAATGCAAAAAAGTGCAAAATAATGCACTTAGGGCACAGAAACCCAGGGTGGACTACAATTTGAGTGCAGTGGTATGGACGACTACCAAGCAGGAAAGGGACCTGGAAGTAATCATAGCTGATGACCTAAAGGTGGCCAGGCAGTGTAACAAGGCAACTGGGAGGGTCAGTGTGACGCTGGAGTACATAGAGAGGGCAGCAGAAAGGAAGGCGGGTGTTGCCTCGGATGTATTGGTAAGAAGACTAAGAATCAACATTTATATAGCACTTTTCATACACAGTGTATCCCAATGCGCTTTGCAAGCAATGCTAGACTGGCAGTGAAGTGACTGAATGTGTAGTGGCAGCCATATCGCACATCATCACCCACACAAAGCCTGGATAATTGCATGAACCGGTTTATGGGAAGGGGAATGTTGGCCAGGACACTGGGAATGTCCCCTACTCTTTGCGAAGTATGCTCTGGGTTATTTTACTTCCACCTGGACACCCACCAGGCCAACACCAGGATGAGTAGAAGGGACCTCGATTTAACGTCTCATCCGAAGGACCGCACCCCCCTAATACTGCACTCGGATGCCAGCGATTTTTAGGTGCAAGCCCAATCCTGGTGTGGGACGAGAATCCACAACCTTTTGGTCCAGAGGCGGATGTGCTATCAACTGAGCCACGCTGACACGTAAGACCCCACATAGAGTACTGTGTCCAGTTATGGAGACCACATCTCCGGAAGGACATAAAGTGGAGGCAGTCCAGAGGAGGGACCCTAAAATGGTGTGGGGTCTGCATCAAAAGCCCTATGAGGGGAGACTAAAGGACCTCAATATGTACACCCTGCAAGAGAGGAGGGGGGATATGATAGAGACCTTTAAATACCCAACGGGAGTAAATAAGGCACAAAAGGGAAGCATTTTTCAGGAACGCAAGTGCTCAAGGACAAGAGGACATGCTATGAAGCTGCAGAGGAGTAGATTCAGGACAGACGTGAGGAAGCACTACTCATAGAAAGAGTGGTGGATTCCTGGAATAATCTCCCAGCAGAGGTGGTGGGGGGTGAAAATGGTGGGGTTAAGGAATGCATGGGAGAGGCTCAAGGGAATCACAGTAGAAAGGAATGGGGGAGGAAGAGCTGTAGCTCAAGTATGGTCTGCGGTAATAATGTAAGCAGGGAAAAAAGGCAGACTGGGTGGGCCAAGCAGTCCTTATCTGCCATCAAATTCTGTTTCTACATTTCTAAACAGAGGAAAGAAATCGGCGACTTAGCTGGGATGAACCCAAACTACTCAGAATACTGTTCTGCTACCAGCTGTGCCACAAAGGCAACTGGAATCCTGGGACTCCCAGAAGCACATTATTCTATCTCTAATGCACAAGATGCAACATAGATAATTACATTTTCATTCACAAGAGTGCGGTGTGCACATATATGGAACCCAAACAGAAAAGAGAAATACATAAATGCCTTGGCTGGGATTTGAACCCATACTGCCTGGAATATCATTAAGTTGGGCTTTTGTGCCGGCATCTTTTTTACACTGCACAATAAACTTATCACAAGTTACTTTACTGTGTATTTAGCATCCTTCCTGTACAAGTGTGGTTTCTTGTTTTCTGCTCTGTGAATGTGTATCCTGCACGGAGTACTGATGTACTGATCCCCACAATACAACTGCAGTGGCATTTAATAATGAGCTTAACGTCAACTGGAAGGAATGCTTTGGGCCAACAAGTACATCACAGGGTGCAGCAGGAGAGTCACTTTCAAATGAGAAAGAGCACAAGGACCAGGGAGCATGTAGTGAAGCTGGAGGGTGGAGGCTCAAGAGGGATGTGAAGAATATTCTTCACTGAAAGAGTGGTACATGCCTCGAAATGACTGCCAGCAGAAGTGGTGGATGTGAAAACTGAGGGCTTCAAAGCACGGAACAGACATAGGGGAATATTAGTAAAAGGCAGGAAGGGAGGGTCGTGGAGACAGAGTTGGCAAGGAACATCTGGGCAGACTGTGGGGCCAAGCGTCCTTTTCTGCCGACAGATTCTATGTTTCTGTGTTAATGCCTCAGCTGGAATCAATTAGTTGACTGCAACATAGAACTAATAGTTACAGGGCCCCAAATCCTGCTGAAACCCTGCCGCCAACAAAAACCATTATTCTCTTACAACATAAACAGCACTGAGAAAGAAATAATTATGTTCACCACTGGGGATCGAACCCAGGTCCCCCAAATACTGTTCTGGTGCTCTGCCACTGTGCTGTCATTCCAGATGTTGAACATAGGGTTTCTAGACAGAGGTGCATGCTACAGGAACACGTCCTTCACTGAGTGTAGAATCCCCCCCCCCCCAATACACAGATGTAGTGGAGTTAAGTAATGAACTCCGCCAGCTGGAAGGAATGCTTCCCAAGCTGCATTCACACCTATACAAGCCTTAAAGGCCCCATCCACACTACATCACTCTGGCCTGGTAACAGATGCAATCTGTTATGGCCTGGGAGCAGTGCAGTGCATCCACACCTAGGTGGTGTCCGTTCCGGGATTGGCACTGCCGGTCCACACATTGGGAGCCGGGAGACTGTTATGGCGGCGCCTGATCCCACAATGCAGCTCACGCTGTGCTTTGGTCCCTGCAGGGGACCGTTACCGCCCGTCCACACTACCGCCGGTAACGTTACCACAGTGGGATCGAATTTTACAACCGCTGTTGAAAACAACCTCATATGTAGTTACAGCAACGTTACGTGAAACACCTCCTGTAACGTTATTAGGTGTAAACGCAAACCGTTGCAACGGTTTGGGCACTCTGAAATGTTACAGAGGCGTAGCGTGAACAGGGCTAAAGTCTCAGACAGAACTAATTACATCAACTGCAACACAGAACTAACAGTTTTATTGCTTGAAACTTTATCACGGACATCAACAACAAAGTCTAACAACTTCTCTAACACGACAAAGTATAGTGAAAAGGAAAAAATATGCCCTAATGGAGATTGAACCCAGGACCCCCGATACTGTCCGGGTGCTCTTCCACTGTGCTATCATTCCAGATGGTTACACACAGGGTTTCTAGACAGAGATGCAAGCTATGGGATTGGATATCCTGCACTGAGTGCCAACCCCCCCCCCCCCACACACACAGCTGCAGTGCGGTTTAGTAATGAACTCTCCTCCTTCTGTAAGCTAGCTCACGATAAAATGCAGCACTAATCATGATGCAGCACTAATATCTGTAGCTGAGCTGTTTTCTGTGGCGTCTTGAGTGCTTGGTTTTCTTTTCTGTTCGAGACCTTTCTGAATGTACAGAAGCAGGCTAGGACCAGGCCCACCCACCTAACTCGAACACAGGACTGGACAGTTAATACCAGTGCATCACACATTTGCATCCAAAGTAATGGTAGTGGCAGGACTCTCTATTCTCTACCTCCCATCTGGAGCCACGTATTTCTGCATAAACGATTTTCTCCCCACAAGAAAGCAGTCATGGTGGATATTCTTAAGAAAGTTAAATCTGGTAAACGTCTGTATGCTACTACACATGGTACAATTTACTATATTAGGAATGAAAGATGATATTAGGGCTAGTCTTTTATAAATGAAAATATCATAAGAATTAATGTAAACGAATGTTGTATGGAACTGTATACCTGTATGGAATTGTTATGGTTTTACAAGTTGTACTGTATGGGAAAAAAAAATTAATAAAAACTATTATGGAAAAAAAAAAGGAAGCAGTCATGTAATGGCATGAGCACCCTCACCAAGGCAGAAGGCATATAAAACAGACTCTCAGCACTGTCTCAGGTGTCCAATGTGCTCAACAAACCATGGTCAGGATTCACTTAGCACTGCCTCAGGTGCCTGATGTGTGTAACAGCCCAGGCTCAATAGTCTCAGCTCTACCGAGTGCCCTGTGTAACAGCCTGCTGGGACTCAGACTATCAGCACTGCCTCATATGCCAGGTGTGTGACAGCCCAGGCGTGGGACTCAGACTCTCAGCCCTGCCTCGGGTGCCCCGTGTGACAGCCCGAGCTGTGGAATCACTCAGCCCTGCCTCGGGTGCCCCATGTGACAGTCCAAGCTGTGGAATCACTCAGCCCCGCCTCGGGTGCCCAGTGTGACAGCCCAAACTGTGGAATCACTCAGCCCTGCCTTGGGTGCCCTGTGCGACAGTCGGAGCTGTGGAATCACTCAGCCCTGCCTCAGGTGCCCTGTGCGACAGTCCGAGCTGTGGAATCACTCAGCCCTGCCTCAGGTGCCCTGCGGGCGACAGCCTGAGCTGGGAACCACCCACTCTCACTGGGTGCCCAGTGTGACAGCCCAAACTGTGGAATCACTCAGCCCTGCCTTGGGTGCCCTGTGCGACAGTCCGAGCTGTGGAATCACTCCAGCCCTGCCTCAGGTGCCCCGTGCGACAGCCCGAGCTGTGGAATCACTCAGCCCTGCCTCAAGTGCCCCATGCGACAGCCTGAGCTGTGGAATCACTCAGCCCTGCCTCGGGTGCCCTGTGTGA
Organism: Neoceratodus forsteri; assembly: GCA_016271365.2. Lineage (NCBI taxonomy): Eukaryota > Metazoa > Chordata > Ceratodontiformes > Ceratodontidae > Neoceratodus > Neoceratodus forsteri. The sequence continues at coordinate 1,132,042,944 of CM028133.1, read as the reverse complement.
CAGCTTGAGCTGTGGAATCACTCAACCCTGACCTGGTTCCCGTGCAAGACAGCCTGAGCTGTGGAATCACTCAGCCCTGCCTCGGTGCCTTGTGTGACAGCCAAGCTGGGAATCACTCAGCCCTGCCTCGGTGCCTTGTGGACAGCCCGAGCTGTGGAATCACTCAGCCCTGCCTCGGTGCCCGTGCAGACAGCCCGAGCTGTGGAATCACCAGCCCTGCCTCGGGTGCTCAGTGAGAAGCCCAAGCGTGAGACTCAGACTATCAGCCCGCCTCACATGCGAGGTGTGTGATAGCCCAGGCATGGGACCTGACTCAGCCCTGTCTCGGTGCCAGGTGTGTGACAGCCCAGGCGTGGGACCTGGACTCTCAGCCCTGCCTCATATGCCAGGTGTGTGACAGCCCAGGCGCTGGACTTGGACTCAAGCCCTGCCTTGGGTGCCAGGTGTGTGACAGCCCAGGTGCAGGACTCGGACTCTCAGCACTGCCTCATATGCCAGGTACAAGTAACAGCACGGACTCAGTACTCAGACTTTCAACCCCTGCCTCAGGTGCCTGTGTGACAGCCTGGGCACTGGACTCAGACTCTCGCCCCTGTCTAGTATGTGACAGCCTGGAATTGGGACTCAGACTCTCCGCACCACCTGGTGCTAGGTGTGTGACAGCCCAGGGCAGGACTCAGACGCCAGCACTGCCTTGGGTGCTTGGTGTGTGACAGCCGGGCTCGACTCAGACTCTCAGCACTGCCTTGGGTACCCAATGTGTGACAGCCTGGGCTCAGGACTTGGATACTCAGCACTGCCCCGGACCTGGGACTCAGACTCTCAGCACTGACTCGAGTGCTCGGTGTGTGATAGCCTGGGCTCAGGACGCTGACTCTCAGCACTGCATCAGGCATTCCATGTGTGACAGCCTAGCTTGGTACTCAGACTGTCAGCACTGTCTCAGGTGCCCCATGTGTGACAGCTCAGGCACCCCATTGTGACAGCTCAGGCTTGGGACTCAGATTCTCTGCACTTTCTCAGATGCCTGATATGAGTGAAAGCCCAGGCTCAGTACTCAGACTCTCAGCTGTCCCTTGAGTGCCCAGAGTGTGACAGCCTGACTGGAGACTCGTGCTCTCTGCATTTCCTAGGTGCCTCACAGGAGTGATAGCACAGGCTTAGTACTTGGACTCTCAGCCCTGCCTTGGGTGCTCAGTATGTGACAGCCTGGCTTAAGATTCAGACCCACAGCCCTGCTTCTGGTGCCCCGTGAGTGATGGCCCAGTATGGGATTCAGACTTGCAGCACTGTCTCAAGACCCTGACATGAGTGACAGCCCGAGCTCAGTACTCAGATCCTCAACCCTTCCTGGAGTGCCAGTGTGTGACAGCCTGGCTTGAGGCTCAGACTCTCAGCACCGCTTCAGGTGCCTAGGGTGTGACAGCCTCGGCTCAAGACTCAGACTCTCAGCACTGCCTAAGATGCTCAGTGTGTTACAGCCCCGTCTTGCAACTCAGACACTCAGCCCCGCCTAGGGTGCCTGGGGTGTGACATCCTGGGCATAGGACTCAGATTCTCATCACTGCCTCAGGTGCTCTGTGTGTGACAGTCAAGCTTAGAACTCATACTCTCAGCACTGTGTTGGGTGCGACAGCCTGGGCTTGGGACACAGACTCCAGCACTGCCTCAATGCTCAGTGTGACATAACAGCTCAGGACTTAGACACTCCAGCACTGTGTCTGGTGCCCAGTGTGACAGCCCGGGCTCAGATTCTCATCACTCCGCCGGGTGTTCAATGTATATGTGGCAGCCTGGACGCAGGACTTGAGACTTCAGCACTGCCTCGGGTGCCCGATGGGACAGCCTGGGCTCAGGACTCAGACACTCAGCACTGCATCAGGTGCCCAGTGTGACAGCCTGGACTTGGGATTCAGACTCTCAGCACTGCCTCGGGTGCCCGATGCGACAGCCTGGGCTTGGGACTCAGACACTCAGCACTGCCTCGGGTGCCCGATGCGAGAGCCTGGGCTCGGGACTCAGACACTCAGCACTGCCTCGGGTGCCCAGTGTGACAGCCTGGGCTTGGGACTCAGACACTCAGCACTGCCTCGGGTGTCTGGTGTGCAACAGCACAGAATCAGTACTAAGATTCTCAGCACTGCTTAAGCTGTCCAGTGTGTGACAGACTAGGCTCAGTACTCAGACTCTCAGCATTGCCTGGGTACCTGGTATGTGACAGCCTCTTAGCACTGCCTTGGGTATCTAATATATAAAACAGACCGGGCTTGGTGCTCAGACTCTCAGCACTGCCTCAGTGCCCGTGCAACAGTCCGGGCTCAGGATTCAGATCTCAGCATTGACACCGTGCCCAATATGTGCGACAGCCCAGATTCAGGCCCTACCATTCACACAGCCGTGATTCTAGTTCAGAGATGAGCCAGAGTCATCAGGGACCAGCTGGGGGGAACAGCAGGATGGAGAATCCCAAGGACACTTTCCTCTTCTAGGGAGGGGTGTCACTGCCTCCACCGCAATACTGTCACCTGGGTGACCACAGGTAGCAGTGACGTGAAAGTAATACTGGTTAGGGAATTCCAACTGCTCTCAGCACAACCATGTGCATGCCAGGCATCCGAGGGGGGACTCAGAAATCAAGAACAAAAACCCTGGTATGCACACAGTGGCCAGCACAGTTCTCGTGATCCACTTCCTGTTACTGGTCACTGCACCTGGTTCTCCTGCAAAGTCAGGAGGGAAATGATACTGCTTAGTTTCTGACCAGGCCTTGCTTGGGGGTGTGGGTTACGTTTGGTGGTATGGCGGTAACTGCAGAGGATGGGGGAGTTGGGCCCAACCAGGGATAGGGGCTCAACTGAGAAAGGAAGAAAAGAAAACTACTCACCATAGTAATGTTGTTTCTCCTTAAGGGATCCTTCAGTAAGCTCCACAACACCAATCAGTCCACTGGATTATTGCCCCAGAAACTGAATTTATGCTAATTTCAGAATGTTAGAATTAGAACCAAGTTCAAACTCTGCACTGTGGTCAAGCTCCCAGTGACAACTCAACACTGGATTTGTTTCCACAGCTGTGACCATTAAACTAACTAAATGGCTGCCAAAATAATTTTTAAAATTCTATTCAAATTTTGAGAAATAGTAAATAAGCTTAGGCAGAAAATAAAATATGAAAAAAAGTTGGTGACCAGACAACTTCGCAACTGCAAAGGCACTATAAAGTACAGTTATGTAAGAACTTACCGTAACAGTAAATCTTCGAGAGAGGTTCCTGCAGTAGGTCATAACATGTAGGACTGCGCTCCCTGGCGTCAGGACTGCATGGCAAACTTTTGCTAGCAATGTTTGGCAGGGGACAGCACACCCAATGTCACATAATGGACATCAGCGTGACTCTATATAGAGGGCGGTCCCTGCACCCGCCTTCCAGTTCTCCTGCCAGAGATCCAAGGAGAATAAGACAGGAAAAAAGGATGAAAATCCTGAAGCCCAGTTCCGAACGATCTGTAAGAAATGCAGAAACCGGGGGAAGGAGGGTGGGAATGTGTGACCTACTGCAGGAACCTCTCTCGAAGATCTACTGTTATGGTAAGTTCTTGCGTAACTGTGCTATCTTACTTCGAGAGGGTTCCTGCAGTAGGTCATAACAAGTAGGACTGAATCCCAAGCAGTTACTCTCAGAGAGACCGAAAGACTCAGGGGAGGAGGAAACAACTGAAACAGACCAGGATCAGCCTAAGACAGTAGGCCCTGCAGGACGGCGAGGCCAAACCTGGCCCTACTCCTAGAGGCAACGTCCAGACTATTCTGCTTTGTGAAGGCATGAACCAAACTCCAGGTTGAAGCCGCACAAATCTCTGCTGTAGAAACATCCCTGAGGAAAGCTGTAGAGGCAGTCATGCCTCTAGTAGAGTGATCTCTGACCTCCCCTGGAAGAGGTTTGTTGTACATGTGATAGCAGAAGCGGATGCAGTTAGCCAGCCATTTGGAGAGACACTGCCAATCCTGGGGATTTGAGGGCAAAGGAGACAAAAAGCTGATCAGATTTTCGGGACTCTAGTCCAGTGGACATAGCATCTCAAAATCCTATGTACATCCAGCATGTGAAGTGCAACCTCACCCCTATTCGAATGAAATGGATAGCAGACCGGGGGTTCAGCCGTTTGATTTAAGGTGAACTCAGAAACCACCTAAGGAAGAAACTTAGGATTTGTACACAGGACTGCCCAGTCCTTTGTGAAAAATCAAATTAGGCTCCTCATGCACCAGGGCCTGAAGCGCAGAAATTCTATGAGCAGAAGTTATAGCAGCCAAGAAGAGCACCTTCCAAGATAGGGAGCCCATGTCACAGCTTACCGCCAGTTCAAAAGAAAGAAGAGTAAGCTTTTCTAAAATAAAATTCAAACACCAAGGTGGTGTGGGGTTGCAGATGGAGGGTTTCAAATGGAGGATCCCTTTCAAAAAACTTTTCAAGACCTCCAACTGACAGGTTTCCCGTCCACTAAGAAGTGGTACGCTGAAATAGCAGACAGGTGGATTTTAAGGGAGGAATAGCTTAAGCCAGTCAGACTTGTGCAACAGGTACTCCATGATCTGTGGAGCTGAGCAAGTGAAAGGGTCCCAGCTCTTAGATGTGGCCCAGATGGAAAAACACTTCCATGTCATCGAGTAGGTGGACCTGTGGAGGGTTTCCTAGCTTCCACCAGGACCTGAGTGACCCTCTGGGAGACTCCAAAGAGTGACTGTCTGAAGGAGCCACACATGAAGGTGCAGGGTCCTGAATCCAGGATGCACTAGTCTGCCCCCTCATCCTGTGTCAACAGATCATGTTGAAGAGGGAAGGGGAACTGGGGGTTCCACTGCTAGCTGTTCCAGGAGTGGCAACCAGATCTGCCGCGGCCAGAGGTGGGCTATGAGGATCATCCGAGCCCCCTCTGCTTGGAGTTTCAGAAGGACATGCTGCAGAATGCGAAAGGGAGGGAAGGCATACAAGTACTTCCCTGTCCAGCAAACTGACAATGCGTTGTGCCAGAAAGCACCAGGCTCTGGAAGGAGCAAGCAAAAACTGATACGTTTTGCACCATATGGGGAGGTAAAGAGATCTACTTCTGGTAGTCCCCATCAGTGGAATAGCAAGTTGGTCACTTCCTGATTCAGTACCCATTCATGAGCTTGTGATGACATCTGACTGAGGCAGTCCGCCAGAACAGTGTGGATGCCTGGGATGTATCAGCCGTGAGAAACAGGTCATACTGGACTGCCCAGAACCACACCTGCATCACCTCCCTGCACAGAGGTACAATCAGGTGCCTCTCTGCTTGTTGATGTACCAGACCACAGACATGTTGTCCATCTGGACTAGCACTGTTCTCAACAGTATGGGCCGGAACGCCTGAAGGGCATACAGAACAGCCCTCATCTCCAAAATGTTTATATGGAAAGACATCTCCAGCTGAGACCACAATCTTGTTTTAGCAATTCCGAGGTATGCTCCCCATGCCAGACCGGAAGCATCTGTGGTGAGGGTCCATAAGGGAGGGTGTCCTGAAATGTAACCCCAGACAGATTCTGAGGATCCTGCCACCATAAAATGTCTTTCTTGAGTGCTGGAAACCAGGACCGGATGGTCCAAATCATCAAGCGCTGATCCCATTGAATGGTGCGTCCACTCGCGTGATCCTCCTGTGTAATCTGGCATAGGGAACCATGGGGATGGTCATTACCATGAGGCCAAGAAGGCGTAAGAACACTCTGGTGGGAATATGCCTGGAGGAGAGGATTAAACTGACCTCCTCCTGTAGAGTGTCTGCTCTGTCCAGGGGCAGGAAGGCTCTGCACTGGATTGTGTGTAAGACTGCCCCAATGAACTGAAGTCTCTGGGAGGGGATCAGGGTTGACTTGGAGAAGCTGACAGTAATCCCCAGTTGGGGAAAAAATGTCCAGTATAAAGGAAACAGATTCCTCTAGGCTGGCCCTGGATGGGGCCGATAAAAGCCAGTCATCCAGGTAAGGGAACATTGTGAAACCCCAATGGCGTAAAGCTGCTGCTACCATCGCTAGGCACTTGGTGAAGACCCTGGGTGCCGAGAAAGGCCAAAGAGGAGGGCTGTAAATTGGAAGTGCTCCCCGAATAGGAAATGCAGAAACTGGAGGTGGCCCAGGAACACGGAATATGCGAGGCATCCTACATAGCCAATCGCGAGCTGTGTGGTCTTTCTGTAATAAAGGCGAAGATCTCAGACAGTCAGCATGCAGAACCTTCTGTACTCCAAGAAAGGTTCAGCTGGCTAAGGTCCAGGATGGGTCTGAGGTTGCCCGTCTTTTTCGGGACCAGAAAGAAATGGGAATAAAACCCTTTTCCTCTCTGGGATGGGGGAACTGGCTCAATGGCTGACTTCTGTCTTAGGGCCAGGATTTCTTCCTCAACCAGCAGTGCCTGGTTTGGGGAATACCGGAACAACCTGGAGGGTAGTCTGAGGGAACTCCAGAAACTCAATGGTATGCCGCTCTGATGAGTTGCAGGACCCATGCATCTAAGGTGATGCCTTCCACTCCTACACATGGAGGTGAATCTTCTCCATTGGCTCCACATTTAAGGGTGGAAGGGGGAGGGCTGTATGAGTCAAGAAGTGGAGGGACGAGGGGAGAGACCCCCCGGCTACTTTCTGTGTTTTTGAGGCAGACGGAGAGCTGAAAGAGGACCTGATAGCTCTTCTTTCATTCTGACGCTCATTAGAGGGCTGTTTACCCTGCTTCTTCTGTTGGATGCCTGTTCGGTACATGGATTTGAAATATCTCAGGGCCTGACCCCTGTCCTGGAGGCCCATGATAAGATCTTTAGTGTCTCCCCCAAAGAGGACTGATCCTCTGGAAGGAGCATCCCGGATGGTCTGTACATCTGCGGAAAGTCCCGAAATGCACAGTCAAGAATGTCTTCTGAGGTAAACAGCTGTGGCGGAGGAACGAGCCACCACATCCACCATATCATAGGTGGCTCTAAGCGCATGTCTGCCAGAAATTTTGGACAAGCGCAAATCCCTGGCTAGTTCCTAATTAAGATCCGAGTCCTCCATGGATTGGATACGGGCCTCAAGCCTAGCCATAGTTGCCTTTGAAAAGAAACCATGTGCGCCACGTAGTTGAGGGAACACAGTGCACATAGAAGAGGAAAAGTTTATTTCCAAACTGGTCAAACTGCAGAGATTCCTTATCTGGAGGAGGGGGTGTTTCATATTTTACGCGTGGCGAACGGTCGTGAGCAGCCACTATAACAATAGAGTCCACCTTGGGTGAGAGTCCAGAAAGGAAATGCCCTCAGGCAAGTGGTATATCCGGTCTGCCTTCTAGGGATGGTTGGAATGGAGTGGGGCAGCTACCAAATGGTAGTAGTGAGGTCCTCATGAGGGCTGTCCAGGAAGGGACAGGAATGGGAAACAGTCTCCAAGTCTAGGTGTTTTGCTAGACACTTTCTTTTTAGGTCTTGGTCTTCCTTGTTCCAAACCATTGGTTTGTTGGATAATGCAGAGAAGTTCAGTAAAAGAAGGATCCTCTAGGGGGGGAAGGGGGATCTGGGTGATTCTTTGCCCTTGGTCACAGAGGATTGCTCACCTGAAGAAGCCTCAGAGGAATCCTCTTCAGAGTCTAAGGAATCGTCTCCCTCAGGGCTACTGATGTCCGGCAAAGTGACCTCCTGGGGTGGCACCAGAAATGTGCACTGTGGCACAGTGAAGAGCTGGCTGGTGACATAGAATGGGAGGGGGAGACTACCGGCCCAGCAGACAACATTCTAAGTCAGAGACCAGTTGGGATCTTTGCCCTCCACCAGGACTGTATCAAAGTTTGGAAGTCCTGCTGAGTGGAGGCAGAGGAGTAGGGGTGGGCAGAGGTTGATAAAAGGGGTACCCAACCCCAGGTACTGAGGGAGGATACCCTGGTAACAGGGGTAGCTCAGAGTCTGATACCCAGGAAAGAAAGCCTGGGGGAAAGAACCTATTGTCAGACCAGATGGTGGATAAGCTGGCATTTGGAACCCCAGATGAGGGTGATACCCTGGATGACCCGGGTCCGTTGGGTTTTGTGAAGGACCTGGAAATGTATCCTGTGTCGGGATAGCTGACTTCAGAGGGTCTGGCATCGGAGCAGTCAGCGTTCAGGGATCTGGTGTTTGGCCTTGCGTAATGACAGCCTGCCTAAGGGGCAAACATAAGGACCCTGACAGAGGGAGGTTGTGTAAAGTATCCGGCAGTGTCCCATGCGTCAAAGGGTGGGCAGCCAGCGGAAGAGGCCCTGATGGTGGAAGCGGAGGGAAAGACTCCAGCCCAGGAGGAATCTGGGAGGAGGGCTAGCCAAGGGAGGTCAGCGGGCTTGACCGGACGTCAGGTAAAACCGCGTCAAACCCCGATGGGTGAGCTAGGTCCAGACGGTTGTCAGGAGCTTTGTCGACCCCCTTATCAGACAAGAGGAAGAGCCCTCAACGGCTTATCAGTCGATGTCGAATGCAGTTCGCCTGGTGGACTCCATCTTACTGATAACGGGTGGGCCCAAGAGCCGGGTCCGACTTATCGGTAGAGACCGAGTGTTCACCGGAGGAGCCGGCAGATGACTTACCAGTGAAGACTGACTGAAAAGAAGCAGAGGAACCTGGAGAAGTCCTGGATGTGGCCTGGACAACCACAAGGGTAGGCGGCAGGGAAAAAGCTTTGCTGGTCAAAAGCTTGCTGGAGGTAACACAGTCCCAGTCTCCAAATGCTCCCATTCCTTGTGCTTCTCTTTGTCCTTCTTTTTCTTCTTTGACTCCGATAAAGGAAGCAGAGTCCCTCAATTTCCTGCATCTCCTTTTCAAGGGTGGCCATTCTGAACTTCAATAAGTGGGCCTCCAAAGCTTGCTGCCTATGTTTGTGTGCGGCCTGATTCAAAAGTTTGCAATCAGGGCAGGCCACAGTGTTGTAGTTCGTGCCTAGGCAGAAGAGACAGCGATGGTGGCTGTCTTTGTGAGGGGTCTGTGCACTGCACTTCTTACTCGGAAGTGGAGAAGACATAAAAGAACCAAAAACGGACTTAGATCTAGAGAAAAATGGAAAGTAAAGGTGCAAATGGTGATTGACTACAACGCTATCGCAAGTTCTCTGCACAAGATGATGGCGAAGAACTGGAAGGCTGGTGCAGGGACCACCCACTATATAGGGTCACGTTGACATCCATCATGTGACATCGGAGGCAGTCCCCACCAGACATTGCTAGCAAAAGTTTGCTATAAAGTCTGATGCCAGGGGTGCAGTCCTATGTTATGACCCATTGCATGAACCTTCTCAAGTAAGATCAAATAATGCCAAGCAAACTGAACAAGAGAGCAGATTCTTGTCAGAACCTATTTTCAGGTTCTTGAAGAGAAGGCACGGCAAGGAAATGGTAAAGCTTACTGATCAGACCCTTGAGAATAAACAGCATTACTATGGAAAGTCATTTTTTTCTTCTAACCCAAGGAATCCATCAATATAGCTTTACAGCAGCAGACTCCATAGCAGTATCTTGGGAGGCTGGGTCCAAAACCTATTTAGGAATAAGGTTCTGCAAGACAGCAGTGCCAAAACTGGCATCCCTTTTGAACTGTATGTCCAGACAGTAGTGTTTTGTGAAGAAGTAGATTTCTTGAAGGGGATGCCTTGCTGCTGCCACGAGTCAGATGTGCCCCTGTGAAGTGTGCTCAGAGATCTCTGGGGTAAGCTACCAACTTTTTGTAGTAGAAGTTTATGCAGGAGACTATCCAATGTGAGACAGTTCTCCTAGTTGCTGGTTTACCCATTCCCACTCCACTACAGGTGACAAAACGTGGTGTGCTGTTGGACTTTGTGCAGTCCTGGTCATAGCTTAGTGCCCTTTACATCCAGGCAGTGAAGTTTGTGTTCCCTGTGGTGTGAAGCACAGGAGATCAACTGAGTGGCTCAGGTGGAATTCTAACACCACCTTAGGGAGGAATGTAGGTTTGCAGCTCATTCACCTGCCCAGATGCAACAGTAACTGGAAATATTGCTTTTCAGGTAACATGCTTAAGGTCAGCAGTTGCCATAGGCTCAACAGGCACTTCCATCAGCTGAGCAATGCACATATTTAGGTCCGGGTGTGGAGAGACAGGGTCACTCACAAGAGGGCACAAATGATTGTGAAAATAGGTTGTGAGACCAGAGATCTATTCTTGCCAGCTGATGTGCAAGTTGAAACTGCTGCTAAATGCACCTTCAGGGTTGAGAGCCTCAGTCCTAGTGACTGTAGGTGCACTAAATAATCCAAAAGTGTAGTCAAGCCTGCCTGACTGCATAGGGATTATCTTTCTGGGAGCACACTAGAATGAAAATCTCATCCTTTTGAGGCATATACTTTCCTTGTTGCCGATTTTTTTAGAAACCTTCAATTCTCTCATCACCTCCTCTGATCAATTTAAGCTACAGAATTCTAGCTCAAGAACCATGCCCTCAGGCATAGGGTTCTACAGTCTGGGAATGATATCCTGCCCTGAGATAGGGTCAACAAGCTGTGCCTCAGAGGTAGGCTGACTGGAGCCCTGCTGGATAGGGTCAGGAGCATGGAGTAGTCCTGGTGCGATCAAAATCACAGTTGTAGACTCTATCCTGAGCTTTGAGTACCCTCGGCAAGAGCAAAATGGAAAAGGCATACAGGAACCACCCTGTCCATTTCAAGAACAGGACATCCTCTGGAACTGTCCCTATTGCTGGGGCCTGCAACAGAATTGTGTGAGCTGGTTGTTCTCCCAGGATGCAAACAGGTCTATTTTTGGTGTACCCCTTTCTGAACACCGATGCCAAACCTGCGGATTCAGGGTCTACCCGCTGATTCTGCTCAATCTTTTCATCATAAATGTACTGCAGACAGCCGTACATCTAAAAAATAGGCTAGGCTACAGATCTTCATGGCTTCTGTGCATAGCATTGAGGATCTTGTTGCTCTCTGCTTATATAGTACATTGTTGTGGTGCTATGAACAGACAGACTCTGTATCTGGGAAGAAAAAACATGCATTGCTAGAAGCACTACCCTGACCTCTAGAAGGATGATAATGTTCCTGAGTTTCCTGCGTGCTCCAGGTGCCACTCATGGTGAGATCCTCCAGGTGGGCACCCAGCCTAGGAGTAAGGCATCTGCTGTGATGATGCTTGTGGATGAGAGCTGGAGGAAGGGAATGCCATCTCTAAGGCTGCCTTCTTCTTTCCGCCACTCTAGTGCCCTTATCAAGGTTTTTGTGACTAGAACTAGTTTGGACAGAGGATCCCACCTTTGGGACCAGTGGTCCCTTGAGTGGCATTGAATGTCCTCAACTGGAACCTGGTCCCTGGTACCACTGTAGTAGAAGAGGCTTTGTGTCCAGGAGTTGCAGAAAATCCGCTGCAGGCATTGGCTGGCACAGTGTTAAGGATTTTGCAGTGGTGATTAGACTTGATACCCTTGCTGTGTATAAAACGTTTTCCCCTGTAAGGTATTCAGTTCTGCATTTATTAAGTCGGATACCTGAGCTGGTTCTGCTTGTGACTTCTGCAGGTTTATTAGGAAGCCTAGGCCCATTAAAGTACTTACTACCACTTGTATGGAACACCTGACCTCCTGCTCTGCTCGGCCCCAAGACTAGCCAGTCATCCACGAGGAAAACATCATATCTTGCCTTCTCAGATGTGCTACCACTACAGCTAGGCACTCTGTGAAACCCTTGGTGCTGAGGTGAGGCCAAAGGGAAGGGCTATGAACTGGTAATGGCAGTTCCATAATCTGAGTCTGAGGTATTTTCTATGTGAATGTCTGACTGGGATATGAAAGTAGGCATCTTTCAGATCAAAGGACCCCAGCAAATCCTCTAACTGTAGGGTCTGTATCACTGAGCCCAGTGTTACTATCTTGAATCTTTCTTTTTTTATGCATTTGTTCTGGTATCTCAGGTTTAAAATGGGTCGCCACTCCCCATTTTTCTTGTGGGTTAAAAGGCATCTGGAAAACAGACCCCCGACCCATTGTGAGGCAGGAAACTTTTCTTTTTTTTTTAAACTTCAAGTTTACTGGCAATGAAAACATGCTTTATACAGTAGTACACACGATACTGCACACACTGCTTACAAAGTTCAGTATGATATGGTGTGCTATCTATGTCTGGGCAATGCAAGCATTCCCTAAGTGTTAACCTGTACCATGCTTCTCCTGAATTTATCTAAAATCAGTAAAACTTCTGGAATTAAGAAACAACAAATAAAACTACAATTGTCAAACCACATAGCTTTTGCCTGTGGTGTTTTCATCAGTCTAAGCATGACATACCAGTGTCTGGAGCATCAAGAAATACAGGTTACTCACCTGTAACAGGAGTTCTAGGAATGGTATATGTTGTTCATCCACACTCATTGGCAGTATCCTTGCCGCTTTAAATCTTGCCGGAAGGTCTTCAAGCTTGCTCCTCCCACCCACCGGGTGGTATAACTCTCGGCTCCGCCCCATGGCGCCAGATCTGGCCCTGGAAGCTCAGGTTGTGCACAAGCCGGGAGGTCGTAGATAGATGAACAACATACCATTCCTTTAGAACTCCTGTTACAGGTGAGTAACCTGTATTTCTAGGACATGATATGTTGTTCATCCACACTCATTGGCAGACTCCTAGCAGTTCTCCGGGAGGAGGAGGCAAGACGCACACCCATATACTTACTTGGGAAAGAGAGACTGGAGAACCGAGGCCCCAAAACCAGCATCCCGGCGTGACTCAAGGTCGATGTGGTAGTGGGTAATGAAGGTGTTTGCTGACTTCAGGTAGCAGCCCTGCAGATTTCCTGGATAAGGACGTCCCTGGAAGCAGCCACCGTGCAGCAGTATGGCGGGTAGAATGAGCTCTTATCCCTCTGGGAGGCTCCATGCCCGCCAACTTATAGCAGAGATCTATGCAGGGAGGTTACCCACCTGCTTATCGTCCGCTTGCTGCAGGTCTGCCAGATGCGGCTTCAGCGTAGGTGACAAACAGCTGGCGAACCTCTCCCAATTTCAGCCGTGCGCTCCTTATAATACATGGCGCCCTTCTAGAGGTCAAGTATGGAGCCTATATTGACCTCCAGGTGTGATTGGGGTAGAACACGGCAGAGTCAACACCTGGTTAAGGTGAAACTCCGACACCACCTCGGAAGGAATTTCGGTGGGGGGCGCAGGACAACCTTGTCCCTGTGGAAGACCAGGTAAGGAGACCGATGGAAAGCGCCTGAGCTCTCCCATCCTTCTGGCTGACGTGATAGCCACCAAGAAGGCGTCTTCCACGACAGGTGAGAGAGAGCACACCTGTGCATAGGTTCGAATAGCTTGCCCATGAGCTTTGCCAGTACCAGCAGATCCCACGAGGTGGGGGTTCCCGCACTGGAGGAATGTGATCAAGGCCTTTGAAAAAGCGCCAGACCACCTTCTCCTGCGCTCATCGACTGCTTCCCGGCCCCGCCTGCAAGCAGAGATGGCTGCCAGGTGCACCCTTAGGCCTCGACCTAAGCCCTTGACTAGAAAGGGACCATAAATAGTCCAAGATGCTTGCCAAGGAACAGGAGGAAGGGTCCAAGCCTGTTTGACACCAAATGGAAAACCTTTTCCATTTGAAGGCATAGCATTTTCTGGTCGACTTACGGGACGCCTCAACTACATTGAGGACCTCGTGGAAAGACCCAAAGCCTGGAACTCTAGCCGCCAGGAACCAGGCCGTCAGGTGCAGGGATTGAAGGTCCGATGGAACACCTTCCCTGATTGACTGAGAGCAGGTCCGGCGAGCTGGAAGCTGCCGCTGAGTCCTGGAGCTGAGACTGAGGAGATCTGGTACCAGAACTGGCGAGGCCAGTCTGGGGCTATCAGAATCACCTCGCCTTGTCCCTCCTCGCTTTGAGAAGCACCTTGTGGATCAAGGAAATGGGGAAAGGCGAAAGAGGCCCGGGGTCCATTGCCTCGAGAAGGCATCCCCTGCAGCGAGCCCCTGCTGAGGGGGCGGGCATGAAACAGACTCAGCTTCGCTCTCCATGGAGGCAAACAGGTCCACCTGAGGTGTGCCCCAAAGGGAGAACAGATGCTGTACTACCTCCGCAGGAGAGACCACTCGTGGGATGCAGCCCCATCCGCTCAGGGCATCGGCCAGGGTGTTGGAGGCTCCTGCCACGTGAATGGCTAGGAGATCCGCCTCCAGGCTGCGCACGAGTGACCAAATGCGGAGAGCTTCCTTGCATAGAAGCATGGAGCGCGTCCCACCCTGGCGGTTTAGATAGTACATGGTCGTGGTATTGTCCGTCTGGACTCGGACCACTTGACCCCGGAGGAACGGAGCAAAGGCGGTGAGAGCTAGGCGGACCGCTCGGAGCTCCAGCAGGTTGATGTGGCATCGACTCGCGGGACCAGAGGCCACGAGTCCGTGTTCCCCAGATGGGCACCCCAACCCATCAGAGAGGCATCGGCCGACAGAGAGACCGCCGGCTCGGGCGTGACGAACGGATGCCTCCTGCAAATGATCTGGAACGTCCACCACTGGAGAGCTGCCACATCCCCTGTGTCACCGGCATAAGCTGGTCCAAGGATCGCAGCGCCAGACCACTGGCTGGCCAGTCCTCACTGAAGGAGGTGATGTTCCAGCGGCCCAACGGACCACGCTGGTACAGGCCGCCATGAGACCCAGGAGGCGCAGGAAGTCCCGGCAGGCGAATTGCCCAACCAGAAATGATCGGGCAAGGAGGAAAGAACCTCGGCCCTGTCCGCCGGAGCCGCTCTGGCTCAAGAGAGTCGAGCTGCGCCCGATGAATAAAATCACCTGCTTCGCCTCGAGTTTCGACTTGGCCTCGTTGATAAGGAGGCCCAGTTGAGAGCAGACCTGGAGGGCCAGATCTCTGGACCACTCCGCCTCCTTCCTGGAGGGAGCTGCTATCAGCCAGTCGTCCAGGTAAGGGCACACCGACCCCTCGGCGCCAAGAGGAATGCTGTCACCACTGCCATGCATTTGGTGAAGACCCTGGGAGCTGGAGACAAGCCAAGGGCATGGCTTGGAACTCGAAGAGATCCTTCCGCTCGAAGCGAAGAATCTCTGGTGAGACGGACGGATAGGGACGTGAAAAACGCGTCCTGCAAGTCCAGAGAGCAGAACCACACGCGCGCTCCAAGGATGGTATTATCTGAGCCAGAGTGACCATCCTGAAGGTTCGAGACCTTAGGAACTTGTTTAGGTCGAGGTTGAGAATGGGCGCCAGCCCCGTCTGCTTCGGAACCAGGAAGTACCTGGACACAAACCCTGGGTCTGAAAGAGGGTCCACCACCTCTCTTACCACCTCCTTCTGGAGGAGGAGAGCGATGTCGGCTCGACGAGCCGCCAGGTGAGCTGGGGATCCGAAGCCCCGAGGGCGGCGCGTCAGAGGTGGTGCCTGCTCGAATTCCAGAGGCAGGCCTCTTCCCACCACCTCCAAGACCCACCTGTCCGTGGTAACAGCGGACCAGGCGGAACGGAAGTGCCGGAGCCGTCCCCCCACGGGGGGACCCAGGGGTAAGGTGACGGGGATGGGGGCGACACCCCTCAGCCCGTCACTGGGCAGGCTTGGAGGAGGGACCGGCCGAGGGACCTCCTGGGCCCTTTCCTCCCTGCCTCCTGTTAGAGGAAGCCGGCGGCTTGGGTTGGGATGCCAAGGCGAGCCTGCTGCCTTGACGTTGCTGGGCGGGCGCAAGGCTGGCACAGAAGGACGAAGGCTTAGGCTGTGGTTTGCGGCCTTTGTCCTTCTGAGCGGAAGAGACCGAGTCCAAGGTGGCATTGGACTTCTCGATCCTCTGCAGGTGACCTTCCACCCCAGGGTCAAGAGGTCAGTCCCAAAAGGAACATCCGCCAACTTGTGCTGGGTATCCAGTAAAGGTGGATATCCTCAGCCAAGCCCGCTGACGCATAGCCACTGCGTCGCGCACCGATCTGGCACATGAGTCCCTGCATCCAAAGCAGTCTGGAGCTGCTGTTTGGCCACTGCCCCGTCCTGGTCCCGCACCTGCTTAACCGTAGTCTGCAGATCGGGCGGAAGATGAGGATGACCTCATCCAGGGAGCCAACAGGCATGAGAAAAATGTGCCAGTGAGGACGGCTAACTGGCCTGACGAAGGCCGAGAGAGGACTTAGCGAGACTTTTCGCCCGACATAGTCCAATTTCTTGACTCCTTGTCAGGAGGTTTGTCCACATCCCTGGCGCTGCCGGCCCAGCGAAAACGCTGTCGGTAACCAACCCTCAGCAGAGGGGTGTTCCAAACCGGACAAGGAACCGTAGGGACCGTATACTCTGGCCATCCTGGCCGGGCGCAGGGGAGGAAGCAGGGCGCTGCCAAAGTTCCAGTGCTGGACCCACTATGGCCTCGGCCACCGAAAGGCTCTGCCGGAGAACCTCGGTCCAGAATCTCCGTGAGGGGATACCTGGCTGCTTTGGAACGGGTTCAGCTCCATCCCGGTAGACTCCGAGATGAGCCGAGGCAGTCCTAGGAAGGACGACGGCTATCGTCCATTGGCTGACCTCCTGAAGACTCCAAGTCCAGTCGCTTGAGAAGAAGGAGGAATCATCTTCGGACTCGGAAGAGTCCTCGAAGAGCTGCCTCTGGCCTGAACCACCCTTCACCTGCCGAGGTCGGTCGGGAGTGAGGGTAACTGACAGTCGATGGGGTAAACCCTTAGCCGACCGAGAATCTTGGTCGGAGCCCCAGTGGTGGCTGTGAGGCGGAGGTTCCACCGCAATCGTGGAGCAGCTGGTTTGGCCAACAACCGCCTGGTATAGGCCCTCGGCAAGTCGAGGGGTTGTGTCGGGCTGCTCCGTGACAGTTACTAATGGCGGGAAGGCGCCGGAGTCGGCTTATTCCCGGCCAGGAGGAGCTGTTGCAACATAAGGTCCTCGTACCGTCGACGTAATTTACGCCGAAGCCTCCCCTCATCCGAGGAGGAGGACGAGGACGAGCGGCGACGCCGCTTACCGCGGTGCCGAGACCGAGACCGCCTATGACGGTGGGAACGGCTGGACCGCGAAGAGGTCCGAGACCGAGACCGAGAGTCCCGGAATTTCCGGGGTCGGTGCAGGAGGTGTCGGCCGGAACCGACACTCCCTTCGGCTCGGAAGGTCCATCCGAGGGCTCCGGAACCGGAGGCACAGGCGAGCCCACGGGATCCTCAACTCCCGGGGAACCGGGAGAGGGAATCTGCCGCTAAAGGCGACAGCCCGTCAATGGGTCGAGAAAATCTCGACTTCATCAGTGGGAGTCTCGGTCAACTGACCTGACGGGACACCGTGAGGCCAGTGGCGAGCCGAGCGGTCGCAACGTCACGGTCGACGGCCCGGGAGAGGACCTTTCCCGCCCAAGAGCGCCGACGGAGGGATTCTACCCTTGTCCTCTTTTGGACCGAGAAAAAGGTCCAGCAGACGCAGGCCCTTCTCCTTTAGTGGAGAGGGACAGACAAAGCTCCTTAAAGGAAGCCGTGTAGGAAGAACCCAGAGAGAGCGGGATAAATGCCGCGGCCGAGGAAGATACGGCCCGCGCCGCCTCCTCTTCGAGGGCGACCATCCGCTCGAGCTGATCCGCCGAGCCCGCCGCCGCGGACACCGCCAACCGGGCCTCCTTGGACTTCACCGGAGGGAAACGCTTCTCGGGACGGCCCAGTTGCAATCGGGCAGCACGGTCTTCGAGGACGTAGGCCGAGAAAGATGAGCACAGGTCGCAAGCCTGGTCGCTCTCAAGGCCTCAGTAGACACACGTGGAGTGTGGATCCGTCCGAGACATCTTCTGCCCGCATGGGCATCTCAAACCGGGAGTCGATGTATCCATCGCAGGCCGCGAGGGATCAAGACTGAAGTCTTTTGCAAAATATTATTTTAAATCCGCAAACGGAGAAATAGGAACTAGTCACAAACGCAGAGCGTTAAGGAGGAACCTGAGCCCAAGCGGTAAGGAAGATCTGGCGTCATGGGGCGGAGCCGAGAGTTATACCACCCGGGTGGGTGGGAGGAGCAAGCTTG
This sequence comes from Neoceratodus forsteri, assembly GCA_016271365.2. Classification (NCBI taxonomy): domain Eukaryota; kingdom Metazoa; phylum Chordata; order Ceratodontiformes; family Ceratodontidae; genus Neoceratodus; species Neoceratodus forsteri. The sequence continues at coordinate 1,132,024,926 of CM028133.1, read as the reverse complement.
AAGACCTTCCGGCAAGATTTAAAGCGGCAAGGATACTGCCAATGAGTGTGGATGAACAACATATCCATGTCCCTAGAAATGTTAAAGTAGCATCTACCACCACTTGAGGGAGGAGAAGTCCTCCCCCTGGAGGGGCCTGTGGGTTCAGATACGCTTCCCACTTGTGCCACTTGTCCAGGAATGTCCCGTGTGACAGCCTTAACGTGGCTGTGATATGCTCCATTGCCACCAGTGAACTCACTCTTCCTGCAATTCCGAAATGGTGGGCAGGTTGGGAGACAGCCACTGGGAAGTAATTCCTCTGAGTGCCACCATGAGACACCTGCTGGGCAAAAATGCTCTCATGACCCTACTTCCCAGCCCTCTTGGGGAGTGAGGGAGGGTAGTAGAAGAAGAGACCCAGAATTACATTTTAAAACTTAGTAGGAAATCGCAGACCCAGATCCAACACAGCTTTCCTTGGAACAGGGACAAAAACTCCTGAATTTTGAAACCACCCCAAAATATGTGATAGTAGTCTTGTCTTGCCCCACATCCTCCCTAACAATGGTCCATGATGTTTCCACAAACCTTTCCACTGCTTTTACCAATAGCAATTTCTTCATTTCTAATTCCAGCAGAATTTTTTACAGTTGGAGCATGAGACAAAAACAATTTTGGCTTCTGCAGTTTTTGGACTTTTTGAATTGCAGGGACAATCCTTGACTTACTACTTCCACGACCCACTTGTCTGTGGTGATTTTGACCATTCCTGAAGATGGAACCAGTCCCCCAATGCTGGCAATGGTTGGGCAATGTGGGCAGAATTGTTATGGGTTTTGCTTTTGCTGTGGTTTAAGGGCTGGCAGCAGCTGTATACCTAATGCCACTCCTATTCCTATGGTAACCTCTTTGGGGTTGATACTTAATAAGGGCACAAAGACTTGGGTAGTAAATCCTACCCCTGCCTCTCTTTCCTTAAGGCATGCAGGAAGTGGATGCTTTTTCCTTTTCAGTGTTACTGTATGTGGTTTTGTATCCCTCCACGTTTTGCTCCTTTAAGTAGTTTTGTATTTATCCACTTTTTATGTTTGCTTGCACGCATGTGCAAGAAACATAGTGCCATCATCCGAGATTTCGGAGGTGTGTCACCTCCTCCTCCAGTTCAGTCAGTGTGTTGGCAGGCGCGGCCCCTGTAAGCCAATGCATGCTGGAGCTATCTATGACAAGCTCCAAAATGCAGTGGCATACAGTTGAAAGGGGGAGCTACGCTTCAGTGAGCAGCGATCAGATATCACCTGCTCATGTGCAGCTCCGCCCCCCCACACACACACACATGCATACGTGCGTGCCCCCCACGCACACATTCTATAGCCGACGGGAGCCCAATCTCCATCGCTGTGCTGGCGCCCTCCAAAGTTCGCAAATGCCACGCTGGGTGCCCACCCCAGCGTGCGTGGAACTGATGGTATAGCTGACGGGGTGCCCAACTCGCCGGCTTCACTGTCTCTCCTCCTCCCCATGCTTAGCTGCCGACGGGGTGCCCAACTCGCCGGTCTTACCCCCCGAGTACACAAGATGCCACGCTGGGAGCTCACCCAAGGTGGCAAGTGATGCTTTGGCCGAGAGGGGTGCCCAATCTCCAGCTGGCTGAACGCCTCAACCGTCCCTGTGCTATGCTAGAAGCCCACCCCAGCGTGGCAAACGCCCCACGCCGCCATTGAAAAAACTGTAAAGAAAAACAGTCCCACAGTCTCCTGGCCCTCCCACAACCCGCCACCCACCCACTGCACCCTGCCTCCCACACCCCTCACCCCATAATTACCTTTTAGAGCTCGGGCGACGATCTTCGTGGACTGGGAACACGCCTGCACTCTTCAAAGCCGACCGCGAACTGAGGAAATGCCGTAAGCTGTATAAAGGGCTAGATAGGTTTTTCAACTTTATTGTATCTTCGTAGGTTTTTGACTTTTTGCACCACATGGGGTTTGGGATTTTCATGACGATGTCATTGTCGCAGCAGTATTCGCCCGGCGGTGATTTCGCAGTCACCGCGCGTGAAATTGTCCTTCGGGCCTGAATAACGCCATGACAGTGACATCATTCATGAGAAGGGGTCCCAAAACCCCATGTTAAATATTTGGTGCAAAAATTCCAAAAAAATGACTGTTTTACGAGCGTGCATTGCGCAGTTCCTACGCAGGCTTGTAAGTTCTGAATTTTCAATATTTTCACTCCAGATTTTAACATTGCCATTTTATCACACCTTCTTATGAGTAGTACAGCTGTCATTTTCACAGCTCACCCAAAATGTTTTCGCTACCATGTAGCGCATAATGGCTTAGTCGGTAAAGCAATCAATGTACAGGACAAATTAAGAAAATCACAGTGACACTGTTCATAAGCAGAGGTCTTAAATGGCTATGTTGAAAATTTGGTGAAAAATTCCAAAAATGATCTTTTACTTAACGTTGCGTGTGCAGTTCCTACACACGCCGTAAGTTCGCGAATTTTCAATATTTTCACTCCAGATTTTCAACACTGCCATTTTACCACACCTCCTTATGAGCAGTACAGATGTCATTTTTCACATCTTGGCCAAAATGTGTTTTCACCCATGTAGTGCACAATGGCGCAGTCGATGTGCAAAACCAATGTATGGGACACATTAAGAAAATCACAGTGACTCTGTTCATGAGCAGAGGTCTTAAAATGGCTATGTTGAAAATTTGGTGAAAAAATTCCTAAAAATGACTGTTTTACAAGCGTGCATTGCGCAGTTCCTATGCATGCTCGTAAGTTTGCGAATTTAATATTTTTCACTCCAGATTTTCAACATTGCCATTTTATTACACTTCCTTATGAACAGTACAGCTGCAATTTTTCATATGTCACCCAAAATGTTTGTTAAGACATGTAGCGCATAATGGTGCTGTGGTGTGTGAAAGCAATGTTTAGGACAAATTAAGAAAATCACAGTTACGCTGTTCATGAGCAGAGGTCTTAAATGGCTATGTTGAAAATTTGGTGACAAAAGTCCATAAAATGACTGTTACGAGTGAACATTGGCAGTTTCCACGCACCCTCATAAGTTCATGACTTTGTAATATTTTCAGTCCAGATTTTCACCAGTGGCATTTTCCACACTTCCTTATGAACAGTACAGCTGTCATTTTTCACAACATGGCTGAAGTGTGTTTTCACACTTTCAGCGCAGAGATGCGTGGTCACTGTGGGAAATCATTGTTCAGCACAGATAAAGAAAATTACAGTGACACTGTTCATGATCGGAGGCACCAAAATGCCTTAGTTGACAATCTGCTGTAAAAAATCCCCAACCTAATTACATTATGGGTGTGCACTGCACAGTTTCTATGTACGCTCGTGACTTCACCATTTTTTTTTAAATATTTTTACTGCAGATTTGCAACACTGCCGTTTTTTACACATCCCTATGAACGTACAGCTGTCATTTTTACATCCGTTTGAATGTTTTGCACCTGTGGTGCTAAATGCCAGAAATCACTGTGCATAAGCAGCTGGGTTAACAAACTGATATTCCCCCTGTTCACAAAGTGGGGTCACAAAAAAAAACATGTTGAAAATTTGGAGTGAAAATACCAACGAATGCCTGAGATATTAGAGTTTCCAACCATAACGCCCAACCCTGTAGAGAATGAAACGCATCAGGGGTGTGACTTGGGATTCTTGCCTGTGATGCTCATACCATTCCACACCCTACAGCCAGTGAGAGGCATCGAGGTATGCCTTGGACTCTTCGGCCCCAAAGTTCACCCCATTCTCCTATATCGCACCCATCTCACCGTATTTCCTAATGGAATGGGGTGCACATAAGGGCCAAAGACCACAAGGAACACCGTGACACTTGTCAGTGTCTGCAGGGTGGGGTGTGGTGAAATGGCGTGGCCGTTATGCCTGACGACCCAAATGCACACCCCAATGCCTGTCACTCTCTGCAGGGTGGTGGTGGGGTTGGCTTCAGTTCAATACTTCACTGCCATTCCCATTACAGCTCTGTAACTTCACACTACCACTGCCAATGCCAGCAAGCAAACATTCGGCACTGACAAATGCTTGTTTTCATATATACCTCTGTCTTGTCACTTAACAGGAGTTTCGCTCAAAGGAGAAATCGATGGCCTTAGTCTTCGTGTCCAGAGATAGGATGGCAACCCTAAGCTAGACAACCTCCTTAGAGAGACTGCATGGGCCAGGACCCTAAAGCAGATTCACTGGTGTCTACAGCCATGTGGAAACTGGTACTTGGTGGCACCAGTGCTGATCTGGCTGTGTCAGCACATATTGTGCCACTGCACTGTTTACTTTCTCACTCAGTGCCAGGGCTACATTCCAGAAAGCCTTCTGGTACTGAGCTGTGTAAGCTGTTGGGTGACCTTTTTTGGCCATGGTATCTGGCTTTCTGGAATCAGTCTCTGGAGGCTGGGCAGAGAAAAGCACCTTTGTCTTCTCACATACAGCAGCCTAGACCACTCCCTCATGATCAGAACTGGCATACAGGTACTCAACCCCATGCTTGTCTACCTGATAATTCATTTCAATCTTATCAATGCCAGCAGCTGAAGTAGGTGCTGACATGATTATGGAATGGCTTTCTGAAGAGCTCTGGATGGGGAGTAGCAGCCTCTTTGTGGGAGCCAGCCCCATCATGACCATAAATTCAACCTCCTCTTCACCCTCATGGGGGGATGTTAAGGGTGTTCAACACTCACCTAACAAAGGAACAGTGGGATCTGTAATCCTCTGAGGGCCTGGGAGGGCAGTCAAATTTTTGCTCAGGTGAACCATCTGGTTCCAGGGGTTCACCTTCCTCATTTCTCCTCTACAGGCAGTTAGTGTGGAACCATAGCCTGGGAAGGGAGGGGTGCAGGCATACACATAAAATCTCCCACAGCATGGAAGATCTGGAGAACTAGCCACGCCCTTGTCATGTCCTCCACAGAGGGCATCTGTATTGTGTTCAGTGTCTGCTCTTATCCAGCAGAGGCGGTGGGAATGAAAATAGTGGGATCCAAGAATCCAACATGGGACAGGCATAAGGGAATCTCAGTGGAAAACAAGGGGGAGGAGCAGAAATCAAACAGGATCTGCACTGACAGTATAGGCAGGGAAATAAATGGGCAGATTGGGTGGGCCAAGCGGTCCTTATCTGCCATCAAATTCCATGTTTCTATGAGACTTTTCTTTTTTCCTTGCAGACACTGTTTCCAGTGTGTCCTCCGAGGCTTTTACTTTTACCTTTGCCATCACTGGACTCAGGTTCCCCCTTTTGGGCACACTGGGTTCTGAATCACCTTTACTGTACTTTTTATTTTTTTATTTTGAGTAAAGGCATATATACACACAGGAGGGTACATTTGTAATGAGGCAGTTCACTTAATATAACATTTATAATGTATGGTACAACACTGTTATAGGCAGAAATCTACCTTTTTATAACAACGTTTTACCATCGATGTGACGTCACGATGTTGTTGACCCATCGATGGTATGTCACATCGATGGATTAACAACCGGGAACAGTCTGGGCGTGCGCACAAATGGATTGGCCAACCTTGAAACGGCCACAGTGGTGAAGGCAGAGCAGTGGCAACATAAAAAATAAATAAATGCAGTAAGGAACTGCTTTTTTGTAAAAAAACCTAAACTGTACCATACACTATAAAATATAATGTATGGTACATCGATGGGTGACCATTTTTTTAACTCATCTCGAGGTTGCCATGGTGACCTAAACCTCTTGAGCTTCGCTCTCGAAGTTTACATGGTCGCCTCTGAAACCTCTCGCTGGTTAAACTGGTTAACCATCGATGACCATACATTATCCTTTATGTTAGAGCTTGAGTCAGACACGGTTCTGCATATTCCAGCTAAATTCACCATTTTCCTGGTCTTTTATCCCAAAGAAAACTAAGTTAGATAAATGGATTTTCTTATAAAAACCCACCACAGATACATACTTTGACTGGTTATCCTCACTTATACAGTGAATTGACTAGTACCTCATTTCTTTCATCCCTGTCAGGGTATGAATTCTGGGACCACTTCCGCTTGGCGGAGAATCCATCTCTTCCACCTTTTCTAAATGGCCGGGGTTCTATCCTGCAGTGTAGCTGTGAGGCTCCCCATTTGATAGATACTTTGCATAATATTTCTCCATTCTAATATAGTTTTATTTATTTATTTATTAAATGTTGGTGACCGGGTAGGCCCACTGGGCCCCGAAGGTCCCTTTTTCAGGGGCGACCCAGGACAACAATACATGGTTTGATGCAATGGAGAAACTTTTGATCACAAGGTTATACAGGCATATAGTGGCTACAGACATGGTTATCATCATGACACAGTTTTGCCTTGGTGCTACATGGCATAGTATTATACATGAAGTTGCTCTTAGGATAAAGGTACCTAGGTGTCCTGAATCTAGATGGGGGTATCTGGGTCAGCTCACTTTTGGGAGGGTCTGATGCAGGAGAGGGGGGTACCTTATGAGCCGTGGCAGTGGCATGTGCTTATGTCAACCATATCAGCCTTAAGTCTGGTGCGGAAGTTCCTAAGTGAGGAGGCCTCCTGCACCAGAGGAGGGAGCTTGTTCCACAGGCTGGGGGCTAGGCAAGACAAAGATCTGCCACCGCACTGTTCCTTACTCGGGGGACTTTCAGTAGTGTACATTCTGACGTCCGTAGTCTCCTGGGGTTATGTTTAATTGCTATAGTTCCAGCTATGCTCGGTGGAGTGGGGAGTTTGAGTAACTTGTAGGCCTGGACAAGCAAAGGGTATTGTAGGCGAGCGGCCAATGAGGGCCACCGGAGCTGGGCCAGTGTATCACAGTGGTGGCGTCGTGGGTGGTCCTGGGTAGTGAACTGAGCTATCTTGTTGTATAAGATTTGCATCCTGGAGACCTCTTGTTTTGCCACGCCCTGTATAATCAGAGCTGCATAGGTCACGGTAGGGAGCAGGACACTTGTGGCAATGGAGAGCCTGGCCTCGGGGATGAGCTGGTCCTTGAGTCGGTACAAGGTTCCAAGCTTACGGTGCAGGGTCTTGGCAACCTGGTCCACATGGTCCTTGAAGGTGACTGATTGGTCGAGAGCAAGGCCTAAGTATTTTAGGGAGGGCACTACTTTGATGCTCTTGCCAGAGAGTGTGGTAAGTTGCAGGGATGTGGTCCTGTCATGGCCCAATGATCTAGGCCTGAATAGCATCGCCTTGGTTTTGTCTATGTTAAGTACCATTCTGTTCTCACACAGCCATGTCTCTAGGGATGTGAGGTCCTTTCGGAGGAGGGAACCAAGAGCAGCCACATCACCCAAGGGTAGGTAGATGACACTGTCATCAGCGTGCTGTCTCAGTGAGCTTTCCCACAGTAGCATTATTAGTTCATTGGTAAATAAGGAGAAAAGGAGGGGCCGAGATTGAGCCCTGAGGTACACCCTGTTTCAGAGGTGGTGGATCTGACACGGCCCCCTTCCAGGAGACCCTTGTATTCGCCCGATAAGTAGCTCCCAAACCACTTGAGGGCATGGGAGTCTAAACCCACACTGTTCAGCTTCTGTAGCAGAAGACTGTGGTCAACAAGGTCAAATGCCTTGGACAGGTCTATAAAGACTGCGCCTGTGGGTATCCCTTTGTCCATAGCCCTGAGTATTTCACCGAGAAGTTAATAAGGCAGTGTCAGTCCCGTGGTTTGGTCTGAATCGTGTTGGGAGGGGACAAGGAGCTGATGAGCTCCAGGTAGTCCCGGTTGGTCATGACTAGCCTTTCTTGCAGCTTGGCAAGTGTGAGAGCAGAGAGAGATCGGCCTATAATTGGTTAGGTTTTCCCTGGGGCCACCTTTGTGGATAGGGACCACATTGGCCTGCTTCCGCTGGTTAGGAACAGTTCCTTCCCATAGTGATCTGTTGAGGAGCCAGGTCAAGGGCCTGGATAAGGAGGTGGCTCCAGCCTTGAGAAGCTGAGGGTTGATCCCATCTGGTCCCACCGAGCCTTTAGGTTTCAGCGCCTTTAGGAGGGTTAGAACCTAGGTACACTTTACCAGTCTCAGGTGGAAAGAGGGTCGTTCATAGTGTGTTGCTTCACCTATGCTAGGTGCAGAGCTCTAGGAGGACTGGCCAGCCTTGTAGGCCTCAAGGTCTATGAAGTGGCTGTTAAGGGCGGCCTTATTTGAGAAGAATCACTAACAAGCTGACCATTGATCTTCATGGGGCTAGGTTCAGTTGTTTTGTTGCCCTTGATCAGGTTATTGACATGATTCCAAAATTGCTTAGGGTTGCCTAAGCTGGCTTTCTGGAGGTGTGTGATGTACTCCTTTAGTGAGTTTAATGGCACTCTTGGCTTTGTTTCTTAGGGATTTGTATGCCACTAGGTCTTCTGGAAGGGAGGAGATCTTGAACTTCTTCCGGCTTTGTCCCGATTAATCATTAGAGATTTGAGGGATGGAGAGATCCATTTGTAACAGCTGCCTTTAGCTCTCAGTCTTTTCAGAGGAGCGAAGAGGTTGGCCACTGTACATAGTAAGTCCTGGAAGTATTCCAAGGCCTCTGTCAGAGTAGGGAGGCGTGTTATTGGGCTCCAGTCCCGGCTGCTTAGGTAGTCTTTGAATTGTACTCCTAAAAAGTTGGTATAGTCTCGAGCAGTAAGGATTCTGGGCTGGACCTTAGGTGCTCTGTTCTTCCAGATACAGAATATTGGGGAATGGTCACTCAAGGAGTCTGCCATTGTACCGGCAATCTGAATGTTGGCTGGGTTGGACACCAGAGCCCAGTCAAGGGTGGTGTGATTCCCAGTTTTGTAATTCAGTCTGGTCGGTTCCAAGATAACCTTCATCAGACCTGCTTCTTGGGTCAGCAACATCAAGGCATGGCCAGGGTTCTGGGCCCAGTTGAGGTTGAAGTCTCCCAAAATGAGGAGCTCCGTAGATACTTCTTGGGTCAAAGCATTAGTGATGGCCTCGAGGGATTGGAGGGCCGACTTTGGAGGATGGTAGACACAACCTATAGTTAGCTGCTTGGTTTGTCCAAGGGTAATACGGATGAATACTGATTCACCGTCGGAGGGGGGACTTTGCTGCAGGCTTAGGTGTGACACAGTGAGGTCTGCCTTGGTATAGATCAGCACCCTGCTCCCTTTTTTGGACTCCCTGTCCTTACAGTAGGTGTTATAGCCCAGTGCCTGTATCTCATAATCCTGGATCTGGGCTTTTAGCCAGGTTTCTGAGATGGCTAGGACATCTGGCTTGTAGAGGTGAAGCCAGGCTTGGACTTCATGTATTTTGGGTCTGAGGCTACATACATTCATATGTGCAATCTTCAGACCCTTTGCAGACATCCAGCGGGTCCTGAGGGGATGCCACTGAGATATTGGTGGTGCTAGCCAGGCTGGGTTGAATATCTCCTGCCAGGAGTAGTAGCACTACTAGTAGGCAAAGTAGTTTGGGACTGGGTGAGGTGACAAGGTTCTGTCGACACATCCTGCTTACAAAGCAGAGCAGGTCGTAGCATATACCTTTTTTTTACCATCTCATGAGCTGATGAGAGAGCAAGCATGCTTGAGATGGGCTTTCTGTTGTGGAAATCATGGGGCGTTATGTCGATGGCCCCATGTTTCAAGGTGACCTGGTCGATAAGCCTGTCCACCCAAAGGAGGGTCAGGGAGTAGATTATTGCAAGAAGTACCCCTGTTTGGGAGAGGGTGCTTAAGTTTTGTGCACTTCGGGGTGCTAGGGGAGGAGCATGTGTTAGGTGAGCCATCATTGTATGTTCTCGATATGGGTCAGTTGGTGCTCCAGGTCTAGCTGGTTTTGGGTTTTGCAAGGGGGTCAGCTCCCACCTATTGGCCTTGGTCTGTCAGTTGAGGAGCAGTCCCTGGCTCTAGTAGAGCTTTTAGCAGCAGTTATAGTTAAGTTTTCTCTAGGGAAGGGCCACTGCCTCGCCTGCTCAAAAATTCTGACTACTTGGCTAGACAATAGGGGAGGTTACTGAGGGGAAAAAATACTTACGCTACTCCTACCCTGGACAAGTTATGTTTTCCTATAACTTCTAACCCAACGATGCAGTAGTTTTAGTTTAGGTCAAACAGTTGCATTAGCTAGTATACAGTTTAAAATCTCTGTAGAGACAGCTAGCTATTCACTTGCACCGACTATAGATAATTACACTTTCTGAGCAGACACTGTTTAGAAACAGATTTGCCTTGATTAGTGTCCAGTTTAAATCGCTAAACAACAGCTTGCTATTCACGTGCACGGACTATGGTTAATCACAGTTTCTGAAGAGGCACAGATTAGAAACAAATAAAGAGGACACTTTCAGATAGCTAGTAGCTTATTCCTGTGTGCATTTCTAGGAAAAATCAGGAAGTGTTTAAAGGGAGAGATCCGACAGTCCTTAGCTTGCAGTGCATCAGCATATGAGTATTGGTACAGCCCAACTAGCAGAGGGGCTCAAGTGGATCATAGTACAAAGGATCAGTGCTCTTTGCGTGGTTACACTTTGACGCAGTGTTTTGGTCCAGCGCATAAAAGGAGCGGGTTTGTGGTGCCTAGCATTCACAGCCTTCCTCCCTGGTGACTGGCTGATCTGTCCAAGTGGGCGTGGCAATCCCGCATTTAATGGGAGGAGGGAATGGGGTGGGAGGAGGAACGGGCGGGTGGGCGGAAAACAAAAGTTGCTTAGTATCGTCCGCCTGTTCAGTGCAGGTGAGGTAGGGGCTTGAGCCAGCGTGGAGGTCCGCCTGGTGCTCAGCCCACACGCGCATCTGTTCAGGGTGGGGAGGCCCTCTTGCAGCGAGGTCTGCCTCACCACCCCAGCAAATGATTTTCTGCAAACAGTCCTGGCTTATGCACCGCAAGGCTCTGATCAGGCTTTAAAGAGTAGCCTGAGTCGGTGCGTCACTGCGGGCAGGGGTCCAATCAGGCGCTTCAGTTTATTTTCAAAATTGGCACCCAAACTGGTTCTTGTCATTGCTACGCTGCTGGCGCTGTATCAGCCTGCTTGCTAACCTTCGTGGTATCGACTCCAGGACGGATGGTCTGCCACCGAGAGAAAGATCCGGTAAGCCACAGAATAAAAAGCACAAAAGTTAAGTTAGCAGGTCGTCCGCCTGCACCGGTGCAGGGGAGGTAGGGGCTTGAGCTAGTGTGGGAGGTCTGCCCGGTGCCTCAGCTCCACACGCTGCATCTGCTCACGGTGGGGGCAGGCCCCTTTTGCAACAAGGTCTCCTCGCCACCCCAGCAAAGGATTTTCTGCAAACAGTCCTGGCACTGATTTTGTCATCCATTTTCTAGTGATGGATTTCTTTGCTGCTAACAAGTATATCGGTAGGAGAGTCTTTACCCATGAGGGGGAGTGGTCCAGATAGACTGACAGCAAGACCATCTTGACTGTTAATTCAGTGGGTTCACCCAATTAGTCAATTCCACTTTAAAGCACACAAAAATTATGTTCAGCAGGGGCAGTACCACATTATATGGCCCAATTCCGCCAACCTGCTACCACATCCCTCCAACAGTGGCCATAATTATCAGGGAGGTATCTGACAAGGACTGCTGGGGAGCAATAGTAGCTGCTCCTGCACTTTCATGAGAATTCTCTCCACATTGAAGAAGAGGTAACCTTTACCACTGGAAGGGCGTGCCTTGGTCCACGTGTTTTTACTGTGCTTTTTCTAATGGCTGAGCAGTGTTGTCTTGCTTATCTGTCCTCTTTGACAAGGACTGCTGTTAATTTTGAGCAGAAGGACACTCATCTGATCCTTTTACTGTGTTTTAGTGACATGGAGGCAAACTGAGAAGCCATGAAGTCTTCCCTTTGCTGGCCCTTTTCTTTTGTGTTTTATAGCAACACTTTTACAGAGTTCACAATTAATAAAATCACAGTCTGGACCAAGGTACCTTAGACAAAGCTTGTGACAGTCTGTCCTTTCCAGGAGCTGGAAACAACTGGCGCAATTTTTAAAGTCTGTGGGTCCTGTTCTTTTCCTCTTTGGTCTGTCAGTTATGCCAAACACTGAAAAACCATAAATGTATTGATCAGTTCTCACAGAGTAAAATAATTTTCTGACAGAGCTGAAAAGGCTGCCAAAAAGCTCTGAGGAAAAATTTGTTGGCTTAGATCACTGAAAAGGGAAAACACAGTAAAACTGTCTCAAAACTGGCAGTTTAAAATGAATTTATGTAGTTTGGATGATGCTGACCAAATTTAAACAGCAAAAGTGGTTCAGTTCCCTCTGGATGGGAACCGCGACTCAAATAAATGAAATCATTACACAAAATGTAACGAGTGGTTATAGTTAACCTAAACTGTATTTATTTTCACAATAAAAAAAGTGGTTACCTAAAGACAGGAACTGTACGTTAGTTTGCCACCTTCTCCAGTTCCTGGAACCAGAGAAATCACAGAAGTGACGGATAAAAACAAACAAAACACCCTAACTAACAAGAGTATCGAAAATTAACTAGATATAATATTTTCAAAATAAAATAAAACGCTAAACCATTCTGGAGGCCAGAAGAATGGAGCTGTTCTTCAGGGCGACTGCTCTCTTCAAGCGGAGAAATAAATATGACATTGGGTTGTTAGGGGAGAGTGTGACCACAGTGCAGAGTCTGAACTTGTTTCTAATTCTAAATTCTAAAATTAGCATCCCTGGGGCAACTCAATCTGGTGGGCTGATTACTACTGTAAAGCTATGCTGATGGATTCCTTGTGTTAGAATAAAAAAAGTATTGGTCAAATTGTACTGCTATATGTACCACTGCTTTACACAAGTGCGAGGTGCAAAGTAAACACTGTGTAGAAGTCTATGCTGAGGTCTATAGTACCTGACTGTACGAATTAACATATCTACTAGTAACAGTGAAGAAATCAAAATACGCATTTATGTTATTTTATTTACATAAATAACACTACAGAGCAGCAAGGAGAAGAATCCCAACAGGAAGTGAAACGTGACTGAAAAAGGAGATGAATTTCCCATCAATTTGCTGTTGTTTATTTTGTCTCTGGCTTCTTCCCCCCTGCCTCAATTTTGGGGGAATCCTCTTCGCTGTGGGTAGGGAACACTTCCCATGGGCTGTTGAGGTCAAACTTCCGGAACTCCTGCGTTAGCTCGATGGGCTCAGCCACCACTCTCTTCACCTCGTCATCATAGCGAACCTCCACATATCCCGGCAGTGGGTTACAGACACAAGCTACTGAAAAAGTGCAGAGCATCTGCTTAAAAGTAACATCCATCTAAGATCCCTCACGTTGACAGAGAGATGTAAACACACTCACTGAAAGTCTTTCATTTCAAGATTCCCAGTAACACTCCTGCCCCAGAGTCTCCATCACTGTACCAGACCCAACATGCGACTCCAACATCAACTGCATACACTGTTTTGTCTAGGATCCCAGTGACGGATACACGCACACATGCGCGCACGCGCGCGCACACACACACACACACACACACACTCTCTCTCTCTCTGTAACGGGCCTAATGCTACTCCCAATAACAAATATAAGCCAACAGATTAGTCAGCCTACTGACCACATTGTGCAGAGTGACAAAGCACCACAGAAACTGACAACAGATATATAAAAACCCATATAATAACTAGAAGCAGTTTTACAAGTTAGGGATTTACCTCCACATATCCCGACAGTGGGAAGTCCTTTCTAAAGGGATGTCCCTCAAACCCGTAGTCTGTAAGAATTCGCCTCAAATCCGGATGGTTGGCAAAGAAAACCCCATACATGTCCCAGATCTAAGAAAAAAATAAAAGACATAGGAGCCACAGTTTTATAAACCATATAAATGTTTGCATTCCGAATTGCCCTCTACTAGATCAGAGTGCCACACCACACAGACTACCTAAGGGAACGTTGTCAAAACATTGGAGTACCAGGCACAGTTCTGGTTCCCATAACCAAGAAAGGATGCAACAAAAGTGGAGAGGAAATCATCTGGCTAGCTCAATTTACTTATTACACTTGTGAGCCTCCAAATTTCAGGGATGGAACTTTAATTATTTAGAACTTAACGTATATTTATAATTATACCATGGACATAAGTGAACAGCCAATGAAATCATCAGACTGGCAGTTTATCACAGTTGTAAATCCTCCGATAACCAACAGCTGTTGATGAGTATATAATCTATAATATCTGCAGCCCAGGAATAAATACAATAAAATAAAACAACACAGCAACCCTTTAATATTTGTATTTTATTATAGTAAAAAATTAACCGGTATAATCGCAATAAGCTACTCGGAGGATATGGGTTATCGGAGATTTACTATGGCTGATGAGGATTTACCCACTCGCCCAAACCACTCCAGTCATGTAATCCCGATAACCCACACCCCATTGTGGCTTAATGCTTAAATGTACTTTCTTTAATATGACAATTTATAATGAGAAGTAAATTCCACAGAATGTTTTGTTTTATAATTTTATTTACTATATATGAATTGTATGAAATTGTAAATGGATTTATTTTTATGTACTTATTTAGCTGAAACTGGTAATTGGGAAAGGCACAAAGAGTCAAGGCTCATTTACATGTGCAACCCGGGTGAAGAGAGCAAGAGGAGTACAGAAAGATACATAAATTATAAAAACATCAACTAGCAGTTACACAAACATTTTTACAGGTGCAAGTGCAGAAAGATGAGCGAGCAGGTAAAACAACGACACTGCTCTTAGCAGACGAAATGTAAACCAGCGAGTAGCTATTTATATAAAGTGCACAGTGCCTGTTGGAGAAGGCGACAGTGTCCTTGATTTGTTTGGAATGGCAATCTAAACTACAAAAAAACAAGTGAAAGAAACAGCCCATTACTTTCCATGGAGCACCCCCCCCTATGCTTTCCATACAGCTACATCAGATAACGTGCTAGAGCGCGGGCGGCGCTGAGGACAAGGACGTGGAAAGGATCGAGCGCTCAGCTCCACAGAGCCAAAATCCAATCCTTTCCTTCCTTAACTGAGGCACCTAAAATTTAACTGTTGGCAATTTATGAATTGGGGGCAGGTAAGGGTCCTTCAAGGGTTTTTTTTTTGTTTTTGGGGGGGCAATTTTAAAAAGAGCAGTAAAGGTACTCCTTATATAAAAAGTTTAAAGAGCAATTCTGTACTTCAGCATGTGCCTTCATAAATAAGATGTTTCAGCTGTTAATTTACTACAGAATACTTTTGCATTTTTAATATTCCTTTCAAAGGTTTACAGCACATCTTTGTAGTCTAAATAGTCTATCAAAAACATTTGTCTCTGCCTTTAACCTCACATTGGTCCCTGTTTAGGACACTGAAGTGCTCATTATGACAAGACACTGTGATGTCAGACAGCAACAGTGTGGTTAGCAGGGGAGAGTCAGATACATTCTGACTCAGTAAAATAAATGCTGCTTTATCTACAATATTTAGTAGACCAAAAGTAAGGGAGGTAAAAAACAACAAATAAATAGAAAATAATACCTAAAACATAATTGTTGTAAATCTAGTGTTTTTAAGCTTTTTATTGTAATAGACAGTTGCACTTAATAAAATCACACATGCCCCAATAATGCAAAGCATCATAGGAAGTATATGCAAATCACCAGGAGAGACTTCAGACTGGTTCTACTTGGGGCAGGAGTGTATGGTGCAAAATGGCCTCTCAGGCCAACAACAGGGTTCAGATGAGAGGATAAAAATTATTCTTGCTCTCAGAAACAGGAACTATGCCTGGCCTGCTGGTGTTGACAGATGACACTGGTTCCATGTGGAAAACCTGGGTTTGTCTTACCATCCAGCGCCCCGCCCCCCCATACTGGGAGGTGGGGGTCTGTGGAGGCAGCACTCCCAGACTCCAGTGTGAGGGAGCCACTATCCTGAGAACATCACTAGTGGTAAACAGGATGGCAATGGGCACTGTGGGCAACCTCCCCCATCCCAGGTTGGACGTGGTATTCAAGTGCCTGTGGATAGGTGGGACCCCAAAAAATAGTAAAAAATTACCCTAATTGGCACATTATGCCTTTGGTGTTCTCCATCAGCCACAGTGTGCCTTCCCCCCTGGGTCCTCCCTATCGTCCCCCAATGTAGAGTGAAATGCAGCACATGTTGCTGCCAGAAACCCACGATGGGGGAGGGAGGGGCTTTCACTGTGGAGTGGCAGAGCGATAGATAACTCTGAGCAGGAAGGGCAAGAATTATCTGGATCTCTGCTCAAGACAAGAGAAGGAGCACAGCTGGAGGTGGGAAAAACAAGTACAAAAGGAAAAGGCATTCTGAGGAGAGATCAGCCCAATTAAACACTCACTACAGCAAAGAAGACAAGCCTGGAAAATTCTGCTTCCCAACTGGTCAAACCTAGCCATACTGGGGAGTGATGTACCTTATTCTCTTGCTCACAGAGACAGCAAAATAAAACTCTTTCATTAAAGCTAAAATCTTTTCATAAGTGGAATAAGGTGCTCCACAGTTTGTGAGCAGACATAAGTAGTGAAATTTATTTAGTTTTGTTAACCGGTAAGTGAGCAAGGCAATCAAGTACCTGTTTTCAGACAGGACATGGGAGGTTACATACAGAGTGACAAGGCAATGCAATAACACTTAACAAAAACATCAAAGATGTTTAGAGAAATTTGGATGGGTATCTAAGAAACAAGAGAATAAACACTTACAGGACTTAAGAAAACAGACATGGTGGCCCTGATGGACCACTGTCAGCGTGCCGCGTTCAGGAGCAAACTCAGGACAATGACTGCGCCAGGAGACCAGACTGCAGCAGCTGCCACTCACCAGCATGCTGCGGTCAGAGAGGGGTGGTGTTGGCGTCAATGCCCCAGTGCCCCTACGGTAAGACAACAGAGAAGGAAGGAACCAGGGAGAACAACTCATGACAGTTTATATGACGGCCTGCACATCCACGGACTCCCCAGGTCTTAGTGCTCCCTAACAACGGGTTCTAGTCTGCAAGGTGGAGTGTCTCAGGTGGGGGGGTTTGTGGCTCTCCCTGAAGACCCAGCCATGGAGGACAGAACTGTGGAAGATGTCGGGGCAATAAACCACAAGAACAGGGCTTAACAGGCCCAGCACAGGGTATAACCATGTAACAGTCACGCCAGGGATAAAAAGCTGTATTATACAAAAAGATAACCGAAGGCAGTCTGAAAACAAGCTTACTTGAAAGAAGTCTCAATGTAGCTGGCCTGAGACCTCAACTCCATCTCTCAAAACATCAAGAATATTAAATAGTCTTTACTGCCCCATTCTACTGTAGGTCCCTGTGACAGGGTTATTAAGACCCTGTCCCATTTTATATGCAGACAGAGCTAAAAGCAAGGATCTATTCCGTACTCTCCTATTCTGCCACGTGTCTGTCCTTGCCTGTCTGACTGCTGCAATCAAGATTTTCTTGTGGCACCTAGGAACTGGCCACCCAATGGCACCACAATTTTATCTCCTTCCTTCATTTGCTGTTTCTATTCCTTCTTGCTCCCCAGCTTCTCTGTGGTTAACAAAACATATATGTGAATCTGTATGTAACTGGGATTTCTGATTTGCAAGGTATATATTATATACAGGGCCAACCTCAAGATGCATTTTGACCTCCACAAGCTTGTTTATAGAACTGTCAACAGGAAACCAGCTCTGGGACAAAATGTACTATTTTGTTGCACCTGTTAAGACTAGATGTGCTCTTCAGGCTGTCCCTCGAAGGAAACTGACAAATGTTTGATACATTTTGTGAAAAAGAGGAGATGTAACTTTATAACAACAACAACAGGATACAGTCTGAACTGCCATGCAGAAACATCTTTTATTAACAGAGCATTGCTTTTCCAGGGAGAGACTCAGATGAGGACTTTTTGTTTGCAACCTTTATGAAGAGCTATCCTGTACAATTTTTATTTTCTATGTTACTGTCAATAATAAACGCTACTTGTGAATTTGATAACTTCTTCTGATCTGCCTATGCTTCCTGACATATTCCTCATCACAAGTCCCCACCAAGATAAGAAACAAGCCCATAGTATTCAAACCAGTCTTTTTCATGGAACCACGCCTACGTGGAGGAGGATTTGAACTGCTGCCGAATAACTGCAGTTTCCTAAGGTCTCCTGCTGATACACAGTGTTTCATCTTGGGAGGTTACAGGACTCATGTCTGCATCTGTTTTTGCTATTAGGGAGAAGCAGATTTGTTTAAATGAACTGCCAGCAGCTACTGCTTTGGATACATCTGAAGCTGTAATTAGCGAAGGCATGAGCTGTAGCATTTCTAACATAGATATTGCTTTCATTCAGCTTGAAAGGGCTACTCTTAAAGGTAAATACCACTACTGGAACCGGGTTACACTGGAGGCCTATCTAAAAGTAGGGAGATCCCCATGAGACTCGTGCCCTCAATACACAAGGTTATGGTACAGACAGACCAATCTTGTTGCTGATTGGAATAGGGGCCTACAATTAGGCACTGATGCATTAATACAAGCTGTCATTAAGGACTATGTGGCCCAGCAACCAACCATAGAATTGGATATTAAAACCAAAGAAGAAACTGTATTAAGTTTTAAACAGGATCCTATGTTCCATGCTTATGAATAAAAATTACAGGACATCATCATCAGAGAAGAGACTAAGATCAAATTAAGGAAGCTTAAGAAATTCGAAAGGGATAAACAAGACTATCTTCTGGATTGTGTTTTCTCCTGGAATAAAAAGCCTAATACACTTAGGAGGCAGAGATATTCCCATGGCAGGACAGGAAAATATAATACGGAAGCCACTACTAGCACTAGATCCATCTTATGGAACAGAGGGGGTTTCTCCCTCTTCATCCTACTACACTAGCACAAGTGAATTGGACAGCACGGAGGATACACCGACAGAGAGAGCAAGAGATACTTCCTATCAGACCAACTACCCTAGCCCCCCCCCCCACATCTCCAACAGAGAAGGAGTGAGCAAACAGTACAGTTCCAGAACCGAGGAATCCAGGGATTAATAATCAGCAAGAGAGCTAGGAAACTTGGGCGCCTACCACCAGTATCAACTTCAAATCCAAACATACGCGGGAGGGGGAAGCAATTCTAAGCCAGGAAGAGGAGGTCACAGAGGCAATCAGAGGGGACAACAGAACGGACACCAGAAAACATTGTGATTAATATTTCACAGGTAATTCTAACTGACACTGAAATCCAGGTACTACAAAAAGGTTTGACCTTTGTAGCAACTACTAACAGTAACCCTTCTGAGGTTTATTTGGACATCAAACATCTTTCTAGAACTTTAAACCTTAGTGCCTTTTTTGATATCCCTAAATGGGTCTTGACACTATACAGGGTGAAAGTATTTGCCTCTTCCTGATTTTCTCATTATTGCATATTTGTCACACTGGATGTTTTCAGGTCTTTAGACAAAATGTAATATTAGATAAAGGGAACCTGAGGAACAAATAACACTTGTTTTTTTTTATTTCACTTATTTAATGAAAAAGTTAACCAACACCAATTGGCACTGTGTGAAAAGTAATTGCCCCTTACACTTAATAACTGGTTACGCAACATTTAGCTGCAAGGACTGCAACCAAACACTTCCTATAATTCAATATCAGTCTTTCACATCGCTGTGGAGGAATTTAACCCACTCTTCCTCACAGAACTGCTTTAATTCAGTAACATTTGGTAGGTTTCGAGCATGAACTGCACGTTTCAGGTCCTGCCACATTATCTCTATTGGGTTTAAGTCTGGACTTTGACTAGGCCACTCCAAAACTTTAATTTTACTTCTTTTCGCCATTCTGATGTGGACTTGCTTTTGTGTTTTGGATCATTGTCTTGCTGCATGACCCAACTCACGCTTCAGCTTCAGCTGACGGAAGGATGACTGGACATTCTCCTTAAGAATTTTCTGGCACAGAGCAGAATTCATGGTTCCTTTAATTATGGCAAGTCATCCAGGTCCTTAGGCAGCAAGTATCCCCACACCATCACACTACCACCACCATGTTTGACTGTTGGTATGGTGTTCTTACTGTGGAATGCTGTGTTTGCTTTACGCGAGACATTAAGGGATCCATGTTGTCCAAAAGTTTCACTTTGGACTCATCTGTCCATAGAACATTTTCCCAAAAGGCTTGTGGATCATCCAGGTGCTTCTTGGCAAATGAGAGATGAGCATTTATGTTCTTCTTGGTTAGCAGTGGTTTCCTTGCTACTCTCACATGAAGCCCATTTTGCCCAGTCTCTTTCTGATTGTGGAGTCATGAACACTGACCTTAGCTGAGGCAAGAGAAGCCTGCAGTTCTTTGGATGTTGTTTTAGGATCCTTTGAGACTTCTTGGATGATTTTACACTGCGCCCTTGGAGTAATTTTGGCACGCCCACTCCTGGGAAGGTTCACTACTGTTCCAAGTGTTCTCCATTTGGAGATTATGGCTCTCACTGTGGTTGATGGAGTCCCAGAGCCTTAGAAATAGCTTGTAACCCTTTCCAGACTGATAGAGGGCAAATGTTTTTCTGATCTTTCCAGGAACTTCCTTTGATCATGGCATAATGTGCTTGTTGAATCTTTGTGCTGGCAATGTGACTCTGATGGTAAGGGCCAAAATAAGTGAGGTTTATATTGAGCAGGGCTGGCTGTAATCAAGCCTGGCTGTGTTCAATCAGCTGACTCTAATTATCCCTTTAATTGGGTTGATTTAACTAGGGGCAATTACTTTCACACAGTGCCAGTTGGTGTTGGTTAACTTTTTCATTAAATAAATGAAATAAGTAAAAAAAAAGTGTTATTTGTCCACTTAGGTTCCCTTTATCTAATATTATATTTTGTCTAAAGAACTGAAAACATCCAGTGTGACAAATATGCAATAATAGAGAAAATCAGGAAGGGGGCAAATACTTTTTCACGCCACTGTAGTTAGTTTACCAATGGGGGGGGATGATAACCATATAGAAACAGCAGATGTGGTATTTACAACATCAATAGATTGCACTGGCGTAAGGGCACCTTCCACCTTTTATCTTCCACATTCAGATGTGGTTAAAATCTTTGAGAGAGCCTGTCTGAACCATGTGGAATTTTTGATTAATAGGGATAGGCCTGCTTTTGTAAACCTATTAAATGTTGAAATGATGGCTATATAGGATTACAAAATAATCTGTCACTGGTTATCAAGCCAGCAGACAAAGGAGAGGCTACTGTTGTCATGGATACAGATAAATATATCCATGAGATCAATAGGCAATTGGGTGACCAGAATTTTTATAGGCTACTTCAGGGAGATCCAACAAATACTTTTAAGTTGGAAATAGACAAAATGTTGGACTCTGCCCTTTAGAGGGCATTATTGATCAGAAAGAACATTCATTTCAGGTTGTAACACACCCAGTAGACCTACTATTTATACACTTCCCAAAATTCATAAAAATTAGAGAACCCTCTAGTTGACCCATAGTACTGGGATTGGGTCTGTTACTGAACCACTATCTCATTTTGTTGATTCTTGAATCAAACAACATGTGCCCATATTACGATCCTATGTCAGGGACTCAGCTGATATTCTGGGTGTATTGAGTGAAACTAAATTGGATCCAGATTCTCTTCTTGTTTCCATGGATGTAGCCTCGCTATACATCAACATACCACATGAACAGGGATTATTGGCCTTATGCCATTGGCTTGATTTGGATAGAGCTTTAGGTGACTATAGAAAGAGATTAATTCTCAATTGTGTAGAAGCTGTACTAGAAAAAGGTGTTTTTGTTCCAGGGCAGTTATTACCTCCAAACTAAGGGTACAGCAATGGGTGCTACTTTTGCACCCAATTATGCTAACATTTATTTGGGTATCTGGGAGAAACTGGTCTTATGATGCACAGGTCAATCTTTTTACCATAGGATTGACCTGTGGTGTCATTTTATTGACGACATTTTCATGATTTGGAAGGGATAGAAGAAAAACAGAGATTTTGTTCAGTATCTGGAAACTAGTAATTGTAACCTAACATTTAGTGTCATGAGTGACATCAATACGGTCACATTTTTGGATTTAGAAATCAAACGAGATGTTGATGATGGATACTGACATCCTCTACAGAAAAGAAACTGACATAAACTCTTTATGTGCCCCAAGCTGTCATCCTTGACACATCATTAACAACATTCCAGAGCCCAATTACTTAGGGCACGTGAGAACTGTACTTTGATCGTGATTTCTGACACACAGTACAGATGTGTCACAGGTTTTAGATAGAGGGTACTCTAGAGACTTGGTGGAAGATGTGAATGAGGTCTCAGATACCAGTCGAAATGAAGTTATAAGACTGAAAAGCAAACAAGTGAATGACAAAGATAAAAATATACATTGTGTTACTACCTTCTGCAAACAGTCTAAAGCTTTGACGGACATTATCAAAACACATTGGCCATTTATTATGTTTGGATCCCAAACTTAAGGAAACAGGAAAGGATATGCCACGAATTGTATACCGTCGTGGTAAAAATTTTGGTGATATACTCAACAGCAGTTATCAGCCCACCCCAAAGGTGGCAAGGGATCGGAACATGTGGCTACCTTGTAAGCCTATAGGTACCTTTACATGTGGAAATTGTAAATACTGTGCTACTGTCCTTAAAAGCTCTACTTTTACATCAGTTAATGTCTCTAAAGTGTATTCTATGAGGTCCTTTTTTAGTTGCATTACAGAGAATTTGATCTACCTGGCTACATGCACATGTGGGGCATTCTACATTGGTAAAACCACACAACAATTCAAGGTCAGAATACATACGTAGTATTTCAAGAGGTGATGACAGGAGTGCACTGGCTGTTCACTGATGTAAACACAGTGTGGACACAATGAAACATGAATTTAAATTCTGTGGGATTGAATTGATTAAACTGGGTCGGGGGGTAATATCAATGACCTGTTATTAAACAGGGAGGCACACTGGATTTACACTCTTGGTGGTCTACAATCACCTGGACTGAATGAGAAATTTAATGTTATGCCCTTGATCAATATGAGAAAGAAAAAAAAATTAAAAGATGTTTACTATTGATGATGTTACATGCATATTATTGTTTTACTGAGAAATGAGAAATGTTCTAGTCTCAAGCTGTTGCATGTAATATTGATCCTTATTGATGCTGTTATGTAGCTCTTCTAACTGTTAAATTTTTTCCTTTTTTCCTAAATGAGCTCATTCAATTTGTTTCTTTTCAAATAGTTTTATACAGTACAAATTCAAGACAATGGATTTTGGCTAGTAAGTTTAATTTTGCCTGGTCATTACAGCTAATGAGTAAAACTAATAGTTAAAGATGACTAGGTATATATATATATATATATATATATATAGTCTTTTCTATAATCATTTCTAAACATATCTTTATGATAAAAAGAAAATGAGGAAACCTCTTTTAATATGTTTAGTGCTGCTGCATATTATATGAATATTCCAAATACACCCTTTCGGGGGGGGGGGACGACGATTAATTAAAAGTATAAATGAATATGTGATGATATGCTGTACTATTTAAGACCTTTTTAAATATTGTGCTTTTGCTACTTTCTTAACTGTTGTTTTTTCTACGGCCAAGGCTGTGTGTTTTGTGGTGTTGTCACTTTAAATCTGGGCTACTTTAGGGGTGTGGATATGTGTTTTTCATCCTCCTGATGACGCACATGTAGTGCAAAACTAGTTGAGGTTGGAGCCTGTACTGCATGGGTAGCCTTACATTGTCTCTCAATAAAAAAGTTGTTTATGTAGACCTGTGGTGCCATTGTTTCTGTACTTTCTGGATCTTACTACTACCTGGCACACGTGAGTGTAGCTGAGGATTTTTATTTTTATTTCCATGGATGGTACATGGCCATATTCAGTACAGCTGGAAACCAGGGATGTCTGAGCCCATAGGGGGCTACCAATGGGACAATGGCTGGCCCAGAGGAGATGGGAGTTGCATGTAGTCCCCAGAATCACACTCTGGAACCAGCAGGGGGCTGGATACGTCCAGACAAGTGAGGCACTTGGCCCCGGGAGCATGGCAACAGGACACCCAGTATGTGCACCTCATTCTGCTAGATATCCTCAGAGAGGCACTGAGATCTACTGTTAAGACAGCCACTTGCCCACCCTCCAGATGTAAGTGTAGCTATAGGGACTTCAGCAACTGGACTAAACTCTTGATTTCTCCTCACATACTGACACCACACACAAAAACGCTGCCCCAAGCTTGGCACACTACGTTGCAATGAGTGTTGCCTACCACTCCCAAGCTGCTGCGAGTTACTTTTAAAGGTTATCTTGCTGCTGTTTCACTATGAAGTGTGGTTTCTACAGTGCTGCCCACAAAACCATCCTTGCCAGACTGGGTCCCTTTTCCACGCTTTCTACCACTTTGTCCATAACTGCCCATCTCTTACCCACCACTGCATCTTCTACGTAAACATCTCACACCCCTCCCTCAAATCTCATTGTCTCTCCAATGTGATTTGGTTCTTCATAATATGGGTTTTCTGCCTTTTCTTCCTCCCTATCCTCACACCTCTTGCCTTCTATCCCTTCTTCCCATGTCCTTTGCACCACTGACACCTGCTCCACTTTTAAGTTATAAAACGAATTTGGGGCAAAGTGTCTTCTCTGTCCACCTCATTAACCACTGGAATAGCATCCTTCTCTGTATTCACCTCTCTTCTGCCATCCTCGCACTAAAGTCTCTATTTAGGGCTTACACTGCTCCCTCTTGATCCAAGCACCCCTAACCTCCCTTCTACTGCCCCCCTTCTCTCCAGGCACGTCCTTGTTGGTGCCAGGGTAATAATGTTTCTCCTGGTACAGTGTAGTAAAATGCATCACATTATTTTTCTTTATCTACTACTCTAAACTGTTCAGTGGTCAAAAAAGGCACTTTTTTCACCGCTTAGCTAGTTGTTTTGGGTTTGCATTCACTGCTTTTGCTATATTAACATTTCTGAATAGACACTTCTCTGGTCAGTGCACTCTTTACTGTGAAGTGTTCCCCACCTTGCAAGCCCCCTTCCCTATCCCCTGCTGTAAGGCGCTGTTCCTTCAACCTCTCTTAATGTGCCCACCCTCCCATTTTCCTATTTTTGTTCCCCTATGAATTTATATTTCTAGTTCCTATGAGTAATATTGTACATTAGCTTCCTTTTTTTTTCTTTTTGTATATTTAGTTGAAGTACTTCAGTTTATTTCTGGAAAGCTTGGTTAGTACCAATATTTTGCTACTGTATCTCCCAACTGTAATCCTCCCCCTCAGATCCCACCTGGAAGCGAGCTTCAGTGCTTCTCCAGGTTACCAACTTTTAACTAAGTACATAAATACATGGCATGTCACAATGTCTTACCTCTCTGTCATACCAGTTGGCAGCCTGAAATACTGGCAGGTTACCAACTTTTAACTAATACATAAATACATACCATGTTGCAATGCCTTACCTCTCTTCGTACCAGTTGGCAGCCTGAAATACTGGCAGGTTACCAACTTTTAACTAAAATACATAAATACATACTATGTCACGTCTTACCTCTCTCTCGTGCCAGTTGGCAGCCGAAATACTGGCACTCGCGGACTCGATGGGGTCAGCTCGTCTGTATATCGCCTCACGAATGCGTAGAGTTGTAAGTCAGTGACAAGAGATTGTAGACAATCTGCAGAGAGACCAGAGACATCTTCAGTGCAATTTAGGTAAGAGCCCTGTTGCTTTTAAATAAGGAAATTAGAAGGCAAAGTGTACCATGGAACATGGTCTACTGAGAAAAACAGGCAGCAAAGAAGACATCGCACAGCAGGCTGTGATTTATTACACTCCCTCAAACAGTGACAAACACAATCGCACTACTGGTACTCGTGTTTGTTGCAGCACTAATTATGATGTTCAACTGCCTAAGCACTGCAGATAAGATGGATAACATTATCTTTTTAATCATCAGTACAGATGAGTAACGTTAACCCTGTTATCATCAGTGCTTCAAATAAGCCGCGTAACTGCAATAATGTTAACAGTTATCATCAGCACTCCAGATAGGATGAGTAACATTAATTCTTTATCACCGGTGCTCCAGATAAGATGAGTAACATTAACCCTGTTATCATCAGTGCTCCAGATAAGCTGCGTAACTGCAATAATGTTAATAGTTATCAGCACTCCAGATAGGATGAGTAACATTAACTCTATCACCGGTGCTCCAGATAAGATGGGTAATGTTAACCCTGTTATCATCAGTGCTCCAGATAAGCTGCGTAACTGCCATAATGTTAACCTTGTTATCATCAGCGCTCCAGATAGGATGAGTAACATTAACCCTTTATCACCGGTGCTCCAGATAAGATGGATAATGTTAACCCTGTTACCAGCGCTCCAGACAAGATGGGTAATGTTAACCCAGTTATCGTCAGCGTTCCAGATAAGATGGGTAACGTTAACCCTGTTATCATAAGTGCTCCAGAAAAGATAGGTAATGGTAACTCGTTATCATCAGCACTCCAGATAAGATAGGTAACAGTAACCCTTTTTATAATTGGTGCTCTAGATAAGCTGGGTAATGTTAACCTGTTGTCATCAGCGCTCCAGATAAGATGGGTAAAGATAACCCTGTTATCATCAGTGCTCCAGATAATATGGGTAAAGATAACCCTGTTATCATCAGTGCTCCAGATAATATGGCGAACATTAAACACCATCAACATTCCAGATAAAATGGTGAACATCTAACAATCGTATATCAGTGCACCTGATAAGATGGCTAACATTTAACACCATCATCAGCACTCAAAATAAAATGGGGAACATTTACCAACACCATCATCATCAACATTCCAGACAGGATGGCTAACATTTAATAATACCATCATCGCATTCCAGATAAGATGGCTAACATTAACCACCACCATCATTGGTACTCTAGATACAGTGGGGAAAGTTTAACAGCACTATTATCAGCATTCCAGATAAGATGGGGATATTTAACAACACCATTATCAGCGCACTAGATGAGACAGGTTAAGTAATAGGCCACATGCATTTGGATTTTAATTCATGCTCTAGGGGCATAGTAAGGCACGAGGCTAAAGGTCCTTATACCCTTGGGAAGTGCATTAAAATCCTTTAATGCACACTCTAGAGTGGCGTATCACACTTATAAAATGGCTTATTTGCAGCAATAAATAAATTAAACCAATGTATTTCCAAGTAAAGAATATTGTTAACTATAAACAAAATGGAAACAAATTCACTTTTGAATGAAGTCCCTGTTTTGTATCATAATTTTATACTGAGTGTTGTAGTGAGCCCCAGCCAGCAGGTGTCACTGTAACTCTGCTTTTTTCTGGTTACTGCTTTAGCCTTTTTGGAGCAGGGTCTGACAGCGCGAAAGAAGGCAGTACAGTGTGATGAGCAGCGGAGGTTCATTACAGAGGAAGGCCAAGTAGGAGGAGGAAAACCAAGGAGGTATGGCACTTGAGGAACACACACACTGCAACACTTCCAAAATGTATACCAATTAGTGCGTGTTTTATTCAAAGTCACGCAAAAGAAGTGAGGTTCAGGCTAGCTGCATGCCATGGACCCAGTGCTTTGAGTGCACAGACTCATCGTCAGGGGTGTGACTACAGGAGGCAACGTCACCAATAATAGAGTCATGCATAAACATATCTGCAAATTACACTTCCGTAAAAACATATCAAAGAACAGATGTTACGCCCACCAGCGCAGCGTAGCACTACATTGCTAGACGCCTAGCAACCTGGTTCGTAGCGAGCCAGGGTTGTTGGAGGTCTCGCCAGGGGCAGGTGGACTGCGCACCCAATGGGCTGCTCTCCTTCTCGGGAGGTGTGGGCTGCAGACCTCACTGCGATACCGCCACCTGGGTGATCACGGGTGGTGGTGGTGCAGTTGAAGGCAACAGAAGTACCGGGGGGGGGGGGATGTCAACCGAGAGCCGGAGCATAGGCACGTCTCTCTC
Source organism: Neoceratodus forsteri (assembly GCA_016271365.2). Taxonomy (NCBI): domain Eukaryota; kingdom Metazoa; phylum Chordata; order Ceratodontiformes; family Ceratodontidae; genus Neoceratodus; species Neoceratodus forsteri. The sequence continues at coordinate 1,131,996,944 of CM028133.1, read as the reverse complement.
CGTGCCTTTGTCTCATTAGCCCTCCAAGCATGCCGAAGCCCACAGGGAGTGGGACCAGAAAGCCTGGAAAACACCCCGCAGTAGTACCGGTAGATGGGTCCCAGCACCGGCATTCGAGGAACCAGAAGAGGCAGCTCAAGGTGCATGCTTCTGCTGTAAGTATGGAGGATAGGGACTCCTCCACCTCAGCCGAGGTGGGGGGGGGTTACCCAGTGTGCTCAGGGTTGTATAGGAGTGGGGCACCCATCTGGGCTAGCGCTCACTGGAGGAGGTCAAGGACACAGGGTCGTATTTGGGTCCCTGAATAGAGGGGCTACTGCGGTGAAGAAGGGGCATAAAGACAATGTAAAAAAAAAAAAAAAAAAGAACAGACATTAAAAAGTGCACAGCACTTAACTTATTTAACAGGAGTAATACTCAGTAGCAAACCAAATATATGTTTAGAAACATTTTACACCTGCCATTTGCCCCACAGCAACCAGAGTGCTCAGGTTGCTGCAGTTCAAATGTGACAGTGTGGACATTATCCGATCATGGTAAGTCATCGCTTTCCTCCTCACTAAGCCACAGCTGACTAGGGTATGTGCTCCAGAGTGAGCAGTACAAGCAGTCATGTGTACAGGGTGCACCTCTCACTCCAACAGGGGCTAATCAAAACTGAGCAACTGCCAGCTCCGGGGGTAATGTAGTGGAGCCCGCTCACCTTGAACCTTTTCACTGCGCGAATTTGCATCGGCACTGAGAAGGGCTATGTAGACATAATTTTATTCGGTGAAGGACATCGAAGCAGCAGAGGGAGCAGACTGCGGAGCGGCAGTGTAAACACAGCTTTTATAGGCGCTTGGTTTTTAGTGCACTAATTCATGGACTGTAATCTTCATGAATTAATTTGAAAATGTTACGTGCATACCGAGTGTAGCTCCTGCTAAATAAGTTCAGTTTGTTGAAATAAGTTCAGTCCTTTGAATGTGCTGTCCAATTTTTAACATCTATTCTTTGATATTAACTATGTTTTATGAGGAAGTGCAATTTGCATACATGTTTATGCATGACTATTCATTGGTGATACGGACTCCTGTGGCCACACCCTCCTGACAAAAATCTATGCACTCAAAGCGCCAAGGCTACTATGGCATGCAGCTAGCCTGTACCTTCACTTCCTTTGTGCGACTCTCAATAAAACACGCACTACCTGGTATACATTGTGCCTGTGTGTGTGTGTGTGCGCATGTGTGTGAGATTTTCTTCGCCTGCAGGAGCTCCTTCATTTTCGGGATTAGCTTTGTGGGCTGGCTGCCCATTTCTCCATTGCACCGGCCCAGCATTGTGGTGTTCGCAGTCCTACCTGTCCCCAAGCAGAAGAGGTAAGTGTTTTTTTTGTTTGGTCAAAAAGGTAGAAGTATAATGGTGTAGAGCAGATGACCTGCCCCCGAAAGAGAGAAGGCAAGAGCACAGTGCTAGTTTGTGCTGTTTAACATTTTGTCCTCCTTTCCCCACTGTACAGAGACATCATCCTGGGTCTCTTAATACTGGTCAATGTAATACCAGGGCTCAAATTTAGTGGTATTCCGGTACATTTTGGGTACCAAATTTTATGCCAGAATACCACAATTTGAGCCTTGGTATCCCACTTGAAGTGCAAGTTTTTTTCTCGCTAGGAGCATGCAGTATCAGCTTTTGACCATGCAGTGGCACTGTTCTTATGTTAAAATCCATACAATTGTCATAGAAAACAATGCTCCAAGTTTGTGAGCTGCATTAGTGCAGAGTTCAAACCAGGATTTTTTTTTTTTTAAAGATGCCAGACAATTTTAATTGGTCAACAACAAGGAACTCCTTCCCACCCTATCTAGCTGACTGGCACATTTCTTATTTCGGCAGCAGTTTCCTGTCAGGAACAGTGTGAGAGCAGTACATCAGGAGGAGATGACAAGACCAGAAGGACGTGGTCCAGTCCAGTTCTGTAAGGGAAAAAAGCAGGTACAATATACAGATTTATTTTTTAACAGGCTTTGCCCCACACTGATGAGCTAGACAGACAGGAGTTGCAAGGCTGTCAGCCCTACAGTCCAGACTCTCATGCAATACCTTGCCTCTCTTCCCGAAGTCCCAACTCTCACATGGTCACTTGCCCCTCAGCACTTGGAGTCGTGCTGCAGTATTTGGCTGTTAAACCTGTGCCTGCCAGCAGCTATAAATGGAAATGTAGAGTCAAGTCAGTAGAAGCGTGGGTGTGGAGCTAGGCTTTGTGAGCCTGTAACGGGAGGTAGCCGCGTCTGACAGAGAGGTCAGTCAGTGGAGGTTAGGCAAAACAGCATTGAAAATGTAGTACCGAGTCAGTGGAAGCATGTGTGTGATTAAAGTGAACGTTTGTGTGCCTGTAACAGGAGGTAGCTGCGGTTGAGAGAGAGGTCCATCAGGGGAGGTTAGGCAAAGGACGGCGATTAGTTGATTTCTGCAACTACCTGTAAATGTTTTTAGGCCAACATGGTCCACAAAAATGAAATGCCAGAAGAGCACTGCAGAAAAGAAATGGCGCAGTGAGCCTCGTGGCTGAGAGGTGAATTTGCGCATGCATGGTACGACGGACCATCTACTCCAGTCAGCAGCAGTACTTGTAGGTGGCAAGTATTGCCCCGCTCATTCCTGCTCCATCCACTGTGCCGGATGGCTCTCTCATGGCTGCTATAGATAGTGCCTGCAGTCTGCCTCACTCACTGTTGTCCTCTCACACCAAAGCTTGCTGGTCGCTTCAGGACCCCTGTGCGCTGATCCCGAGAATTTCGGTTGTGTCCCCCTGTTTGCGGGTGGTTGTCCATGGTCCTGCTGATGTTGCTGGGGATGCTGAGCGTCCTTGTCAGCACCCAGTTCACTCCTCAGCTGTTGCAGTGCCAGATTGGGGGGGGGGGGATTTCTGCTATCTGTCTGAAAAGCTGATTTGGGTGAGGGGGTTACAACTGTACTTGATACCTGGATCCATGCTGACCACTAGACCACGGTTGCCACCTGAGTTACACGCGGTGGGAAGGATCTATCCAGAGGACAGCTTGCTCTGACTCATCATGATGGGCAGAATGGCTGCTCCACCTCCAGTAAAGATTGTGTGTATGAATTACTGGTGCACTGACCCATTTTACAAAGCAGTAACACTCTGCTGAAATAATCACTACCCCCAATTTAAAGAGAACTCTATTGGTGCAATGCTGGTAGCACCCTGCCCTATGACCCAGTAAGCCCCCCCCCAATAATAATTAAAGGGGAACTGTCAGCTACAGGATTTCTTAATGGCTGAAGGCCCAAAGAAAGCTAATTTGAGTGAGCCATTGTGTATATTCTGTAGTCTTTGCAGTCCACAGTTATTCGGGGATAAAATTAGCCTGTAATAAAGGGTTGGGGCAGCCATCTGTTTTATGCTCCTGACAGGAAATAATGTCACCGAGGGTCTTGTCTCTCCTTTGACTGTAGATTAAATAGGAAATCATCTGTTTTATTAAGTGTGTTTTAAGGTGTTATTACAACACTTTCTACATTTATAATAATTTTTGTACGTGCATTGGAACTAGTGAGTTCTCACCTTTACATTTCAAACTGTTAGTAAAACTAATCCATCTTCAGGACTGCTTTAACCTCTAGTCTATACTGCCAGCTGATAATCAAAAACTACACGTCTCAAGGCTGACTCTGTTTTGCCAACAGGTATAGGGGCCCCATATCAGGATCTCTAACCCTGTGTTTGTCAGTACAGATTTCTGGGGCTGCCACAGCACCAACTTCTGTCTTTCCATTACCCCTCTAACAGCCTTTTCTCTTACAATTTTGAGTGTAAACTCAGGTCTTCAAGATGCAAATGTGGCTCCGTACCTACTGGTCTGGCATTATGCGACCAGCCTTGAAATGTCTACTATTTGATTATTAGCTGGCAGTACAGCCTTGAGAGCTGTGAACAAGTTTTGTTCATCCAGCAAAATGAGGTTTGATTCCAATATGCTCTACTTGTATGTTGTGTGACCAGAGCAAGTCACAACCTCCCTGTGCTCCCAAAACACATGCAGGAACAAGCTGTCACTGTGTGCCTTTCCTGGACAAAGACAGTAAAAACAATCTGATCATGTGTTATGATTCTGAAATATTATGCTCTTTCTATCCAGATTTGACATGAAAAGAAAAAATAGGACACAATTACTTGTTTTTTTCTTGCAGAAACACACAGACAACACTGTTAAAACTTGCATTACTTGAAATGCATTATTAAAATATAGAATATATGGGTGTGTATAATCAGAATTTTACACACACACACACATAATACGTAGGATGCTACATAAAAATATCCCACATTGAGGGTGCGTGTAAAATTCAGTTTTTTACGCAGAAACACACACACACACATACATATTATTTTATTTAATTAATGGTGATCATTTTTTCCTTTCAGCACTTCTGTCAGAGACAGAGAGAGACAGACACACACAGACACTCACTAACCCTGACTGGTTCTCCCTTTTTTCTCTTTTCTTTTGTATTTTTTTCTTTTTACGTTAGCGTGGAAATGGCATTCTGGAAAGTCACAGGCCATTGGCATAGCTGTGGAGTGTAAGACACGCTCGAAGGGTATGAGTGGCAGGATCAACCAGATTGATTTTTTTTTCATTTTCAAGGCAGGATCAAAGAGATAAATATTTAAAAATATTTTAAATCTTACTTGCCTTAATAGTGTTAGGCAAAGCTTGCATACCAGTACCGGTGCTCATTAACGGAGCCATGTTGGGCAAGATGTTCAGCCCGCCCACAGAGAAACTACGTGCCAATCTGGGGCTGGCAGTATAGCCTAGAGGTTACAGTAATGAGCTGTGAATAAGCTTGGTACATCCAGCAGACAGACCTGGGTGTGATTCCCACAACCTCCACTTGCATACTGTGTGACTCTGAGCAAGTTACTTAACCTCCCCAGTGCTCCCGGGTCACCCCTGAAAACAGGCACCTGTGCTTAGTGGGCTTTACCCAGTTGCCAAAGAATGAAAAAAAAGCGAAAAAGCCAGAATTCTACTCCTTTATTTTTACCAACAGTTTAAAATGTAAAGGTGATAACTCACTTGTTTCCACGTACATGCAAAACAATTATTATAAATGTAGAAAGTGTTGAAATTACACTTTCTACATTTATTATAATTGTTTTGTATGTGCATTGAAACTAGTGAGTTAGTACCTTTACATTTCAAACTGTAGTAAAAATAATCCAGTAGAATCCTGGAATTGTTACAGTAGAAAATCCCATTCCATCCAAAGTATTTCAGTAAGAAACTGTTTTACTTTTAACTCCATCAAAATCAGTAAAATACTATTTTAATAATGCATTTCATGTTATGCATGTTTTTACAATTTGTCTATAACTGTGTTTTTGTAGTTAACAAGTAATTATGACCCATTTTTTTCTTTTCAAGTCAAAACTGGATAGAAAGAGCATAATATTTTCAGAATCATAACACATGATCAGATTGTTTTTACTGTCTTTGTCCAAGAAAGATACACTAAGACATAGCTTGTTCCCGGGTGTATTTTGGGAGCACAGGGAGGTTAAATGACTTGCTCTAGTAACACAACATACAAGTAGAGCATGTTAGAATCAAAACCTATTCTGCTGGATGAACGAAACTTAATATCCTATTAAGAGATCCATAACTGTTGAAATTATTTAAACATTGGATCCCACAAATAATTCAGGAAAACACTTCACCACACATAACACGGGGAACTCTTTGAGATACGGTGAAAGCCACACTAAGAGGTGACTTGATTAGTTATGCCTCTAGAAAAAGCAGCAGCTAAATCAGAAACAGAAAGATTTAGAAGACAAGCTAGATTTCAGCGAGCTCATATGCAGGGAGATACTCTTCTTACCTCAACTGCAAAAGTGAAAGAGAAACTGCAAAATATATTAAACTATAAGACAGAACAGGCCCTCATGTACCTGAAGCAGAGATATTATGAGGTAGGTTCTAGAGACTCAAAAATACTGGCATTTAGATTACGACAACAAAAATATCCACAGTCACTAAACTTCGACACCATTTCACCCACGCTATCCTAAATAAAACAACAGAGATACTGGAGGGATCTAAGAAATATTATACCCCCCTATGTACTCAAGGTACAGAACCAGAGGAGGATAAATACAGGAAATGGTTTTCAGAACATCAGTTTACCACATCTTACAGATGACCAAAAAGAAATGTTAATCAGGCCAATCACTCAGGCAGAAGTTATAATGAGTCTTAAACATGTGAAGTTGGGGAAAAGCCCAGGCCTGGATGGATTCACAGCAGAATTCTATAAGCAGTTTCAGAAAGAGCTGCTCCCCCTGCTGGGAAGTCTATTCAGAGATATTCATAGTGGAGATACCTCATCCCCCTCCCCAGCTGGAAATATACAAATACATCAGCAATACTTAAACCCAATAAGGATCCACTAAAATGTGACTCTTATAGAAAAATATTGGTTTTAAACCAAGATTACAAATGTTATGCCTCTATAGCGTCCAGGAGACTTGAACAAATACTTCTGAGTATCATTCATAAAGATCAAGCCAGCTTCATACACCAAAGGAGCACGTTGGATAATGTAAAAGGTGCACTTTATTTATTAGAAAAAATCCAAAAAGACTTGACCCCAGTACTATTATTACATATGGATGCACAAAAAGCATTCGTCTGAGTTTCTTGGAAATTCCTTCAGATTATCCTTGAACACTTTGAATTCTTAAGAATTCCAGCAGCTTATTAAAACATTGTTGTCATTTCCAAAAGGGGTGGTAAAAGTGAACGGCACATACTCAGATTGTTTTCCACTTTCTAGATGAACTAGGCAGGGGTGTTCCCTTTCCCCTTTATTATTTGCATTATATGCAGAACCATTGGCTCAGACTATAAGGGAGAATCCACCAATTACGAGAGTACCATACAGGGGGGTGGAACATAAGGTGGCATTTTATGCCGATGACTGCTAATTTATATGACTAACTCCGGGACCTCCCTACCGGCATGGTTTGCTTTACTAAAAGACACAGAAGAACTGGCAGGTTACAAATTAAATACTACCAAGACAAAGGTACTCTGTTTTGGATACAAACCCAGTTCAACCACCCAGGCTACCTTACAATTTTGATGGCAATGTAAATAAAATTAAGATAGCTTGGAATTATAATTCCTAAAAACGTAAAAACTTTGTATGCTTCAAATGATGGCCCTTTAATTATGGCTGTCAATCACGATTTAGAGAGATGATGTCACCTGCCTCTCTCACTGATAAATAAAATAGAATCTAATCAAGTAAATGTCCTTCCAAGATTTTTATTTTTATTTCAAAATATCCTACTTCTTCCACATAAGTTGGAATTTAAAAAGTGGGACAGGATGATCTCTCAGTTTATATGGGCGGGGGGGCAAACTGAGAAAGGTGAATGCATTATTACAACTCCCTAAAAAAAGGGGAGACTAGCTCTGCCCAATCTGGAGGGATATTGCCAGGTAGCCCACATTTTCCATGCACTGCACTGGTTGGACCAGAAGGCATCACAACACTGGAAAGATCTACCAACTGGGTGAAGATTAACACCAAATCCATTTAGGTCTGTTCAAAAGTGTAACTAACAAGAGGGGAGGGCTGGGGGAATGACTCTTCAGCATATACTAAACATATCATTAAAGTTTGGAGGTTTTTGTTGGGATCCATGGAGGTAAAATTAATAGCCAGATATCTGGAAATGCTGGCCCAGGATCCGAATTTTGCCCTGACTCAGATGGATTGCAGGTTTAAATTCTAGCAGAGACGAGGCCTAAAACACAGTTACCAATTCTATGACAATGGGTCTTTTCAGACCTTCCAATCCTTGAGACAAACCTATCAATTGAGACAACAGGATCACTTTAGATATTTACAGACCAGACACTACTTTGACCAAAGGTTTGGACTGAGGTGGTCTCTGGTAGAGGCCCACTCATTAATTCAAGTAATTGTGACTACCTTGGAAAACCAAATGCCAGAGCATATCATTTCACTAACTTGTAAATCCATCCAGGTTGGGACGGAGTCAGCCCCAGAAAAAGTTCAATCATGGTGAGAAGAAGACTTGCAAGTAGAAATATCAGATACAGAATGGGACGCAATTTATTTGCTACTCCTTCAAGTGACGACCTCGTATATATGTCGGGAGTATGGGTGGAAATGTACAGTGAGGTATTTTTGAACCCCACAGATCACAAGGAAGTATAATTTACTGCATGGCACAGTTTGTTGGCGAGCTTGAGGTGAATTACACACACATCATAAACACATTCTCTGGGACTGTTCAGTGATACAGCCATTTCGGCAGTCTATAGAACTGACCCTAGCAGAGCTTTTCCTGGAAATGGGAGATTTGTCTCCACAGGTTGCACGGATTCATCATTTCTCCAGCCGTATACGAAACCAGCACACTAAAAATATGCTGATCATTCTGGTGTCGGCTGCCAAAAAGATGCAAACCCGAGAGTGGTTACAATGTGAGCCCCTAACAATCAGAGAATGGGAGGATGTGATTCAGCAAATTTATTTTCTTGCAAAATTAACAGCTGGTCTTAATCTTAAAGAGAAGCATTGCAGGGAATTCTGAGGCAAATGGTTACTTTGGATTATAGGCCATAGGTCTGATGTGGTTCCATAGCTTTATACATTAGAGAGTTGGGGTCGATACTGCTTGCATATCAGGGGAACTGTCCACCTTGGATTAATTTGAAGGACACTTGTAATTGTATTTTGTCAACTGATGCTGAAATGCGATACTATCTGTATTCTCAAGGGAAAGATTAATGAAATCTGTTAAGCTCCTGAAAACTCTAAATAAATTGCAAAAAAAAAAAAAAAAGTGTAGGACTGAAAGCCTGTTTTGTATTTTTTTTTATTTTGGTTTTTGTAATCCAGCTACCCCATTCTCCCTGAAGGGAGCTCAGCCTGTGCCCGCCCCCCCCATGCCCAGGCTTACCCCCTCTGGGCGGGGCTGCTAGGCCAAGGTCCATGGTAACATGCTCTGGCTAACCCCCCAAGGTGGGTCCACGTAAACTGACACTGTAGGCAGCAGGAGCAGTGAAAGAACTGGGCATCATGCTTGGGGGCTGGGATTTTTACTGAATGCAGCAGACCTGGATTCGGAGACGTGCAATTATGACCTCGTCCACCCCTCAAATAGCAGTCGCTGGCACAATGGACCCCCGGCCTCACCAGGGGTCCATTGTGTGCCAGACACTCTACCCTGCCCCCAGAGAAGGAGAGCAGTCTTTAGGATGCTCAACCCCCGACGGCCTTCTGACATCCCCGAGTCCGCTTCTGAACCTGGGTTGTCGGCATCACAGATGCCCTGCCTCTGTGCCGTGGATAAAGTTTGTCTTTATATTATGAGCAGTTACTAAGTAAGATAAATTAAAACCATGGCTGTAAAGTATAGGAATTTTAACATGGCGACTGCTGGAAGATTTTATTTTGCTTTAGGGGTATGGTTATCTTTAGGCTTTTGGGAGGAAAACAGAGTCAGTACCTGACCATACATTTATAGAGATTCAATATATGACATTGGCCAAGTGACATCTCTCAGCCAATGACATTTCGATTTTTTTCCTTGCCATGTTATTTTGTTTAAACTCAGCTTTATTATGAGTTGCATGCAGTCATACAGTCAGATACACTTCCATCAGTACAGCATTTTTTGACAATCTGATAATATATCAGTACAGGGAAGTTGATACCTGTTGTAACATGGGAGAAATATGAGGACTCCAGGGAAGAAAGGTGATAGGTGTAATAGGGTCAGATGGCACAGAAGCAACACAGCATTATGGCACGATAATGCCGTGTTGCCTTAGAATGGTGAGAGCAATAATCCCCTGCTGAGAGCATGAACGCGGTCAGAAAAGTGTCTGAGCAGTGTAAATTGCAGGGTAGTTCCACCAGTAGGTGGCACAAGAGCAGTAAACAAAGTGACAGGTCGAAGAGAGATAGTGTAGAAGTGTGTTCCAGAAGTGTTGGAGTCTGAAACAGCACAGAGAGCAAAGAACTGGCAATTGTGTTATGTCAGAGCTGGACACTCGATAGTCTAGAAGTGCGGAGAGTGTAAAAGGTGATGAATCAGTAAAGATCAGCATGAAAGACAGAACAAGTAATGTGACAGTACTAAAGCGCCACCTGTTGGTCAGAATCATGAGGAACAGTGGAGACGAAAGACAGTGTGCTGGCAAGTGTCTCAATTGTGAAGCAGCCGACAGAGGAATGGGGAGGAGATAACGTATGTCGGTAATGAGAAAGGTGTTGTGTGTGGCAGACGGTAATAGTGGGACCAGATCTGGAGTGGACCAGCATGGCGGCAGCAAACACAGGAATGGCAAAAAACAAGAGAAGTGCTGTGGTCTTCGGAACCGCCACCTATTGGTCGGAATACTGACGGCCATGCCGAAGATGGAGGGCAGAGAAGCGCTATCACTGTTCTGGCATACAAAGCTATCCACGGAGGAAAAGTTTCCCAACATGCAGCAGACCATCGAACTGACATGTGAACGAGGGAACAGAAAGACAGTAGTGCAGAAGAACTAGCAAGTTTGCAGGTGTGACGATAATTTGAGCTCGATGTTCATAGGTACAGCAAAGTAGAAATGTCTCCGAAAGTGATAGCCACAATATTACTCGATGTCGGCTGAGCAACATGCAGGAGCACACTTCCACTTACTCAGCACATCAGAAAGTAACAGATGTGAAGGCTAATTTCGGAACTGGAATAATTAGTTCTCATGATTACTGTTGCATACCAAATAAAACACAATCCAACAAATACTAGCCTTGCACTTGCCATGTTACAAGCGCATTAATCACCAACGAAGGTGGCATCTAATGGGGAGTTAATGCATGGTTGGACCATTGTACGCACTAGGCCTCGTGCCACAACAGTCCCAACCATGCATTAACTCCCCATCAGATGCCACCTTCGTTGGTGATTAATGCTTACATATTATGTATAGTTCTCACAGTACTTTGCTTCACCCTGTGGTTACTAAGGTACTTGTGTTCCAGAAAAAAGCTAGGTAAAGATACAATGTATCTACTTAATGAAGGAAAAAGAACAAGAGTAAAAAGTAACAATATTAAGAAAAGTAACAATTCTCTTTTTCTTTTCTTTTCCGTCTTTCTGTTCTTTTTTTTAAATAGAGAAAAAAGAAGCATTTAAAATTTGGTGTAGTTTACTTCTTTCAAAATAGGTTTCCTGAATCCACTGAACTAATAATTATGGGTTCTTCCTCCCATATCCGGGGCCTTAAAATCTCTATTTAATTGTTATATAATATCTATGGCTGCCACGGATTCCTAAATCTCCTGCCTGTGAGCGCAGTGCAGCTTATAGCTGTTCCTTATTAAAGAGCAATGCCACTTCTCCCTTTCCACACTTCAACAGGGCTCTGGGGCAGACTTGGCGACCGCCTTATGACATTTGTGCTTCAAGACGCCACCCATCAGCCCTGAGAGTCCCCGACTCTCCGCAATACAGGCCCCAAGAGTCCTAAGTGGACCGTGTACTGTGCATGCGTGAAATGCACAATGTGTTTATTCCCCCCCCCCCTTTGCTGCCTGGTGGTTTTGGCACCATGCAGAGTGGCGCACACCACCAGCTGAGAGAAGGGGAAAATGAGGAGGAAGAGCTGCCAGCAACAGTATTCCTTGGGGGGCGCAATCACTTTCCCCCTTGAAGCCGCCACCTTGGTTCATCCAGGGGACGAGAGCTGGAGGACTAACAGGCTCTCAGGAGCCATTTTGCCATTGATGGAAAAACATGGCAGGGAGAGAAGCAGCAGACAAAAGAAAAGTATTTACATAAAGAAAAAAAAAAAAAAAAAAACATGGTCAGTGTGTCTCCGTCGCCCGGAGAAGAAGGAGGCGTGCGGGTGTATTTGTGTGTGGCCTTCGTTCACTGGAAGCACCAGTGTGTTATCTTAACATAGAAAGGGTAATTTTCAATTTACAATTATTTTAGGCAATTAGGGCATCGTGACTATTTCTGGGCGATGGTTTAGTGAGCTTAGGGTTTATACTGTGTCTTTTTTGTGCTTTACTGTGCGGGCCAAGTCAGGAGTGCACTGCAGCCAGGAAAGGAGCAGCACAGTGAAGAAGCTGGGCACGGAAGCCTCGTGCGCACATGTTTCAGCAAGTCTTACTGATTATTTTGGTGGTGGAGAATCCTCCACACCAAAGGATAATGAACAGACAACATCATCCCGAGTGTGACTTAAGCACATCTCAGGAGACAGTTGACATTGTGAATGCTGAAACTGATGATCAGTCTGAACAGACCATCTGCTAAAAGCAGCAAGAAATTAAGGTTGTGGAGGGGCAGCTGGACAAAGTTATTTCCACAGCTTGTAGGGATATTGTTGAGAAGTGCAGCTGGTGTAAAAAGGTGGCAAAAACAAGAATCCATCTGCCATAACTGGCGCAACCAATCTGCAAGCGTCTGCTTTCTACAGACATGAAAGAAACAAGAGAATATTTGCTGGTGCACACTGGAAAGAAAACAGCAGAAAAACAATCCCTGCCAGTAGCATTTAAGAAGCAGATCTCAGGTCCTGAGGCAAAGGATGACAGTAAAGTTGCTCAATTAATGACAATGTACTACCTTACCAAACAAGGGCAATCACTCTACCAGTCTGAAACACTAATAGCTCTACAGGTGAGGAATGGAATCTTTTGGACAAGGCACGAGCGGCTGTTGCTTGTGAAATGACACTAATGGTGGTGTTTTACATTCACAGAAACAAAATGGCTGCCCAGCCTTGCAAGACAGTGGCACAATCTATTCTGGTTGGGATGCAAGATATGACAAGCTCGACTCCATAAATGAAATCCTACAGGAAGAAATCAAAGCTCGCTTAGCAGGTTCTCAGTTCCTTGGGGTAATAGTGGATGAAACCACTAATGTAACCATTCACAAAAGCTGAACGTTTATGTGAAGTCGTACACAATGCACAGGCCAAACTTCATTTCATTGACTGTATTGCAATACCTGATGGGAGGACAGACACATTTTTGGCAGAACTGGTAAGAGCGTGTGTTCTGCTAATGCAGTTGACCCTATGAAGAACATCACATTAGCAAGTGTCGGTGCCAGCGTCATGACTGGAATGCACAATGGGGTGGATGCAAAGTTAAGACAGCAAGTAAATCCAAGGCTGATTCAGATCCATTGTGTTGCCCACAGACTGGCACGGGCAGCAGGTCAAGCATGTCGGGACAACCACGTGTTCGACGACTATCAAGTAACCATCAAAAATGTGTACAAGTACTACAGCAACTCTGTAGTACGGTACAATGCCTTGTGTTTCATCCAGGAAACCCTCAATGATGACAATATCAGATATCTGTCCATAAAAGAACCTGCAAGTTTTCAGTGGCTGTCACTGCATACTGCAGTTCAAGCAATTCACAGATTATACCCTGCACTTTTACAAGCCCTAGGGTATGATGCAGCAAAAGGTGCCCAAGAAGCAAAGGGCCTTCACACAAAACTGAAATCAGTTTCCTTTATCTTATGCACTTCTTTTTTCATGGATGTCTTGGATGTGGTGAATAAACTGTCTTTAGTCACGCAACAAGACAGTGTTGATTTGCGGTGGCCTGGTGACCTATTCTGCAACCTCGGAAAGGCTACTTGATAAACTAAAGGTTACTTATTATTCTATTCTTCGTTTTATGCTTGCTATACCCTCTCAAACTCATCACTGTTCTTTGCTCTCTAGCTCCCATAGTTTATCCCTTGAAAACAGAATATCTCATAAAATGGGTTGTTTGTTGTACAAGGTTACCAAAGGCCTAATAGTAGTAGTAATTTTTATTTACAAGGCGCCTTTCTAATTTCAAGGCGCCGAACAATTTAAAAGTCAAAAACCATCATTATAAAATGCCATAATACTTAATACAGTCAATCAAATCAAATAAACAGATCAACTCTCTAAGAAGGCCTTTTGCCATAAAAACGTTTTCAATCCATTCTTAAAATCCACCACAGAAGTGCACTCTCGTAACCGATGGGGTAGTGAACTCCAAAGGGTGGGAGCAGCATATGAAAAAGCTCTAGCACCAGAAGATTTCAAACACCCTTGAATCTTCAACAACCCCTTTGTCGACCACCGGAAGGATCACTCAGGCAGTAAGGAACCAGAAGTTCTTTCAGACAGACCGACCCAGACTGTGTAGGGCTTTGAAAGTCAGTACACCAACTTTAAAGGTGATCCACCACCATATTGGCAGCCAATGCAGTTCGCGCACCACCAGAGTAATATGGCAGGATCTACCCAAGCCCGCCAAAAGCCGGGCTGCTGCGTTCTGCACTAGCTGCAGGCGACGGATTTCAACCCCTGAAAACCCTAGATAAAGGGAGTTGCAGTAGTCCAGGCACGAGGACACAAAGGCGAGACCATAGTTGAAAGGTCGTCAGACGGAACCAGATGCCTAATCCTGGCGATGTTCCCAAGATGGTAAAATGAAGTCTTGAAGACAGCAGACACCAGTGACTGCAGTGTCAGTCCATCATCAAGAACCACCCCCAGGTTACGCACCCGTTCGGAGGTCGGGAGAGAAACACAACCAAGAATAATTCCAGAAGGTGCACCGACCCCCCTATCCGATGACCCGGGTCCACAACCAATACATCTGTCTTTTCAGAGTTCAACTTCAGCCAGTTACAGTCCATCCACTCCTGGATTTCTTCAGATAGTTGTTAAAGACCAAGAGAGCTCCATCCTGGTCGGGCGTGAAAGAAAGGTATAGCTGGGTACCATCTGCCTAACAGTGAAACCTCAGCCCATACCTTCTTACAATGTTTCGATGGGTAGCATATACACCGCGAATAACATGGGTGATAGAACTGAATCCTGAGGCACTCCACACAACAAAGCAGTTGGGACAGAGGACAAAACCCCGGACACAACACTTTGTGATCTCCCTGTGAGGAATGAGGTGAACCATCTTAAGACGTGTAAGGTCTGCGTTGTGTTTTCTATCTTCAAATAATTCAAGCCACAAAGAATGAATGTTTTTCTCTGGTATATTTTCTTGTTGTGAGTCTTCAATACAAGTATTCTGGTCAACTTCTCGATACATGTATTCTGGCTTCAAGATTGGTGCCCCATATGCAGTTTACATGCAGTACTTATATACAAAACTGTTATCTTGAAAAAGTCAACACCCCAGTATAAACCAATCATAAAACAATGAACACATCTATTTTAAGTTGTGATGTTCTATTTTCTACAAAACAAGTTTTATATCTATCTATCTATCTATCTATATCTATCTATCTATCTATATATGACTGTGTGGCTGGCTCGACAACATGTACATTTCTCAATATTTACAACTTCTGGTAGCTTTCTATCAATCATATCTTTGTCATAACAACTTTATGTCCTCATGTTAGGCTATATTTACTTCTGATCACTAGTGGCACCCGTCATCGGATGTCCTAACATTTCCAGATACCGCTGTCATTTGTCCCTATTATTTAGTACATCAACATAACAACAGTACATTAACATCTGCACTCCATCCCTTTCTGATGGACACAGTTAGTTGGTCATGCACATACCTCATGTACAGTACATGTTAAATTATTCCACTACTTGAGTAAACACATTTGGTTAGTACAAGAAATTACATTGAAGTGGCCTGGAAAAAGGCTATACTTTAACACGCAGTCTACCTATTGTAAAAGGTCGACTGAAACAAATGCTTTACTACAAAATGTTACACTACAAGACGGTTCCGATATTCCACATATATGCCTCAGGCATTCTAACAACACCACGTGATCCATGGTGTCAAAAGCTGAAGACAGATCCAAGGACCAAGATGGAACATCTCTTCCGATCTCTCGCCATCAAGAGATCACTGAGCACCGAACCAGCGCCTCTCGGTACTATGTCTTTACTAAAACCGGACTGGAGGGTTCATAGATGTTATGGATGGTCAGATGGTTCTCCAACTGTGCTGCCACTACTTTCTCAATCACCTTCCCAACAAAGGAAAGGTTAGAGATAGGTCTGTAGTTCTGAAACAGTCTGGGTCCAAGGCAGCTTTCTCAAGAGTGGTGTCACCACCACCTCTTTCAGGGAACCAGGAAAATCACCCGATTCCAGGGAGCATCAGCCTATCTGCACAAGGACCGGACCGATGATATCACTACAACCCAAAATTAGGGAGGTCGGCCCAGGATCCAAACTACAGCATGTAGGGCACACACTCTGGATAATCCTCATGACATCCACGAATTCTGGCTAGCTGAAGGAACTCCAGGAAAACTGAGGCACAGTGACCTCGCACCATTCCACAGCAATACCCATAAAGTGTGTTGGCTGCAAGTCTGCCCTGATGTCAGCCACCTTATTTGCAAAGAATTGAGCAAGTTCATCGCACTCTAACTGCGAAAAGGCTTTTTGAACTTGCAGACAGGCTGGGCTGCATAGTCTGTCCACAGTTCGAAATAGCTGAGCTGGTCGATTCCGAGCAATTATAGTTCTGTTCCCTTGATCCCTTAATTTACGTGGTACTACGTCTCAGTCGAAGTTTACTTTTAGACTTCCTCTCTGTGCTATAGCCCATGGCCAGAGATCTGTATCTTGTAGGACTCCACTACTTTTTAATTCTATCCCTATGAAATTACTGAAAGTAAACAATTTGGTCCTTCAAATCCAAGTTAAAGCAATGGTTAATGGACAAGGATGCTTGCACATGTTTTGCATAATTCTGTACTGACTTTTACTGATTGTATCCTTGTATTCTGTAACCAATTTTGCATTTTTATATTCAATTGCATATTTTTTGTATGCTGTATTTTTAGTATTTATTGTATGCTGCATTCTTTTGTCACATGTTTTTGTCTAAACTTGTCGTTGGAGAAAAAGGGCAGTTCTGCTCATCCAGCTTACAAGTATAAAAAATAAACAATGAAAAAAATGAAATGAAAGTTACTAGACTGCAACAGTTTAAAGAGCAGAATGGGGTAGAGCTACAGAAGACTTTTCAGGAACTTGACCGACATCCTGGCATGAGGCAGGATCAAAAAGTGAATGACAAGTCCGTACTGCAAATGCAGTTCCAGATGGCATCTCACGAATACCTGACGCAACTCACTGAAAACATTCACACAAGATACGAGACATCTGCAATGCAGCTGCTGCATAACTTAAGTTTCTTCTAAATCCAAAGTGTCTACCAGATGACTCCAACATAATGGACCATGGACTGCAGGAAGTCAAGGATGTTTGCACTTATTTCCAAGAAACAACCTTCAAAGAAGAAACACTGCCAGCACTTTCTGACCCAGAGAGGGCTGAGAAAGATTACGGACAATTCAAACTTGTTCCGAAATCTAAAAAAGGGCTGACTTTGTTCAGCAGTGTCTGCCAAGACTTAACTGAGAACTATTCAGATGTAGTCCCAGGTTTTGTCACAATGGGCAAGGTCTTGCTTATGTCACCTATTACATCAGTGGCATGCAAAAGAGGGTTTTCTGCAGAAAACGAAATAAAAACAAAAGGTAGATGTTCCCGAAAGGCTGACACTGTGAGCAAACTCATGCGGATTGCCCAAGAAGGAGCTGAACTTGAAGACTATGACCCTCATCCAGTACTTAAGAAATCTAAGGCCATAAGACTGCACAGAAAATAATCATCTTAAATTTTAAAATGTTTTATTAATTGTCTTTAATTGTATTTTTTGACTTTCAGACAATTCTCAGATGACTTGACAATGACCCAGAGACAGGATGATGGAGGAACTTGGCACGGTAGAATAAGATAAGTATCAAAATATTTTGTTCCAACAAGGTTGGGGTGAGAGGGGCAATACAATTTTGGACCCAACTTAAGACTAATGCTACTTCTGATGGGGTTCCATCCCGGGAGAGACAGATCAAGATTTCAATTTCCCAGGGTTAGGGGTGGTGGGTGGCTGGTCATTAACATCACCATTCTACAAAATTTATCATATTTTGTTTTTGGTGGGGAGGTCACAGTCTAACAAGTTCAGATGATGGGATGGGGGAGGTGTAAACTATAAATATAGTGTTTTTTTAGTGGGGGGACAGTCGAGATTATTGTCAATGTAGTTACCTAACCTAGTCTGCTCTTTCCACAGTCTGTCTGCAACAGTGGCTTCTACTGTCATCAACAGTACACACACAAAACAGTTATGAAATGTGCAGGAGGAAGAGCTTGGAGCTTGGTTATTGAGTTATGGGAGAAGTTATGGGCAGGAGGGTGTCAGGAGAAAATATTGCCACAGAAAATATGGCATGCCATGAAAAAAGAAGTTCAAACAGAAAAAGCAGACTGGCAGTGGTGGTGAAGATAATTCATACCAAGGCACCACCAGATTGTGCCACACAACAGACAGATCTGTGAGATCTGCAGAGCCAAGGTATGTTATGGGTGGGGGGATGGGGCCGGGGGCCTTTTAGTCACCCAACTGTACCACGTAGTCATGAACACTGGCACTAGTTCTCTTTTAGCTGCCACACACACAATTAAGAAACGTGCAGGAGGGTGTTAGGAGAAGTTATGGGCAGGAGGTGTTAGGAAATTGCCACCAAATGCCATGAAAAAAGGAGTTAGAAGAAAAGCAGACTGTGCCGATTTCATGCCACCAACCAGATTAGATTGAGCCACTGTCTTAAACTGGACAGATCTGGGAGAAAGGCTGAGTCAAGGTAGATTGTGGGTGAGGTGGGTAAGAAATGTGCAGGAGGAGAGTCGGAGAAGTTATGGGTAGGAGCATTGTGTTAGAAGAAGTTAATGGGAAGGAGGGGTGTTAGGAGAAATTGCAGCATAGAAGTATGCCATGAGAACTACACACACAGAAAGCAGACCACATTGAAGACTGAGTTGTTCCATATCCACCAGATTGCACCGCTGTCTTCTTAACAGCAGACTGTGATGGCTGTCAAGCCTCAAAAGGAAGGGTGGGTGGTGATGGGGCTTTTAGTCACCCCAGTCAAATCCATGTCTCTGGTACAGTCAGGTATTTTTACAATTTAAGAAGATTTTGTGCAGGACAGTAGGAGGGAGAAGTTTGGGGCAGGAGAGTGTTTGGGAGAAATTGTAGGCAGGAGGGTGTAGGAGAAGAACTAATCAGTTTTTATGCAGAGTCAAGACACAAAACAGCAATTATTTGTCACACTGATGGCACCACCACCACCAGATTGTGCTAACGGATGTAACAAATTTGGGCAGGAGGTGATGTAAGGAGCCAGTCTGGTTTAGCCAGGTTAAAAGACCTTAACCAAACTGCACTAAGGGGCAGCAACCACAATCCTGTTAGACTGGATCGTCTTTCTAAACCCAGTCATCACTGGTGGGTAGGAGCTAGAAGGAGATTTCTGCAATGTTTTATTAGAGCTGAGTGATGGGTGGGCACTGGGAGTCTGAAATGGGGGGGGGGGTTGTTTTAAATTATTAAGTAATGCAACTAAAAATGTCAATGCGCTGGAGAGAACGAAGGAGAAGTATTTGGGGCAGGAGGTGACTGGGAGACAGGTGACAGCAATGACTGGTAGCCATAAAAACATGTTTACATCTAATGACTGTACTTAATCTAATGGCAAACTTTGTAGCAGTTTGGGAAACAATAATCGGGCCACTGCACTCAACTGCAGCAGTAGAATTCCAATTCAATCAATGTACCACCAGAACTGCAAAACTGTAAGTACATTTTTCTCATGATTGTTAAATTGTCACAGTGAATGAATGAAAGATCAACAGTGAACAGTCATCACAGGCGAATTCTTTATTTGTAATCATGTGATCATTCACTGCTGTGGGTTTTTATCCATCTGGTACCTTTGTAAAAGGAATGCAAAACACTGCTGAAAAAAAAAAAACATTTTTGGCATTATACCTGCTAAATAATGACGCAAGAATGTAATAAAATACATGGGTATATTAATAAACAACACTTAAATGCACTTTCCAGACTCATTCCATTCATTTTAATGGGGACACCCAAACATTTCACGGGGACTCCCAGATTTTCTGCCTGGACCCCATTTTTTTTCTTTCAAGAACGTCCAAATCTCCTCAACAAAAAATCCTACCGAGAGCCCTGCTTCAACTCTTGGTGTAACTGGAGGAACCAATATGAGGTTATTGTTTCTCGTGGGCACAGCCACACTGCACTGAATACCTCCACTTTTACGCAGGTCTACATTCCCGACACTAGAGCACCCAGCAACACTACTGAAAGGAATTCAAGCCCCAAACCCCAGATCCTGAGAGCTCCAACTGGACAGCTGTCCAAAACGGCTAAATCCTGGAACAAGACCAAAATGTAATGTGTGCACCTAGTCCTGCACTCCCTCCAGCACAGGTCAGTTGTGAACGTACTAAGGTGCCTGGTGACAATGGGGACATGAAAACGACACTGACATTCCAGTGGAATTCTCTCTGGCTCTGTGAGACAGAGACCTTCCAGTTCCTTCCAACCACTTGACCCATGTATCCTCAGGAAAATCTACCCGTTTGCTGCCATTCATCTCGAACCTGCAGAAGAGTCATACCACTCACCTTCAGCAGGAGTTCGTAAACCAAGGAAATGCAGTTAGACCAGTAAAGGTGCTCCGCCCACCTAGTTCTAGGCCTCCCAATTATCTGCCTTTTGTTATTTTCAAGAATATAGCTTCCAATTTGTGAAAACCTGTAGAAATCAGATCTAGCGAGGGTACTTGCCCTGCAGAGACTAGTACAAGACACAGTGGTCCCCCCTCCACCAATTATTCAAACAGCATCAATGCTACTCTTGTTTCAAACTCTTAAATCCAGGGGCTGTTTGACCTGGTTCAAAGCTTATGTCTCAGATTATTTTCTTGCCATTTTACTAGGAACAATTAACACCACCATCAGTATTCCAAATAAGATGGGAAACATTTAACAAGTACCACCAGAAGGGTTTCTTCTCCCTCGGCCACACCTATTTAAATGAGAAACTTTACAAAATATCAAAGCCAAATGTGGGTCTGAACAGGACACTGTTCACAGAAACATAGACCATGACAGCAGAAAAAGATCAGAGGTCCATTCAGTCTGCCCATTTTCCGTGTAATCTCTGGAACCTATTATTCCTCCAGAATACTAACCCTTCCCATCCTATCCTCATTCTCCGCCCTGATCTTGTCGCCTCAACCACTATTTCATTCATTCTGTCCCATGCCTGCCTGAATCCCCTGACTGTGTTTGCACCCACCACCTCGACTGACAGACTGTTCCAAGGTTCCACCACCCTTTCCGTAAAGAAGTACTTTCTTACATCCCATCTGTTAATCTGCACTTGTGACCACATGACCTCAAGTTGGTTTTCAGGATAATTCCCTACGGTTTACCTACTGGCTGGCTGGCTGTAGTCACAAAGGTCTGGTAAGACCTCTAATGGCACCAGGATACTCGCCAATTCTCCCACCCTCAGTCCACCTTCTGGTACATCCCCCTCCCCCTGAAATTCACCAAGCCCCCAGAAAAACTTTTAAATACCCAGCATCAGTGTTTTTTCCAAAATATAGGACTCAGCCCCACCACAGGAAAGTACTCATCACCAGCCCCATCTGCCGCTCCTCCTCGCCTGACGGTGTCTCAGAAACTAAATGATTAATAAAGCCACCATCAGTGCTCCGGATAAGATGGGGAACATCAAACCCATCAGCATTCCAGATAAAATGGAGAACATTTAACAAACCAACCGTCAAGCTCCAGATGAGAACAGGAGCATTTAACACCATCATCAGCGCTTCAGAGAACGTGGAGAAAGTTTAACAAACCAACCATCAACACTCCAGATATGATGGGAACATTCAGCAACACAATCATCAATGCTCTGAACAAGACTGGGAACATTTAACAAACCCATCATCAGCGCTCCAGATAAGGAAGAGAACATTTAAATCCACTATTAGTGCTCCAGACAAAACGGGGAACATATAACAAACCTATCATCAGCATTCCAGATAAGGGGAACATTTAAACCCACCAACAGCACTCCAGATAAGAAGAGGGACATTTAAACCCACCATCAGCGCACCAGATAAAAAAGGGGAACATATCACAAACCTGTCGTAAGTGCTCCAGATAAGAAGGGAATATTTAACAAACCCAACATCAGCGCCTAGACAACAGGAGGTTGTTTACACAGGAAAGGCAAACTAAGGCCAAGCTTGTTTCCAAGTGTGAGCTGGGAGCACAGGGAGGTTAAGTGACTTGCTCAGGGTTACACAGTTTGCAGGTGCGTGCTGGGGATTCAAAACCCAGGTCTCCAGGTTTACAACTCAGAGCCCTAAACCACTGTACTATACTACTCTCCAATAAGATGGGTAGTATTTAACACCACCACCACCATCATCAGATCTCCAGATAAGGGAACATTTAACAAACCCATCACCAGCACTCCACAGAAGATGGGGAACATTTGACAAAACCATTACCAGCGCCCACAGAAGATGGGGAACATTTAACAAACCCATCACCAGCGCCCACAGAAGATGGGGAACATTTAACAAACCCATCACCAGCGCTCCACAGAAGATGGGGAACATTTGACAAATCCATCACCAGCGCTCCACAGAAGATGGGGAACATTTAACAAACTCATCATCAAAGCTGGAGTGGTGGTGCAGAGGGCCAAGAAGCTGTGGAGCACCTTACCATGCGTCATGCCGGTAAGCAGAGTCCGGAATGAGCTCGGGTTCCTTGGGGGTTCGGAGAAGGAGTGAGTAATGTCAGGCAGCTCTACTCTCCCGCAGGAGTGGTTCACCTTCCGCCTGGCTGCCAGCATGTGGAGGCCTGGTGGTAGCGCTGATGCTACCTGGGGGATGGGGGGAGACAGATGGAGCTCTGGGTGGATGGAAGGAGGATATGGTTCCAGAGTCCAAGTGCATTCTGCACTGCCATGCACATGTGCTTCTGTGCTATGCCATGCCTCTAGGACCTCAGAGAGAAAATCAGGAGGACCAGGCTTTATGAAGACCTGCCTGAGGTGCCATGGCGCGCCCCCCCCCAACCCACCACTCTGCTGGGGATTCTGGATGAGAATCACCGGGGGCGGGGGGAGAGACAGCCTTCCCCCATCTGGTCCAGCCACTAATGGGGGAATCTGCATGAGAACCCACCCACCCCAGAAGGAGGGGGGACGCAGGCCAGCTGATAGCACCTGGGGACAAGGTTGAACAGCTGTCCACTCGGCCCAGGAGGACAAACACCTTATATATAAACAAAAAAAATCAGCAGCAGCACTCCAGACAAGAAGAGAAACTTTTAACAATGCCATCTTCAGTGCTCCAGACATGATGAGAAACATTTAAGAATGCCATCTTCAGCGCTCCAGACATGATGAGAAACATTTAACACCACCACCATCAGCACTCCAGACAAGATGAGAAACATTTAACAATGGCATAGATGAGAAACATTTAACAACGCTATTATAAGTGCTCCATACAAGATGAGTAACATTTAACGCCATCAGCAATCCAGACAAGATGAACAACATTTAACAATGCCATCATCAATGGTCCAGACAAGATGAAAAACATTTAACAATTCCATACTCAGCACTCCAGACAAGACGAGTAACACTTAACAACGCCATCATCAGCACTCCAGACAAGACGAGAAACATTTACAACCACCACCATCATCAGCGCCCTAGAAAAGATGAATAACATTTAACAATGCCATCATCAGCACTTCAGACAAAATGGGAACATTTAACAGCGTTCCAGACAAGATGAGTAACACTTAAAGAGATCTACCAAACAAACTACATTTGCACCTGCCTTACGCTTTCAAAATGATCCTGCTGCTACTATTGCACCGCCCCCCCAAAATCCAACAGTCTGCAAGTTATATCCCTCGTAAAAGTACCCCACCAGGTCTCTCCTACTTCCTGGGTTTTTAGCTGCCACCTCCGCCCAGCGCTCAGCAAAGTTACGATGTGGCGCCAGGAGGCGTGGGGACAAGACCATTTTAGTCTATGGTGAGTACCTTTAGGGTTGTTTTTCTAAATTGTAATAGGTAGTTGGCGAGGAAGTGGGCACCGGTCGACTAACAAGGGTCTTGTTAGTTGACCGGTGCCCACGTTTCATCACCAACTACCCATTACAATTTAGAAAAACGACCCAAAAGGTAGCCCCCATAGACTAAAATGGAGCTCATCCCCATGCTCTCCTTGGCGTCACGTCATACCTTTCCTGAGGGCAGGGGCGGAGCGTGGATGGCTACGAAAAAACAGGAAGTAGGAGAGACCCAGTGGGGGTAATTTTATGAGGTATATAACTTGCAGACTGTTGGAGTTTTCTTGGCAACAGTAGCAGCGGGATCATTTTGAAGGGATAAAGCACTGATCAGGCAGGTGCAAATGCGGAGACTGGTAAGTATCTTTAAAAACGCTGTCATCAGCGCTCCAGACAAGATGAGTAACATTTGCTTATTCGAGGTTGAAACCACTGAGTATAAACTCATTCACAATGATGACCTTACAAAAATACATACATACATAAAGAAATAAATACACAATTGATTAAAACAGTTGCAAGGCTTTTGCGAAGAATACAAACATTTTTTCAATGTAAAAATGGAAGGAGGCTTACTTGTCTGTTTTCTAAATTCAATTGGAAGACTGTTCCAACAAACTGGTATGTAATAACTAAAGAGAGATTAGGAGTGCCTGGTTTTTGATAAAGGAACATTTAACACCACTATTATCAGCCCAGACTGTGACAGAGTAAACAAGCATTTGTCAATGCCGACTGTTTGCTTGTTGATACTAGCACTGGACGTGGAGTTAGACAGATGCAGAATAGGAATGGCAATGAAGTACTGAACTCACGCCAACTCCACCTCCACCCTGCAGAGATGGACAGGCATTGGGGTGTGCCTTTGGTCGCCGCCATGATGGTCATGGCTTTTCACCTCACCCTGTCCTGTAAACACCGACAGTGCTGAGGTATGCCTTGGGGTGTTCGCTCACAGTCACCCATAAGGATATATGCTGAAATGGGTGCAGTATAGAGGAATGGAGTGAAGTCTGGGGTTGAAGAGTCCAAGGCACACCTCGATGCCTGTCACTGGCTTCAGGGTTGGGGGTGGTGGTGGAATGGAGTGAGCATTACAGCCGGCAATCCAAAGGCACACCCCTGATGCCCTTCGTTCTGTACATAGTGGGACGTTCTAGTTAGAAATCCAAATGCCCCGGGTGTTTGTTGGTATTTGCACCACAAATTTTCAACATGGCCTTTTTGTGACCCCCCACCTCATGAAAACATTTGGGACCTCTGCTCTTGAACAGTGGCACTGTGATTTAGTTAACGTGTCCCAAACTTTGATTTCCCACAGCGACCGTGCCATTCTGCGCCAGACGTGTGAAAACAGATAGGGCAGGATGTGAAGAATGACAGCTGTACCATTCATAGGGAGGTGTGAAGAGATGGCAATGTTGAAAATATGGAGTGAAAATATTAAAAATGCTCGAACTTCCAAGCGTACATGGAAACTGCGCGACACATGCTCATAACACAGTCATTTAGCGTAATTATTACACCAAATTTTCAACATTGGCATTTTAGGACCTCTGCTCATGAACAGTGTCACTGTGATTTTCTTAATCTGTCCCGAACACTGACTTCCCACAGTGACTGCGCTGCACCGGAAGTGCGAAAACACATTTCAGCCAGGATGTGAAAAATGACAGCAGTACTGTTCATAAGGAGGTGTGAAAAAATGCCACTGGTGAAAATCTGGAGTGAAAATATTATAAATTCGCAAAGTTATGAGTGTGCGTGGAAACTGCACAATGCACACCAGTAACAGTAATTTTTTTCACCAAATTTGAAAGATAGGCTTTTTGAGAGCCCACCTCATGAACAGTGACACTGCTGTTGCGTTAATCGGTCCCGTAAGATGATTCCACGCAGTGACCATGAAATCACCTTTCCGGATCGAATAATGCCATGGCAGTGACTGAATTCATGAGGAGGGGTCCCAGGAACCCTATGTTGAAAATCTGGTACCAAAAGTTTTAAAAAAAAATGGCGAGATAGCCACATAAGTTGGGAAAAAAACATTTATGCCATTATTCAGCTTACCAGCATTTCTTCAGTTCGCAGTCGGCTTTGAAGAGTGCAGGCGTGTTCTCAGTCCACTGAAGATCGCCACTGGGATACAGAGGTAAGGCATAGGGTATGGGGAGGTGGGGAAAGCATAGGGTGGTGCAGGTTGGGGAGGGGGCAAGTGAATCAACAAGCGACTTTTTTTTTTTATAAACAGGATTAAAAAAAAAGACAACGCGGGACGCTTTTGGCATGCTGGGGTGGGCTCTCAGCATGCCACCTGGGTGTTTGCTGTGGGTGGGGACTGGAGCCGACAGAGATTGGGCACCCCCGTCGACCATACAGTGTGCTGGGGGGGAGCGAATGAGCACGCTTGGGTGGGCTCTCAGCATGCTACCTGGGTGTTTGTTGGGGGAGGGGGGACTGGAAGGGGATTGAGCACCCCCTTGGCACAGAACAAATGGGGGAGGGGGATTATGAACTAGGGAGGGGGGCATGCCGACAAGGGTACTGGGCACCCCCATCGGCTTTAACAGGGACTGTGAGAGGAGGCAGTGGCCGTCCGTCGGCTTCATGGGAACTATGAGAGGTCGATGGAGAAGCCGCCGCCATGTTTATTGAAAGGGGACACCAGACAATGCAGCTGTAACTGGCTGCTGCAGTCAGGGACCACCCCACAAAAACAGCTGATTGTTGATGACGGGGCACTCCCTGATTGCAGCGGACAGTTTGTTTCAAGTTGGTGGCATGCTACACTACTGCTGTCATGGACAGTGTGATCTTCTATTGATGCCACACAGACCACACCCGAAATGGACTGCCTGCATTGGCAACAATACTGTCGCACCTCCACAGCTTGCTACTGCAGCAAGCTGCCCCAATATGTTTCTTGCACATGAGTGTAAGCAAACATAAAAAGAGAAAGTGTTTAAATGCAAGGATCTGTTCTATTCCTGTTCTGTCTCTTCTCTATCTGGTTGAACCACCACATTTTCCTGTGAGACCTAGGGATTTGATCACCAGACAGTCTCAGCTTCTTTGCCTCTCACCATCTCAGTCTTCCCAGGCTGTTCTTTTCTTCCCTTGCATATTTGCCGATACAAAAATATATGCAAATCATTATATGGAAATGTAACTGACATTGGGATCCCTTTTGTTTATAAAGCATATAGTGTTAATGTTTGAAATGTATATATTTATAGTTTGAGATGACTGCAAAAACCTACTGAAAACTCAAGAGGTTACCTGAGTGCAAGTTTTAAGCCTTTTGCAGAAGAGCTGTGAAAAAGGGGCCTCAGTTCTGGGACATTGTGTTCCTGCCAGCACCTGCCTGATACTTACAAGAACATTTAATAATAACAAAAAAAACAAGAGCAGGATGCTTGTTAAGAAGGGGGGTTGCAAAGGCAGAGCAACAATTGCTTGAAAAAAAGAATACACAGAGACTGAAGGAAAACTGCTGGATCATGTCTATTTTATTTTGCCTTTGTAAACAGTTATACTGAACAAGTTTATTTTTTTATGTTACTGCTAATACAAATATTTTTTGGTGAATTCTAGAACTACTACTGGTTTTCCTATGCTTCCTAACCTGTGCCTTAACAACACAGACAAGTACCAACACCATCATCAGTGCTCCAGACAAGATGAGAACCATTTAACACCATTGTCAGTGCTCCAGACCAGATGAGTAATCATTAGACCACCAGATGAGTGACATTTAACACCATCAGTGCTCCAGACAAGATTCAGCACTCTAGACAAAATGAGTAACATTTAACACAATCATCAGCGCCCAGATGAGTACCACTTAACACCATCATCAGTGCTCCAAACAAGACGAAAATATTTACACATGCCACCACCAGCGCCCAGATAACATGAGTACTATTTATGGTCAGCACTCCAGACAAAATGAGAACCATTTAACAACACAATTGTCAGCGCTCCAGACAAGATGAGAACCATTAGAGCACCAGATGAGTAACATCTAATGCCATCATCAGTGCTCCAGACAAGATGAGTACAATTTAGCACCATCATCAACACTCTAGGCAAGATGAGTAACATTTAACAATGCCATCATCAGCGCTCCAGACAAGATGAGTATCATTTAACAATGCCACGATCAGCGCTCTAGACAGGATGAGTATCACTTAACAATGCCCTCATCGCTCCAGACAAGATGAGTACAATTTAGCACCATCACCAACACTCTAGGCAAGATGAGTAACATTTAACAATGCCATCATCAGCGCTTCAGACAAGATGAGTAACATTTAACAACGCCATTACTTGAGCACCCAATAAGATGGGTAATGGATGTAACTCACCTAATTCAAAAAAACAGTGAATAGACTACTCCTGCTCTGTCAGTTACATGTAGCACCAAGCATTAAACTGTTAGCTAAAGATCATTTCAGGAATCTTAAATCCAATTAATTTAAAACTGGTCACTGGTAGATGAGAAAACACAACAGGCACTGTTTTACTTAAATGTTACAGATATGAGGGAGGTCCAAAGGGGACACGAACTCAGCCCGATGTCTGAGAGGACAGCCACATATATTTCGCATCTAGTGGACCCTGCACTTAATCATAGAGTTATAAACACAAAGCAGATAATGGAATGCTTTAAGAAATATTATACACAGTTATATCCCTTTGCTCACAGACCCTTTTAAAATAGA
Source organism: Neoceratodus forsteri (assembly GCA_016271365.2). NCBI lineage: Eukaryota > Metazoa > Chordata > Ceratodontiformes > Ceratodontidae > Neoceratodus > Neoceratodus forsteri. The sequence continues at coordinate 1,131,968,108 of CM028133.1, read as the reverse complement.
GGAGTTCTTTCATTCCCTTCTCGCCTACGACTCCTGATGAGATGGCAGAGAGACTCAAGACCCCAATTAGATTTGAGGAACTTAAAAGAGAAAAGTCAGATAGTAAAAACATTGAAAACGCTCGAGTCCAGATGGGATGCCAGTCAGTGGTATAAAACTTTTTATGCAGCTAGCTCCAATATTACTAAAGGCTCCATGAGATTCAAGAGGAAGAGCTACCCACCCCATAGGACTACACAAATATCTCCCCTATACTGAAGCAGGGTAAACCCCTGACTCTGTTACATCATATAGGCCAATATCCATATTAAATATGGATTACAGCTGTTTATGTCCATATGGGCCCATAGGATAGAAGACAGGATGCCTTATTTAGTAGACTCTGACCAGTCCGGGTTTATAAAATCTCAACAAACAACAGATAATATCCTTCGAACAATACATTTGCCCGACCATGTCAACCAGAGATAATACCGCAGCCTTTGTCAGACTTGATGCTGACAAGGCTTTTGATCGTGCAGTTGGAGCTTCCTTTGGAGGACACTGACTGGGTTTGGGTTTCCAGGGAGTTTGTTTCCTTCACGCGGGTTTATGCTTCCCCAAGGCACATATCAAGGTGAATGGTCAGCTCTCCGCCAGCTTTCCTCTTGGCAGGGGGACAAGGCAGGTCTGTCCATTATCGTCACTCCTATTCGCTCTATATTCTGAGCTACTAGCAGAGGCTGTAAGAATACCGATATTCATGGCATACGGGGGAGGGGGTTGTTCTTTCATTATATGCAGACGATATACTATTAACTTTACTGGATCCAGAAACTTCGGTCCCCGCTACTTTAAAGGTAATAGAGTAGTTCTCTGATATTGCAGGCTATAAAATTAACATTCGAAAGACAGAGATCCTGCCATTGAATTGTATTCCTTTACAGAATTTGAAAACACAACTTCCTTTCAGATGGAGAAATAATAAAGTTAAATATTTGGGAGTTTTTATTCCTCAGAATTTGGAACTTTTGGAACTCCTTAATTAGGAGCCCCTGATAGTAGGCATAGAACATTTATTTGGGAAATGGGCACACCTTTCTTTGCCATTTCACCAGTGTATACAGACCATACGTATGACAGTGTTTTCAAAGATCTTGTATTTGTTTCAAACCTTACCCTTTGTTCCCTCTAAATGTTATTTTTGCTCTTGGGATAGAACATTTTCTAGATTTGTAAGGGCCGGGAAACACCCCAGAATAAGGTGGTCATTACTGCAATTCCCTATTACTAAAGGAGGCTTGAACCTCCCTAATTTAAGAGAGTATCATAGAGCTGTAACGTGCAAGATAATTTTGACACGGCTTAACAGACAAATAATACCACCATGGAAGTTTATATAATTTACATTAAATGACCTTTTGTTGTATTCCAATTTATTTTCCCACTGGACTCCATGGCCGTCTTAGGGATTTCAGTTGGGGACCCGTATCATTAAAAGTCTGGTATGAGGTAAGGTCTATGCAAGACCTAGCAGAGGTGTTTTATTATTTTAGACTCCTGGCTGAGGAGAAGGAATTTTCTGCTCCCCAACTGGATCATGTTTTTAAGGAATGGCACAGAGCAGGCTTATCTATGATTTATCAATTTTTAGACATGCATGGGATGATTCCCTTTGCCACCTTACAGTCGAGGTTCGGTCTCCCTTACACATATCATTTTAGATACCCTCAAGTCAGATCATTTTTATTGGAAGCTGGCTCCACTCGTGTGGCCTTGCTGGGATCGTCACCTATACTAACGAGTCTGATTATATGGAAAACAGCACACACATTTAATTGGCTTGTTGTATAGATCCCTTAGGGAATTTTGGAGGAGTCGACTAAGGACATTCTAGCTAAATGGAATAAAGAATTAAATATTTAAATTACGTATGAAAAATTATTGGAACCAATTACTCATTTAATGAAAGCCCCGCAGGCTCCATACTGGCTTGAATATATTTTATTTATTTTTTCTTTATTTATTTTAGTTATTTAAAAGGTATATAGCACATTAAGCTGAAAGCTTTTTACAGCAGCGACCTGGGAGCACAAGGAGGTTAAGTGACTTGCTCAGGGTCACACAGTATGCAAGTGGAAGCTGTGGGATTCAAACCCCAGGTCTGGTCTGCTGGATGTCACCAGATTTGCAGCTCAGAGCCTTAGACCACTGCGCTATACTGCCTCCTATATCTGGAAATATATCTGGAAATGCCGTATGCATTCTTTTTTATTTCCCCAGACAAACTGACTAAATTTCTGCCTGAGAGCTATAGTATGTGCTGGAGTGATTGTGGGCAGGTTAAGGCAAATATTTCCCATATATTCTGTATCTGCCCAAACATATCTCAATATTGGAAAGATATTACAAAAAGTCTGCAATTTTTAATCGACTCGGACCTTATTTTAACAAACCAAATGATTCTTTTATATGCTGGGGAGGATGGCTCAGTCTCTCAGAATAAGAGTAGGTTATATCTCTATTTAGCTGCAGCAAAAAAGGTGATAACCCACTTATGGCGGACTACCACAGTCCCCACACTGATCCACTGGCATTCTATGATGTCAGAGATTTATTATTTAGAACGTTCAATTGCAACTAGAATGGATCGGATTATTCAATTTGAACTGGCATGGAGACCCTGGGTTTTATACATCTCTCCCTTAGATGACTCCTTTATCCCCTGAATTTATATTTTTTTTTTTTTAATATCATGCACAGAAAATAGAATGTTGATATTTTATGCTGAAGGGTACTTTTAAAGTGTGGTTGTGATGCTGTTTAACATCTCTGTACATATTCCAACTAATTATGGATTTTATATCTAATGTAATGACTGTACAAGCATATTCCTGCTGTCATGAACTGGAAAAACAAAGAATATAAACAAAAAAAGCTGAGTCACTGGTAATTCCCTTGTATCCACAACCAACCACCACCTATAAGCCAGGCAAATCTCCTTCCCCAGCACTGCAAGTTTCTTTTCTATTTCAATTTCTTTTTCTGCCCCCTTCTTCCCCAGCCCCTTCCATGCCTCTGGACCTGCCAGCCACCTCCCAATGTCTCAGCACTCCCCAGTCATGGTCACTTACCTCTACTGAGCCTTGGATATACCACTCCCCAAGTGGGGTAGGGGGATTTACCTAAAATTCTTGCATTTCATCACGTGGCTTTGTGTGCTTAGGAAGGCAGAGACCCAGGAAGTACCAAAGCCATCATTATGATGCTGGGGACAGTTTTTTGTTGTTCGTCCAATCTCCCCTGGGGATGCCGCCTGCAAGGACATCAATGTAGGGCACATGCCCGTGTGTGTGTGTGTCCGACTGGTGTCAGTGGCATCCCTGCCCTCCCATCAGGCCTCCAGCCGCACTACCACCTGTGGTCACCCAAGTGGCAGTTTTGCAGTGGAGGATGGAACCCTCCCTCCCTCCCCTGGAGGAGGCAAGCGTTCTCTGGGATGCTCAATCCCCCTCCCCTGACCAGCCTCCAACAACCCAAGCTCATTCCCACACTCGGGTCACTGGATTCACGAGTGGTAGCTGGACTGCTGCTCTGACAGGACAGCCGAGGTTTTCTTTTTGTAATAATTTTTTTTTTAATGTTCCTGGACTGACTGGGTAGCTTATTCAGCCCTGACCCCAGGTGTCATTGGCTAGCCTGCTACCTCTCTCCATTCGGGGTTATATCCCCTGCAGTGGGCCAGGGAGGGAAGGCCGTTCTCCCTCTCCCCAACAGACTCCCATTCAGTTATCACCAATGGACCAGCAGGGCTGCACATGGCATCTCAGGCAGTACTCCATGAAGCCCAGTCCCCCTGAATTTTATTCCAGGTTTTTTACCCCCAAGGCTAAGGCAAACAAGGAGGATGCACGAGCGTGGAGGCACGATTCACCCAGAACCGCCAGTCCTGTTCCACCCACTCGACTTTCCATCAGCCACCCGAGCATCGGCGCTACCACAAAGCCTCCATATGGTGGCAGCCAAGAGCATGGACGGCTCCCCACCCCAACTCGGGATAGGAGAGCAGCCAGGTGGTCGCGCGTTCATCTCCCAGCCCTCCCCCCCTGACCAAGCTTGTTTCCAAAGCCGGGTCGCCAATGTGGAAGAGGCGTATTACAGTGCCGCAGCCCTCTGCACCACCGAGCCAGCCTCCCAAGACTTTCTTTTAACTTTCATTGCCTTTATTTACTTGAAAGACTCAGTCCATGTCAGTCAAACCACTAGGGGATAGATGCTGTAAAACAAGCCCCATTCCTCAGAGAAAAAAAAAACAAACCAGCAGCAGAAACTAGTACCAAATACCACTTTTCTGGTTAGCTGGAAATCTCCAGGGAACATCTAACCGCACACAGCACTAAACAACTCTTACCTCAAACCTGTTCTGACGGCTGGGTATGTCCACTGCAGCCTGGTCCACCAAAGACTTAAACTGGGCATTGGTGTGGTCCCGCAGGAAGGTCAGCACTGGAATCACCCCATCTGGATGGATCATAATATCCAGCTCATTGAAGCATGTTACCTATTGAGTGAAAATGGGAATTTTATTTATTTATTTGAAAACTGGCAACCGAGAGAGGCACACTGAACTAAGGCTCATTCCCAGGTGCAACCTGGGGAAGGAGAACAGGAAAATACCAAAATAAAAGCATGCACAGTACTGATTGGTACAAAATACAGTAAAAATTGAGTACAATTTAATATAGTAAATGTTACTAAGGTAAGGTGTGCGCCTCTGCCGAGGACACAAACATCTGCAAGAGGGTGAACACTCAGGAAATGGTGCAGAAAATACAAAGTGATGGGGGAAACCAGAGGACTGATCCAGGGCTTGGCAACTGGGTTCTAATACCAAAAGTGCAAAGCCATGCACATGAGGCCGGGCAAACCCGGAAGCTGTGTACAAGACTAGGGGCAGAATTGAAGAAAGGGACCTTGGGGTAAGGGTAACCATATCTGATGCTCTCATGGTGGAAGGGCAGGATGACAAGACTGTAGGCAAGGCCAGTGCGATGCTGGGATGCATGGTAAGGGGGACTTCCAGCAAGAGGAAGGAAGTGGTGTTGTAACTGTATTGCTCAGTAGTGAGACCTCACCTGAAGTAATACGTCCAGTTTTGGAGGCCGCACCTCTGCAAGGACACTGAGAGGGTGTCTTTTTTGTTAAATAAAGGTGTTTTATCCTCTTGGGTTGAACAGATGGCAATTTCAACCCTGTCCCCAGGTGCTGTCAGCCTGCCTTACTGCCTCTCTTCCTCTTGGGGCGACATCCCCCCAGATTTCCGCCTACAACGGGACCAGCGGATGAACGGCCATCTTCCCCCTCCCCAACACTACCACAAAAGACTCTCATCCAGAAGTTCACCATTGGAGCAGCAGAGCACAATCAAATTCTTCTTGTGGCACCTAGGAAATGGTTACTGTGATGGTCCCACAATCATCTTATATCTTCCTTTCTTCACTTACTGTTTCTATTCTTTTTCTCCTTGCTTTTGTGTGGTTAAAGAAATGTATGTGAATCTTTATGTGAAAATGGGATCCCTCGGTTTGTAAATGCATACAACTATATTGTTGAAATGACTGCAGAACGCTATTTGGGTTCACTGGAAGAGGTATCAATCTAACATAGGGGGCTGACCTCGAGATACATTGTGACCTCCACAAGCTCGTTTACATAACTATCAACAGGAAGCCAGCTCAGGGACAAAACGTATTATTTGGCTGCACCTCTTAAGATTAGATATGCTCTTTAGAGTGCCCTCAGAAAAGATACTTTTTGTGAAAAACAGGGGATGTAACTTAGAACAACAGGATGTAGAGTTTGAACTACTAGGCAAAACATGTTATATAAAGAGAGAGCAAGACTCAGATAAACGGTTTCTTTGTGCTGCATGATGAAGAGCTATCATGTACAGTTATTTTTTCAATTTTATTGTTACGAACAATAAAACCCTACTTGAAAATTTTATAACTTTCCCACGTCTGTCTATCCTTCTCAACTTCCGATTCTCCCACAAGGATCAGGGAAGGGAAGGAGTGTTAGCAGGGCAGTACTGACAGCAACCGAGGGGAAAGGGAAAGGAGTGTTAGCAGGGCAGTACCGACAGCAACCGAGGGGAAGGGGGAAAGGAGGTTAGCAGGGCAGTACTGACAGCAACCGAGGGAAGGGAAAGGAGTGTTAGCAGGGCAGCACTGACAGCAACCGAGGGAAGGGGAAAGGAGTGTTAGCAGGGCAGTACTGACAGCAACCGAGGGGAAGGGGAAAGGAGTGTTAGCAGGGCAGTACTGACAGCAACCGAGGGGAAGGGGAAAGGAGTGTTAGCAGGGCAGCACTGACAGCAACCGAGGGAAAGGGAAAGGAGTGTTAGCAGGGCAGCACTGACAGCAACCGAGGGAAAGGGAAAGGAGTGTTAGCAGGGCAGCACTGACAGCAACCGAGGGGAAGGGGAAAGGAGTGTTAGCAGGGCAGTACTGACAGCAACCGAGGGGAAGGGGAAAGGAGTGTTAGCAGGGCAGTACTGACAGCAACCGAGGGAAGGGGAAAGGAGTGTTAGCAGGGCAGCACTGACAGCAACCGAGGGGAAGGGGAAAGGAGTGTTAGCAGGGCAGTACTGACAGCAACCGAGGGGAAGGGGAAAGGAGTGTTAGCAGGGCAGCACTGACAGCAACCGAGGGAAAGGGAAAGGAGTGTTAGCAGGGCAGTACTGACAGCAACCGAGGGGAAGGGAAAGGAGTGTTAGCAGGGCAGCACTGACAGCAACCGAGGGGAAGGGGAAAGGAGTGTTAGCAGGGCAGTACTGACAGCAACCGAGGGAAAGGGAAAGGAGTGTTAGCAGGGCAGTACTGACAGCAACTGAGGGGAAGGGGAAAGGAGTGTTAGCAGGGCAGCACTGACAGCAACCGAGGGGAAGGGGAAAGGAGTGTTAGCAGGGCAGTACTGACAGCAACCGAGGGGAAGGGGAAAGGAGTTAGCAGGGCAGCACTGACAGCAACTGAGGAAGGGGAAAGGAGTGTAGCAGGGCAGCACTGACAGCAACCGAGGGAAAGGAGTGTTAAGGGCAGTACTGACAGCAACCGAGGGAAGGGGAAAGGAGTGTTAGCAGGGCAGTACTGACAGCAACCGAGGGAAAGGGAAAGGAGTGTTAGCAGGGCAGTACTGACAGCAACCGAGGGAAAGGGAAAGGAGTGTTAGCAGGCAGCACTGACAGCAACCGAGGGAAGGAAAGGAGTGTTAGCAGGGCAGTACTGACAGCAACCGAGGGAAGGGGAAAGGAGTGTTAGCAGGGCAGTACTGACAGCAACCGAGGGAAAGGGAAAGGAGTGTTAGCAGGGCAGTACTGACAGCAACCGAGGGGAAGGGGAAAGGAGTGTTAGCAGGGCAGTACTGACAGCAACCGAGGGGAAAGGGAAAGGAGTGTTAGCAGGGCAGTACTGACAGCAACCGAGGGGAAAGGGAAAGGAGTGTTAGCAGGGCAGTACTGACAGCAACCGAGGGAAAGGGAAAGGAGTGTTAGCAGGGCAGCACTGACAGCAACCGAGGGAAAGGGAAAGGAGTGTTAGCAGGGCAGCACTGACAGCAACCGAGGGAAGGGAAAGGAGTGTTAGCAGGGCAGTACTGACAGCAACCGAGGGAAGGGGAAAGGAGTGTTAGCAGGGCAGTACTGACAGCAACCGAGGGAAAGGGAAAGGAGTGTTAGCAGGGCAGCACTGACAGCAACCGAGGGGAAGGGAAAGGAGTGTTAGCAGGGCAGCACTGACAGCAACCGAGGGAAAGGGAAAGGAGGTTAGCAGGGCAGTACTGACAGCAACCGAGGGGAAGGGGAAAGGAGTGTTAGCAGGGCAGTACTGACAGCAACCGAGGGGAAGGGGAAAGGAGTGTTAGCAGGGCAGTACTGACAGCAACCGAGGGGAAGGGGAAAGGAGTGTTAGCAGGGCAGTACTGACAGCAACCGAGGGGAAAGGGAAAGGAGTGTTAGCAGGGCAGTACTGACAGCAACCGAGGGGAAGGGGAAAGGAGTGTTAGCAGGGCAGTACTGACAGCAACCGAGGGAAGGGGAAAGGAGGTTAGCAGGGCAGCACTGACAGCAACCGAGGGAAGGGAAAGGAGTGTTAGCAGGGCAGTACTGACAGCAACCGAGGGGAAGGGGGAAAGGAGTGTTAGCAGGGCAGTACTGACAGCAACCGAGGGGAAGGGGAAAGGAGTGTTAGCAGGGCAGTACTGACAGCAACCGAGGGGAAGGGGAAAGGAGTGTTAGCAGGGCAGTACTGACAGCAACCGAGGGAAGGGGAAAGGAGTGTTAGCAGGGCAGCACTGACAGCAACCGAGGGGAAGGGGGAAAAGGAAAGGAGTGTTAGCAGGGCAGTACTGACAGCAACCGAGGGAAGGGAAAGGAGTGTTAGCAGGGCAGTACTGACAGCAACCGAGGGGAAGGGGAAAGGAGTGTTAGCAGGGCAGCACTGACAGCAACTGAGGGGAAGGGGAAAGGAGTGTTAGCAGGGCAGTACTGACAGCAACTGAGGGGAAGGGGGAAAGGAGTGTTAGCAGGGCAGCACTGACAGCAACTGAGGGGAAGGGGGAAAGGAGTGTTAGCAGGGCAGCACTGACAGCAACCGAGGGGAAAGGGAAAGGAGTGTTAGCAGGGCAGTACTGACAGCAACCGAGGGAAGGGGAAAGGAGTGTTAGCAGGGCAGTACTGACAGCAACCGAGGGGAAAGGGAAAGGAGTGTTAGCAGGGCAGTACTGACAGCAACCGAGGGGAAGGGGAAAGGAGTGTTAGCAGGGCAGTACTGACAGCAACCGAGGGAAGGGGAAAGGAGGTTAGCAGGGCAGCACTGACAGCAACCGAGGGGAAGGGGAAAGGAGTGTTAGCAGGGCAGCACTGACAGCAACCGAGGGAAGGGGAAAGGAGTGTTAGCAGGGCAGCACTGACAGCAACTGAGGGAAGGGGAAAGGAGTGTTAGCAGGGCAGCACTGACAGCAACCGAGGGGAAAGGGAAAGGAGTGTTAGCAGGGCAGTACTGACAGCAACCGAGGGAAGGGGGAAAGGAGTGTTAGCAGGGCAGTACTGACAGCAACCGAGGGGAAAGGGAAAGGAGTGTTAGCAGGGCAGTACTGACAGCAACCGAGGGGAAAGGGAAAGGAGTGTTAGCAGGGCAGTACTGACAGCAACCGAGGGAAAGGGAAAGGAGGTTAGCAGGGCAGTACTGACAGCAACCGAGGGAAGGGGAAAGGAGTGTTAGCAGGGCAGTACTGACAGCAACCGAGGGAAGGGGAAAGGAGTGTTAGCAGGGCAGTACTGACAGCAACCGAGGGAAGGGGAAAGGAGTGTTAGCAGGGCAGTACTGACAGCAACCGAGGGAAAGGGAAAGGAGTGTTAGCAGGGCAGTACTGACAGCAACCGAGGAAAGGGGAAAGGAGTGTTAGCAGGGCAGTACTGACAGCAACCGAGGGGAAAGGGAAAGGAGTGTTAGCAGGGCAGTACTGACAGCAACCGAGGGGAAAGGGAAAGGAGTGTTAGCAGGGCAGTACTGACAGCAACCGAGGGGAAGGGGAAAGGAGTGTTAGCAGGGCAGCACTGACAGCAACCGAGGGAAGGGGAAAGGAGTGTTAGCAGGGCAGTACTGACAGCAACCGAGGGGAAGGGGAAAGGAGTGTTAGCAGGGCAGTACTGACAGCAACCGAGGGGAAAGGGAAAGGAGTGTTAGCAGGGCAGTACTGACAGCAACCGAGGGGAAGGGGAAAGGAGTGTTAGCAGGGCAGTACTGACAGCAACCGAGGGAAAGGGAAAGGAGTGTTAGCAGGGCAGTACTGACAGCAACCGAGGGGAAGGGAAAGGAGTGTTAGCAGGCAGTACTGACAGCAACCAGGGAAAGGGGAAAGAGGTTAGCAGGGCAGCACTGACAGCAACCGAGGGAAAGGGAAAGGAGGTTAGCAGGGCAGCACTGACAGCAACCGAGGGAAAGGGGAAAGGAGTGTTAGCAGGGCAGTACTGACAGCAACCGAGGGAAGGGAAAGGAGTGTTAGCAGGGCAGTACTGACAGCAACCGAGGGGAAGGGGAAAGGAGTGTTAGCAGGGCAGTACTGACAGCAACCGAGGGAAGGGGAAAGGAGTGTTAGCAGGGCAGTACTGACAGCAACCGAGGGAAGGGAAAGGAGTGTTAGCAGGGCAGTACTGACAGCAACCGAGGGAAAGGGAAAGGAGGTTAGCAGGGCAGTACTGACAGCAACCGAGGGAAAGGGAAAGGAGTGTTAGCAGGGCAGTACTGACAGCAACCGAGGGGAAGGGGGAAAGGAGTGTTAGCAGGGCAGTACTGACAGCAACCGAGGGGAAAGGGAAAGGAGTGTTAGCAGGGCATCACTGACAGCAACCGAGGGGAAAGGGAAAGGAGTGTTAGCAGGGCAGTACTGACAGCAACCGAGGGGAAAGGGAAAGGAGTGTTAGCAGGGCAGCACTGACAGCAACCGAGGGGAAAGGAGTGTTAGCAGGGCAGCACTGATAGCAACCGAGGGGAAAGGGAAAGGAGTGTTAGCAGGGCAGCACTGACAGCAACCGAGGGGAAAGGGAAAGGAGTGTTAGCAGGGCAGCACTGACAGCAACCGAGGGAAGGGAAAGGAGGTTAGCAGGGCAGTACTGACAGCAACCGAGGGAAAGGGAAAGGAGTGTTAGCAGGGCAGCACTGACAGCAACCGAGGGGAAGGGGAAAGGAGTGTTAGCAGGGCAGCACTGACAGCAACCGAGGGGAAAGGGAAAGGAGTGTTAGCAGGGCAGCACTGACAGCAACCGAGGGGAAAGGGAAAGGAGTGTTAGCAGGGCAGCACTGACAGCAACCGAGGGGAAAGGGAAAGGAGTGTTAGCAGGGCAGTACTGACAGCAACCGAGGGGAAAGGGAAAGGAGTGTTAGCAGGGCAGCACTGACAGCAACCGAGGGAAAGGGAAAGGAGTGTTAGCAGGGCAGCACTGACAGCAACCGAGGGGAAGGGGAAAGGAGTGTTAGCAGGGCAGTACTGACAGCAACCGAGGGGAAAGGGAAAGGAGTGTTAGCAGGGCAGCACTGACAGCAACCGAGGGAAAGGGAAAGGAGTGTTAGCAGGGCAGTACTGACAGCAACCGAGGGGAAGGGGGAAAGGAGTGTTAGCAGGCAGTACTGACAGCAACCGAGGGAAGGGGAAAGGAGTGTTAGCAGGGCAGTACTGACAGCAACCGAGGGAAAGGGAAAGGAGGTTAGCAGGGCAGCACTGACAGCAACCGAGGGAAAGGGAAAGGAGTGTTAGCAGGGCAGTACTGACAGCAACCGAGGGGAAGGGGAAAGGAGTGTTAGCAGGGCAGCACTGACAGCAACCGAGGGGAAGGGGAAAGGAGTGTTAGCAGGGCAGTACTGACAGCAACCGAGGGGAAAGGGAAAGGAGTGTTAGCAGGGCAGCACTGACAGCAACCGAGGGGAAGGGAGAAAGGAGTGTTAGCAGGGCAGCACTGACAGCAACCGAGGGGAAAGGGAAAGGAGTGTTAGCAGGGCAGTACTGACAGCAACCGAGGGGAAAGGGAAAGGAGTGTTAGCAGGGCAGCACTGACAGCAACCGAGGGGAAGGGGGAAAGGAGTGTTAGCAGGGCAGCACTGACAGCAACCGAGGGGAAAGGGAAAGGAGTGTTAGCAGGGCAGCACTGACAGCAACCGAGGGAAGGGGAAAGGAGTGTTAGCAGGGCAGCACTGACAGCAACCGAGGGGAAGGGGAAAGGAGTGTTAGCAGGGCAGTACTGACAGCAACCGAGGGGAAGGGGAAAGGAGTGTTAGCAGGGCAGTACTGACAGCAACCGAGGGGAAGGGGAAAGGAGTGTTAGCAGGGCAGTACTGACAGCAACCGAGGGGAAAGGGAAAGGAGGTTAGCAGGCAGTACTGACAGCAACCGAGGGAAAGGGAAAGGAGTGTTAGCAGGGCAGTACTGACAGCAACCGAGGGAAGGGGAAAGGAGTGTTAGCAGGGCAGTACTGACAGCAACCGAGGAAAGGGAAAGGAGTGTTAGCAGGGCAGTCACTGACAGCAACCGAGGGGAAGGGGAAAGGAGTGTTAGCAGGGCAGTACTGACAGCAACCGAGGGGAAAGGGAAAGGAGTGTTAGCAGGGCAGTACTGACAGCAACCGAGGGGAAGGGGAAAGGAGTGTTAGCAGGGCAGTACTGACAGCAACCGAGGGAAGGGAAAGAGTGTTAGCAGGGCAGTACTGACAGCAACAGAGGGGAAAGGGAAAGGAGTGTTAGCAGGGCAGTACTGACAGCAACAGAGGGGAAAGGGAAATCAGTATCAGCAGGGCAGTACTGACAGCAACAGAGGGGAAGTGGAAATGAGTGTTAGCAGGGCAGTACTGACAGGAACAGAGAGGAAGGGTCAATGAGTGTTAGCAGGGCAGCACTGACAGCAACTGAGGGGAAGAGGAAATCAGTATCAGCAGGGCAGTAGTGAAACGAACAGAGAGGAAGTGGCAATGAGTGTTCACAGGGCAGTACTGACAGCAACAGAGGGGAAGTGTCAATGAGTGTTAGCAGGGCAGTACTGACAGCAACAGAGGGGAAGTGTCAATGAGTGTTAGCAGGGCAGTACTGACAGCAACAGAGGGGAAGTGTCAATGAGTGTTAGCAGGGCAGTACTGACAGCAACAGAGGGGAAGTGTCAATGAGTGTTAGCAGGACAGTACTGACAGCAACAGAGGGGAAGTGTCAATGAGTGTTAGCAGGGCAGTACTGACAGCAACAGAGGGGAAGTGTCAATGAGTGTTAGCAGGGCAGTACTGACAGCAACAGAGGGGAAGTGTCAATGAGAGTTAGCAGGGCAGTACTGACAGGAACTGAGGGGAAGTGGCAATAAGTGTTCACAGGGCAGTACTGACAGGAACAGAGGGGAAGTGGCAATGAGTGTTATCAGGGCAGTACTGACAAGAACAGAGAGGAAGTGGCAATGAGTGTTCACAGGGTAGTACTGACAGGAACCGAGGGGAAGTGTCAATGAGTGTTATCAGGGCAGTACTGACAACAACAGAGGGGAAGAGGAAATCGGTATCAGCAGGGCAGTAGTGAAAGGAACAGAGAGGAAGTGGCAATAAGTGTTCACAGGGCAGTACTGACAGCAACAGAGGGGAAGAGGAAATCAGTATCAGCAGGGCAGTAGTGAAACGAACAGAGAGGAAGTGGCAATAAGTGTTCACAGGGCAGTACTGACAGGAACTGAGGGGAAGAGGAAATCAGTATCAGCAGGGCAGTAGTGAAACCGAACAGAGAGGAAGTGGCAATAAATGTTCACAGGGCAGTACTGACAGGAACTGAGGGGAAGAGGAAATCAGTATCAGCAGGGCAGTAGTGAAAGGAACAGAGGGGAAGTGTCAATGAGTGTTATCAGGGCAGTACTGACAGCAACAGAGGGGAAGAGGAAATCAGTATCAGCAGGGCAGTAGTGAAAGGAACAGAGAGGAAGTGGCAATAAGTGTTCACAGGGCAGTACTGACAGGAACAGAGAGGAAGAGGAAATCAGTATCAGCAGGGCAGTAGTGAAAGGAAGAGAGAGGAAGTGGCAATATGTTCACAGGCAGTACTGACAGGAACTGAGAGGAAGAGGAAATCAGTATCAGCAGGGCAGTAGTGAAAGGAAGAGAGAGGAAGTGGCAATAAGTGTTCACAGGGCAGTACTGACAGGAACTGAGAGGAAGAGGAAATCAGTATCAGCAGGGCAGTAGTGAAACGAACAGAGAGGAAGTGGCAATAAGTGTTCACAGGGCAGTACTGACAGGAACTGAGGGGAAGAGGAAATCAGTATCAGCAGGGCAGTAGTGAAACGAACAGAGAGGAAGTGGCAATAAGTGTTCACAGGGCAGTAGTGAAAGGAACAGAGAGGAAGAGGAAATCAGTATCAGCAGGGCAGTAGTGAAAGGAAGAGAGAGGAAGTGGCAATAAGTGTTCACAGGGCAGTACTGACAGGAACTGAGAGGAAGAGGAAATCAGTATCAGCAGGGCAGTAGTGAAAGGAAGAGAGAGGAAGTGGCAATAAGTGTTCACAGGGCAGTACTGACAGGAACAGAGAGGAAGAGGAAATCAGTATCAGCAGGGCAGTAGTGAAAGGAAGAGAGAGGAAGTGGCAATAAGTGTTCACAGGGCAGTACTGACAGGAACTGAGAGGAAGAGGAAATCAGTATCAGCAGGGCAGTAGTGAAAGGAAGAGAGAGGAAGTGGCATAAGTGTTCACAGGGAGTACTGACAGGAACTGAGAGGAAGAGGAAATCAGTATCAGCAGGGCAGTAGTGAAACGAACAGAGAGGAAGTGGCAATAAGTGTTCACAGGGCAGTACTGACAGGAACTGAGGGGAAGAGGAAATCAGTATCAGCAGGGCAGTAGTGAAACGAACAGAGAGGAAGTGGCAATAAGTGTTCACAGGGCAGTAGTGAAAGGAACAGAGAGGAAGAGGAAATCAGTATCAGCAGGGCAGTAGTGAAAGGAAGAGAGAGGAAGTGGCAATAAGTGTTCACAGGGCAGTACTGACAGGAACTGAGAGGAAGAGGAAATCAGTATCAGCAGGGCAGTAGTGAAAGGAAGAGAGGAAGTGGCAATAAGTGTTCTACAGGGCAGTACTGACAGGAACCGAGAGGAAGAGGAATCAGTATCAGCAGGGCAGTAGTGAAAGGAAGAGAGAGGAAGTGGCAATAAGTGTTCACAGGGCAGTACTGACAGGAACTGAGAGGAAGAGGAAATCAGTATCAGCAGGGCAGTAGTGAAAGGAACAGAGAGGAAGTGGCAACAAGTGTTCACAGGGCAGTACTGACAGGAACAGAGAGGAAGAGGAAATCAGTATCAGCAGGGCAGTAGTGAAAGGAAGAGAGAGGAAGTGGCAATAAGTGTTCACAGGGCAGTACTGACAGGAACTGAGAGGAAGAGGAAATCAGTATCAGCAGGGCAGTAGTGAAAGGAAGAGAGAGGAAGTGGCAATAAGTGTTCACAGGGCAGTACTGACAGGAACTGAGAGGAAGAGGAAATCAGTATCAGCAGGGCAGTAGTGAAAGGAACAGAGAGGAAGTGGCAATAAGTGTTCACAGGGCAGTACTGACAGGAACTGAGGGGAAGAGGAAATCAGTATCAGCAGGGCAGTAGTGAAACGAACAGAGAGGAAGTGGCAATAAGTGTTCACAGGGCAGTACTGACAGGAACTGAGGGGAAGTGTCAATGAGTGTTATCAGGGCAGTACTGACAGGAACAGAGGGGAAGGGTAAATAAATGTTACTAGGGCAGTACTGACAGAAACAGAGGGGAAAGGAAAAGGAGTGTTAGCAGGGCAGTACAGACAGGAACAGGGGAAGGGGAACTGAGCGTTAGCAGGGCAGTACTGACAGGAACAGAGAGAAAGTGACCATGAGCGTTTGCAAAGCAGTACTGACAGGAACGGTGGGGAAAGTGAAAGGAATGTTAGGAAAGTACTAACAGGAACAAAGAGGAAAGGGAATTGAGCATGAGAGGGCAGTACTGACAGGAACAGAGAAGAAAGGAAAAGGAGTGTTAGCAAAGCAGTACTGACGAACAGGGGGACGGGAAAAGGAGTGTCAGCAGGGCAGTACAAACAGGAAAAGAGCAGAAAGGGAAATCAGAAGGGGAAATGAGTGTTACAAGGGCAGTACTGACAGGAACACAGAGGAAAGGGAAAGGAGTGTTAGCAGGGCAGTATGGACAGGAAAAGAGATAGGGAAATGAGTGTTAGGAGGGCAGTATTGACAGGAACACAGAGGAAGGGGAAATGAGTGTTAGGGCAGTACTGACAGGAACTTTGGGGAAGGGAAAATGAGTGTTAGCAGGGCACTACTGGTAGAAACAGAGGGGAAAAGGGAAAGGAGCGTTAGGGAAGTACTGACAGGAACAGAGAAGAAAGAGAACTGAGTGTTAACAGGGCAGTACTGACTGGAACAGAGGGGAAGATTAATAGTCAAATTAACCAGCCTGGGAGTGGGTCCCAAGGTGGTAGCCTGGGTAAAACATTGGCTGGACAACAGGACACATAAGGTAATTGTAAATTAAGTCCACTCTGAAGAAAGAGGGGTTGCTAGTGGGGTACCGCAGGGTTCAGTACTGGGTCCAGTCCTTTTTAATGTCTTTATAAGTGACATTGCAGAGGACTGAAGGAAAGTATGCCTCTTTGCAGATGACACAAAGATCTGCAACAGGATTGATACACAAGGAGGCGTGGAAAGGATAAGAAGGGACTTGGCAAGGTTGGAGGAATGGTCAAGTATGGCAGCTAGGATTTAATGCTAAGAAGTGCAAAATAATGCACCTGGGAAACAAGAGCCAGGGAAGATTACACAATTGGGGGTTAGTAACAACAAAAAGGAAAGGGACCCGAGGGTAATCATATCAGATGACCTTCAGGTTAGCAAGCAATGGGAGAAGGCAGTAGGAGGGCTGATATACTGGGATGCATAGGAGAGGCATCACCAGCAGAAAACAGGAAGTTGTTATCCTCTGCACAGACAGTTGGTGAGACCCCATCTGAGTAGGCCCAGTTCTGGAGACCTCTATCTCAAAGGGCATAGACAGGATAGAGGCAGTCCAGAGGAGGGCAACTAAAATGGTGCAGGGTCTGCAAGATAAGCCGATGAGGAGAGACTAAAGAAGCTTAATATGTATCCCTTGAGGAAAGAAGGGAGAGGGGGACATGATAGAAACTTTTAAGTACCTCAGTGGAATCAACAAAGTCCAAGAGGGTAGCATCTTTCAGAAAAAGAGACGTGCAAGAACAAGGGGACACAATTTAAAGATAGAGGGGGGCTGGTTCCGGGACAATGTGAGGAAGTATTTTTCATAGCGAGGGTAGTGGATGCATGGAACAGCCTTCCTGAGGAGGTTGTGGGGTCTAAAACTGTGGGAGAATTCAAGAATGCATGGGACAAACATAAGGCAATTCTTGTGGGGGGTAGGAAGAAATAGGTTGTTGGTTAACTAGGATCTGCGGCCTATCCTGTAGGTAGGGAAATGGGCAGACTAGGTGGGCCAAGCGGTCCTTATCTGCCGTCAAAGTCTATGTTTCTATGTTTCTAAGAAGGGGAAAGGAGTGTCAGCAGGGCAGTACTGACTGGAACAGTGAGGAAGTGGCCATGAGCATTCACAGAGCAGTACTGACAGGAATGGAGAGGAAAACGAAAGGAGTGTTAGGGAAGTACTAACAGTTACAGAGAGGAAAGGGAGTTGAGCATCAGCAGGGCGGTACTGACAAGAACAGAGGAAAAAGGAAAAGGAGTGTTAAGGCAGTACTGACAGTAACAGAGGGGAAGGGAAAACGAGTGTTAGCAGGGCAGTGTTGACAGAAGAGAGAGGAAGGGGGAAATGAGTGTTAGCAGGGCAGTGCTGACAGGAACAGAGAGGAAGGGGAAAGGAGTGTTAGCAGGGCAGCACTGACAGGAACAGAGAGGAAGGGGGAAAGGTGTGTTAGCAGGGCAGTACTGACAAGAGCAGAGGGAAAAGGAGTGTTAGGGCAGTACTGACATGAACAGAGGGGAAGGGAAAAGGAGTGTTAGCAGGGCAGTACTGACAGGAAAAGAGCAGAAGGGGAAATGACTGTTAGGAGGGCAGTACTGACAGGAACAGAGAGGAAGGGGAAATGACTGTTAGGGCAATACTGACAGAAACAGAGGGGAGGGGACAAGGAGTGTTAGCACAGCAATACTGACGGGAACAAGGGGGAAAGGAGTATTAGCAGGGCAGTACAGACAGGAAAAGAGCGGAAAGTGAAATGACAAGAGGAAATGAGTGTTAGGAGGGCAGTACTAACAGGAACACAGAGGAAGGGGAAATCAGTGTTAGGGCAGTAATGACAGGAACTTTGGGGAAGGGAAAATGAGTGTTAGCAGAGCAGTACTGACAAGAACAGGAGGAAGGGGAAAGGAATGTTAGCAGGGCAGTACTGGTAGGAACAGTGGGGAAAGGAAAAGGAGTGTTAGGGAAGTACTGACAGGAACGGAGAAGAAAGGGAAATTAGTGTTAGCAGGGCAGTACTCACAGGAACAGATAGGAAGGGGAAATCAATGTCATCAGGGCAGCGCTGACAGGGACAGACGAGAAGGGGCAAGGTGTGTTAGGGTAGTACTAACTGAAACAGAGATGAGGGGAAAAGGAGTGTTAGCAAAGCAGTACTGACTGGAACAGAGAGGAAGGGGAAAGGAGTGTTAGCCGGGCAATACTGACAGGAACAGAGGGTAAGAGAAAATGAGTATTAGCAGGGCAGTACGGACAGGAAAAGAATGGAAGGGGAAAGCAGTGTTAGGAGGGCAGTACTGACAGGAACACAGCAGAAGGGGAAATGAGTGTTAGGGCAGTACACACAGGAACTTTGAGAAAGGGAAAATGAGCGTTAGCAGGGGAGTACTGACTGGAACAGAGAGGACGGGGAAAGGAGTGTTAGCAGGGCAGTACTGACAGGAACAGAGAGGAAGGGGAAAGGAGTTAGGGCAATACTGATAGGACAGAGACGAAGGGGAAATGAGTGTTAGCAGGGTAGTACGGACAGGAAAAGAACGGAAGGGGAAAGGAGTGTTAGGAGGGCAGTACTGACAGGAACACAGCGGAAGGGAAAATGAGTGTTAGCAGGGGAGTACTGACTGGAACAGAGAGGAAGGGGAAAGGAGTGTTAGCAGAGCAGTATTGACTAGAACAGAGAGGAAGGGAAAATGAGTTAGCAGGGCAATACTGGCAAGAACAGAGGGGAAAGGAGTGTTAGGGAACTACTGACAGGAACAGAGAAGAAAGGGAAATGAGTGTTAGCAGGGCAATACTGATAGAACAGAGAGGAAGGGGAGATGAGTGTTAGGAGTGCAGTACTGACGGGAACACAGAGGAAGGAGAAATTAGTGTTAGCAGGGCAGTACTGACAGGGACAGAGGAGAAGGAGAAAGGAGTGTTAGCAGGGCAGTAGTGACAGGGACAGAGGAGATGGGGAAAGGAGTGTTAGCAGGGCAGTACCGACTAACAAAGAGGAAAGGGAATGGAGTGTTAGCAGGGCAATAAGGACAAGAAAAGAGCAGAAGGGGAAATCAGTGTTAGGGCAGTACTGACAGGAACTTTGGGGAAGGGAAAATGAGTGTTAGCAGGGCATTACTGACAGGGACAGAGAGGAAGAAGAAATGAATGTTAGTAGGGCAGTACTGTCTGGAACAGAAAGGAAATGAGTGTTAGAAGGGCAGTACTGACAGGGACAGAGAAGAAGGGGAAAGGAGTGTTAACAGGGCAATATTGACAGGACAGAGAGGAAGGGGAAAGGAGTGTTAGCAGGGAAGTACTGACTGGAACAGAGAGGAAGGGAAAAGGAGTGTTAGCAGGGAAGTATTGACAGGAACAGAGAAGAAGGTAAAATGAGTTAGCAGGGCAATAATAGCAGGAACAGAGGGGAAAGGAGTGTTAGGGAACTACTGATAGGAACAGAGAAGAAAGGGAAATTAGTGTTAGCAGGGCAGTACTGACAGGGACAGAGGAGAAGGGGAAATGAGTGTTAGCAGGGCAGTATTAACTGGAAGCGAGAGGAAGGGGAAAGGAGTGTTAGCAGGGCAATACTGTAGGACAGAGAGGTAGGGGAGGAGTGATAGCAGGGCAGTGCTGACAGAACAGAGAGGAAGGGGGAAAGTGTTAGCAGGGCAGTACCGACAGGGACAGAGGAGAAGGGGAATGGAGTGTTAGCAGGGCAATACTGTAGGACAGAGAGGTAGGGGAGGAGTGATAGCAGGGCAGTGCTGACAGAACAGAGAGGAAGGGGGAAAGTGTTAGCAGGGCAGTACCAACAGGGACAGAGGAGAAGGGGAAATCAGTGTTAGCAGGGCAGTAAGAACAGGAAAAGAGCAGAAGGGGAAATGAGTGTTAGGAGGGCAGTACTGACAGGAACAGAGTGGAAGGGGAAATGAGTGTTAGGGCAGTACTGACAGGAACTTTGGGGGAAGGGAAAATGAGTGTTAGCAGGGCAGTACTGACAGGGACAGTAAGGAAGAAAAAATGAACGTTAGCAGGGCAGTACTGACTGGAATAGAGAGGAAATGAGTGTTAGCAGGGCAGTACTGACAGGGACAGAGGAGAAGGGGAAAGAAGTGTTAGCAGGGCTGTACTGACAGGAACAGAGAGGAAGGGGGAAATTAGTGTTAGCAGGGCAGTACTGACAGGGACAGAGGAGAAGGGGAAAGGAGTGTTAACAAGGCAGTACTGACAGGAACAGAGAGGAAAGGGAAAGGAGTGTTAGCAGGGCAGTACTGACAGGAACAGAGAGGAAGGGGGAAATGAGTGTTAGCAGGGCAGTACTGACAGGGACAGAGGAGAAGGGGAAAGGAGTGTTAACAGGGCAGTACTGACGGGGACAGACGAGAAGGTGAGTAAATGTTAGCAGAGCAGTACTGACAGACCCACTTACCTGCACCTGCTGGACATATTTAGGCAGGATCTCAGCCACATACTCCCCAAATGCAGTGAGCCGATTTTGGGCCACTTCATCCTTGGGCCGGACAGTTGCTACAGGAACAAATGCAGAGCTTTAGGGTTCCAGTTCAGCTGCAGCATGCACAGACAAAAAGGGTTCTACAAAAGAAGGAGCGTTCTAGATGGTCAACAGCCATTAGACAAATTAATACACAGACAGGGCTTCATCTGCTCTGGGCTCTCATTTACTCTAAATATAAGGCAAACAGAGGAATTGGCCAATTACTGAGACAGGTTATCAATTGAAAATGACAAAAATTAGTTCAGCCTGTTAACGGCTGCTGCATTTGTTCAGGATGGGTTATCTGCAATTGTAAATGACACGCTTTCATCAGATTTAATGATGCCATCTTTTTACAGTAGTCTTGTCTTTTTGTGTGATCGTATTCAATTCTGAGTTCTATGCTTTTTAAATCTCACCAAAAATTAAAACTGTATTTTCTCTTCTGCTTTCCGACGCCTCATTTTCTCTCTCCAGCTCACTGAAATGCATGTATATCTATGCACAGTGACACTCAGCCTGCCACAAAATCTCATGCTGCAGCAACTACCTTGTACCCAGGGCTGTATATGTAATGCAACATGTCCATATACTGTAAATCATTATTATCGTATATATTCTTCATAACGTTGTTGGATTTACTGTTTATGCTTTGCTCTGGAGTCCACCCCCTCACCACACAGCCCCCTCCCATCTGAGTAACCCCAACCAGTTCTAAAGACATGTGCCCTGAAACGTATCCCTCGGGAAGACCCAAACGCCTTGCAAGTCTGATTCCAGTGCCCCTGTTGTGGCTACTCGGCAGAGTGGGGTCTGAAAATATTGCTTCAATCATCCATGGCGGGTGGGGTGGGTGAGGGGGCCTTGTTCTTCCCACCCCAGAATGACAGTGGCTATGGCTTCTGTGCCGTGCATGCACACAGCTGAAGGCCCACATGCAGAGCCAGATGAACTCTCGCCCCAATGGAGTATGACTAAATAGAATAACAGATTTATAGTATTTTAGTTACATTCCATTATGATTATCGGGGTAGTCTGAGTGTATGGACCATATTAACGAGAATGTGCGCTTTCTATATAAGACTGTTGCCTTTTTCCTTTAGCAAAAAAACCTTGTTTATTTTTATTTACTTTTTATTTAGTTTTTGTTGACCGGGTAAGTGCACTAGACAAATCCTGCCTATTTTCAGGCACGACCCGGGGGAGGGAGAAACAGATGAATGCCAACTGACCTTAAACCAGATTAAGCTGTTGGTCGTATTTTTTAGTGAATGAGTGAAATTTGGCCAGGACACCGGGGAAATTCCCTTACTCTTTTCGATAAGTGCCTTGGGATCTTTAACATCCACCTGAACTACCACCAATCCAGGCAGATGGGACCTCAGTTTAACGTCTCATCCGAAAGACGGCACCTCAAAAGTGCAGCACCCCTTTCATGCTGCACTACAGTGTCAGTACTGGGATATTAACCCAAGTGCCAGATGTGGGAACTGAACCCACAGCCCTCTGATCTCCCAGACTCAGAGGCAAGTGTGCTACCTACTGAGCCACTGACACTGCCCAAATTGTGAGTCTAAGATGCTGTGATCTTCTGAGTGATTGCTCTATTCGTTGTAATTGTACAATTTTTCTTTTCTTTATGAAACTTAATAGACACAAAGTTTAACAAATAAATGAAAAACAAAAAAATAAATAAAAAGAACTCTTCCCCCCAGCCTGCACTACCTAGAACACAGGAACATAGAGCCTGATGGTAGATGCAGACTGCTTGGCCCAACCAGTTTGCCCATTCTCACCTATACCATAATCGCAGACCAACCCACTTCCTGCCTCCCAGTTATCATTCCCTATGCCGATACCATGCATGCTTGAAGCTCACCACTGCCCCCGGCAGGCTGTTCCAGGAATACACCACTCTTTCTGTGAAGAAGTACTTCTCACAACTCTCCTGAATCTACCCTCCAGCTTCATACCATGTCCCCTTGTTCTTCAGCACTCCTCTCCTGTAGCCTGCTCAACCCTGTGAGCTATCTACAGATCTCTGTCAAATCCCCTCTCTCCCTCCCTCCTCTCTTCCCAGGAGTACATATTAAAGGGAAACAATGGAAAAGACAAAGCTTTCCTCAGACACTCTCAATTAGTGCTTTCAGACAGTAACAACTTTATTTAATGATTTAGAACAGCTACCAACATCTTCCACTTCCTGTTGCTGGTAGCAGCCATTTCATGAGCAGCAGTGAGCTTCCTGAGCTCACTGTATGCTAATATGCCTATTGGACCTCAGCTATTGGTTGGCAGGACATATTAGCATAAAGTGAGCTCAGGAAGCAGTCTGCTACTCATGAAATGGTGGCTGCCAGCAATAGAAAGTGAAAGTTGAAGGCCACTGTTTAAATCACTAAAAAATCAATTAGAGTTATTTGTTAAAAAAATTTTACTGTCTGAAAGCACTAATCAGGCATTTTTGTAGTGCCTGGGTAAAGCTGTGCTTTTTCCACTGTTTCCCTTTAAGGTCCCTCTGTTTCTCCTCATTGGGCTTCTAATGTAGTCCCATCACCATTTCAGTTGCTCTCTCGTCTGGACAGCCTCCACCCTGTCTACGTCTCTCCTGAGACATGGTCTCCATAAGGGGACACAGTACACCAGAAGGGGCCTCACAAGCGATCTATACAGTGGTAACACCTCTCTCCTTCTGCTGGTGATAATCCCCCCCCCATGCACTCCAACGTCCCACTGGCCATAGCCACTGCCCTGTTGCACTGCCTCGCCAACTTCAGGTCATCAGATACCATTACTCCAAAGTCCCTTTCCTTTCTGGAGAACGTTAATATTTCTTCCCTTTTTTATACCTGTCCTCGAGACACAGGTCAGGAAACATAGGAAAACCAGAAGCAGTTTCAAAATTTGCAAACTGCCCTTTATTATTAATAACAGCAAATACAAATAATTAAGCATAAGTATTTACAATAGCAGTACACACATACACAGAGGGATACTAAGGCTTAATAAAGGGGAGGGAATGTGGGTAGAGGGTGACAGAGAAAAAGCAGGGATACTGAACGAATATTTCTGCTCAGTATTCACAAAGGAAGAGGAGGGGGAGGTACCTAAACCAAACAAGAGAAACACTTTGAAGACGGGGGTCGATACCAGTTCATTTACAGAAGAAACGGTTCTGAAAGAACTAATAAAATTGAAGGTGGACAAAGCAATGGGGCCTGATGGGATTCACCCAAGAATTCTAAAAGAACTAAGGGTAGAACTAGTGACTACTCTCTTTAACAAATCATGGGAGGATGGGGTGGTACCTGAGGACTGGAGGAGGGGTGGATGTGATTCCTCTTCACAAAAGTGGGAGCAGGACAGAGGCAGGAAACTACAGACCAGTTAGTTTGACCTCAGTGGTAGGGAAAATGATGGAATCACTTCTGAAGGAAAGAATTGTTGAGTACCTAGAGGCCAGTGAGGCACAGGACCCAAGGCAGCATGGATTCACGATGGGAAGGTCATGTCAGACGAATCTAATAGATTTCTTTGACTGGGTGACCAAAGTAGTAGACCAGGGAGGGGCTGTGGACATGGCCGACCTAGATTTTAGCAAGGCATTTGATACAGTCCCACACAAAAGATTAACACACAAGTTAGCTAGCTTTGGAGTGGGTCCCAAGGTGGTAGCCTGGATAAAAAAATTGGCTAGACAACAGGACGCAAAGGGTAGTAGTTAATGGGAGTCCACTGTGAAGAAAGAAGGGTTACTAGTGGGGTACCGCAAGATTCAGTACTGGGACCGGTCCTTTTCAATGTCTTTATAAGTGACATTGCAGAGGAACTGGAAGGAAAAGTATGTCTCTTAGCAGACGACACAAAGATCTGCAACAGGGTTGATACACAAGATGGAGTGGAAAGGATGAGAAGGGACTTGGCAAGGTTGGAGGAATGGTCAAATGTATGGCAGCTCAGATTCAATGCAAAGAAGTGCAAGGTAATGCACCTGGGAAACAAAAACCGAGGGGAAGAGTACACAATGTGGGGTGAGATGCTGACAACAGTAAAAATAGAAAGGGACCTGGGGGTAATTCTATCAGATGACCTTAAGGTGGGCAAGCAATGTGAGGAGGCAGTAAGGAAGGCTGGGGGGATATTGGGATGCATAGGGAGAGGCATCAATAGTAGAAAACAGGAAGTTGTTATCCCTCTATACAGACAGTTGGTGAGACCCAATCTGGAGTACTGTATGCAGTTCTGGAGACCCTAGCTTCGCAAAGACATAGATAGAGTGGAGGCTGTCCAGAGGAGGGCAAACAAAATGGTGCAGGGTCTGCACCAGAAGACATACGAAGAAAGACTAAAGGAGCTTAATATGTATACCCTTGAGGAAAGGAGGGAGAGAGGGAACATGATAGAAACTTTAAGTACCTCAAGGGAATCAACACAGTCCAAGAGGCTGGCATCTTTCAGAAAAGATATGCAAGAACAAGGGGGCATAATTTGAAGATAGAGGGGGACGGCTCAGAGGTAATGTGAGGAAGTATTTTTTCACAGAGAGGGTTGTGGATGCATGGAACAGCCTCCCTGAGGAGGTCGTGGAGTCAAGAACAGTGGGGGAATTCAAGAATGCATGGGACAGATATAAGGCAGTCCTAGTGGGGGGTAGGAGGAAGCAAGCTGTTGGTTAACTAGGATCTGCAGCTTATTTGTTAGGTAGGAAAATGGGCAGACTAGGTGGGCCAAGCAGTCCTTATCTGCCATCAAATTCTATGTTTCTATGTTTCTTGTCTCTCCCTCTTGCAAAACAATTGCAGCTTTTTTTATAACAAGTCTTTGCAGGGAATTACATTTTGTTGACCGAGTAGGACCACTGAGACTAGGGAGCTCGCTAAGACAGCATTCTGCTTCTCACACAGTGTTCTTGTCAGTTTCAGCAGCTGCAGCAAAAAGAACATTGTAACCCAGAACTGACCTCTTGTTGACAGCTCCGGAAATATTTTTCAAACCAGCATCTCAGGTTAACCCCTTGAAATTTAAATAGCTTTGCAATCATTTCAACAGTAGAACTACATACAGTTTTAAACAAAGGATCCCACTATCAGTGACATTTCCACACAGATTCACATATATTTTATAACTGTAGATATGCAAGGGGGAAGAAAAGACAAAAACAGCAACTAAAGGCAGAGAGATACCGAGGGGCGGAGAATTGCAAAACAGTCTGATCAGTTCCTAGGTCTCACAAGAAAATTTAGGTGCACAAACAGACAGACGAGATAGAAAAGAAGAGGATAAAACAGACCCTCGCTTTTAACTTTTTGCATAACAAATGGAACAGGGCCTTATTCAATCTTGTCACATACCCCCTCTTTAAGAAGGAACCCATTTTAGAAAACCGGGTTTCCAAAACTTTCTTTAAATTTTCCTTTAACATTATAGTAGCTTATAATCTTTACAGTTCAGTGCATATGCAGCATAGCAAACAGAGAAGTTTCAACTCACATTTTTTCAACCTCTGGAATTCTCAATTCTCGATCCATATCTTGACAGAAAATTAGCACGGACATTCTTTTTCCGAGATTTGTGTATCACTTTAAATTTAAATGGCTGTAGTGCCAAGTACCACTGTGTGATACTGGAATTTTTATCCTTCATTTGGTTAAGCCAACAGAGAGGATTGTGATCTGTTACAAGTACAATGTCAGCTCCTAGTAAGTAAAACTTAAGGGTCTCCATGGCCCGTTTTGCTGCAAGGCATTCCTTTTCAATGGTGGAGTACCTTTTCTCTCTGTCGTGCAATTTCCTAGTTATATAGATTAAGATATTCTTTCCCATCTATATGCTGACTCAAGACTGCACCTAGACCTACCTCTGATGCATCTGTTTGTAACATAAATGATTTTTCAAAGTCTAGGCTTCTTAAAACAGGGGCTAAACATAACGTAGCCTTAACGGACCGAAAAGCCTCGTCACACTCCGGGGTCCACTTCACATTATTTGGGAACCATTTCTTTGTGAGTTCAGTGAGGGGAGTAGCCAACTCCCCAAAGCTGGGAACAAATCTCCGATAATTACCAGCCAGCCCTAAAAATTACCTGACATGTTTCTTGGTTTCGGGGACCGGGCTGTTAGCTACAGCTTCCATCTTGGAAACCTCTGGCTTGACTTCTCCATTTCCTAAAACACAGCCCAGATATCTGGTTTCCTGCATGACCAATGCACACTTGGTAGTAGTGTCAGACCTGCCTTTTTGATTGATTGGATAACTACTCACAGGTGTTCTAGGTGGCTTTTCCAGTCCAGACTGTACACCATGATATCATCCAGGTACACAGCACAATAACCAATGTGAGGAGATAAAATTACATCCATGTACCACTGGAATGTAGCGAGTGAGCCATGCAAACCAAATGGCATGGTGGAGAACTGACAGAATCCTACAGGAGTGGCAAATGCAGTTTTGTCTCTGAATTCCGTAGCTAGGGAGATGTGCCAGGAACCCTTGGTGAGATCGCAGGTACCGATATACTTGGCAAACCCAGTCTGTCCACCAAATTCATCTCTTCTGGGCATAGGATAACAGCCAAATTCTGGCACTTGATTAAGTTTCCTAAAATCAAGGCAGATTGCTACACACCCTTTTTTTGTTTTTAATTACCACTGGAGATGACAAAGCATTCCTTGACTCTTCTATGATGCCCAATTCTTTCATTTTTTGTATTTCCTTAATCACATCAGCTCTTAACTGCTCTGGTACTCTATACGTCTTTCGTCTAATACGGCGAGCATTCCTTGTCACTATTACATGCTTTACCCCTTTGCTCTGCCTAGTACTGTGGTAAAAGTACTGTTAAATGTCTTTAGCAAGTTACAGATTTCTGTGATTTGTTCGGCGGTTAAAGAAACATTCACCTTTACAGCTTCAGCAGTTACAGTTTGTTCCAGTCAGTCACAAGCTACATCAACATCTTCTTTATCAGTTTCTGGTAAAACCAGCAAAGCAGCCTTTGGTGTTTTCTCAACCCATTTCTTGAGGAGATTAGCATAGTATAACTTGGTAGGATTTTTCCTATCAGGGGTCTCAGTCTCATAGTTAACTGTGACAGTACATCTAAGTACCTTATAAGGCCCTTGCCGCTTCATTAACAGTTTTTTCTATAGTGGGTAACAGTAACAATACCTTTTCACCTGGCTCAAAAACGTTTTCTTTTATCCCATGATAATAACACATCTTCTGTTGGTTTTGGGCCTCTTCCTGATTACTATGGGCAATTTCAACATATTTTGCCAGCTTCTTTTTCGGGATACACATACAAGATGTAATAGATTGTTGTTTCTGATGGGGGTTACTGTCCCATGTTTCTTTTATTACATCTAGTAGCCCTCTAAGCCGTCTACTATACAGCTCTTCAAATGGTGAAAAACCTGTTGATGCCTAAGGCACTTCTGTGTAAGCAAAAAGCAGGTAAGGTAAGTACTGGTCCCAGTCTTTCCCTTCCCTTTTTACATGTGTTTTAGGGTTTGATTAAAATGCTCAACAAGACTGTCTGTCTCAGGGTGATAAGGGGAGGTTCTTATGGCAGTGATACCTCACAGACAGCCCATCTGCGGGTTTCCCAAGCTGCTGCTGTGGCCCCGGCGCTCTCCAAGCCGGCCGCAGCTAACAGACCACCCGACTGACCCCCGGAGAGATTCAGACAGCCCATCTGCGGGCTTCCCAAGCTACTGCTCTGGTCCCAGCACTCTCCGAGCCAGCCGCAGCTAACAGACCGCCCGACTGACCCCCGGACAGATTCAGGTAAGCACCGGACCTCCAAAACCTGTGGTTTTGAATGCCACTGTTTTGACTGAATGCCCAGTGGAGGAGCCAGGCACTGACTGGCAGATTCTGCTCCTTGGCTGAATTTTCAACTCTGCACCTTGGCTGAATTTTCCCTGATCTCGGGGAAATCTTTTTCTGTGCTGTGTTCTGGACTGAATTTTTGTAAATGTAATTACTTATGTTATACATCAATTGGTCTTACTTTACCTGACAGTTTAGCTAGTCTATTACAAGACTCTAGTCTAGCCTCTTGGTGTTGCTTGCTCTTGTGAGACTAGTGCTGGACAAACTATATTGTTTAGTAGCTGATATTTGACTGCTTAGACCTAGCTACTGAGTAAGACTGCTGCATTTTTCCATTTCTGCTTTTACTGCCAAAGCCTGCCTCCTGTCCTACACTGGTCACTCTGCTAGTTATTAATTTCTCCTCCCCACTTGCAATGCTGTCTCTCTAAACAGCTTAATTTCTTCTCTGCCTTACCTACAAACCCTTCCCTTACACCTCCCCGCTGCTGCTGTCCTCCTCAGATGTCCCAGTGCCAAAGCACAGCACCCCCATTAACGCTTCTATCTCTAAATAACTGCCCTGCATTTGCCACCTCTTTACCTCATGTTTTGTCTTTCCCCATTGCCTGCCCCCCACTGAGCTTGCTATTGAACTCTAGCTATATTTAATCCTCTGTGTTTCCCTCCTTGTTCCACAGACGGCCCATCTGCGGGTTTCCCAAGCTGCTGCTGCAGCCCTGGTGCTCTCCAAGCCAGCCACAGCTAACAGACCATCCAACTGACCCCCGGACAGATTCAGGTACGCACCAGACCTCCGAAACTCGTGGTTTTGAATGCCGCTGTTTTGACTGGATGCCCCATGGAGGAGCAAGGCACTGATTGGCAGTTTCTGCTCCTCAGCTGAATTTCCAACTCTGCTCCTCGGCTGAATTTTCTATGTTGGTCCATTAAAAGGTATCAAATCATTTGCTTCTGGATCTGCCCTGATCTCAAGGAAATCTCTTTCTGTGCTGTGTTCTGGACTGAATTTTTTCGCCCACCGCCCCTCCCCCATCTCCTCACATATTAAATAGACCCTTGCTCCGCCCCTTTCTTCACCCTAGCAGCTGACTGGTCACTCCACTGCTGTACATTCTTACAGCTACTAGCCTCCCTGTCTTCGATACCTGACTTGACCCACTCTCTTACCGCCCCTTTTTAAGGGAATCTCGCCCACAGGGTTTTTCCTCCAGTTAGAAGTACATGACATTATTTGCTACATCCTGTGTGGTGTTTCTTTTCAGAGCCCTGCTACTCGCCTCTGTCCACAAATTCTTCCATGATAGCTATGGCTGGAAGAATACAGCCCCTGCTGACACTGAGCCTTGCTCTCTTTTTACTGGCTCTTCTCACTGCTAGACCTTGCTCTCCTGGCAGTGCTAAACTGACCTCCACACTATCTGATGTTACCTACTCGAACCTACTTGTGTCACAGATCAAGCAGCATGACGTGACTCCTCTATTACTCATTAGGCAACTCTTATACTTGGCTGCTGACTTTACCTCTGAACGCCTCTGGCAGAACATGCTACTGGTACCACCTCTTTTCCCACGGAAACTATGGTATCTTGTGCTCCTAGCCTTATTATCTGGGGACATTGAAACAAACCCTGACCCGCAGTTACCCACTGCCTCTCCGAATATGGACTGGTTAAATATGAAAGGCCTTTGTATAGCACACAAACATTTGAAGCCTTCTCTGTAACTTTACTGAACTTGAGGCACGGATATCCATATATGAATCAGACATTCTCTGTCTTACTGAAACTGGGCTAAAGCCCTCTACTCCTGACTCTTCCTGCTCTCTTCCTATGCCCCTATTTCAAGGAGACAGACTATCTGGAAAGAAGGGAGGTGGAGTTGCGCTCTATTTCAAAAACCACCTGAATATATCCCTAATGCAACGTTTGGTTGCCTCTAACTGCAAGTTTTTACATACCCTGCTTCTACTTGGAACCAAAATGATTCACTTAATACGTGCCTACAATCCTCCTAAAGCAGGTCAACTAGGATATCCGAACTACTCTACCTCTGCATCTGGCCAAAATGAATTTATTATTCGTGGCAACCTCAACCTAAATTGGCTAGGGAAAAAATAAAAGCACACTGGTATCTCTAGTACAAGGATTTAACATGCACCAGCTAATTGAAGATCCCACCAGGCTGACCTAGTCACCTGCTGCTGGAACACTTATAGACTGGATACTCACAAATCGACCTTATAGCATTACCGCCTCAAGTGTGCTTCCTGATTCTATAAGTGACCATTTCCCTGTGTTTTGCATATGGGGAACATCGGTGATTCCAGCCCCCTCGTCACGCTACATCACCTTCCGGGATTTTTCCACACTTGATCAAGCAATCTTTCTACATGATATCTCTTCTGTAAACTGGATCCCCATTATTCAGTCCCAAGATGTTGAATCTGCTCTCAATCTCTTTCCTTCTATATTCTTATCCCTCCAGGACATACAAATACCTAAATGGAATTGACGAGTTAGGGCCAAACAGACTAGGTGGTTGCATAAGGAACTTCTCGCCTCCCTCCAGGCACATGACAAAAGTTGGAACCGCTACATAACCTTGGGTCAGCAAAGTGAATATGACACTTACAGAAAGCAGTGAAATATGTGCAAAAAACAAATCAGGCTTGCCAAAAACTAGTACTGCAAAGGTCTATCGCTGGAACTGCTGGGGACCTGAAGAAATTCTGGACACATGTAAAATCCTTCCTGGGCTTAAACCAGTCTCAACACACGAATGATATGGTCCTCAATGGTATGCACTGTAATGACCCCACCACCACTGCAAATTCTTTCAACAAATACTTTACTGATCTCACCAAATACACTGCCTCTTTCACAGCAAATTGCATCCTGATGCCTGTTACTCACTCAAACGTGCCCATACATCCGCCCTTCTATTTTAAGGCTATTCCAAATGCTGATGTTCTAAAACTACTTAACTCAATCTCCGATAGTAGTAGTGTAGGCTCCAACTACCTAGAGCTTAAACTCCTGAAGCTGGCTGCTCATTTTATTGCGGCCCCATTGGCTAAAATCTTTACACTGTCTCTCTGCCATGGTCATGTTTCGGACATATGGAAACTGGCAAAAATCACCCCAGTCTTTAAGAAAGGTGACAAGAAGGACATAGCTAATTATAGGCTTAATACATTATTGGCTATACAGGTCATTGAGTTCCTCTCTAAATATACCCTCCTATCACCTACTCAATATGGTTTCCACAAGGGGCATAGCACCTCTACCACTCTGATACAATTTACAAATGATGCCCTTACTGCTATGGATCATGGTCTCATGACTGGTGCAGTGTTCACAGACATCTCAAAGGTGTTTGATCTTGTAGATAACCCTCTTCTGCTTGATTGCCTTAGCTTCACTGGTTTCTCGGAGCAAGCCACAAACTGGTTCCAGAGCTACTTAAGCAATAGAAGACAACAGGTAACATTTAACTCTGCAGTGTCAGACTCTGCACCTATCAATGTTGGTGTTCCTCAAGGCTCCATCTTGGGGCCTCTTCTCCATTTTTATAAATGACATATCTTCCAACACCCCTTGGTGCTCAACAATCTTGTATGCAGATGATCTGGTGCTCTACAGCTCCTCTGCAAACACAGAAGAAATAAATAGCCGACTAATATTTTCATTTCTCATAATGCAAGAATGGATCAACAAAAGGCTCGTCCTAAACATAAGTAAAACTCAGGGCATGCTCTTTGGATCTGCAATCAAACTTAGAACAAACCGCATCCTTTTCAACGTCTCCTGTGCAAATGGCTCCCCCCTTAAGAAAGTAACCTCATTCAAGTATTTAGATGTTCTGCTGGATGAAACTCTCAACTTTGAGCAACACATCATCAACACCTGCTAGTCAGTAAACTCCAAACTTGAAATAGCTTACAGGACTAGTCAGATGCTAACCCCCTCAGCTAGACTGGCTATTTCTAGTGGGAAAGAACCTCTGTGTGCAAGCACTGAGGCAATGGTTACCCCAAAGGGCATTTGGCTGGGAAGCCAAGTTTCAAAGAAATACAAAATCACACATGCCCCCACTAGGGGTATCCTACTTCCATCCCTTGCGTATGGTGCTGTCACCTACATAAATGCTTCCAAAACCACCCAAGGTAAGTGGGCTACAACGTACTATAGTATCTGTCGTTATGCCTTGGCTTCCCCACGTTTAAAGCACCATTGCTTGCTATAGGCAGACTGTAGATGACCTCCTCCATCTGCCAAAAGACTCCTTACCCTTGGTACTCTGCTGGACAACATCATCAGAACTGATCTACCTACCTCTCCTGCAGGCATGCTGGTGTCTCTGTCCCCCATCTATGGCCTCCGCTCTACTGGACTCAGTCTACTATATACCCTAGGTGCAGAACCCTCAAAGGAACCTGAGCTTTCTTCCGTCTGGCCCCAAAATATTGGAATGCCCTACCTCTTGATGTTCACTCTGCACCTAGCCATACTGCTTTTTTAAAAGATGCACCACACTCTCCTTGTCAAACATGCCCTATGTTCCTGTTTTAACCCCACCATGGGGTGCTTGACACCCCCTTCCTCAGCTCTCAAAATGTTCAATATTTATCTGACCCCGTTACTGTTATATGTAGTACTTACCATAGATTGTGTTAAAACTCTACTGCACTATGATTGTATGCTTATGTTTTGTATTACTGTGCATTTTCCTGCCATTGTTTCTGTCATATTAGCAATACTGTTTACATCACAGAACGTTGTGTAGATTTTTCCTTGCATGGTTGATTATCTCTGAACTATACCCGTTTTATTTTGTCTGCCAATTTTGTATTGTAATCTCCTTGGTCGTGTCTAAAAATAGTCATATTTTGTGACTACGACACCTTACCAGGTAAACAAAAACTAAATAAAAATAGCTGTCAGTACACCTCCTGAGTTCAGTAATGCAGTGCCAAAATTACTACCCTGATCAATAATAATCTCTTCAGGTATGCCCACCTTGCTGAAAAATTTGGCAAGTTCTGCTGCCACTTTTGGGGCTGTGACAGTACGCACTGGAACTGCCTCTGGGTATCAAGTAGCATAGTCACATACTACCAAAATAAACTGAGTACGCTTTTTACTTTTGCCTAACGGACCAACCACATCCACTGCAATTCTCTCAAAACGCACATCTACCAAGGGTACCGGGGCACCTTGTCTTTTTTAGTTACTAGGGCTACTTCCTGACACTCCGCACTCGAAGTGCAATAGGTAGCAACATCTTCATCAATTCCAGGCCAGTAAAATCTGTACAGCAATCTAGCAAGGGGGCGATCCCTCCCCAAGTGACCAGCCATAGCACTGTCATGTGCTATCTGTAACAACTCTGATCTATACTTTTGTGGTATAACCAATTGTTCTATCTGGTCCTGTGTCTGAGGTTTAACCCACACTCTGTACAGTAGTGCATTACATTTTTTAAACATTAGGTTAACCCTGTTTTGGTTTCACCCCCAGTTGCTTAAAATAACCCCGGACAGAAACATAGCTAGCTTGTTCTGAAAGAAAAACACAATCAGTGATCAGTTTAGTTTCAAAATGTTCATATGTTAACCCCTTATGTCCATCAGTCTTTTGTTGTCATGGTTTCTTCAGGCATCTTCTTCCTTTCCTGGACTTCCGAATTTTGGAGCTGTGCTCAAACAAATCTGAATTAAAATCAGCAAAAGGAAAAGAGTCCCCACTACCTAAGATTTTCTTTGCCTGAGCTCTTATCACCACAGTTGCTGAAACATCAGGATTTACTCCCTCTCTGATTAACTCAGTAAATCCTGGAAATTCATTTCCAATAATCACAGGTACAGGTAATTAATTGTCAGAGTCACTTTGGTGGTGGGATAGTATCCAGTGTCCCCGTGGATGCAGATGACACCAGTACCTGGTCCTTATGGACATGCTTCCCGAATCTATAAGTCCCTTCACAGTCTTATCTCCCAGCTTTACATCTGTTAAGTACTTGCCCCAATTTGCTAAGGACAAATCTGCTGCAGTGTCACTGTTCTTGTTGCAGCAATTTCTTGCAATACGACCAGGCTTATTACAGTTAGAACAAAATCTATGGGTGCAGATTTGTTACCATCCCCAGAGTTCTTATCAGACTTGGAGTTTAAAATGGGAAAAATAGTGTCTTACCAGTGCTTGGCTGTTAACTCGCTGCTGTTGCTTCTGTCTGGCCATTTAGAGTCCTCAGCCAAACAGACAGCCATTTCCCTACTTTCTGGTCAGTGTTCTTTTACCCAAAGCCGTGAGTCTGTGGAAAGGATGTTGATGAACTGCTCCATTACAAATGTTTCAATTATCGGTGGGAGTGTTTTGCCCTCTGGCTGGAGCCATTTCATAAGGAGTTCTCTGAGTTGGGCGAAGGCTTCCTGAGGATTGTTGACTAAGTTGTACTTCACAGATCAAAATCTCTGCCTGTAGGTCTCTCCTGAGATGTCACATCTTTTGACAACCTCTCTTTTCAGCAGGTCATAGTTTGGACTTTTGTTTCTGCTTCTAGTTTGGCTGCCATTCTTCTAGTAATCATGCCTCGGCTTGCGGATGGAGAATCCATACCTTTCTGCTGTGCTTCCCTGATACTAGATCTAGTACCCACGCACAAAACTCCTGGCTTAGAGTCTGCATGGCGTTAATCCCATCTCTAAAACCATCAGTCGTCAAAGCACAGGTTAGGAAGCATAGGAAAACCAGAAGCAATTTCAAAATCCCCAAATTGTTTTATTAACAAAATAAAAAATTAAAATTAACTATTTACAATGGCAGTACAAACATAGAAAGCAGAGTCATTCTTTGGAGTGTTTCCTCTCAATTTTCAATCTCATTCACTGCCTCTCCCTCTTGCAAAACATTGCAGCTCTTTTTATAACAAGTCTTTGTAGGGAGCTCATTAGGAGAACATTCTACTTCTTACACAGTGTTCTTGTCAGTTTCAGCAGGTGCAGCAAAAAGAACATTGTGACCCAGAACTGACCTCTTATTGACAGCTCTGGAAATATTTTTCAAACCAGCATCTCAGGTTAACCCCTTGAATTCCAAATAACTTTGCAATCATTTCAACAGTGTAACTATATACAGTTTTAAACAAAAGGATCCCGGTATCGCAGACATTTCCACATAAAAATTCACATATATTTTATAACTGAATACATGCAAGGGGGAAGAAAAGACAAAACAGCAAGTGAAGGCAGAGATACAGCAAGAGGTGGCGAACTGCAAAACCACCAGAGTGATCAGTTTCTTAGGTCTCACAAGAAAATTTGGTTGCACAACCAGACAGACAAGAGGCAGAAAAGAAGAGCGTAGAATAGACCCTTGCATTTAACTCATTCTGCATAACAAATGGGACAGGGCCTTATTCAACCCTGTCACAATACCCTGCCAATGGGTTTCTGTACCCTGGGTGCTTGATTCTGCACTTTTTCACAATGAAACCCAGCTGCCATATCTGTGTCCACTTCTTGAGTTTTCTCAGGTGTCTGCCCATTCTCTCCACCCTTCTAGAGTGTCCACTGCACCTTACTGCAGATTTTGTCATCTGCAAAGAGGCATAGTTTCCATTCCAGCTCATCTGCAATGCTTCTTGTGAAGACATTAAAGAGAACTGGCCCCAGTACTGAGCCTTAAGGTACCCCGTTAATCACCCTATCTTCCCCCGGGTGAGTTCCGTCTATAACCACCCTCTACAGTCTATCCATTAATTAACTTCTTACCCAGTTAACCACCTTATCACCCACCCCTAAACTGCCCAGTTTCCTTAAGACCCTCCTATGTGGTGCAATGTCGAAGGCTTTGCTGAAGTCGAAGCAGGCCACACCCACCACCCCTCAATGATCTATCTCCCTAGTCACCCAGGCAAAGAAATCTGTCAGGTTTGGCTGACGTGACCTTCCCCCGTGAATCTGTACTGCACTGGGTCTTGTAACCCACTGGATTCAAGATATTCCACATCCTTTCCTTTAGCAACGACTCCATTAACATTCCCACCACTGATGTCAGACTGACTGGCCTATAGTAGCAAGCCCCCTCGCCGCTCCAGCGAAAACAGGACTACATCTGCCCTCCTCCAGCCCTCTGGAACCACTCTGGTTTCCTGTGAGTTGTTGAATAGGGCTGCCAGAACTGCAGCCGGTACCTCAGAGTGCCCTCAACACCCTAAGGTGCATCCAGTCTGCCCCATCAAGGTTTTAAATAAAGCTGAAAAAAATGACTAGTAGCTTGAAGCGTGAAAGTGCTACTCAGCTGTAAAAATGCACAGCACTTGGCACAGAAAGATTAACAAACATTTTAAGCAAATACAGAAGTCTATTAATGTTGCCTACTGTGCCAGTCTACTGCTAAGCATTTCTGGAAATGGTTAGCATTACCCCGCTTGTGTAAAAGGGTAACCAAGAGACTGATATAAGTCACAATGGTGGGTGGAGAAGAAGTCATTAGCACAAAATGGCAAGCACTATTATAAACTGAGTTGAGTCTGTGGCAAAGCGTAGAGGACAGAGAGGAGGAGAAAACCGAAGAGCAATTGTCAAAGATAGGGAGCAAGTATCCACAAGCAATGGCTAGTCAGGCAGTAGGGGTAAGATACTTTATTACATGATAAGCAGCACCGAGTTTTTGGTTGATTCTGCATACAACAGTGTTTATGTGCACAGTAAAGAAAAGAAATGGGTCTAGGGTTACACCCAGATATTTGAACTCGAAGACTAACTGCAGGGGAGGTCAAGATGGGGAGAGCACCAGGCCGGAGGAGTTAGATTTAGCGGCATTAGCCAGGTATGGTTTGGATCCAAGAAGCATAGCCTTAGTTTTCTTCTTGTTAACCAGGAGCATAGTCGGCCATCCGACACAGACTCCTGCTCTGAGCCATCCAGCCCAGACTCCTACTCCTCGAGCCACGCAGCCCAGATTCCTGCTCCTGGCTTTGGGCCATCCAGCCCAGACTCCTGGCACCGGGCCATCCGGCCCAGACTACTGTGCTGAGCCGTCCGGCCCAGACTACTGCGGCCCAGACTCCTGCCCCCGAGCCGTCCGGCCCAGGCGCCTGCCCCTGAGCCGTCCGCCCAGGCGCCTGCCCCGGCCGT
Organism: Neoceratodus forsteri; assembly: GCA_016271365.2. Taxonomy (NCBI): domain Eukaryota; kingdom Metazoa; phylum Chordata; order Ceratodontiformes; family Ceratodontidae; genus Neoceratodus; species Neoceratodus forsteri. Next base: position 1,131,930,644 of record CM028133.1, on the reverse strand, counting down.
CTGGCCCAGGGCCTGCCCCCGAGCCGTCCGGCCCAGGCACCTACCCCCGCTCACAACCATCCGGCCCAGACCCCCGCTCACAACCATCCGGCCCAGACTCCCGCTCACAACCATCCGGCCCAGACTCCCGCTCACAACCATCCGGCCCAGACTCCCGCTTACTTTTCTCATTAGGAGTGCTACTGGTATGGCTCATATCAGTTAAAACAGGGAATACAGTGCATACCTCCCCCCTCTCAAGATTTCTGCTCCAAGCTGTATTGCTCAGATTTCTGCTTTGTGACAGCCTACCCAGGCACCAGCTTTCAGCCATGCATTCAGAACACCAGCTCCAAGCTATCTCACCCAGAACACTGCTCAAAGTCATAATTTGCATTTTTGCAGAGGATACCAAAATTCGCCATAGGGTAGACTCTCAGAAGGGAGTGGAGAGCATGCACAGGGATCTTAGGAAACACGAGGGGTGGTCAAGAGCATGGTAGTGGGGTTCAAAGCCAAAAAGTGAAAAAATCATGCATCTAGGGCATAGAAATCCAGGAACTGAATACAAGATGGGGGAAACTGACAGTTGCTTAACAGGAAAGAGACTGTGACATTATCATATCTGAGGACATCAAGGTGGCAAGGCAGTGTGGCAGTGGGCAGGGTTGGTGGAAAGCTGGGGTACACAAAGAGGGGTATCTCTAGCACTCTGGCAGAAGGACAGAGGTGGTGTTGCCACTGTATTGCTTTGCTGGTGAGACCTACCTGGAGTACTGTGTCCAATTTAGGAGGCTGCACCTCACAAAGAACAGACAAGGTGGAGGCAGCCCAGTGGAGGGCAACTAAAATGGCGCAGGGGTTGCACGAGAAGATCTACAAGAAGAGGCTGAGTGATCTCAGCATGTACACCATGGAATAGAGGAGAGCGGTGACATGACAGAGACCTACTAGCACCTCACTGGGGTGGACAGGGTGCAGGAGGGAGTCTTTCAAATGAGACAGACTAGGCAGGGACCACCTGGCCTGACTGTGTAGGCCAAGCGGTCCTTTTCTGCCAACAAATTCTATGTTTCTATCTGGCTCAGACTTACCAGACACCTGCTCCAAACCATCCAGCCCTGATCCCTGCTCCAAACCATCCAGCCCCGATGCCTGCTCCAAACTACCAGGCCCAGACACCTGCTCTGAGCAATCCGGCACAGATACATGCTCCGAATCATCCAGCCCAGACACCTGCTCTGAGCAATCCGGCACAGATACATGCTTCGAATCATCCAGCTCAGACACCTGCTCCAAACCATCCAGCCCCGATCCCTACTCCAAACCATCAGGCCCAGACGCCTGCTCTGAGCCACCTGTCCTAGACACCTTCTTCAAACCATCTGGCCCAGACGCCTGCTCCGAGCCATCCAGCCCCGATCCCTGCTCCAAACCATCCAGCCCCGATGCCTGCTCCAAACCATCAGGCCCAGACACCTGCTCTGAGCAATCCGGCACAGATACATGCTCCGAATCATCCAGCCCAGACACCTGCTCTGAGCAATCTGACACAGATACATGCTCCGAATCATCCAGCCCAGACAACTGCTCCAAACAATCCATCTCAGACACCTGCTCCGGAACTTTCGGCCCAAGACGCCTGCTCTGAGCCATCTGTCCTAGACACCTTCTTCAAACCCATCTGGCCCAGACGCCTGCTCTGAGCCACCTGTCCTAGACACCTTCTTCAAACCATCTGGCCCAGACACATGCTCGAAGTCATCCAGCCCAAGCACGAGCTCTGAACCATCTGGCACAGATGCCTGATGTGAGCCATCCTGCCCAGATGTCTGCTCCAAACCAACCTGCCCAGATGCCTGCTCCGAACCATCAGGCCCAGACACCTGCTCCGAGCCATTCAGCCCACATACAAGCTCCGAACCATCCTGCCCAGATGCCTGCTGTGAGCCATTCTGCCAAGACGTCTGCTCCGAACCATCCGGCCCAGATGCTTGCTCGGCCCAGACTCGCACGCCAAGCTATCCAGCCAAGATGTCTACTTCAAGTCAGCTGGCCCAGATGCCTTCTCCCAGTGATCCGGTACAGAGGCCTGCCCATGACATCTGGCTCAGACTCCTGCTCTGTGTACATATCGGGCAGAGTGGTACTAACAGCCACCAAGCAAGAAAGAGACCTAGGGTAATCATATCAGATGACCTAAAGGTGGCCAAGCAGTGCAACAAGGCAGTTGGGAGGGTAGTAGGATGCTGGGGTGTATAGGGAAGGGCATCACCAGCAGAAAGAGGGAGGTGGTGCTGTCCTTCTATAGATCACTGGTTAAGACGCAAACTTGAGTATTGTGTCCAGTTCTGGAGACCAGACCTCCAGAAGGACAGAGTGGAGGCAGTCTAGAGGAGAGCAACTAAAATGGTGCACAGTCTGCACCAAAAGCCCTACAAAGAGAGACTTACGGACCTCCATATGTACAGCCTGGAAGACAGGAGGGAGAGGAGGGATATGCTAGAGACTTTTAAATACCTCACGGGTAAATAAGATATGGAAGGGAAGTATTTTTGAGAAAAAAAGAAGGTGCAAAAGAACAAGGGGACATGATATAAAGCTGCAGGGGATAGAGTCAGGAAAGATGTGACAAAGTACTTCTTAGAAACATAGAATGTGACGGCAGATAAGGATCGCTTGGCCCACCTAGTCTGCCCATTTTCCTACCTAACAGATAAGCTGCAGATCCTAGTTAACCAACAGCTTACTTCCTCCTACCCCCCACTAGGACTGCCTTATATCTGTCCCATGCACTCCTGAATTACCCCACTGTTCTTGACGCCACGATCTCCTCAGAGAGGCTGTTCCATGCATCCACAACCCTCGCTCTGAAAAAATACTTCCTCACATTACCTCTGAGCCATCCCCCCTCTATCTTCAAATTGTGCCCCCTTGTTCTTGCACACCTCTTTTTCTGAAAGATGCTACCTCTTGGACTTTGTTGATTCCCTTGAGGTACTTGAAAGTTTCTATCATGTCCCTCTCTCCTTCTTCTTCTTTCCTCAAGGGTATACATATTAAGCTCTTTTAGTCTTTCTTCAGATGTCTTCTGGTGCAGACCCTGCACCATTTTGCTGCCTCCTCTGGACAGCATCCACTCTGTCTATGTCTTTCATGGAGATGGGATCTCCAGAACTGCACACAGTACTCCAAATGGGGTCTCACCAACTGTCTGTACAGAGGGATAACAACTTCCTGTTTTCTACTATTAATGCCTCTTCCTATGCATCCCAGTATCCCCCCAGCCTTCCTTACTGCCTTCTCACATTGCTTACCCACCTTTAGGTCATCTGATATAATTACCCCAGGTCCCTTTCTATTTTACTGTTGTCAGTATCTCACTCCCCATTGTGTATGCTTCCCTGGGTTTTTGTTTCCATGTGCATCACCTTGCACTTCTTTGCATTGAATCTGAGCTGCCATACATGTGACCATTCCTCTAACCTTGCCAAGTCCCTTCTCATCCTTTCCACTCCATCTTGTGTATCAACCCTGTTGAAGATCTTTGTGTCGCCTGCTAAGAGACATATTCTTTCCTTCCAGTTCCTCTGCAATGTCACTTATAAAGACATTAAAAGGACCGTCCTAGTACTGAACCCCCGCTATACCCGCTAGTAACCCTCCTTTCTTCACTGTGGTACTCCATTTACTACTACCCTTGAGTCCTGTTGTCTAGCCAATTTTATCCAGGCTACCACCATGGGACCAACTCCAAGCTGGCTAACTTGTGTATTAAGCTTTTGTGTGGGACTGTATCAAATGCCCTGCTAAAATCTAGGTAGGCTATGTCCACAGCCCTCCCGGTCTACTACTTTGGTCACTCAGTCAAAGAAATCTATTAGATTCATCTGACATGATCTTCCCATCGTGAATCCATGCTGCCTTGGGTCCTGTGCCCCACTGGCCTCAAGTACTAACAATTCTTTCCTTCAGAAGTGATTCCATCATTTTCCCTACCACTGAGGTCAAACTAACTGGTCTGTAGTTTCCTGCCTCTGTCCTGCTCCCACTTTTGTGAAGAGGAATCACATCCACCCTCCTCCAGTCCTCAGGTACCACCCTTTCCTCCCATGATTTGTTAAAAAGAGTAGTCAGCGGTGTCACTAGTTCTACCCTTAGTTCCTTTAGAATTCTTGGGTGAATCCTATCAGGCCCCATTGCTTTGTCCACCTTCAATTTTATTAGTTCTTTCAGAACCCTTTCTTCTGTAAATGGACTGGTATCAACCCACGTCTTCAGAGTGTTTCTCTTGTTTGGTTTAGGTACCTCCCCCTCCTCTTCCTTTTGAATACTGAGCAGAAATATTCATTCAGTATCCCTGCTTTTTCACTGTCACCCTCTACCCTCATTCCCTCCCCTTTATTAAGCCTCAGTATCCCTCCTTTGGTCTTTCTTCGCTCCCTAATATACCTATAAAAGGTCTTATCCCCCTTTTTAACAGAGTTGGCTATCCTTTCCTCGGTTTGGACCTTTGCTATTCTGACTGCCTTCCCAGCCTCTTTCTGCTTTAACAGATAAAGTTCTCTGTCCTGCTCCTTCTGTGTTTCCTTATATTTCCTGAATGCTATCCTTTTCTCCTTAACCTTCCCTGCCACCTCTTTTGAGAACCATAGCGTTTTTTTCCTTTGTTGTGTTTTGCTGATTTGCTTTACACAAAGGCTTGTTGCCGCTAGTGATGGCTGTTTTGATCACTCCCCATTGTTCCTCCACCCCTCTTTCTTGCCTGTTTGCTAGTGCTTTTCTGAGGCACTCTCATTTTCCCAAAGTCAGCCTCCTAAAGTCTAGTACTCTTGCTTTTGTATGGCTTATTGTATGGCTGTGTTTATCGTGAACCACACTGTTTGGTGGTCGCTGTCTCAGATGGCTACCCACTTCTAAATCGGAGATTCTTTCTCCATCCCCATTTGAGAGTACCAGGTCTAAGATTGCTCCCTCCCGAGTCGGTTCCAATACTAGCTGTCTGAGGCATGCCCCCTGTAGGGCATCAAGAATGACCCTGCTCTTGAATGTGCCTGCAGCAAAGGTGCTCCAGTTAACATCTGGCATATTCAGGTCCCCCATCAACAGTATCTCTCCTTTTTCTGCCATTCTAAGAAAGCCTTTCATCAGTTCCTTGTCCATTCCCTCCCCCTGAGATGGGGGTCCGTATGCAACCCCCATGCGGATTGTGGTGCCATTTCCCATCTCCAGGGCAGGGGATGAAAAATCCCCAAGTCCGAGGTCCGTGACTTGCTTAATTAGCAAGAGGACTTGTGCAGTGATCTCCCTTCAAGTCCGACGGACTTAGCCTGTCAGCTGCCCTGAACTAACTACTGCGCATGTGCAGGCTAGCCCTACTCGGCACCGACCTCCCTCGCTTGGGCCGCTAACAGATCCAACCTCCCTACAGTTCCCCCTCCCCAACTTGAGCAGCCAATGCCTTTGCGCATATGCTGGTATGCCTTTTTTTTCCCTTTGATTTCTCCTCCTCCCGCCTAAGCTACTGTCTTCGCGCGTTAATGTATGCAGGATGTGGAGGTCTTGCACATAGCAGTCGGGTTTCATGTGACAACTGCTGATGAGGAACAAGGAGGGGACTGTGCTGTGCAAGGGCACAGAGTTCAGCACCACGTATGGTGGCTCACGTTCGTGATAAAGCTGGCAGTATGTGGTAAGTCAGCAAATACAGTCAAGGCTTGAAATTCCCCTTTATTTGGTGTTCCCTGCATACCAAAAATCATGCACGGAACACCAAATAGTGTTGGCTGATCCCCGCTCTGTATACCAGTTTGTTTTCCCTGATTTGAATGGCTGCTGCTAATGAATGTACTGCTCTGCCTCCCCCCAATGCATTTTCTCTACTATTAAGTAACTTTCAGTGAAATACGATGCAGAGAAATATAAGCAAAGAGGTGCTAAATAACAACAAGTAGGAGAAAACCATCCTTAACACAGCGTAGCACTGAGAAACGTAAGTCAGCACATGCTCGTAATAAAGCGGACAGGAATATTTCTCTCTCTCTCTGCTCTCCTCCCTACTGCCGCACCTCTGAAACCTGACTCTGACTGCTGCAAGCATGAAACTAAAACAAAAGCCTACCGTATTTCTTCTAGTTTGCAATTGTAAGACCCAAATGAGTCCGTAGTGAGAGGTAAATGCTGAGGAGTTGCTTGTGATGCCTTTTGCAGTCGTCTGTCAGGCTTGTTCAGGTAAAAGCAATCTACCTGACTAGGGACTTGGATGCTAAAGACCATCTGGCAACAGTACTGAAAACTAGGATTGCTGTTTTTCTCGATATACTGCATATATGCAACAAGAAAAGGGGAAAAAGCTTTTGTTGGATGCTTACGAAACTAGGACAGTGCTGGCTGCTTTTGTAAACAAAATAAGCAACTGTGAAGTGAACTGTTACCTTATTGCTACAAATCACTGCTCAGTGCTGAAAGATAAGTAGAAAATCTGAGTACAAAACTATGACAGTTTTGAGAAGTTTTTCTACCTGGTTTGTCAAAACTTAGCTGTGTATCTGAATAGCAATTACTAGACATTTTATTTAATGTAATCAAGCACAGTGTCTTTCTTGTTTTTTTAAGGCACACAGTAAACTCTGAGTTATATTAAATAAAATGTCTAGTGATTCTTATTTAGATACACAGCTGAGTTTTAACAAACCAGGTAGCAAAACTTCTTAAAACTGTCATAGTTTTGCACTCAGATTTTCTAGTTAAATCTTTCAGCACTGAGCAGTGATTTGTAGATAAGATAACAGTTCACTTCACAGTTGTTTATTTTGTTTACAGAAGCAGCCAGCACTGTCCTAGTTTCATGCTTTAACATTTAAGCATTTAACAAAAACTGTTTCCGTTTTCTTTTTGTTTTATATGTATCTAGCAACAACAGCAATCCTAGTTTTTTGATCAGGGATTAGGCAATCAGAATAAGAAGGAAAAACAGACAAACAGCTAGGGAAGGCACTATAGCGCAACGGTTTATGGCTCTGAGCTCCAAATCTGATGACATCCAGCAGACCAGACCTGGGCTTGAATCCCACAGCTTCCACTTACATACTGTGTAACCCTGAGCAAGTCACTTAACTTCCCTGTGCTTCCAGGTCAGGCCAGTATAAAAGCTTTCAGCTTAGTGTGCTAATCCTGATAAAACAACTAAATATATATATATATGTAGCTAGGGAAATAGCTGGAAAGCAGGGGAATAAATAGAATGCAGTGAGACACAAACTGCAGTTTTATTATTAGTTACTGTTAACACACTAACGATTAATCTGAAAAGGTGTGTGTGTGTGCATGCATTTAGGCAGGAGCAACTTCCATACAAATAATAAAGGGATATGTGGCAGCACTGGCTGGAAAGACTGATACTTCCACAAAGAAGATGCATGGGAAAATGCAAACAGTTTTCAAATTTAGCGGAATAGGGCAGTTTGGGATAGAAACAACTATATTCCTAAATGTATTGTTAAATGCTGTGAAAATAAAGTGGTATACAAAAGATAGGGTTGATGTACCAGTTTTCAAGATGGAATACCAAAACTTGTGGAATGGTATTCCATGTGGAACACCACTTTTTAAAATGAATTTCTAGCCCTGACAGTGCTCCCTCAGTCACTATAACAAACCAAATTGATGCCGAATCATCTGTCCGTTATTGTGCTCTGCTCGTTATTGCGAGGGACACCAAGCAGTAACATTGCACTGTTCTGTAAATAAGTTTTAGATGCCGTTAATGCTGTGCTTTGTTGAGTAGTACTAAAGCCTGTCATCTGCTGCTGTGTTGCTACAATAAAATCCAGAAAACAAATGAAATGGCATGTAATCGGTAGCTATCCTGCAAAAAAAAAAAACAGTGTGATCAGGGTGGAATAGGAAAGTTAAAAGTTCTGCACAGTACAGCAATCATGATCAGTGGTTCTAAGGGAGAAGTAAAGCAATAATTTCTCCACCTTGGCATGCTTAAATAAAAAAGACCCTGGTCACCAGCACCTATACTGTGTGTACTCTAAAGGAATACAAATGTTTAGAATCGCTGTGCAGTTTGGCTATAACAGATGCACAGCACAGAAAGCTTATAGACCTAAATTAACTAAACTGTATCCATTGCTATAGTCTGTTTTCATCCTTCGTGCTCTTATTGTGGTGTCCAGTTGTTGCTTCCCATAAGAAACAAAGGAAAAAAATGTGTTTTGCTAAAATCATAGGTGAAAAAAATGTGACTTATCAATGCCTGCCTTGGACTTGCAGGAAAAAAAGTACCATAAGTCCTGGACTTATGGTTTCCCAAAAAATTTTTCAACCCCTGCAGGGTGGCCCAGAGTGCATCATCTGCTCCCTGTTTACTCTTTAGTTCTGTTGCTTTTATCCCTTCCTTTACATAGAGAGCTACCCCCCTCCTCTTTTACCCTCCCTGTCCCTCCTATAGATTGTGCATCCTGGTATGTTAACATCCCAGTCATGGTTCTCTGTGTACCATGTTTCTGTGACTTTCTTCACAGAAAGAGTGGTAGATTCCTGGAACAGCCTTCCAGTGGCTTCCAGTGGAGGTGGTGGGGCCAAGACAATATATGGGGGGAAGGGGAGTTTCAAGAATGCAAGGGAGAGGCATAAGGGTATATTACTGCAAAGGAAGGAGGGGAGGGAAAAAAGCTGGAGATTGAGTAAAGTCTGTGGTGATACCGTAGGTCGGAAAAATACATGCAAGTCTGCATGGGCCAAGCAATCCTTATCTGCCATCAAATTCTATGTTTTTATGAGTCACCTGACCCTGCTAGCAGCTATGTGCCATCCTTCACAGGCAGCAGCTCTGAGCCATCTGGCCCAGGCACCGTCTCAAAGTCACCCGCACCAAGCACCAGCTCTGAGCCATCTGCCCATGACACCAGCTCTGAGCCATCTGTTCCAGGCACCAGCTCTGAGCCATCTGCTCCAGGCACCAGCTCTGAGCCATCTGCTCCAGGCACCAGCTCTGAGCCATCTGCCCCAGGCACCGTCTCCAAGGCATTCGCCCCAGGCACTGGCTCAGAGTCATCTGTCCCAGGCATCAGCTCCAAGTCACCTGCCCCAAGCACCAGCTCCAAGTTACTCGCCCAAGGCAACAGCTCCGAGCCATCTGCCCCAGGCATCAGCTCCAAGTCATCAGCCCCAAGCACCAGCTCCAAGTCACCAGCCCCAAGCCCCAGCTCTAAGACATCTGTCCCAAGCACCAGCTCTGAGCCATCCGCCCCAGGCACCAGCTCTGAGCCATCCGCCCCAGGCACCAGCTCGGAGTCATCTGCCCCAGGCACCAGCTTGGAGCCATCCGCTCCAGGCACCAGCTCGGAGCCATCCGCTCCAGGCACCAGCTCGGAGCCATCCGCTCCAGGCACCAGCTCGGAGCCATCCGCCCCAGGCACCAGCTCCAAAAGATCCAACCCAGACACCATCTCCATAGTACTCACTTTAAGCACCAGCTTTGTGCCATCTATGAAAGCCCCTGCTTATCATTCAAGCTTGAGTTTTAACCTTGTAGAAGAGAGGAGCTCTTTCCCTCTCATCAGAGTACTGGTAAATGTTCAGACTGTAGACTTACTGATCCTATAACAAGAGTAGTCAATATGTGTGGAGGGGCAGTTCTGCACTGCATTTCCCCATCCATACAGCTAAGGATGTGACAGTTTGGGGTCCTGCAGCTGAGCTGTAAAAACAAACAAAAAAAAAATACGGAATCACAAGAAATATAGCAGTGAAATATGGGTAAAGCAAAAAATAAAGCCTTACGTCTGGTCTCGGTGGTTGAGCTCTCAAACCTGGTCTGCAGCACTGCAAGATTACGTCTGGCGGCTGAAAAACAAAATTCACACTTTACATGACGCAAACAGTATTAATCATGTACATTATGCAAACAGTATTTATCAGAGCTGTCATGTCTAGGATAGCAGATAAGCATAAAGTGGAATTTAAAGTTCTATCTATGGTGGACAAGGAGGCTGCCAGAATTCCCCCTATGCTAGCAGAGCGTCCCCAACTTTCAACAATCCTAACATTTATCCCCCAGGCTCTGAGAACGCTATTCCACCCCTCCACCCCCACTGTCAGGGGGCTCAGATTCCTCAAGGGCTGTCTAAGAAGTACCGTAGCTGTCCCAGGACTGTTGGGGAAGGAGGGTCTTATCCTTCTTGAGAGATGTCGGGGGGTTGGGGGTCCTACTCTTCATGGGGGATGTCGGATGGTTCCTAGTCTTCCAAAACAAAAAGGGCCACTTCAAGGCAAAAATTATGCTTATCTACACTACAGAAGCGGGGCATTCACCTACTCACAAATTCCAATCAATCTAGAAAGAAACGCAAGATGTAGTGTACAGTTCCAAAGGCTCCTTTTTTTTTGTTTCTGAGTGCAAGTTTGTGAGGTAAAGGGGTGCTCACAGGGTGTCCTGCAAGCAACACTTTGCTTGCACACTTGCAATTTAAATATTAAATAGAGCCTTTGCACTGCATGGTTGTCTAGTGGGATTGGCTGTGCAAGTAGGCGAGTGCACATTTTCTGGTTCAAGGTGTTCCTATCTGTCTTGGGGGCTATCAGAGGAGGAGGAGTCCTATATCTATTGTGAGAAAAAAATGTTTTTCTGGGGGGGGGGGTTCTATCCTCCCAGGGCTGTCATGAGCAGGGGGGCCTCTACTTCTCCAAGGGCTGTCAAGGCGTAGGTTTCCAAGTCTTCTTGTCGGCTGTATAGGGGCTTGTATACCCTGTGGGCCATCAGGGGTTCCAATCTCTCCCAAGGGATGTTGAGAAGGGTCCAGTCCCTCCTGGGGGCTGTCAGGGAAGGTGTGGCTCCTATCGCCCCCAAAGCTGTCAGGGGCCTCCTACTGTTCCCAGGACTGTCAAGAGATTCCCATTCTTTTCGGCGCAGTGAAAGGGTTCCTATTACTCCTACAGGCTGTCAGGGCATTCCTGTCCCTCTTGGGGGTTGTTAGGAGGTTCCTATCCTCTCAACCCTGATAGTTATCAGAGGGTTCCATCCCCCCACCCAGGTGCAGTGAGGGGTTCTTTATGCCTTCTGAGGGCTCTCATGGGGTTCCCATCCACCCCAGGGGGTGTTAGGGAGTTCCTATCCCCTCACAGGGGATATCTGGGGGTTCTGGTCCCCCCCTTGCAGGGAATGTCAGGTCTCCAATCTCCCTGGAATATCAGGAGGTTTCAACCACTGGATGTCCAGGGATCCTACTTCTCCAGGGGGGATATTCAGGGAGGGGAGATCTGACCTCTCTCATTGGGTTTCAAGTGTTCCTATTCTATTTCGGGAGACCACTACAGGGTTGGCATCCCTCCCAAGGACTGTCAGGGGTTCCTATCCTTCTCGAGAGGCTAGCAGGTTCATATCCATTCCAGGGGCTGTCAGAGGGGTTCCTATTTCTCCCAGGGGCTGTCGGATTTTTTTTTCTTCCCGGGGCCCGTCAAGGCTCTGCTCTCCCCTGGGGCTGTCAATAGTTCCTCCCTCCACTGGAGCTATCAAGAGCTCCTCTCTCCCCTGGGGCTGTCAAGGGTTCCTCTCTCCCCTGGAGCGGTCAAGAGTTCCACTCTCCCCTGGAGCGGTCAAGAGTCCCCACATCACCCAGGAGCGGTCAGGCAGCCCTATAACCATACCCCAAGGCTGTCTGGGGATGCCTATATCCACCAACTGTCAGGGGATTCCAATCCCACTCAAGGGCTGTCAGGTGGTTCCATCTTACCCCTTCCTTCCTCATACTAGATACATAAGAACGGTGGGATAACTCAGATGACCACCAGTCAGTTGTATATGTATAATGTTAAGGGGGGGGGACATATCCCCAAACCTTTTTCTGCATCTGGTACACACTACTGTAGACCCCACCACCACATCAACTGCCTACTCCAAGAGAACTACTCTAGGCCAGAAGTCATCTCGTGTTTTCCATCTTCAACCTTCTATTTCTTTTATTCCCTTGTGCCAGAAACTCCGCAGGTAACTGGTGCCGAATGTGTATGACATCACGAGCAGGGACTGCTGGAAGTGATGGCCAATCTGTTATGTCTTTTGATCCTGTACCGTCCTTCAGCGCCAAATTAGATGGCCATGGGGCCCCCGACTACACACACTAAGAAGGGGCTCTACAGATATACATGCCAGTTTATTTTATTGATCTTTCATTCGATTTATTTCAGGGTTTTATTTAACTTTAAAAATTGATTAGCGTTTTGCTCATAAAAGTTCTAAAACTTTGTGAAAATGCATAACACTTGCCTCACTGTGTTTAACCAACATAACACTTCCAGAAAACCTATATAAATGCTTTCTGTACAGTTAGTATTGCCAAGAAAAAAAACTGCTAATCAATTATTTAAAACCCTGTATTTCACCAGGAACATGTACGGGATCAAATGAAACGCTCTCAGTCATGCCTGGGGAAACAGTGGATTACAACAGGAAACATCACCACATTTTAATACACACACACTTCATAATCTCAAATAACAAAATATTTACATATATAATATCATAAATTCAAAAATCAAACCATTTCTAGGCAACTACAAATTGATGTAGTCGGATGATTCTTTAAGTGCTTCCTAAATATGTTTGTCTTCCAGTCAATATCAAACCCAATTTCTGACAATCTGTTTTATTTATTTGAATTTTGGTAACTGGGTGGGCTCACTGAGACAATATCCCTTTTTCAGGGGCGACCTGGGGAAGGGGTAACAAAGGGAGAGAAATGAAGTGTACGTAGACACTTACCAAGTAGAAGTACAAGGGGAGTGTGCGCAGACACTTCTTCAGTTTTAGCATATGAAGCAATTAATTAAAAAAGTACAAATAAAAGTGGACAACAGACAATTAAAGTGCAGACAAAAATATTAAATCGAACATCAAGTTCATACTGGTTGGAGAGTTTCAGTCTCCTCCTACAGTACAGTAGGTTGGAATCCAGCCTGCGGCATAACAGAAGAGAATATGAGCCGGGGTTGGGGGTGGAGAGCAAGGGCAAGGAAGAAAAGTGGGAAGGCAGTAGAGGTATCACAAATTAGTGACAGCTGCAAGTAGGAGGAGGAAAGAAGATTTTCTTGTAGAGACTCTTGAAGTGTTTAATATTTTTGGACAACAATAGGACAATGACCGTTCTGCTATTTTTGTTTTAGTTCTTTCACTAAATACTCTAGGAAAAATACTACATAAAACTGTAGTACTGTTAGAAAGTGTTAGTCTAGTTTTTAATACTTTTGGAATATTTCCCTTCCTTTTATTTTTTTTTTTACCGAAATATGAACAATAAATAATAAAGCCTCAACTGAGGAGGCACGAGTTCCAAAATTCTGGTACAGATCACAATGAGGAACATTTTTATAGAAAGGGTACAAATCCAGCAATACTGCTAAAAATTACAACGTATTTATGAACAGTGGTACCCGACAGGCTAATAAACAACGCAAAGTTATATTTTAAAGCTGATAAAAGAACTTGCTTAGCTACGTTTCACAGACAGAGTTGGAGTATTTTGAGTTTTGTATAAATAATGCAATTTGGTATCTGCTTTCTTTGTGACTTTTAGAACATGTTCCTGAAGCGTCAGAGACTGATCCAACATAATGACCCACTAGCTGAAGCTAGGTGCATCTTCCAAGATATGCCCCTTTAACCCTTCAATTAACATTTGACTTATTTTCATTTCTATTTTTGTTTAGTTCAGAATACCACTGTGTCATTTTTCTTTTCATTCAGTATAAATTTGCAGTAAACCAATTTTCTAGTGCTTGATAAACCGGCTCCATTTTCAGTCATATGTCTGTCTGTTTTTTCCCCTCACAGTGTAATACTGTATCATCTCCATACATTATTGTTGATACCCCCTTACACATTTTTGGCAGGTCATTCACAAAATGCAGAAAACAGGAGCGGACTTGGGCGTACTGATTCATAAAGACTTTAGCTTCAGAAACCACTGTAAAAAGGTAACTGAAACAGTAACAGAATCCTGAGGTGTATCAGAAGCGCATTCGTGTCCAGAGACCAATACTGTATAACTTCATTACACAAAACTTACACCGGATCTCACTTGGATTTCTACTCCACTGTAGGAGCCCGCATCTTAGAAGGGACATAAACAACATTGAGAGGGTGCAACACACAGCCACAAAGGTGATCAACAAGGTGAAAGACAAATCCTATGGACACAGACTAACAGAGCTAGGGTTATACACACTTAAACGTAGAAGAGAAACAGGTGACATGTTGCAGATGTGGAAGATCACAGGGGATAGTGAACTAATGAAAAGCATGGGGCTACATTTCATTAACAGAGATACAAATTATGGTTCCGCAATAAATAAATATCACTGAAGTTTCAAAAAAGAATAATACAAGGGACTACTGTACAAACAGAACAGTTTGTCTAATGAAAGTGTCAGCAGAATTGTTAGATATTTTTAAAATCAAAATTGATAATTTCTTTTTATGAAATGATTAAAACAAGTGGAAGTGGCCCAGTGGAAACAAGAAACAGGCTTGACGGTCTCTATATAGTCTTCTGTCTGACAATCAAGTACAGAACCCAAACCCTGAGGATGCCCAGTAACCATTTCTCTAGGGCCAGATCTCTTAGAACCTATTTTATGTTGGCTCACCCTTTTGCGCCAGTCAACATCTTGCGGTAGTAGCAGATTTCAGAGGTGCGGTCAGTGTGGGCAAATGCAGGGCACACATCAGTAGGTGCATCCCTCATTCCCCAATAAGCCAGCATGCAGGCGCTGACATCAGCAATATTTAAAGTGGTCAAAACTTCTAAGAAAAGTGCCGCTGCAATGAAAGGCAAGCTCATCATGCAGGGGCACAATAACACGCCTCCCGAAGGGCCTTTTCTGGAGAAATATTTTAATAAACATGGTGGTTGCCGCTGCCACCACCTGCCGCACAATGCCAACTTCAGGGGCGCCCAATCCCCCTGTCGGCATGCTAAATAACCCCTCCAAGATTGTGTGGCACACTAGGAGCCCACCCCAGTGTGCCTCCCCATGATGAAAGCTGACCATCGTCAGCATGTTGAGGCCCTGCCTCTATTCTGTGCCACATTGGGAGCCCACCCAAGTGTGGCAGCATCACCCCCCCAAAAGTCACGGCACACACTGGGAGCCCACCCCAGTGTGCAGAACACTTTTATACACCTGTGGAAAAGAAAACTGTCCTCGTGTTGTGTCCCCCACCCCAGTACCTAAAAGAAAAACGGTCCTCGCTGTGGGGTCCCTCCTCAACTCCGCAGCCACCCTCTGCCACATTCCTACCTCCCCACACCCCTCACCCCATACTTACCTCTCGAGCCCAGCGCGATGATCTTCGGTGTACCGGGAACACTCCTGGAGAGGGTCCAGAGGAGGGCAACAAAAATGATCTGGGGCTTGGGGAACAGGACCTATGGGGAGAGGCTTGAAGAGCTAAATATGTACACATTGGAAGACAGAAGGGACCGGGGGGGACATGATAGAGGTCTTCAGGTGCAATGAAGGGGGTAAATAGGGGAGGAACAGTCAGGGTGCTCTGAAGGAAGGGGGGCAACTAGAGGCATGGGTGGAAGCTGAAAGGGTTGGGGGAGATTAGGGGCAAAGGAAGAGGTGCTACTTCACTGAGAGGGTGGTGGAGCCATGGAATGCACTGCCCAGGGAGCTGGTGGAGGGGTTCAAGAGGGGGAAGGACAGGCACAGGGGAAGGGTTCTGGAAGCAAAGTCCAGTGCAGCGAGAATATTTGGGACTGGGAGGAGAAGCCAGAGAGGGCGAGGGGGGCAGCAAGGTCAGCTCCCAGGGTGGGGGCTGACCAAACGAGCTGACACGTAAGACCATTAGGCCTATTCTGCTGGCATTTTAGTAGGTTAGTATTAAATACTGCTTTCTCTAGTAATTTTACTAAATACAGTACTGATAAAGCAAAAATTGGCCTATAGTCCGCAAGTGTTTATTTCCAGTCTTATGCAATGAGGTTACCACTGCTATTTTGCAACCAATCCGGAAGCTGGTTTGTACAGAGTGATAAACCAAAAAGATATGTTACCGGTTTTTGTAAGTCATTTGTTCAAATTGTAAGAATTCATCAGTACAGCTGGAAACAGCAAAGAATGACAGCACAACCTATAACAATGACACATACTACAGGGACATGTCCAGTAACTTGTCCTTGGCCACTGTTGGAGAACTGTTGTAGAACTGCAGATGCAAATAACTCACACCAAAATATCACAGAACAATCAAGAAAGGCTCAAGCTATCCTGCCAGGCTCCACACAGACCACACCCCCCCAAACACCGAGCCCCAGCTACACTTTTGAGTATCCACGATTATACAATGGGTCTGAAAAATCCTGCCTTCTGGTTGGCTGACTGGCCCTTTTCCTCATTGTAAATCCTGCATTATACAATGGCTATTAAAATCTGACAATCTGATTGGTTCCCTATCAGGATTTACGACGTGTAAATCCTGATAGTACCCCACGGGAAAAGTGCCAGCTGAACGGCCGCCCCATCCCCATGCAGTATCACTGTGAGCAGGGTGCGAAATTCCTATACCGTAGGTGCCCCAGGGCAGGCACTTTTGCTTCAGGACACCTACAGCTGTTAAGTGCCTGCCCCTTTGGGCACCTAAGGTATTTCTGCAGACTTCCATTTTTTTTTCCCCCATCTCCAGAACTTGACTTTTTTTTTCACTTTCCCTGGCAGCGGGGGAGTTGCCCGATGAGCTCAGACGCAGAGCTGACATCTCTGGAGCAGATCACGAGTGTGATCTTCTGGATGTCAGCTGACTGCCTGTCTGCTTCACCCGCGAAGGAGAGAGCTTTGTGCCAAGCCAACCCACACAACTGACTGGCACAGAGATCAGCCAGTCAGGTCTTCAGGGGTCCCTCGGTCACGCTTGGAGGTGGGCTGCAGCACGAAGATGCACCAATAGGTGCTCTTTTGTGAACTAGTCACCCAGCCCCTCCAGACAGCGTGACGCGAGGACCCAGCATAGCGCGCCATTCTATGGCTTGCACTCAGGCATAGAGGTTGTGCTGCAGCAGTTGTCTGCTACCGCCAGCCTTTTCAAACGCTGATCGCGATTGCAGTTAAAAAAAAAAATAACTAAAAGCTCTTTTAAGGGCTGATTCAGTAAACGAAATAAACGGGAGGCGGGGAATATAAGGAAGTAGGGGCAGTCAGGAAGGAGAGGAGCAAGTTTGTGTGAGATCGGGAAGGTCTCTCCAATCAGGAGGGAAAGTAAATCAGAGAAAAAGCAATAACTTTAAAAAAAAAAAAAATCTGTAGGTGCAGAAAGGAGGAAATATAAGTAAACGGGGAGCGCCAGAGAGGAGACAAGTGTGTCTGTGAGACTGAGGATCTGGACTCAGTAGGGAAGGAAATTTGCAGGAGAAAAGATAGTGAAAGAAAGCAAACCTAGGGTAAAAAAAAGAACAGTAACTAGCAAAACAGACAGAGTCCACAGACGTTTTCTAACTCTAATAAAAGTCTGCTTAACTGCTCTGCGTTGCTTTGTTAGCTAAAAACCAGAGGCAGCCAGTCTGTAATAGAGGGGGTATGGGACACTGACTGCAGACTCTTGTTGAAGCAGTGCAGACACTGAGTGAAGACTAAGCTGTCTCTCTAAATACACTACCAAACCAGCAAAATAAATTAAAAGTGCTAAAAAAGTAAATTATTCTGTTGTACTTCTGTGCTGGATTTGTTGAGACAGTACTAGTAACTTGTAATGGCAAATACATAGAGAGAAAGACCACTCAGATTACAGCAAAACAAACTGTGAAGGAATCTACAGTTACTACATGGCCATATAAAATAAATATTTTTTTGGATATTAAGGTGGCTGGGTGACAGTGTGACACTGACTATAATATTTTTAAGAATTAAGACGTTTTTGTGATAAAGGAACTTGCTCACTTACTCACCTAGTTAGTTACTATACTAACAGTAACATGCTGGGCAGCTATTCTTGTTGTAAAACAAGTAGTAGTAGTACTCAGTAATTACTGCCAGTGTCTTTTATGTCTACCTAATAAACAATAAAAGGTTGAGAAGACAGACTGACAGAGTAGAAGGGGTGATGCCTGCCTGCGCTTGCCCTGCTGTGTAGAAATTGCTTGGGAGTGGAGACTGATGTAAAAAAAAATATATATTCATCTGAGTGTGGTGGACTAACTAAAATGTAAATTCAGGGTCCAGGGATTTGTTTTCATGTATTCAACTAGCTGTTTTGCAAGCTACTGTAGTGTGGACCAACTAAAATCTAAATGCAGGGATTACTGTAGTTACTGGTTATAAAAAATGAAATGATGTATTAAATATTTTTGTACAAACTACCTACTCTGAGTGGTCTAACTTTGTAAATTCCAGGGATCCCAGATCAGTTATAAAAAAACATTTATTAAAAGCTTTTTTTCCAGCTACTTGTGGACTGCCCTAAAAATCCATAGCCAGCAG
This sequence comes from Neoceratodus forsteri, assembly GCA_016271365.2. Classification (NCBI taxonomy): domain Eukaryota; kingdom Metazoa; phylum Chordata; order Ceratodontiformes; family Ceratodontidae; genus Neoceratodus; species Neoceratodus forsteri. Next base: position 1,131,912,182 of record CM028133.1, on the reverse strand, counting down.
AGATCTACTGTTAAAAGCGTCTTACAGACTAGTTAAACTTTTTTTTTATGAGTGAGCTACTCTGTGGTTGGACTACCACCTATCTAAATACTGGGATCTGATCTGAGTTATTATTGTTAAAGTAAAGCCTATTAACCCCATTCCATAAGTAATCTAAAAAGGTTTTGTTAAGGCCTGGACAGCTTTTTTAAAAGCTACTTGGGATTTATTGGGCCAATTCTAAAAGGGAAAATTAAGGCTATTTGAAGCCATAAAGGGCTGGGCAACTGTCTGTGAGCAAATAAGCACCACCGCCCCACCTGTACTTAAATCAGACAACACACATTTTTTCTTGTTGTATTTATTTTATTATTGTCCAGCAAAGAGACAAACACACAGGCAGTTTTTCTTGTGCATAGACAGTGCATCTATCGACAACTTGAATCAATTCACCGACAACTAAGTTTAAGTTAACATCAGCACACAAAGTAACATTCTCTGTGTGTTAACTTACAAGATTAGCATCAGTAGCATAGCCTAACAGCCTAGCTTGGACAATCACTTCTGTTACTCTTCTGTGCAAGTGCAAGCCACTTCGTGCTACCAGTCTGCACAGCTATCTGCTGCCACACCCACGAGCACAGAGCACTGCAGCCATGAGTCTTTTTACATTTGGATTTAAGAGAAAGCGTACTGATGAGACTGTGGGAGCTGAGGATTCCCCAGCAGAAGAACTAGCACCGCCACAAGCACTTCAGCTACTGTACTAACTCCACCACCTCCTTGCCCAGACAGTCAAACTGCTGTAACCACTGATGGTTCCACATGTGATGCTACTCATACTGAAAACCCAATTAAAGCTCCAAAAAGTTCGAAAATTTCAAGAGTCATGGAAAAAAGGCAGGCAGTGGCTTGCCTATGACACAGATAAATGTGCAATGTTCTGTACATGGTGTCAGAATTACGATAAAAGTCAAAGCAAAAATAATTTCAGAACTGGATGCAGTACTTTTAGAGTACACATTATCTCAGCACGTGAAGTGTCTGTAGCACACAAAAATGCTGAGAGGGCATACATTGCAAATAAAACAAAAGTTGGAGAAAGACCAATAGAGAAATCCATACAATTAATGGAACAAAAAGAAATGGATCAAATGTGTAAATTGTTCTGTACTGCATATTACGTTGCCAGGACCGAAAGGCCTTTCAGGGATTTTCCTGGGTTGATAGATTTACAAAGAAGAAATCATGGGGATGATGCTATGAGTCACAGTTACAGCAGTGACAAGCAGTGCCGTGTCTTCATTCACTGTATTGCCCAAGATATTCAAAGCACTACTGCTAGTCTACTACAAGACAATGACTTATTTTCTTTTCTTGTTGATTCCTGCACAAATAAAAGTGTGACTGAGGAGGAGGGCATTTATGTACGTGTTTTTGAAAATGGCCTACCTGTAACACGATTTCTTGCACTGAAACCAGTCAGTGTTCCTAATTCAGAAACCATTTTAAATACTGTCATTGATGCTTTAGAGAGTGAAGGTGGTTTAAAGGATGGTGGTTGGAAACATAAGCTGATAAGTGCGACATCTGATGGTGCTGCTGTAATGTTGGAGAGCACTTCAGGTGTCCTTACGCGAATAAAGCAAGATTGCCAGTGCCCACACCTCATTGACATACACTGCTGTGCACATCGTTTAGAGCTTGCTGTTAAGGATTCGTTCAGAGACTGTCCCTTTTACAAGGCATTAGAACAACTTCTGCTGAACATTTACTCGTTTTACCACAGGTCACCAAAAAGTTGGAAAGGCCTACAGGAAACGGGATCCCTTTTAAATAATAATGTGGTCAAACCAGTTAACACTGGTGGCACTAGGTGGCTTGCAAACAGAGAACGGGCCATTTCTGCCCTTGAAAGGAACTGGGCTGCATTAGTGCCTCACCTCGAACATGTGTCACTGACAAACAACCAGGATCATGGCCAAAAAGCACTAGGAATACTTAAAGTGCTTAAGACTTTAAAATGTGTTATATACATGAACTTTCTGAAAGTGTTTTTTGGTTACTTATCTGTTCCTAGTCTGTGCTTTCAGCAAGAGGATGCCACTGTTGAAAAAGTTCACAGCAGAGTAGAAAGCACAATTCAAAAACTAAATGGTCTCTCGAATCAAGAAACTCTTCACCGCATAACACTTACATCTGTAAATGAGAACCTCAGTACAACAGTGTTGACTTAACTAATGAAACTAGCAGGCACAGATCAGGTTCTCCTTCAGACATTGTAGAAGCCACAATTTCAGAGATCAAAAAAATTCTTCCGAAAATGTCACAGCACATTGAATCTCGCTTTTAGTCCTTCATGACCAATAAAGTGCTACTAGCTGCAAGAGTTTTAAATTTTCAGTCCTGGCCAACATCCACAGAGGCACTTCAAACATATGGAGATCAAGCAATTCAAACAATTGTTGATCACTATAAAGTGGTCCTAGAATCTCGTGGAGTTGATGTTACTTTGGTACTGCTGGAGTGGCTAGACTTAAAAGCACGTACTCCACTTGCTGTCTGTCAAAGTTGTAAGTCTCTGAAATTGTGGCAGAAAGTGATTCTTGCGGATGTGCAGGATCAACAATTTCGAAATGTGTTGGCCATTGTCAGAATCATTCTCCTGTTTCCTGTTCACACTGCTGCTGCAGAGACGAGGCTTCTCTCTAATGGGAAGAATAAAAATGACTGGAGGGTTGGATTACGCCCAGACACCCTTCACGACCTGATGTCTATATCTCTCAATGGACCCTAGCTTAGTGACTATAACCCTGAAGGTGCCATATCACTGTGGTGGAAACATGGCAAAAGAAGGCCCACTACCAAAGCTTATGGCTCCAGAACACTGTCACTGCATGCTGCTTCTGCCAGCCCTAGTGGTGGTGATGAAAACGAAAGTGCTTGGTCCAATGAAGATGACATTTAAAATTATGTTAACTAAGGAGCGGCATGTAAATAGTTTATTGGGCATGTACATTTTCTTCTTACATGCCCAAGTGGGCATGTACTTTTTTTCACAAATTTCATACCCTGACTGTGAGCACCCGACTGGCATCTTTGAAACCCTTGATACGTGAAGCGGCAAACTGAACTTAAAAACAGAATTCAAAATGGCAACGGACAGAAACCCCACCAAAACCATGTAGCCCCCCCCCCCAAAAAAAAGTCTTTGCCCATAAAAGCTCGGATTCTTAGCCATGGGAACGTACAATCCAGTCACAGCCTGACCTATACCGCTGCCGTTCACTCACCTAACAGCATTAGATCACCTACGTCCTCACATTACTTCCGTACACAAAACCAGCTGCAACTACTGAACGCTGTCCCAGCTCTACCTCAGCAAATAAAAAACACAAAACATGAATTAAAAATGTATTTTTTTTCCTGTTTAAAAAAAAATAAATAAATAAAAAGGGACATTGCATAATCACAATATACCACTCGAGGATGTGGGTGATGAAAGGATTTACCCACTTCTGGTGTGTTGCTGGTCACGAGGCGCAGTTGAGTGACCGAACAACATACCAGGCGTGGGTAAATCCTGGCATCACCCACACCCTCTTGTGGTATACTGCTTAAATATACCAATGGGAAAAGGTGCCAGCAGCCAGTGAGCCGCATCAGGAACTCCCCCAAAATCATTCCAACAATGACCAACTCAGGAGTGGCAAAGACGGCAAAACTCCCCACTTGTTAGCAGCTGGGAAACCACCCCACCGAACACACGCTATCCCCACCAGCTTCGAGGCAGTCCAGGCTAGCTCCTGTAACACTGGCTTGCCGCTTAGTGCCAATAAAGCCTCTCGAAACAAGCTTGGGAAAAAAAAAAACTCCAACAGTTGACTCTCTCCTACTGACCACGTTTAAGAAAATCACTTTTACCTCAAAAGAGTACAGACTCCTTGCCACTTCACACTCTCTCTCTCGTCACTCGCAGCCTCCTCCACTTCTCTCAACGGCTCCACAATATAAATCTGCAGCTAGCTACAACATTGGACCCTCTCCCGAAGGCAACAAGTCAGAGCGCACACACAAAAAAAAAAAAATTGGTAACTGTTTCCTGGCCCAGAAGTAGAAGAGGGCTGAGGAACAAGCGTTATACATCATGACACACATGCGCCAGAAACAGAGTCAGTACTTCCCAATTCAAATTGTGCCACAAGACCAAGATGGCAAGGCTGTCCCAGCTCCTACAACACAAACGGAGCTGGGACAGACTGAACTGCTGACATGGGGCACATCCTACAAGAATTCCCAGCCCCAGAAAAAGCATTCATTTGCGAATAGCAAATCAGTCTCGCACATGGACAGAAAAGGAATACTACACTAACCCAAGAAAGCAACCCTAGCAGCCCTGGACTATTTTTTCTCGTGAAGCAACAAATTCAACAAAAATAACTTAAAATATAAGAAAAAAAGCTTTTTCTTTACTTTTTTTTTTTGTCAGAAACTAATACAGGGACCACTGTATAATCACAATATACCACTCCAGGGTGTGGGTTATGCTAGGATTTACCCATGCCTGGTGTGTTTTGCTCACTCAGCCTGCAGCCCTGTGACCAAACAACAAACCAGGCATGGGTAAATCCTAGCATAACCCACACCCTGGAGTGGTATATTGCTTAAATCTCTACTGACCCCTGCCTCGCCTTTGATGCCCATTTAAAACACATTACTGCTCAGATACATTAGAAACTTGGTATCCTGCACAGAGTCTACAACCATTTTTTACATATACCTGTTTGCTCCCCATGGCCACCTACTCCTTTCAATCGGGCACCTTGGAAGCCTGTCGTGCTAATACAGGAGACATATGATTGTTATGGGTTTCTTCCCCCACATTCCCCGAAGAACCAGCGCTCGTCACACGTGCGCTTCCAAAAGCAAGTGCTTCCTCCACCCTCCCTACATCAGCCTTGACTCTGCTCTGAAAGCCAGCCCTCCACCAGGTGTCAGCCAAGAGTGAGCAACTGATCCTCCCCGATCTGGGAGCTGACAGCAGCTCATCGGCCACTATAGTCAGCTTCCCAGCCCTCCCCCCAGTGACCCAAGCTTGCTCCTGAACTTGGGTCGCTGGCATGGCACGAGTTGTGGCGTCCAGCGCCTCAACCCTCAGCACCATGGGGCCGGTTGAGTCTACAATCATTTAACTGTAGAAATAAGAACTGCAATAGCTCAAAGCAATTTGCTTCCCTTACTCGACTATGAGCCGTAGTTGCTGGCGCTGCCTCGAGAACTGTTGCGAATAAAAAGCTGTAGCCTTTATTTTAAGGTGGCCAGATCTGCTACTGCCCCACATGTCAAGATCCCATCACTGCCACAATTTTAATGTCTTAAATTGGCACCAACTTGAAGATAAAACCCAGTGAACGCTCACAAAATTTGTTTTCAGACTTCTACACAAACACAAAAAAGACCTTGTTTGTGTGACTCACTCAGTTTAGTTAATCTATCTTGTCTGGCTCTAAAAGCAACACCCTCCTGTCAATTCCTCTGTTTTGAACTTCTACGGGGCAAAACTCTTGGATTCTGGGCAGCCTCTTTATAGAACACACTTCCTAAATCAATCAGATTCTCCCCCACATCAAATGCTTTCTCAGTTACAAAAAAAACATTTATTAAGCAACAATGTTTGTGTTTGTTGGGGTTAACTTCCATGGTTGTTTGTTCTACAACTATTTTAAACCACTGTACAATTCACTGATCTATTGAGCGAGTTTCACTGCGAACCTATGTACCGATTTCTACACGCTGTACCATACTGGTGACTGGATCATGCCTGAACAAGGTGTTTATATTGCAAGAGAACTGGCTAATAAAATAATATAGTATAAATTTAATAACCTAGTTAACAAAACAAAATACATGTGAGGGGACAGGGATTTAAATGGCATTTTGCCCTTGTATTGCGTTCTCATTCCGTGCTGGTGCTGAACAGCTTCTCACGCTGGATCTCTGCTATGGAACAACTGCCCCTTCTAGGACAGTCACCACTGACCAAGTACACCATCCAGCCATGGCTTGTTGACAGTGGTGGAGTTATCCTTTCCATCTGGCCACAGAACAATCCACGAGAACAAAGAGAGGTCAAAATAACCACCTGCCTCTGCCTGTCCCAAACACCCATTTTTCCCCAGGGACAGTTGTTTCAATTTCTCTGCCTGTCCCTGGGACATGCACCAAGGAAGCAATAGTGTGAACTAGGACCCAGGAGAATTGTTAAGTCATTTTCAGGGTCATGTATTGGCCAGAGGGTAATATTCTGAAGCCCTTTTTTAAGACACCTTACAATGGGCACCATCAGTTATTAAGCCTTTTTCAGGGCACTGTACCAGCCGGGCACACTAATTATTAGCTTGTATTCAGAAGCAGAATATCAAATTCATAAACAAAAATAAGCAGGTCTGGTACAAATTCTGTGGGACAATCAAAATGAATATTGCACCTGTCCCCTTGGACAGCCATCCACAAACAATGATTTCTAGCCCCGAGAACAAATCGCAATGGAGGGAAATCAATCACTAATACTGTAGTGGTCAGTCACTTGTGTGCCCAAGTGCCAACACACTCCTATCAATGAAAAGTTTCCTCCATTTTACATGGTCCTGCCCATCCCTGAAAGAGCACGTGCACACAATGATAACCAAGGACTGCCAGAAGGCACGTGGTCACCCTCATCACTAACAGTACCATCACCGGGCCTCCACAAGTTGTCATCACAGGAGTGGAATCCCTGGCCCAGCCAACTCTGGAGTAAAGCATCCTTACAAACGCTCCCAACCCTACCTCCTGGCCTGTATTCCTACTACCCTACGCTCAGTGCACACATCCTCTCAGATGATCCCAATCCTACCTTCAGGCCTCTACTCCCACTATCTTGGGCTCAGAGCATAAAGCAGGAGCACCAGAATGCCAGGTAGACCCACGCTGCCCAATACATGGAGCCAGATTTCAGGGGACTGCATTTTGTGTTTCTTTCCATAGAGCTTTCTGGCCTCTGGCCACCACCTCAAATCTACTTCAGGTGTTACCCCAGCTCCCCTAACCACAACCGCTACTCTTCTCCCCATCCCAGCTGTCGCTCCAGTGGGATCCACACAAGGCAGGGTCCAAAGGTGATCGCACTGTCAACAGCAGTTGGTGTATATAAATGTTTCTTTTTTTCTTCCTGTCCCTACCATAAACCCTACCCAAGCTTTAAGCCATGTCCCTACAGACCTCTCATGTAGTTAATGTGCCCTTATGAAAGAGCAAGTTCTCTGGCCCACCATAGGGGTTGCTAGTGCGGCAGAACCTGGAAACCCATTCCTTTCAGCTGGAAGAGCTGCCATGTGGCACTGCCTCCTCAGCCCGCACTGAACATTTCCAAACTGAGGTTGCCAGCATGACAGCACGTAGCACTACCCGATGTGCCACTGGGTGGCCAGGGGATGCATTTTGCTTCACAGTACAACGCACACACACCGTCACCCTCTGCTGCACCATGACAAGGCTGCTGACAAAGTGGAACGTCTATGACATGAAGCACTTGGGGCTCAGTGCTACATTTTAAATTTCGGGTCTAAAATAAACTTTGATGGTATCTACTTTGTATTTGTATGTAGTATTTCTGCGCAGCACTTCAGCAGAGTGCAGCAGTTTGTGTACCTCGACGGCACCTGTTCCAAACCGTGAGTGGATGTAATTTGTGTTTTTTATACAGAATATAACTGGGACAAGAAGGCAGAGTGTCCAGTAGATGTGCTTATAAAATAGTTTTGAGTAAAGCCACTAAAGCCAGTAATCTCACTGGGCAAGACAAGTCAGGAGGGCATTGATTAATGCCCTAGGAAACGCATACCAAGCATACAGATCTTAACTTGACAGCTCACTTAAATCAATCCGACTCATGTTGTTTGACACTACAGACTTTGAAAGGCGTACAATTGGTTTCGGCGCTATATTACAAATACTGTTTAGCAAGGGAGAGTACTGGAAAAAATAAATATGAATCCAGAATTCTCGTACAATTTGACTTATTAAATGGACTAACGGCAGAAACGTGGATTGGCACACAGTTCACTGAGCCATGTAAAAAGAAAAGGAGAGTAGAGTCAGGGAGTGAATGTGAACACAATGACAGCCACGGTGAAACTGACATGGCAGAATGCGAAGAAACTGAAACTGACAATGCAAAACACAGCGACAGTGATGAGGCATATGTATGTCACTGCGTTAAACTGCACAGAAAACAGAATGACAGGCAAAGTAAATATTGAATGGAAAGAAATCTCGGGAACAAAACAGAATGAGCAATGAACATGCAACCGGCAGCCACCCATTTGAGCCACCACAGGATCAGAGAAACCACTTTTCTGTCTACCGGTGTTTTGCAGTTATGTAGTCGAGATAAAAGGTAACTGACAGTAAAAAGAGTAGACTGTGGTTTAGGCAGTTTGACTGTAAAGAATTAATGTGATGGCTAGATTTGCAAACCGGAGCTGCTGAAAAGTTTTTTTTTTTTTTTAAATGCTGTGTTTTAACTTTGATTGACGCTGACGTCATGAGCCAATTGGTTTCAGTACTACGTTTTATTACTAAAATATTCATTCAGCTTGTAAGCATATTACAGATCTGTAAACAGCAACGAGTCACGAAAAAATTAATACTAAGAAGAAAGTTATCTGAACACATTTTACTGTAGAACTACTTTCTGTTGCGGAAAAATAAATGCATTTATTCATTAATTTTATAATGTTTGACAATTTTTTTCCTATAAAAACGAATTCATTTTATAAGTGCAATAACCCACTCCAGGTCCATGGGTATACTGGGCATTAATGCACTTCCCAAGTGGTTGGAGGTCACTCTGGCTGCACCCTCGTACCTCATAACGCACCTGGGGCATGCAAAAATACCTAGTATACCCATGGCCTGTCGTGGGTTATAGCTTACAGGCTGTTCTCTACCAAGGCCCCACAGACTGGTCCACTTTGAAATGTACCCAAGTTCAATATAAAGTATAAAAAAGGTTAGAAACACAATCTAACAGGCAGAAAAGGTCCCTTGGTCCATCAGGTTTGCCTGCTCCCCATCTCACTTAGTCCCCATGACTCTAGCAGTGGCTGGGTCTGTGCAGTGCTCCCCACTTGTACCTTCCCTTTGCTACTCGAGAGACCCTCACTTGACCCCCTTCCCCACACCATTTTCACCATACCCATGTGTCCCTCTCTTGAAACTCATAATCATCTCAACATTAACTACCTCCCTGGGTAGATGGTTCTAGCTGTCCACCAACCACTCCATGAAGAAGTGTTTCCTCACGTCCCTCCTGAATCCCCCTCCCCCACACCAGTTTATAATTATGTTCTCTTGCCACGGACGCCTCACATATCCTGAACAGCTGCTGGCAGAACACCCTGTTTATTCTCTTCAGATATTTGAAAGTTTCATACATATCCCCCATTTCCCTCCTGGTCTCTAGAAAGTATAGCTCCAGTTCAGTCACTCTCTTCTCATCGGACACCCCCTGCTGCTCGAGGATCATGCTGGCTGCCCTCCTGTGGTCCAGTTTAAGGGGTCCTTGTCCTGTTTTAGGTGAGAGTTCCAGAACTTTGCCCGGTATTGTAGGTACAACCTCACCATGTATCTAGCAGGGCAGGATTGCTTCTTTCCTTCTGCTAGAAAAGGCACTGCTGTGGACTCCAACAACCCTTTATGTACTGAGCTGTGATCCTGAGGCTGTCACACATGGACACCCCCCCCCGCCCACTCACAAAGTCCCTTTCCACAGAGGTCTGGCGAAGCACACCAGGGGTGGTGTGAAGGATTTATCTCAGTGTGCTCCTCCAAATAAGAGGAGCGCGGTAAATCAAAATTATACCCCAAAATTTGTGCTCTTTCAGATCTTGCCTGTGCTCGTACCTACTTTTTTATATTACAAGGAAATGATAGAAGGCATCCTTAGAATGGCAGAAAAAGGGGAGATATTGTTGATTGGGGACCTGAATATGCCAGACGTTAGCTGGAGCACCCTAGCTGCAACCACATCAAAAAGCAGGTTTATTCTCGATGCCCTTCAGAGGGCATGCCTCATACAACTAGTGGCAGAACCCACTACGGAGGGAGCAATCTTAGACCTGGTACTGTCAAACGGGGATGGAGAAAAAATCTCAGATTTAGAAGTGGGTAGCCATCTGGGAACAAGTGACCACCAAACAGTGTGTGTCACGATAAACACAGCCATAGAGTCAAGCCATACAAAAGCAAGAGTGTTAGACTTTAGGAGGGCTGACTTTGGGAAAATGGGAGAGTGCCTCAGAAAGCACTAGCAAACTGGCAAGGAGGGGTGGAGGAACAACAGGGAAAAATCAAAACAGCCATCACAGAGGCAACAAGCCTTTGTGTGAAGCAAATCAACAAAGCAAAACGAAGGAAAAAAACACTATGGTTCTCAAAAGAGGTGGCGGGGAAGGTTAAGGAGAAAAAGATAGCATTCAGGAAGTATAAGGAAACACAGAAGGAGCAGGACAGAGAACTGTACCAGTTAAAGCAGAAGGAAGTGGGGAAGGCAGTCAGAATAGCAAAAGCCCGAACTGAGGAAAAGATAGCCAACTCTGTTAAGAAGGGGGATAAAACCTTTTATAGGTACATTAGGAAGCGAAGAAAGACGAAGAAAGGGATAGTAAGGCTTACTAAAGACGAGGGTGGGCAGAGGATGACAGTGAAAAAGCAGGGATACTGAATGAATACTTCTGTTCAGTATTCACAAAAGAAGAGGAGGGGAGGGTACCTAAATCAAAGAATAGAAGCATTATGGATAGGGAGGTTGATACCAGTTCATTCACAGAAGAAAGGGTTCTGAAAGAACTCTTAAAACTGAAGGTGGACAAAGCAACGGGGCCTGATGGGATTCATCCCAGAATTCTAAAAGAATTAAGTGTAGAACTAGTGACACCACTGATCACCCTTTTTAACAAATCATGGGAGGATGGGGTGGTACTGGAGGACTGGAGGAGGGCAGACGTGATTCCCCTGCACAAAAGTGGGAGCAAGACAGAGGCAGGAAACTACAGACCTGTTAGTTTGACCTTAGTGGTAGGGAAAATGATGGAATCACTTCTAAAGGAAAGAATTGTTGAGTTCCTAGAGACCAGTGGGCCACAGGACCCAAGGCAGCATGGATTCACAGCAAGAAGGTTATGTCAGATAAATCTAATAGATTTCTTTGGCTGGGTGACCAATGTAGTAGACCAGGTAAGGGCAGTGGACATGGCCTACCTAGACTTTAGCAAGGCATTTGACAGAGTACCGCACAAAAGATTAATATACAAGTTAGCCAGCCTTGGAGTGGGTCCCAAGGTGGCAGCCTGGGTAAAAAATTGGCTGGACAACAGGATACAGAGGGTAATAGTAAACAGAGTTTACTCTGAAGAAAGGGGGGGTTACTAGCGGGGTACCGCAGGGTTCAGTACTGGGACCGGTCCTCTTTAAGGTCTTTATTAGTGACATTGCAGAGGGACCGGATGGAAAAGTATGTATCTTTGCAGACGACACAAAGATCTGCAACAGGGTTGATACAGAAGGTGGGTGGAGAGGATGCAAAGGGACTTGGCAAGGTTGGAGGCATGGTCAAATGTATGGCAGCTTAGATTCAATGCAAAGAAATGCAAAGTAATGCACCTGGGAAACAAAAATCCAGGGAAGGAGTACACAATGTGGGGTGAGATAATAACAACAGAAATGGAAAGGGACCTGGGGGTGGTCATATCAGACAACCTTAAAGTGGGCAAGCAATGTGAGAAGGCAGTAAGGAGGGCTGGTGGGATACTGGGATGCACAGGGAGAGGCATCACCAGCAGAAAATAGAAAGCTGTTATCCATCTGTACATACAGTTGGTGAGACCCCATCTGGACTTCTGCGTCCAGTTCTGGAGACCCCATCTCCGCAATGACATAGACAGGATGGAGGCTGTCCAGAGGAGGGCAACTAAAATGGTGCAGGGTCTGCACCAGAAGACATAAGAAGAGAGATTAAAGAAGCTTAATATGTATACATTCGAGAAGGGGGACATGATAGAAACTTTCAAGTACATCAAAGGAATGAACAGAGTCCAAGATGGTAGCATCTTTCAGAAAAAGAGATGTGTAAGAACAAGGGGGCACAATTTGAAGATAGAGGGGGGATGGCTCAGAGGTAATGTGAGGAAGTATTTTTTCATGGACAGGGTAGTGGATGCATGGAACAGCCTTCCTAAGGAGGTAGTGGAGTCAAAAACAGAGGGGGAATTCAAGAATGCATGGGACGGACATAAGGCAATTTTGGTTGGGGGGGGTAGGAGGAAGTAGGCTGTTGGTTAACCAGGATCTGCAGCCTATGCATTAGGTAGGGAAATGGGCAGACTAGGTGGACCAAGTGGTCCTTATCTGCCGTTAAAGTCTATGTTTTTATTTATATCTGTATCTATATCCATCTAACAGGCTTTCCTCGATGCATACAGGTTTCTTCTGTCTACCAACAGTATAACATATAATCTTTCCTTTTTTTGCTCAGTCACCTCATTTTCATTTAACTGTTGGCCCACCTTTGATACCGTCATTCCCTCCTTGCTGTCCTTCCACACAAACACACTTGTTGCGCATCTGCCTGCATGCTGTCTCATGCCCAGAATGCGCACATATGCTTGTTCCTTGCCTGCTGCGGTGCCACCTGTTTATTTCCTACTTGCCTGCTTACGGAGGCCTTTGTCTAACAGATGCTCTCATATCCATACTCTGCCTGCCTATGCACATACTATCTTGTGCTGGCTGCCAACACGCTTGTTCCTTGCCAGCATGACACAGTGCACAATAACTTGCTGGCCCACCTACTAACTTGATGGCTTCCCACTTGCCCAATAACTTGCTGATCAAACTTTGACCTCTGCCAGATTAATAACAAAAGCTTGATCTGCATTCCAGTGTGCCTTCTGGACTCCCTCCGCCACCATCCCACTGCCTGGAACTCCTGCCTCTAACTGTGCTCTCGAAACTTAAGAGGAGGACAGATAACTGAATCTTCTACAAAGAAAAGGTGCTCCTGTAATCACTAACCGTGCTCTAAGCACAGAGTACACCATTAATGCTACCTCTGAAGCACAACCCCCCCCAAATCCAACACTGTGTTTTTGGGTTCTTTTTCTCCCAGTGCATGGCCTTGCACCTTTGGCATTAAACTGAAGTTGCCAGAACCTGGACCTCTTCCCAGCTTCACTAAGTCCTTTTTCATTTCCCCACCTCCTTCCTCGCTATCCATCATACCACGTGTCTTACGGTCATCTACAAAGAAACATATTTTACCTTGGACCCCTTCCCCAGTGCTACATAACCAACCCCAAAGGCACACTCCTGACCTCAGACTGCTCACTATTCTGCACCACCCTCCGAATTCTCCTACCTAATCAGTTCTCATCCCACTTTGTTACATCTTCCCCTACCCTCACATCCACGGACTTCTTCACAAGATATCTGTGGGGCACCAAGCCAAAGGCCTTACTGAAGTGCAGATACAAGCTCTCCAGTGCCCGGTCTTTGTCCACGGCTGAAACACTGTGACGAAGCATTCCACAAGCTTTATTTGGCATGATCTCCCTTTTTATTTATTTACTGAAGTCTAGGAATTACAACCCTTTGAGTCAGAGACTCTTATTCAAAGACTTCATATCAGTGCAGGGTGTGACAGGGCATGTGTTACAGACATCAGGACAATCACAATAATTATACACAAAGAGAAATTATACAAAAGGGTGCCATACAACAACAAGGCAATGCAATAAGCATTGTCAATTGACATGGGAGTAACCACATTTGTCGAAATAAGTCTGTGAAAAATAAATAGTAAGGACAAGAGCAACAGAGCTAAGGAGGCGAGGTGAGAAACAGGCCCAGGGAGTGGATCAAACGAGAGTGGGGAGATAGTAGAGACCAGTAGCTGCCCAATGGGCACTATCGTAGGGCAAAGGTGCAGGGAGAGGAAAATGAAGGAGGGTTATGTCGGTGTTACGGGCAGTCACAGTTTGATGAAGCCAGGATGTGGACCCGCAGTTCTTTTTTGAAAGGGCCCAAACTGGGTATGGATAGGAGGGAACAGGGGATGGAGTTCATCCATAAAGGGACCCTGTATTTGAAGGACCTTTGTCCAGCGGTGATTCTGTAGAAGGGGACTTGGAAAGCAGCTTTCTCAGTATGTCTGGTTGCCCGCCTCTGCTGCCCTGGAGGGAGAAGAAGGTTACAGCCAAGGGGTGAGTGGCCTATTGAGATTTTTTTTTTTTGCTAGTAGGCATGTCTGGTAGTAGAGACGCCCTTGGAAATTTAACCAGGCCGAGTGTTGATAGAGATCGCATGTATGCGTTAACCTGTCACAGCCAGTGGCCAGGCAGCAGGCTTTGTTTAAGGCTAGTTTACAGTCCTGAAGAATCTCCAGTAAGTCAACCAACCACTCCTCGAGGTCTGAAGCAGCTTCCCTACAATGGCTACATTGTTAAATGACACTTAGCATTCAATATTACAAACTGGATTTTAAAAATTGTGAAACCTGACCGACTGCCAACTTTACTGATGCTGCGATCTCAGCACAACAGCGCTGGATAAAGATCCAGCAGCCTCTTCACACCAAAATCAGTACTAACCACATATCCCCACTCGCCATCACAAGCATGGCTGTCACCTTTACTCACTAAAAACCCGAAACTAGGCCCTAAAAATAAAACTTCATTAAATTTAAAACATAATAATTAAATGTTATTTACCCCCATAATTTTCTTGTTACACACGCAAATGTAAATTTAAAAATGAAGTACTGCAGTACTTAAAATGTTAACTTCTGGTGTTTCTTTGCTGCCGATGACTCTCCAATATCCTCACCTGCTTGCTATGGAAATCTCCCTGTTCAACCTGCTACATACAAAACAAAAGCCCTGGCTCCATCTGAGGCCTTCTACTGGGTGCTTGTGGGATCAAACATTCTGCCAGTAGAACTGAGCAGAGATCTGAATTCTTGCATTCCAGCCATAGTAAATAGTCCATCTCTTGAATGTAGACAAGACAGGGAAAAGGAAAGGAATAATATAAAGAAAACCAAAAGGTGAGGAAATGGGTAAATTGGGGTGGGTTGGGGAACACAGAGGTTTAAGAGCTCATTAAAAATACAAGTACATTTTGCTGTGCATAATATTTGAACCTGAGACGGCGTGTCAGTGTTGGGATGTGCTGGGGCTCTTTTGCCAAGGTGGATGAATTTTTTTTTTTTTTTAAGTCATAAAAATGTTTCGTTTTTGAGCTTGGTGCATTTCTTCACCCCCCTCAAAAAAAAAAAAAAAAAACTTGGACCCCACGTTGTGGTAAGATAACAGCACTTTTCAGGTGGTTCAGGAAACGACCTGGGGTGCAGAGGGCCAGACGGGGAAGGAGCATCAAGCATCCATGGATGGCTCTCCTCCTTCCGGGAGTGGCAGACCGCACATGCTGTGGCTCGCCTACACAACATGCGGCTGCGTCTTTGAGGGTGCAGAGTTTTTACATCGCATGCCCACACCAGTTCACACGCACCGACTTTGGGGCAGGAGGAAAAAAAAATGGGAAAAGCAGAGGTTGCAAGGCAAGGTTGCTCTGTCCTGCACCATCACCCCAGGACCCTGCCACATGGGATTCAGAATATGGGGGTGAGGGCGTGTTCCTCGTCTTCCGGCTCCACCACTGTGTACAAAAACCATGGGAGAACAAGGCAGGTAGTCCGGGTGGGAGATTGTGACCAGTCGATGAGACAGGTAGAGGCCGAGGAACCAAAGCCAGCAACCCCGGCAAAGGAAAAAAAAAACCCTATTGAAAAAACGATACAGCACAACCCTGAAACAAACAAACAACAAACTTAGAGCGTGTTTCTCTGTATATCACAGCAACAAAATGCACCTGCTCACCGTAGAGGGCTGCACTGTATTTGTGATGCTTTTTGGACAGATTCTGTTTGTTACACAACAGCACCCTTGCTACCTGGTAATGCACTGTTGTTCTGTTTCTTTCTGCAGAACGCCATGGTGGTTTTATTGCTTCAACTGATCTTTGTTGGGAGTACGATTTTCTTGTGTGTGGGCTGGTTGCAATCTTGGTTATTATACAGTCAATTTATGCCAGTAAGTACTTAAGCAAGTTATTTAAGCTAGCTAAGGCGGGGGGGGGGGGGATTAGTAGGATCTTATATTATGAGAAGAAATCTTAAATGTTGTCAGCCGTGTATAAGCCCCAGGCAACCATCTAACAGTTCCCTACAATTAGCTCAGTATGTTAAGAAGCTGTTGTCTATTAAATGTGGGCCTTGCAACCACGACCCTTGGTTACAAATGCGTATTTTTTTCTGTGTATCCTTATGTTACTCTGTCCCTGGGTCGCACCTGGACACGAGCCTCGGCTCAGTGGTCTCTTTCCTGATGATCAACTTTTAAATAAAAGAAAGTACGAGTGTGGGAATGTGATTACTTTCAGCCAGATTTGGGGCATGGGATCTCAACCTGGAAGTTTTCAAATGGATGCCTTCTTTAAGTTGACACCACAGGCCTTCCCAACTGCCTTGTCGCACTGCCTGCCCACCTTCAGGTCATCAGATATAATTACCCCTAGATCTCTCTCCTGCTTGGTAGTTGTCAATACCAGTCCTCCCACTTTGCACTCCATCCTGGGTTTCTGTGACCAAGGTGCATTATTTAGCACTTTTTCGCACTGAAACCCAGCTACTATAGCTTTAACCTCTCCTTTAGTTTCCGCAGGTTTCTGCTCATCCTTTCTACCCCACCTCCCTGGAATATCCACCTTACTGCACATTTTGGCAACATCCACAAAGAAGCAGATCTTTCCTTCCCTCCTCTGCAATGTCACTTATAAACACATTAAAAAGGACTGGTCCCAGCACTGACCCCTGAGGTGCCCATCCAGGGCCTTCGCCCTTGTGTGGTACAGTTTGCAGCCATCCTTACAACAAGCAACACCAGACGGTGATCACTGGTCGGATTACCTCCCACCTTGAAGTCTGCAACACCTTGCCTGCTAGTGAGTATCATGTTCAGTACTGCCCCCATCATGCATGGAGTTTGCAGACTAGTTGCCTGAGGAACAACCCCTACGGACAGAGCAGAATGTCCCTTCTTCTAGATAAAAGATGCAGCTGGGAGGCTCCAATCTACATCCGGCAGGCTGAAGTCACCCACCAACAGCACCCCCCCACCACCACCACTTTGCCAATGGCTTCCACCAGTCCCTTAGTTAATTCCGTCCCCTATGCTGGAGGTCTGAAGAGCACTCCAGTATAAACAGTGGCTCAATTCTCTGTCTCCAGAGTGACCCACTGTATCTCTGCCCCCTGTATTTCCATTGCTTTTATGCTTTCCCCTCACATAAAGCACTACACTGCCTCCTTTCCTTCCCACCCGGTCCTTCCTGAACAGAGTATAGCCTGGTATGGCCATGTCCCAGTCATGGTTTTCAGCGCACCATGACTCAGTGATGGCCACAATATCCAGGCTGGCCTCTGCATCCAGAATCTTATTGCCTAGATTTCTAGCATTCACACACATGGTCTTCCAGATTTTGTTCCCACTCTGCTTTTCACCCTCCTTTTTACTTTCTTCCTGACCTCCTTCCCTTCTTTTTTTTTTTTTTTTTTAATACTTTCTTTTTACGCCCCCTTCTCACCCCAGTGCTTCGTCACCTTCAGGAGTCTCCTACGGCCTTGTGCGTCCCTGCTTGTCTGTCAGCACTGGATGCAGTCATCCCCCCACGCTGCCTTGGTTTGATCCCCAGGCGGGTATGAGGCGGGGCCCCCATTTCCACCGCCCCGAGCGATTGAGTTTCATCGGGATCCGCGGCAGGGGCCTTGTGATCGGGGCCTGAAGCTCCGCTTCATAGGGAGCATGAGGTATTTTCCTCTTTTCCACCCATCCCTATAGGACGTCTGCATGCTAGGAGAGCCTAGGAGCGACGCACATCACAGCATGCTAATGCTCCGGCCCCCGGCAGATGTCCTCCCTCCCTGCTTCATGCAGTCCTTGCTGCATCACCACCTGTGGTCACCCAGGTGGCGGTATCGCAGCAGGACCTGCATCCCACCCCACCCGGAGGAGGAGAGCAGCCTCTGGGCGCTCGATCCTCCTCCCCCCGGCCAGCCCTCCAGTTCCCCGAGTCCGTTCCGAGCCCGGGTCGATGGCGCTGCGGCGCTAGCACCTACCGCTGTGCCGGCAGGCCAGCTTCCTTCCTCTTTAATGTTCCCACCCCTTACCCCTTTGTCTCTACTGCCCTGCTTTTTTTTTTTTTTTTTTTTTTTTAACTTACATCCCTCTCCTCCACTTGGGTTCTCCCTACTCTACCTCACCCTGTGGGGGGGGGAAGCAGTTTCTGCCACCCCAATTCCTTACGTCACCCCCTCAGCTGGTGTAAATGTCCACAGAAGTAACACTTATACCATCCACTGAGGATTGTGGTCCATCCCATCCCACCCACTGGATGGATGCAGGCCATAACCCCTGTATAGGCCCTTATCCTGACATGTGGGTCCCCAAACCCCTCTTCTCTAAACCATTCCTTCAGCCCTTACCTCCCAGGCACAGACAGGCACCACCTCAACAAAAGCCACTGAGCATGCTACCTATCTAGAACCTCTCACCAGCAACCTAAACTCCCCCTGCACTAACCTAGTCCTGCCCTAGCTAGGTCGTTAGTCCCCAGGTGAACAATTACATCCAGCTCTCACTGCCATCCTGCTGCCCCAGTGATCCTCAGGATCCACTTCCCATCTCGCCAGGTCACGACACCATGTAGGCGCTTAACCTTCCCCCCCCCTTTCCTGTTCCAAAATATATCCCCCTCACAACTGAGTCCCTCAGCAGAGGCTGCTTCCTCCTCCTCTGGGGTCCTCTACCACCCTCAAGGTCTTCACTATGGAGGGTCCCCACATCCTCCCTGATCACCACCATGGGTGCCTCCTCCCGGCAGTCCTAACCCACCAGAGTGGCACAGGAATTAGGTAATGGCACCGGACGAGGAATGTGCTTCTGTCCCACCACCCCCACCCCTACCCTTCCAGAGTCTACACAGTCCAGTTGTTCCTCCCCCCCCCGGCATCCTCTGAGGTAATGGTGGCAGACCTGGTGGCCCCTGGGTGGGTAAGAGGTCCCCCAAGTCCTAGCCAACTCAGCCTGAAGTTTAGCGATATCCTCCCTCAACCCAGAGAGGTGAATGCAAACAAGGCAGCACCACAGTCTCCAGAAGGTCTCTCTGAAAACTGCTGCCCCACAGCCACTGCACTGCACCACTCCAACCAGTCTCAACTTCTAGTCTCCCTGTGTTGCCTAGAAATACTTGGTGCCCTTACCCCTCATAGAGTGTTTCTAGTTTTCTTTTTTGTTTGTTTCTATTTGTGATCCCCCATGCCTTGTTTAAATTCCTCCAGAGTCCTACCCTAAGAGAGTGTTGCTCCTGTTCTCAATTTTGGCTTACATTTTGGCCTCCCCTTCAGAGCTGTAACTGTTACATAGTAGTGAAGGGGTGCCTTATCTTACTCGACCGGCAGAATCCCCAGTTTTCTTGCCTCCTTCTGCAGACACCAGCCAATACCCAAGACGCTAGTCACCCATTCCACTCAACTCACTGGAACATGAACAGTACAACCACATTCCATGACCTTTAAACCAAGGTACAACGTTTCAGCTGACATGGAAATCCATGAAGAACAAGCCCTCAATATATACTATATAGACATGTCAGACATTTTTAAGTAATACATATGGCTTAATTTTAATGGACTCAGTTGTAATTTATATATTACAATGACAAGGTAAGGAAGTGGCCGGGAAGATAAGAGCAAAAAGGCTGGCATTCAAGAGGTACAAGGAAACACAGAAGGAGGAGGCAGGAAAGTGTATCTAGAAAAACAGAGGAGACAGGGAAAGCTGTCAGGAGCACAATGGTGCAAACAGAGAAAAAAATAGCCCTGGCAGTAACGAAAGGGGACAAGACATTTTTCAGGTATGTTAATGAAAGAAGAAAAACCAGGGGTGAGATTGTTAGGCTAAAAGGGGAAGGAGGGGACCCTGGAAAAAGTAACAATCCTGAATAAATATTTTTGTTCAGTATTCACAGAAGGGGAAGGTGAGGGACCTCAGTTAAGTGACAGGAGCATCGATGGAAGGGAGGTGGACTCCAGCCCATTTACTGAGGACAGAGTCCTAAAGGAACTCGCAAAACTGAAAGTGGGCAAGGCAAAGGGGCCGGACGGGGTGCATTCAAGGATATTAAAGGAGCTTACAGAGGTGCTCGCAGCACGACTGACAGCCCTGTTCAATAAATCGCTGGAAACAGGAGTGGTTCCTGAGTACAGGAGGGCAGATGTAGTCCTTCTCCATAAACATGGACACTGGTAGGAGGCTGACAGTTACAGGCCAGTCAGCCTGAGCTCGGTGGTGGGGAGATTAATGGAATCACTGCTAAAGGAAATGATTGTGGTACATCTTGAATTCAGTGGATTGCAGGATCCTAGGCAGCATGGATTCACAGCAGGAAGGTCATGTCAAACAAATCTGATAGATTTCTTTGACTGGGTGACCAGGGAATTAGATCAGGAAGGGGCGATGGATGTGGCCTGCCTAGATTTCAGCAAGGCCTTCGACACCGTTCCACTTAGGAGGCTTATAAATGTTAGGCAGCCTGAGAGTGGGTCCCAAGATGGTAAACTGGATCAGAAACTTGTTAAGGGATAGAACTTAGAGGGTGCTAGTAAACAAAGTTCATCCCGAGGAAAGAAGCATGACCAGTGGGGTACCAAGGATCAGTTCTAAGGCCAGTTCTCTTTAATGTCTTCATAAGCGACATTGCAGAAAGGTTGGAAGGGAAGGTATGCCTCATTGCAGACGATGCTAAGATCTGCAACATGGTTGACACTCCGAGGGCATGAAAAAAAATGAGAAGGGACCTAAGCAGGCTTGAGGAGTGCTCAAGAGTGTGGCAGCTAAGATTCAAAGTAAAGAAATGCAAAATTACACATTTGGGGCACAGATACCAAGTGGAGAAGTACATGATGGGGGCATACTGATGACCACCAAATAGGAAAGGGGCCTAGGAGTAATATCTGATGACCTAAAGGCGACCACGCATTGTGACAAGGCTGTGGGTAGAGCCAGTGGGATGCTGGGGTGCACAGGGAGAGTTATCACCAGCAGAAAAAAGGAGGTGGTGATACCATTGTACAAATCACTGGTAATACCACATCAGGAGTTTTGTGTCCAGTTCTGGAGGCCACATCTCCAGAATGACATAGAGTAGACAGCAACAACAATGGTGCTGGGTTTGCACCAAAAGTCATATAAGGAGAGACTAGAAAACCTCAATATGTATACCCTGGGAGAGTAGGGGGGGGGGGATATGACAGAGACCTTCAAATACTGTATGTCAAGGGCATAAATAAGGTACAAGAGGGTAGCATTTTTCAGAAAAAAAGATGTTCAAGAACAAGGGGTCATGATATGAAGTTGGAAGGGGTAGACTCAGGAGTAACATGAGGAAGTATTTTAGCAGAAAGGGTGGTGGGTGCATGGAACAGCCTCTCCGCAGCGGCGGGGGGGGGCAACAGTACCACTTTTTGCATAAATATTACATTGTCTAACTTTCCCTGTCCATTCGCCCCAACAGCTCTTTAACGGTAGCTGATTGAAAAAGTGTTGGTTGCTGTATACGTATAGCACCCGCGAGGCACTCCGTGGGTCCATACCCCCACCCCAGGCCATACAAGATTACTCCTCTGCTGTCAGTCCTTATAATGAACGGCAGATAGGTAGGTGTTGCCTGGGGAACAGAACCTCAGTCTCACTCGGCAGAGAATAACAGAGTAGGGGCGGGCGGCCAGGGGTCACCGTTTCTTGACAACACACCTCCATGGAGAAGAGCAGCAGATAGGCTTACCACCTTTTAAGAAGCCCAAAGTGGGACGTTTCTTACCGAAACATGATTTTTCGCAGGACAATATGTAATCTTGACTATGCATCAGACTTGTTTTCTCTAACTAATCAGAATTAAAATTAAATTTTATAGTTTTGTTTCTGGTGTTTTTCATTATTATAAGGTATTTTAGTTAAGCTATTATAGTTTTTTGCAACATTTAGAGGAAAACAAGACTTTTTTTGCTACTATAATGTCAGGACACGTAGTATTTTTCTGCAGGATACACCTGCCCAAATCAGGACTGTCCTGCGAAAACAGGAACAGGTGGTAACCCTAGCTAGCAGCCGGGAACAAGCATGACACCGGCACGGTCGGCAGAGGTCACCGGGAGAGAAGCTCCGGGTCGCCAGCCCCATACCCACTGACCATTCTCCCTCCGACTGCGCACACAGGTCTCATCTGCGCCCAGCCGGCCCTCTGCCCCCACCCCGCCTTCTTCGCACCCACTGCTTACCGCTGGCGCTCAGCCGCAGCCGGCCTCCCACCAGCCGAACCAAGGACGCCGCCATCTTCGCCGGAATGCAACGCCACTGACGTCACCGGGGAAAGGACAGGGCAACGGTCCGCCGACGTTTCCTTTCCGGGCGGACAGCGGCGCTAACCAGCGAGGTTCCGATTAGAGCAGAGCTACTCGGAGGCAGCGCGGCAGGTAAGCGGGTGGCAAGCCGAGTGTGAGGCCCAGCGGTAGCGGGAGGACCGAGCGATGGCACGGAGCCCCAGGGGCAGGAACGGGTTAAATGAAACTGAAAATATTTAGGAGGGAAGCTCGTCCTCTCTAGATCTCTAGGAGTCGGAACTGTGTTCCGCAGGATGGTAGAGTGTAGTTCAGTGCTGTAACGTGACAGAGAAGCAGGGAGAGACATATTTCATTTTATTTTTTGTTTATACTGGCGAACAAGATAAACTAGAAACTCACACGTGACCAGTTGTACAGAAGAAAAGAAATATAGTGTGAAAAGGGCACACATTGTTGCATAAGCCTATCATACACACTCGTGAGAGGAGGGAGAACCGAGTTCCTGTGGGTTTCTGGTCATTCTCCTCCTTGTGGAGAAGGGGGTAGGGGTAACAGGCCTGCAACAGGCTTTTTGAATTAACATTACCCGTCTTGAATTCAGGGTATAAGAACTTGCCACCAGAAAGCGGTTGAGATGCCGATGGCCCTCATGGTATTCCTCCACCCCCTTTCCAGCATTGGGAGAAGGGGGCCTCCATCAGTGTAGCACTCTGAACCATAACGTGGTTAAGGTGATTTCCCTCTCTCCAGTCCCAACGCCTTCTGCCCTGCATCGGGAGGAAGGGAATGTCTCTCACTGTATATTTTTTCCTAAACGCCTGTTGTCCATCATGTCAGGAAGATGGGAAGGTTGTCCCTCGCTGTAGCATTCTGAACCCCATCTGCCATCCAGAGGGATGGAAGAGATGAACTGAATGGGAGGCAGTATAGCATAGTGGATAAGAGCACTGAGCTGCAAACCTGAAGAACTGAATTTGAATCCCACGGTCACACTTGCATACTTTGTGACCATGAGCTAGTTACTTAACTTCCTGTGCTCGGAGGACGCACATGGAAACAAGCCTTGGCTTAGTGTGTCTTTCCTGGCCAAAAATTGTTAAAAAAAAATAAATTTTGAATTGCCATTTGAAATCTGTGACACCCCCCCCCCCACACACACACACACAAGAGAGGAAATGTAACATTCAGAGGCTGCAGTTTCATACATTTGACACAAGTGTGAGTCTAGAGAAAGGGGAACCTAGTAGCTGCACTACCGCACCAGCCGGGGGATATACTATGATATCCCTAAACTTGAGATCCTGAGTCTCAGGATCCCGGATTTAGCAGCCCAAAAATACACACTCCCGAATCAATCAAATATCCAACAATACAATGTCTGACATCTGATTGAAAAATACAAAATGCAATTCAGGGGGCTTTGCCCCACACCCCCAGTAACTAAAATAACTAACTCCAAGGGGGAGCAGACCTCAGAGTTAAAAAAAAAAAAAAAAAGTTACAGGGGTATAAAAACCAAATGGACGCAGCACAGAAAAGAACCCAGGCCTCCCATGGCACACTGGCCGAGCTGCCAGTGGTTTAACCCTCAACACCACCGGGGCAGCTCGGCCAGCCTCTGGATTCATCCAGTAGTTATAGACCATCAGCAGGGATAAGATAGCAAGCCATTACATCTGCTACCTTACCCCTGTAAACATCCATCAGATTTCTTACTGCCGGGATTCTCACTGTCCAGATACTGAACCTGTTGGGCAATACTGCCCGGGCAGGTATCATAAGGGTACTGCCAGGGAGTAGGTATAAGGTCCGTGGACTATAGTTCTGCAGAGGGTGGAGGCCACCTCCAGAGCTGTCCCATAAGGCCATGTACACACTTATGAGGTGGGTTTTAAACCATTCTTTACAATGGTTTAATTCTTACCATGTTAGTGCGGCCACATTGCTGCCTTAAGCCGGTTTTTGAAGTGTTTTTAAACCTGCATCATAAGCACACTCTGAAACCTCACAGAGCACCACATCAGGAGGGAGGGGTATCCCTCAGTGTTTCAATCTGAGTCCCCTCTGTACCACATCATGACATGGGGAGGGAGAGAGGAACATCCCTTGCTGTAACACTCCAAACCCCTTCTGTACCACACATCAGGGGGGAGGGACATCCATTGCTGTGTCACATGAACACCCCCCACAGCACATCAGGAAGGCGGGGAATCCCTCGCTGTATCACTCTGAACCCCCTCTGTACCACACCACATCATGACATGGGGAGGGAGGGAGGAACATCCCTTGCTGTAACACTCCAAACCCCTTTTGTACCACGCATCAGGAGGGAGGGACATCCATCGCAGTGTCACGTGAACACCCCCCTGCACCATAATAGGAGAGAGGGGCATCTACCGCTGTGTCACTTGAACACCCCCCGCAGCACATCAGGAAGGAGGAGGAGCATCCCTTGCTGTATCACTCTGAAACCCCTCTGTATGACATCAGGACATAGAGAGGGATGAACATTCTTTGCTGTAGCACTCCAAACTCCCTCTGTCCCAGACATAAGGAGGGAGGGACATCCCTTGCTGTATATTTCTGAATCCTGTCTGTCCTGCATTAGAATATTGGGAGGGGAGGAGGGAAATCTCTTGCTGTAGCAACCCAAACTCCATCTGTACCACATCAAAACATTCAGACGGTGGGAGGAGCATCTTTGCTGTATCACTCGGACCCCCCTCTGTACCACATCAGATGGGAGGGAGAAACATCCCTCACATTATCACTCTCAGCACCCCTCTGTAACGCACAACCACATCAGGTGGGAGGGATGGACATCCCTCACGTTTTCACTCCCAACATCCCACTGTACCACACATCAGGAGGGAGGGACATACCTCACTGTATCACTCCAAACACCCTCTGTACCACATCAGGAGGAAAGGAAGGAGGGACATCCCTTGCTATATCACTCCGAACCCCCACTGTACCACATCAAGAGGGAAGGAGGGACATCACTCGCTGTATCACTCTAAATCCCTCCTGTACCACACATCAGAAGGGAATGATGGACCTACCTCACTGTATCACACCAGACCCCCACTGTATCACATTAGGAGGAAGGGAAATCCCATGCTGTATCACTCAGAACCTTCTCTGCACCACATCAGGAGGAAGGGCACTCGCTCGCTGTATCACTCTAAACCCCTTCTGTACTACACATCAGGAGAGAGGAACATCCCTTGCTTTGTCACTCCATACCCTCTCTGTGTCTCATCAGGAAGAAGGGATATTACCTGCCGTATCATACCAACCCCCACTGTACCACACATCAGAAGGGCAGTGAGGGACTTCTCTTACTGTATCACTGTAAACCCTCTCTGTACCACATTAGGAGTAAGGAAGGGACATCCATCACTGTATTTCTCTGTACCCTCTCTGTACCATATCAGCAAAGAGGTAGGGACATCCCTCACTGTATCTCTCTTGATCTCCCTCTGTAGCACACAGCAGGAGTGAGGGACATACCTGGCTGTATTATTCCCTACACCCTCTGTACCACACATCAGGAGGGAGAGACAGCCCTCGCTGTATAACTTCAAACTCTCTCTGTACCACATTAGGAGGGAGGGGCATCCCCTTCTGTACTACTCCAAACCCCCTCTATACTACATCAGGAGGGAGAGGGTGACATCCTTTACTATATCACTCTGAACCAATCTTTACCACACATCAGGAAGGGAAGGGACATCCCATTCTGTATCACACCAGACCCCCTCTGTACCAGGTTAGGAGGGAGGGACATCCCTCGATGTATCATTCAAAACCCCCTCTGTGTCCCTCGCTGTCTCTCTCATCTCTCAAAACCCCTCTGTACCACATCAGGAGAGAGGGACATCCTTACTGAATCATTCCCACCCCCCTCAGTACTACACATCAGGAGGGTGGCAGGGACATCCTTCACTGTATTACTCTGAACCTCCCTCTGTACCACACATTGGGAGGGATGGAGGGGCATCCTTGCTGTATCGCTTCAAACCCCCTTTGCACCACATCCAATTTCCTCTTCCCCCTTCCAGTCTGGCTTTCAGAAGCAAAATTCCATTATCTTCTCCTTGTGTCTCACTGATTCTGTCATTTCTAGGATGGATCGGAGGCACATAATGGCTGCCATTTTCATCAGTCTGGCCAAAGCCCTCCAGTCAGTGTCCCACCCACTGCTCCTGGACAAACAGTTTTGCTGGCCTGTCCGCTCCCTCTATCAACTGGTGCCACTCTTACCTCATGGGCCATCTGAAGTCGGTACAGGTCAGTAGCACCTTATTAACTGCCACTTCCCATACATGCTGGGGTCCCTCAGGGCTCTATTTTGAGTCCCATCCTCTTCTCAATTTTTTCTTAACAGCCGCCCCTGCCTGCTTCAGCTTGCATATACACATGTATGTAGATTACACTGTTCTCTACACTTCCGGCCCCTCCACTGCTGCCATGGATGGTCTGCCCAAACAAGACTTCTGCAATGTTCTGCACGGGTTCCACTCCAGTCAGTTCCAGATCAACACAAAGAAAACAGTGGCTGTGACCTTTGATACCAACGAGAAATTGACCAGGCTCCCCATTTTGCCTGTCTTCTTCACATTAGATGGCAACCCCCACAAAGTGGCCCAGTTCTTCATGTACTTTGGTGTGCGGCTTGACAGCAAGTATGACTTCTCTGGGCACGTTGATCCATCCTTGCCAAGATCCGCCCAAAGCTTGGTGCCTTGTACTGCAGTAAAGACTGTTTGTCTCTGCAGGTCCACCAGGAGCTTATTTACCAAAATGATGCTTTCAGTCTACGACTATGTGGATGTGGTTTATGGCACTTCCCCCTCCACGTCCCTCGCCAAACTGGACACCCTTTGCAACTCCTTCTGCTGCTTTGCTACCAACTCCCTCCCAGTACTCATTACTGCTCACTTTATTCTTTCTTATCCATTCTTCCCTTCCTTCCATCACCAGATCCACTGTGCTCCCTCATTTCCAAATACTGGTGTGGGTCCCTTCCCTCCTACATTTCCTCACCCCTCTCCATTACCCCCACCTCCTGCTCCCTCCGCTCACAGGATCATCAGACTTTCTCCATTCCCTATCCCCACTCCTCTGCTGGGCAGACAGCCTTCTCCTATTGGGCAAGCTGGAGGAATGCATAGGGAATGACATCAGTTTAAATTGAGGGTGATGGGGAGGCAGCAGGGTGCACAGCACCCTTAGTCATCAGAGGGAGGGGGCTGATAGCCTTCCTCCAGTCAGGACAATCTAGGGAGGAGGTGGATGAGAAGGGTGGAAGTTGGGGGGGGTGCAAGTGCACGAGGAGGGTGATATAGGCCCAATCAAGATGAAGGGAGGTCCTAAGTCAAGGTGGAATGTGGTGTCTCTGAATACCAGAAGCCTGGGAAACAAGATGGCAGACTTGAAGCCACTGGTGGCAGAGGGAGAGGTACACATAGTGGCCATCACAGAGACATGGGCTACACTAAACCACGACTTGGCCCTCACAGTTCCAGGGTGTAAACTATATAGGAAGGATAGGAGGTGGGGAAGGGGGTGGAGTGGCTTTGTCCATAAAGGACAGGATAAATTGTACCAGAGAGGAAGCCACAGAGGGTAAAACTGAAGCACTGTAGATATAGGCACAGTCCTCTAGGGGGGAAGAAACTAAGGATATGGGTGGTTTACATGCCATCTCCTCAGGAAGAGGAATTGGACCGGTTACTAGGATCTCAAGTCACCAAAATTGCCAGTAAAATGGAGGTAGTAATGGGTATGTCAGTATACCTTGGGTGGACTGGAAAATCCTGGCTACTTCCTGCACTAGGGAACAAGTACTCCTGGATACATTTCAGAGTGGCTTCCTGGCCAGGGTGTCTTGGAACACACTTGGAAGAGAGCTGTGTACTGGACCTGGTCCTGCCCAGCTGCGGGCATGTTCAGGATGTGACAGTTGAAGAGCCTCTTGCAGGTAGTGATAACCATGCGGTGTGGTTCCACCTGGACATTGGCAGGGGGTTGGTCAGGACCAGGTCAGGAGTGTTGGACTTTAGGAGTACTGACTTTGGTAGGATGGGAGAAATTCTAGTAGGTCACCTGACTGGGATCAGAAGGGAAATAGATGTAGAGTGGAAATGGGCAATAATAAAGGAGGGACTGATGGAAGCCACTAGCGAGTGTGCTAAAATCAAAAGTAAGAAAAGCCAAAAAGCCCAGCTATTCAGAAAGAAGGTGACAGAAGCTGTTGGTGACAAGAGGGCAACCTTCTGGAAGTACACATGTACTCTGAAGAGCATGTGGTGGATTAGTCTTCTAAGTCAGGAGAGGCGAGCAGAGTGGTTAGAGTGGTGATGACTGAAAAGGAAGTGCAGCTAGCACAGGGGGTAAATGGGAGAAGGCCTTTTTCCAGTATATTGTATAAAAGAGAAAAGGAACATCAAGGATAAAATACTCCAATTATAAATGGAAGGTGGTGTGTCAGACAGTAGTGAAGAGAAAACAGAGGTACTTAACAAGTACTTCTGTCTAGTCTTCACTAGAGAGACGGACAGGCTATTACCACAAGGGAGTGGGCAGGGAGTCGCGGACATCATCATTCATGCTTTCAGTGTACTAAAGTGCCTAAGGGCCCTGAAGGTAGATAAATCTCCAGGGCCAGATGGCATGCACCCAAGGGTCCTAAGCGAACTGGCGGAGGCCCTGGCAGACCTGTTTAATACCTCTCTAGAGTTGGGGATCATGTCCTGGGATTGGAAAACTGCACACGTGGTGCCTTTCCACAAAAGAGGGCAGAAGGATGAACCATGGAATTACAGGCCAGTCAGCCTGACTTCAGTGCTAGGCAAGCTGATGGAGTCCATCCTGAAAGAGAGATTGGTGAGATTTCTGGAGGGTAATGGGTTCTAGAATGTGAGGCAGCATGGGTTTGTGTCTGGGAGGTCCTGGCAGAGTAGCCTAATTGACTTCTTCGACTGGGTCACCAGGGCAGTGGACAAGGACTGGGTAACCAGGGCAGTGGACAAGGGCGAAGCAGTTGATATCCTAGACCTGGACTTCAGGAAAGTCTTTGACTCTGTACCTCACAGTAGACTGGTCAGGAAGCTAGAACACCTAGCCTAGGGGTGGGGTCTAAGCTGGTTGGGTGGATCAGAAGTTGGCTACAGGGCAGAAGCCAAAAGAGAGGGTTGGGTTCTCAGAAGCTAGGCCCATGACCACTGGCGTCCCACAGGGATCTGTACTTGGCCAAGTGTTGTTTAACATTCGTAGCTAAGTAAGTAAGCTTTTATTTATACAGTGCCCAATCCCGAAGGCTCTGGGTGCTTTACACAGAAGTGCAAGGACATACACATTTATATTTTACAAACAAGAGTACAAGAGTCACTAATTATCAAACAATTAAAATCAAAATAAGTAAATAGCAATAAAATCAATACTATGGTTAATTAAAAAAGGTTTTATTAAAAAGTTTTGCCTTAAGACCCCTTTTAAAAGCTTCCACCGATGGGACCTCTTTCAGAGATCTGGGAGCAAGTTCCAGAGAGCTGGGCTGACCACCTCAAATGCTCTATCTCCTGAGGGTTTTCAGCCTGGCCCTTGGAACTGCTAGGAGGCCCTTGGTGGAGGAGTGGAGTGAGCACACCAGGATGGCAGGGGATAGGAGATCACGCAGGTAGCCAGGGCCGGATCCATATGGGGCTTTATAGGTGAGCAAGCCCACCCTGAAGATGATCCTCCATCTGACAGGCAGCCAGTGCCGATCACGCAGGACCAATGTCACATGACCACACCTAGGAAAACCCGTCAGCAACCTGGCCACTGCGTTCTGCACCAGCTGCAGTCGACGGAAGTTCCCTCTACTGACCCCACAGTAAAGAGCATTACAGTAGTCTAGCCTTGACGACAAAGGAGTGTACCAGTGCAGGTGGGTGACCAGGTGGAACTAGAGGTTTAATCTGGGCGATATTCCTTAAGTGGTAGAAACCACTCTGGATGATGGCCAACACCTGAGACTCAAGTGTCAAACCGTCGTTCATGATGACACCCAGATTTCTCACCCAAGTGGTAGCCACCAATGCAGTAGGGCCAAGGAACAACCCCGTTTCTAACTCCATGGCACCACATCACGCCGGTGACAAGGCTAAATCACCAGTACCTCTGTCTCGTCGGGGTTTAGTCGCAGCCAGTTAGAGGACATCCAGTCTTGGCTCTCGGTCAGGCATTTATTTAGCTCTTCTACGGTGTTATTTGTCCTGGCAGCAAAAGACATGTATACACCTGGGTATCATCTGCATAGCAGTGAAATCCCAGACTATAATGTCTAATGAACTCACCAGGGGTAGCATGTACACCGCGAATAACATCGGCAACAGGATCAGGCCTTGAGGAACTCCACAGGGCAGGGGTTTCGGGCAGGAGGAGAAATTCCCCATCACTACCCGTTGTGTCCTGCCCATGAGATTGGACTCAAACCAGTTGATGACAGTACCGGTAAGTCCACAATACTCTCTAAGGTGATCTAGAAGCACAGTGTGGTCCACGGTATCAAATGCCAAGGAAAGATCTAGTTGAATGAGAATTGACCAGTTTCCTTTATCTCTCGCCCTGATGAGGTAATTTTGCACCCTGACCAATGCCTTTTCAGTGCTGTGCCATGCCCTAAACCCAGACTGGAATGGCTTGTTGATGTCAAAGGCCGCGAGGTGTGCCTCAAGCTGCAGAGCCACCACTTTCTCAACAACCCTTCCCAAAAATGGGAGGTTGGAGATACAGTAGGTTGATAATTCGCCAAGATGTTAGGGTCAAGAGATGGTTTCTTCAAAAGGGGCCTCACCAACGCTTCCTTTAAAGCGTCAGGGAAGAACCCCTCTGAGAGCGAACACTGGACCATCTCCTCGAACACTGGACTAATGGAGTCAGCACATCCCATTAGGAGACCAGTTGGACCTGGGTCCAGTTCACAAAAGATGGGCTGCATCTTCGAGATTACCTCAGTGACCTCTGCCACCCCCACCGGCCGAAGCTCCCCTACACACAATGAGTGCCTTTACCCACACAAGGCCCACCATTGCAGGGCTAAATCCTGGACAGATAGAGGACACCCTGTCAGAGAAAAACTGAGCAAACTCCTCGCACAAAGCGACTGAAAATGCTCTTTTCGACTTCAGACAGGCAGGATGAAGTAACCTTTCTACAGTTCAAAAGAGCTGAGCTGGTCGGTTCCGCCCTGCAGCAGTCTTCCCGGATAGGAACTCTGCCTTCTTATGGTTGATTGCCCTTTGATATTCACTGTAGTGAAATCTCAAAGTCAGTTTATCCTCCTCAGAACAGGTCCTGCTCCAACTTCCGACCCTTGGTCTTCATCACCTTGAGAGCCTCATCAAACAACGGGGGTCTCAAGCAAGAAGCCCTGGGTCGTATACAGATCAGTGCAATGGCATCGAGCGCATTGGAAAAAGCACTATTATAGACTGTCACTGCTTTGCTCATGCTGACTGCACATGCAGTACTAAAAGCAGAAAAGTCCACTACCGCCAGTAGTCCCTCTGGGGACAATCCCCTAAATGGGTAATAGTGGACCATCTCCACAGGGGAAGGACTATTGGGGGGGGGGTCCTAAACGAGAACTCCATCATGCAATGATCAGACCACACGACATGATCAATCCTGAGATCCGTGACCTCGAGCCCCAGTGAGAATACCGAGTTTATGGCATGGCCGTGGTGATGAGTCGCAGAAGCAACAACTTGTGAGAAACATAGAAGTTGACGGCAGATGAGGACCGCAAGGCTCATTCAGTCTGCCCATTTCTTTTTCTACCTTATGAATGTGCTATCAGCCTTTGCTCTGTAAATGGCCTATCTATTCATACTCCTCTGTATTGCTCCCTTATGCCTATCCCATGCCTGTTTGAAGCCCTGCACTAGTTTATCCAGATCTCTTCTCATTCTGCCCACCCCATCTGGATCATCTACTCTGTTGCAGATCTTGGTGTCATCTGCAAACAGACAAACCTTACTCTCCAGTCCATCTGAAATGTCACTGATGAAGATATTGAAGAGGACTGGCCCCAGGACAGGTGAGAGGCCCAGAGATGTCAGTAACTGGAGGAAGTCTTGGCCAAAATGCGAGAGTTTGTCATCAATGCAGGCATTAAAGCCACCCAGACTCGACCATCTGGGCAACTCCCAACACACTGTCGGCGACGACATCCACGACATCCTGTAGGAATTCTCTTGCCCAGGAGGACAATGCGTAAGAATCCTTTAACCTGCACCTGGACCCCCATGCACAAACACACATTCAAATGATGAGGTAGAGCCCACTGGGTGCACAGAGGAGTTTAAGCTGGATCTAAAGCAGATGGCCACACCCCCATACCCACATTCCCTCCTCGGGCAGTGCACTACAGAATATCTGTCCGGGACCGATGCCTCCAGAACTGGCCTTGCATCATCTCCCAGCCAGGTTTCTGTAATGCATGCCAGATCAACCGAGGAAATCAAGTCCGCCATAACTGTGGTATTGTTCCTCGTCGATCTGGCAGTGTATAGCACTGCCTGAAGGGGAGCGGTAGAGACTGAAGGCCCACCGGCTGCCTGCCTACTTGGTCTGGTAGGAACCCTGGGGATGGGCACTAAACACGTCTGGCCTCTCTCCAGGCCCCATCTCACCTCAGAGCGCCTCCTGCCCCTGTGACATCGTGGATGGGATTAGGGGTGAGATATGCCTATTTGCAGGTAACACAAAGCTTTGTGGGAGGGTGGACATGGAGAAAGTGAGACCGGAACTCTGGGAAGACCTGGCTAGGCTAGAGAAATGGTCTGGCATTTGTCAGCTGGAGTTCAGCACTAAAAATATAAAGTTATGCACTTGGGGGTTAAAACCTAGGAACCAAATACTGGTTGGGTTTTGTGCACATTACCAGGTCAGTGGAGGAAACGGACCTGCATGTAATTATCAAGAGTGACCTGAAACACTCAGCACAGTGCAGGAAGGCTGCAGCCAGAGCAAATCAGATGCTGGGCTGTACAGCCAGGGTAATCACCAGTAGGAAGGCTGAGGTCATTTTGCCACTGTACAGGTCTCAAGTGAGACCATACCTGGAGCACAGTGTGCAGTACTGGTGCCCTTATCTCAAGAGGGATTTCAGTTTGATGAAAGTGGTCCAGAGAAAGACAGCAAAGATGATGCAAGGCAACACCTACGAGGAGAGGCTTAGTGGACTCGTATGTATTCTCTTGAGGACAGAAAGGCGAGGGGGACATGATTGAGACCATAAAGTACCTTAAGGGTATAAATAGGATGGGCACCCAGGGCCTCTTCAGCCTTAGTGGAAACAAGACCACTAGGGGTAACAGCCTGAAACTGGTGTGGTGAAGGTTCAGAAGGGGGGTGACAAGGCACCTTTTCACCAAGAGGGTAGTGGCTAAACGGAATGAGTTGTCAGAGGAGGTGGTATCCCTAAAAAATGGTGGACAGCTTCAAGAAGGGTTGGGATAGGTTGAGGGGGAGGTAGTATTTGACAGGGGTCAAGGGGGATATTTATTTATTTAGTTTTTGTTAACCAGCTGGGTGCACTAGCTGTAGAAATGACTATTTTCAGCCACGACCTGGGAGGTTACAAAGTAGCATTACAGAATACAAAACAAGGTATTGACAACAAAATACAAAACAGGCATAATTCAATAGAAACAATGAGATAAACATTAGATTAACAGGTGGTAAAGGGTATACATAGCAAGTTCAAATACAATTGAAACATAGCAGGGATGGCCAGCATGGAACAAAAATAATACAGTGGGGAGAAAATAACATATGGCAGGAAATAGACCAGTATGGGCCAAAATAATATGGTGAGGATAAAATAAAACATATGGCAGGTATAATCAAAGAGGAAACCATATCATACAGAGATAAATCACAAAGTCATTACAATAAGAGCATTTATATAATAGGGGTGAAAAATGAGTGTGATAAAAACATGTATCTTCACCAGAGTGAGATAAATTTAAGGGCTGAAATTTATCTCATGGCTCAGAGTGCGATGACTCACTGCTGCCTGCAGCTAACTTAATTACCATGGCAAAACATCCTCACCTGCTTCCCACACTCTCTTACTCCCAGCTCATTATTGTGATATTCTTAGACGACTGCAGCCAAAATTCTAAAACACACAACTTCACAAAACGGTTTCTTTCTCACTGGTGCCTGAAAATAACTTAGGCCCTGTCCACACTACGCCTCTGTAACGTTACAGAGTGCTCAAACCGTTACTGCAACGGTTTGCATTTACACCTGTAATGTTACAGAAGGCATTTTCATAACCATTGTTGAAACCACATATGAGGTGGTTTCAACAACGGTTATGAAACTGGTCCCGCCTCGGTAACGTTATCGGGCGATAGTGTGTGGATCGGGTGGTAACAGTCCTTGCAGGGTCTGTGTAGTGCAGCACCAGCTGCATTGTGAGATTGGGCCCGCAGTAACGGCCTCCTGTTCCCGAGATGTGGACTGGCAGTACCGTCACTGCTGCAGTGTGGACACACTGTACCGCTCCCCAGCTGTAACGGTTTCTGTCCTTACGGGGTCTGAGCGGTGTAGTGTGGACAGGGCCTTACTTAGCATTGCAAAACACACTCAGCTTTTCCCACAGACTTTGTAACACTGCCAGCACATTCAGAAAATGTCACACACAGAAACAGCAACAGACCACAGAAAATCATAGCAATACTTCTGAAACTCGTACCCCTATTGTATAAATCGAACACGTGATGGGCAGATCGTGTTTTATGGAAAATATCTTCCCTCCTGCATCGTGAGCTCTGGATACTCTCACTTGTGCCTTCAGCACTCGTGAGTTTCCAGAGCTCACTCTGCAGGAGTGAAGATATTTTCCATATCACACTCCTACCCATCATGTATCCCCTATTTAGGAGCATAATTACAGGGACAGAGAGATATAGGGCAGTTCCTGCTGTAAACGCATTGGGAACTACACATTTGAGCAGACTAGATAGACCGTAAGGCCTTTATCTGCTGGCACATTTGTATGTTTGTACTGCCTTCCCACATTCTGGAGCCAGCACCCCACAGATATCTGCCTCCTGTGACTCCCACAGGTTTCAACCGAAGCCGCTTCCCCCACCCTCCTGTTTTCCCTCTCCCTGAGGCTCCTTTTCCATTGCCATCTCACCCCGGTGTGTCTGGCGGGTCGGTTAATTGATTGTACTACTAATTGTTTGTGTTTTGTACTGCTGCTTTGCCTGCACCTGTATCTGTTTTCGCCATGTTACTCTGATCATACTTTATTGTAACTGTGAAATGTGGCTGTGTATTGTTTTTTTTTTATCCCATATCCCGTTCCCCGGGTCACACATGTAAATGAGTTTTCTCAGTGTGCCTCTTACGGTCACCAATTTTCAAACAAATAAAAACTAAATAAACAAACATT
The DNA here is from genome assembly GCA_016271365.2 of Neoceratodus forsteri. NCBI lineage: Eukaryota > Metazoa > Chordata > Ceratodontiformes > Ceratodontidae > Neoceratodus > Neoceratodus forsteri. Next base: position 1,131,876,186 of record CM028133.1, on the reverse strand, counting down.
AGGAAGAAAGGAGAGAGCAGGACCTTCTGTATCAGAGGTGTGTAAAGCCCCTGTGCACCACTTCAGGAAGGAAAGAGAGCAGCTCCTTCTGTGTAGGTTATGCTTGCTTCCTGGGAACAAAATGCTTACCAGGCACTTTATACATAATGTTAGGGTGTCATGTTCAACTCACCTCAGAACCACTGGTGGCATTGTTTGTTCCGTAAACTGTCCCATCCACTGATTGGTGGGACAAAAGGTGTGTGTCTCAGCTAGATGCCCACCCACTGATGAAGTTCTACATAAGCGAAGTGATGGGGCACCTAGCCAGTGCATCAGTATGAGGCATTTCTGGCTACTGCATTTCTGTGCAGCACGGACCTGTGATCTGTTTTAGAATAAATTCCATCTGCAACTGTGAATGTGTTTCATGGTGTTTTGTGCACCAGAGTGAACCGTGGTCTAGCTGTTTGGTCCTTTCTTGCCTTTCTTATCCAAGCAAACACTGCCCCCCCCCCCCACACACACACACACACACACACGCACACACATGGACAACACTAGTATGGGATTCCAGCACTCGTGCTCCAACCTAGGACTTACGGGTGGCAGCAAACTGGCCAGCCCATCTCAGTATTTTTTATGTTTTATCACAATATCTCTTCCTTTTATAGTTCTGTGTAATATTAGCGACTCTGGAACGGCAAGTCCAGATTTGCGAAGCAATGTTGGTGGCGACTCCTTTTTGGGTTTTTTTTTTGGGAGGCTGTGCCCTCCTCCCATTGCAGGTGTCTTGCCCCCGCATCCCTCTTACTTAATAACCAACCCGAGGTCGAGCACTGGGACATATGTTGCTGTTCCATCCTCACCGCTATTCCTCACCAATAGTGGCACTCTGTTCTGGAGTTGCAAATTACGTGTCACCCCTGTGATGCAGGGATTTGATTGCTTATTAACTCCAGCTCCCCAAGTACAATTGTCTGAGTGCTTCTGCGTCTCTGTCATCTTAGTCCCCTAAATACTGTTGTAGAGTTCCACCTGCTGCAGATGATAACCCTGACCTCTCAGATCTAAAGGTGATTGTTTCTCCCCCCCCCCCCAACTTTGCCAGTTTAGCCACTGCAGGTAATGATTTAGAATTTCTTAAGGTCTTTTTCCATCTCTACCTGTCTTTTGTCCTGTCCCATCTCAGCTGCTAATGACGATGGCTGAGGGTCATTTTTCTGGTCTGGGGCAGATTTTCAGATTGAGTTCCTCCCAAGTATAAACTGGGACAGTCGCCAGATGAGTTATTGTAGATCCATTCCTTGAAATTAGCCTGTATTCTCCTAGCTTACCACCTGGTTGCCTTCTGATGAGAACCATTAGCCGTAGGAGAGGTAAAATCTGCATTGGTCTTTTCCCATGAGAATTTGTAAATGTATCCTTCAGGTTTCCATGCTGAATTCCTAGAGATTCAAAAAGTGCCTAGTCTAAATCCTCAGTTCCTCTTTCTTTACCAATTCTGGTGATAGAGCCTTCCTGGATGGCCAGGTCTGTGGCCCCGAGCAGCTACGTACCCTCTCAGAATTCTGGGAACCAGGTCCTTGCCCATATATTGGATGACTGGAGCTGAGGGTTAAAGAAGAGTAAAAGAGTATCTTTGTAGACGCTCTGTTCCTGGGGGAGTGCTTGGTGCGCCCCACACCTAAAATGACTCACACTGGTGGCCTGATGGTGGTGTGATTGGTAGTGTGGGTGGCCTCAGGCTGCCGGGCATTCCCTCTGAATGCCGCAATGTTCTTGCCCATTTGGGAAGAGGTAGAGATGGGAGAGAAAAGTGGAAATACAGGAACTCTGATATGTTGGATGTTGGTTCTCACATCCCCCTATGCCACCTGACGCCTACATGTGCTGCTGACCCCCCCACCACCACCACCACCACACAAACGTACACACTTCACTGACCGAAATTCCGAGTGTTTTTCACTAATGGCAGAAAGGGGGCCCTATGGTAAGAACTGTCAGAAATCAAGAGATGGTGGAGAGACCAGAGTTTGTCTGGTGGTGGAGTCTTGGAAGATGAGTGGTGAGTCCAGCGGCATTGGGGGAGTGTTTTCCAGCTCTTGCCAAATAACTTTACACCGAAGTTTACAGAAATATTTTTAATTTTGGAGGGGGGGTTTATGGGGGGTATATGCATATTGATTTTTAAACAAAATCACCAAAAATACGTCTTGTTCACACACCGCCTAATATCTTGGTAGGCCACTAAACCAACAAAGCCGTTTTGATCTGTAGACTAATTTTGTGATCCAGTAGGGATAGTTTGTTTTTCTGATATTGGTAGCCCACCATAAAAAAAAAAAAAAGGCGCAGCTTACTACTACTGGGCTTCCACATGTGTCAGTTGTGTCTTTGTCTCACATTGTCTCAGGCTGTTTCTTCTTAGTTCACAGGTTATAAAATCACATTGAGAACATCTCGCCAGAGAAGCCGGAGGCCTTCTGGATTTCGTTTGTTTTCTGGATTGGCTTTGGTGACATGGAGTCAGTCAAGGAGCCTGGAGTCTCGAATGTGGGGGAACCTACTGAAGAGAACTATTTTGTGAACTACACTTTCACCGATCGCTCCCACTCTTCCCGGGTGGTACAGAGTATCATGAAATTGTGCCTTGAAGATGAGCTGTTCGCGGATGTCACAATTTCAGTGGAGGGGCGAGAATTCCAACTGCACCGATTAGTCCTGTCGGCACAGAGCTGTTTCTTTCGCTCCATGTTCACCTCTAATTTGAAGGAGGCCCATAATAGGATGATTGAACTGAAGGACGTGAGTGCAGCCGTATTCCAGCTCCTGGTGGATTACATTTACCATGGGACAGTGAAGCTGAGGGTGGATCATTTACAGGAGATGTATGAAGTGTCTGACATGTACCAGCTGACGGCACTGTTTGAGGAGTGCTCTCGCTTTCTTGCTAGAACTGTCGATGTGAAGAACTGCCTGCAGATCTTATTCCTGGCCGACCAGCACAGTGATCAGGAGCTTTATACTGCTGCCAAACATTGCGCCAAGACGCATCTCTCACAACTGCTGGAGACAGAGGAGTATCTGAACCTGCCTGTTAGATTGCTTACCGACATCATCAAAGGTTTGTAGAGCAGCGGCCAGCTGAGAATGCTCTTGGGAGCTGAGGGCAGGTGGCAAAGTTTCTCCAGTTCCTCCATCCTCAGGCCACCCCAGCAGGTAGTGCAGTTTCTCCCGCTCCTACGTACTGTGGCCACCCCAGTAGGTGGTAGAGTTTCTCCCAGTCCTGCATACTCTGGCTGCCCAGCAGGTGGCGGAGTTTCTCCCGCTCCTGCATACTCTGGCTGCCCCAGCAGGTGGTGTAGTTTCTTCCACTCCCCCATACTCTGGCCACCCCAGCAGATGGCACAGTTTCTCCCACTTCTCCATGCTCTGACACCCTAGCAGGTGGTGCAGTTTCTCCCACTCTTCCATACTGTGGTGCCCCAGCAAGTGGCACAGTTTCTCCCACTCCTCCATACTCTGGCCACCCCAGAAGGTGGCACAGTTTCTCCCACGCCTCCATACTCCGGTGCATCAGCAAGTGGCACAGTTTCTCTCAGTCCTCCAAACTCTGGCCATCCCAGCAGGTGGCACAGTTTCTCTCACTCCTCCATACTCTGGTGACTCAGCAACTGGCGCAGTTTCTCTTAGTCCTCCATACTCTGGCCATCCCAGCAGGTGGTGCAGTTTCTCCTGCGCCTCCATACTTTGACTGCCCCCGCAGGTGGCACACTTTCTCCCACTCCTTCCCCATACTTTTGTTCCCCCAGCAAGTGGAGCACTTTCTCCACCGTACACTGGCGCCCCAGCAGTTTCTCCCACTCCTCCATACTCTGGTGCCTCCGCAAATGGCACAGTTTCTCTTAGTCCTCCATACTCTGGCCATCCCAGCAGGTGGTGCAGTTTCTCGCACCTCCATACTTTGACTGCCCCTGTAGGTGGCACACTTTCTCCCACTCCTTCGCCATACTTTGGTTCCCCCAGCAAGTGGCACACTTTCTGCACTGTACACTGGTGCCCCAGCAAGTGGCAAAGTTTCTCCTGTTTCTCCATACTCTGGCCATCCCACAGGTGGCATTGTTTCTCTTGCTTCTCCCTACTCTGGCCACCCCAGCAGACGGCACAATTTTCTACCGCTCCACCATACTCTGGCCACCCCTGCAGATGGCACAGTTTCTCCCACTCCTCCTTACTCTGGTACCCCAGCAGATGGCACAGTTTCTTCCGCTCCTCCTATACTCTCACCGCCCCAGCAGGTGATGCAGTTTCTCCCGCTCCTCCATGCTCTGGCTGCCCCAGCAGGTGGCACAGTTTCTCCTGCTACTCCATACTCTGGTACCCCAGCAGATGTCACAGTTTCTCCCTCTCCTCCATACTCTGGCCACCCCAGCAGATGTCACAGTTTCTCCCGCTCCTCCATACTCTGGTACTCCAGCAGATGGCACAGTTTCTCCCGCTCCTCCATACTCTGGCCACCCCAGCAGGTGGCACAGTTTCTCCTGCTACTCCATACTCTAGTACTTCAGCAGATGTCACAGTTTCTCCCTCTCCTCCATACTCTGGCCACCCCAGCAGATGGCACAGTTTCTCCTGCTACTCCATACTCTGGTACCCCAGCAGATGGCACAGTTTCTCCGCGTCCTCCATACTCTGGCCACCCCAGCAGATGTGTCACAGTTTCTTCCGCTCCTCCATACTCTGGTACTCCAGCAGATGTCACAGTTTCTCCCGCTCCTCCATACTCTAGCCACCCCAGCAGATGTCACAGTTTCTGCCGCTCCTCCATACTCTGGCCACCCCAGCAGATGTCACAGTTTCTCCCGCTCCTCCATACTCTGGCCACCCCAGCAGGTGGCACAGTTTCTCCTGCTACTCCATACTCTGATACTTCAGCAGATGTCACAGTTTCTCCTGCTCCTCCATACTCTGGCCACCCCAGCAGATGGCACAGTTTCTTCCGCTCCACCATACTCTGGTACCCCAGCAGATGGCACAGTTTCTCCCACTCCTCCATACTCTGGTACCCTAGCAGGTGATGCAGTTTCTCCCGCTCCTCCATACTCTGGCCACCCCAGCAGGTGGCACAGTTTCTCCTGCTACTCCATTCTCTGGTACTTCAACAGATGTCACAGTTTCTCCCGCTCCTCCATACTCTGACCACCCCAGCAGATGGCACAGTTTCTCCCGCTCCTCCATACTCTAGTACCCCAGCAGATGGCACAGTTTCCTCTGCTCCTCCTATACTCTCGCCGCCCCAGCAGGTGATGCAGTTTCTCCTGCTCCTCCATACTCTGGCTGCCCCAACAGGTGGCACAGTTTCTCCTGCTACCCCATACTCTGGTACTCCAGCAGATGTCACAGTTTCTCCCACTCCTCCATACTCTGGCCACCCCAGCAGATGGCACAGTTTCTCCCGCTCCTCCATACTTTGGCTGCTCCAGCAGGTGGCACAGTTTCTCCTGCTCCGCCATGCTCTGGCTGTCCCTGCAGATGGCACAGTTTCTCCCACTTCTTCATACTCTTACTGACCCAGCAGGTGGCGCAGTTTCTTCCACTCCTCCATACTCTGGCTTCCCCAACAGGTGGCGTAGTTTTTTCCCAAACCTCCATACTCTGGCCACCCCCAGCAGGTGGCACAATTTTTGGCACAGTTTTCTCCTGCTCCTCCATACTGTGGCGCCCCATCGGGTGGCATAACTTTCTCCCACCCCTCCATACGCTGGCCATCCCAGCAGATGGTGCAGTTTCTCCAGCTCCTCCATACTGTGGTGCCCCAGGAAGTGGCAGAGTTTCTCCCTCTCCTTCATACACTGGCTGCCCCAACAGGTTGAGCAGTTTTCCCCACTCCTCCATACCCCTGCAGATGGCGCAGTTTCTCCCGCACCTCCATACTCTAGCCACCACAGAAGGTGGTACGGTTTCTCCCACTCATCCATACTCTGGCCACCCCACCAGGTGATGCAGTTTCTCCTGCACCTCCATACTCTGGCCACCACAGAAGGTGGTGCGGTTTCTCCCGCTCCTCCACACACTGGCCACCCCAGCAGGTGGTGCAGTTTCTTCTGCTCCTCCATACTCTGGCCGCCACAGCAGGTGGTGCAGTTTCTCCCACTCATCCATACTGTGGCCGCCCCAGCAGGTGGCACAGTTTCTTCTGCTCCTCTATACTCTGGCCACCCATTACTATACACAGGATGAGTTTCTTTTCGTAAGTGCTGTTGCCTACTGGAGATGCTCTAGGTTCCACAGTAAATTAAGGGAGTGACTGCACAACCGATTTGGTGTCAAGGGGAGATGGATAACTCATGAGAGCAGGTATGCTTTTTCCTTGTTGGCGCCATTACACTGGAGCAAGAGATACTCCATTAAAATTGGTGTGCAGTGAGATTTACCAGCAAGGGGATAGGCTTTTTGTACTAAGGGTGAAACTCTAAATGATTTTCCAGAATCAAGGGAAACATTTCAAAATATATAATATTTAGACAATTCAGCTCATACTTCGTTTGTGTTGCATAACTGTATGTCTCATTCTTTAATTCTGAGGACATTTTTATTAAACAGGATCTCAGTCCTGCCAGATTGTATTTCATCCTCTTGTGATTCCCTCATACTTTTCTGTTTTTGCAGGCCCATCGGTGCATCGGTAGGGTTACTGCTAATGACACTGGCAATCTGGGTTCTGGAACAAGCCCCAGTAGTTGTGGGTCAGCTGGGACAGGGAGAAGGACTGAGCGTCCCAGATGAGACTTTCCTTATTGGGGATGGGAGAGTACCATCATTGTGGCTGAAGAGCCGATGGGAGGGCGGAACTCTGCTGATTTTGGGGCATCGCTGTGCTTGGCATATGCACAGTCCCTTGGTGTCCATGCACTAGGAGTTCCAAATGGTACAGGGAGAAACAGGGGAAAAAGACCCTGGACCCCACAGACAGAAGACCCCTTTATGCCAAGGACTGGGCAGCAGTGTGTTGGGGGGTATATCCCACCACCTCCATCCCTGCTGAGGCTGGACCCTGCCCTCTGAGGGACGTTCTTCCTGATCAAAAAGCATCAGCATGTTCAAGGGTAAATCCTCCCACCCCCATCTCCGCCTGAGCTGGGCCCTGCCTGTTGAGGAGCGTGCTTCCTGATAAAGCAACAGTGTGTTCGTGGGTATATCCCCCACCACTGTCCCCACCTGTCAGGGTTCTGAACACTGAGGTGATGCTTGCTTACAAAGCAACAGTGTGTTCAGAGGTATATGTCCCTGCCCGAGCTGTACCCTGCCGTCTGAGGAGCGTGCTTCCTGATGAAGCAGCAGTGTGTTTGGGGGTAAATACCCTCATCCCTGCCTGGGCTAGGACTTGCCCTCTGAGGAGTGTGCTTCCTTATGAAGCATCATTGTTTTCGGGGCTACATCATTCTGCCCCATCCCTGTCTGGGCTGAGCCCTGCCCACTGAGGAGAACACTTCCTGATGAAGCTGCAGTGTGTTTGGGAGTATATTCCCCCATCCCCACCTCACATATTACATGTACTATTCCCCCTTAACATATGGAAGTGTCTGTAATAAGTAAAAGTTACTCGTAAAGTCTGCTGCCCCTGATAACATTATTGTGCTATATATAGCCCTGCAGCGCCTTCCCCACTTAGCATCATCAAAATATGGTTTTCTGGGCGGGGCTGCAGTGAGCGCGCGACAGCTGGCTTTAAATGCAGGACTGAGATCAGGGTTCTAATAAGGTAAATAAAACAGTAATGCCAGGCTAAAAAATTATTTTGTGTGGCTCAGTTAGGTCCTGGGGCAAGCAGCTCCTTGCTATTAGTTGCCTGCCCCTAAAGTGTTAGCTGCTCTTTAAAGGGGAACAGTCACCACAAAAGGTCCCACACTCGAGTGTGGGGCTGGTTCCCTTTATGTGCAAAAACATTTTGGCTTGCTTAGTTTCATAAGTCAAATCAAGCTTTGGGACTTTTGTCCATAATGCTCGCCATTTTGTTGTTAAAACGTAGTAGTCTTATATAGATACCCGTCTGGTCTAGACATGAACATGTCCATACTAGAACTCCCCACCACATTTATCGGCAAGCGATTTCATGCCGACACCACCCTTACAGTGAACCAGTGTTTCCTTAAATTAGTATTCCATTTAGGCAGATCTAATTGCATGCAATGCTTTCTAGCGCTAGACCAACCTATTCTGTATGACATTTTAAGATCTTCCCTTAATGTAGCGTCCTGTGATATTCTAAACATCATACAAAGGTTTCCCCTTAATCTTCTATAATATAAAGAATACAAGTTAAGTTTAGTTAATCTCTCCTTATAGGACAGGTTTTTTAGTTCAAACACTGGTCTTGTCGCTCTGCGCTGTACACTCTCTATTCTCACAATATCTTCCCTGTACTGTGGCAACCACAGTTGGATGTAATACTCCAGGTGCGGTCTCACCAGAGCTCCATACAATGTAATAATCACATTTTCATGTCTGCTAGAAATATGTCTCAAGATACAATTTAAATTCTGATTTGCCTGTTTGTTCTGTTTACTGTAGTGTAGTAGATTGTATCAGACTAATTTTGCTTAGTTCTAGGCTGACATTTTCTGTTACTACAAATGCCAGAATCCCCTGCAGCTGACATCAGAGCAGTAGGCAGCAATGGCAGATTCAGTAGCCTGCAGTGCATTTTAGAATTTCTATAATCTCCAATCATATGTCTCCAGTTCTGCTTTACTCCAGATGCTAAGTACAGTCCTCTGTAACTCTGCTTAATGCAAGGAGGACAGCAGGACCAGCAAACAAAAGATCAGAACGTGTATAAACTCTTAACGTGTGTGACAGGGTTGAATAAGACCACGTCCCATTTGTTGTGCAGAAAGAGTTTAAACAAGGCTCTGTTCTATCCTCTCCTTTTCTGTCTCTTGTCTGTCTGATTGTGCAATCAGATTTTCTTGTGAGACCTAGGAACTGATCACTCCAACAGTCTCGCAGTTCTCCCCCTTCCTCTCTGCCTTCACTTGCTGTTTCTTTCTTTTCTTCCCCCTTGCTTATGTGTGGTTGTAAAAATATATGTGAAAAGGTGTATGTGAATCTGGGATCGCTTTGTTTGCCAATATATATAGTTAAATTGTTGAAATGATTGTGTAGCCCTGATGCCATGTCCCAACAGGCTGACACGCCTGCCTGCTGCCCAGAATGCAGGTTGAGGGGCCTGGGTTCTGGTTTAGATGTTAAAAGAGACTCAATACCAGCAGTAGAACTATTTGCACAGTGCCTCCACCCAGAGTAGCTTTTATGTGGGTCTTATGACAAACTAGTACAACCCTCTGGAATGCTGTACCTACCACTGCCCCAACCAGCGGTCCCACACTTGGATTCCCATAAAACAGTTTACCTTGCATTCGATAGTACAATTAGTGGTGAGTGCCAATAATATGCTCACAGTGACCACACTTACCAACAGGGTTCTGACTTATGCTGTACACTCCAGGTACCTGCAAAGAATAGTTAGCAGCAATAACAGTGCATTTTACAGTTAGACACAGTAATCTGGCACTCTGTAATCATATGCTCATGGACAGTGTTAACATTAACAGTAAACATCATTTATATAAGAGTATTTGAACAAGGGGGAAGAGGATGTAAATCAGAGACAGATGTAAAGGTACTCTTCTTTTTTTTGGTTTGACAAAACATTCAAATAACACCTTAAGTCAGTGGGTACCCAGAATCTAGCAGTTGCAGGCCAGCGTTTGGGCCCTTAAATAAATAGATGTTAGCTTAATTCTTTAACCCTTTTGTAGAATCAGAAACAAACGTTTAAACCACAAGCAGTTTGTAATTCCCAGGCCCGATGGCCTGCACAACGGTTAAACAGCAGACTGGCTTGAGGAACAAAACAAGCCTGGCAAAATGACTTTAACGTTGGTTGCAGGGACAGACCCTGAAATTACTCGCAGTACCGTGACCTCTGGAGTAGATGGTGCAGTCAGGCTGATTCGTCCTGGAGCCAGATTCGATCCTCTGCCTCTTGGCTGCAGCTGGTGATCTGTCATCCTCCTGGAACAGGACCAGCATGCAGGGGCCAGGGCTAACACGACTCACCCCCACGTCAGCGCCTATCCCGCGGGTGCCCACAAACCCACGCAGAACATTGCAGTGGTAGCTGACTCCCTGATCTGGTTTGGAAACAGTTTACATTTGAGTTGCAGCAAAAGTCTCTCAGGCATCTCAATAATTGGGCTCCATACCAGTAATCCAGTCTCTGATACAACTTTAAATGCAGTACACAGCTTACCTAATTTGTAGTCTGCAGTCACTGGCAAGTACGCTAAAAACTTGTCTTCAAGTCTCCTCATAAAGCAGTTAAGCAGGAGACAAATTCTGCAGCAGCAGGCTTTTATTTTAAGCAGTAGTCTCTGAGGTAGGATTCTTACTCTGCAGCAATTCAGTGATCCCGGGTCGCCCCTGAAAAAGGGACCTTAGGGGCTCAGAGGGCCTACCCAGTTAACACAATGTAATAAATAAATAAAATATTTTCCACAGGCTCTGGTACAGTTTAGGGAAAAGCAGCAGTTCTGACCAAAAAAAACTCTCTCCCTCTTTCAGCTTGGGAGCTTGCAGGATCTGTCTGCAAATTTAGCAGTTCAAAACAACCCACTTTGGGCTGTTAGGCGGTGGAGAGATTAGCAAGCCTCCCCACTTTCTCCTCAGAACCAAGCACAGAGCCTCCTTCCTTTCTGGAAGCCCTCTGAGAACTCTCAGTTCAGGTGTCCCTCTCTGAAGGAAACACCATACTGTAATCCAATTGGTGTAGAAGGCTGTCAGTTTCTCTAACCATCTCGGGTGAAACACCATACTGTGATCCGGTTGGTGCAGAAGGCTGTCAGTTTCTCTAACCATCTCAGGTAGTTCAACCATTCGGACAGCATGGCAGACATGGTCCTTTTCAGACACCAAGATACAGTCTCAGACGTGGGTGCTACCCCGTAGGCCAGAGAAGATCCAACCGTTTGCAAAGTCCTTTGCAGTAAAATTATTTTTCTCTCTGAAAGACAATACCGTAGCTTAAGGCGTGGCTCCCAACCGCATTACTAGCTTTTCACAAGCACATTCACAGTTCCATCTGGCAAACTGGCAGCTTGGCAGCTCCAATTGAACCTTCACAGTCCTCCCAGGCAGTTTCTGGAAAAGCTCCAACCTCGGGATACTTTCCTTCATCCCTGTAGGCACACTTAAACAGTCACATCAGACAGTTTTCAGTCAGTGGACCATCCACGGTCATTCAGACAGGTGTCCACCCTATACTAGGCGCTGATCAAACGCAGGGTGCAGACAGAACTTGAGCACCTCTTGGCTTTTGTGGCTTCACTGCCCCCCAAGCAGGTCTCTGAGTTGCTTTTAATTTTAAGTAGAAGTTTACTCACTCAAGGTCTAGCGTGCAGCTTTCTATTAACTGAAGTCACAGGATGCATCAGCACTCTCACTGCTGAGGTAGAAGCATTCTTGAAGCCCTCTCACAACTGCAGGCAGGAATTCGTGCAGCTCTCTCACAGCTGAAGTGAAATTCAGAATTTCTCTCACAACATCTTATCCAATGTGAGAAGGCAAATGCCAGCCCTGGGGGACAAATAATCGGCAACCCCCAGGCCAGTGGCTCCATTATCCTTGCAGCCACATTTCTCATACAAGGGGCCAGAGTCCCCCTCCCTGTGGAGGGGCTCCTACTGAACTGACTCAGGCCGAAAAGTCTCTGGGATTTTAGGAGCTTTTTGCAGCTTCTGATTGGCTGAATCAATTGTCTCTCCCAAAAATGAATATTCATTAGGTTTCCTCAGCACCTTGTTTGGGCACCTAAATTTGGTCCTTGCTCTTCTCCCACAAGCCTCTGGCATAGTCCAATAAGTCTCTGGCATAAACCTGGCTCTCCAGTTGTCTGACAGTGGGTCAAAGACTGCAGACATGGTTGTGTTTTAATACAGTCCCCAAGCAGTCCATGAGTGTCCCCAGAACAAAGTTCCGGTGCATCCAGGTTAAATACTTTTTATTTACATTAGCCCCACTCTCCTGAAGCAGAAACTGTGCCCTCTTAAACGCTGCCCATATTTAATATTTTAACATAGTCTTTAGCCTGTCGCTGCTGCCACAATGCACAGTGTCCAGGCAGCAGACAGGCAGCTCATAAATGTTCAGGGACTGTCAGTAATCATGAGCCTGAGCCCAAAAACGCAGCGCTATTGGTGCTCCTGATTCAGAATGTAAAGATGCCTGTCTGGGCCTTTGGTCAAGTCTCCGGTCCCCAACCAGCTGCCTGCGGGGACCAGAACCAACAAAGGTCCACACAGGTGACAGCAATCATAGCCAGAAAATGAATTAGCACTTCTGCAAGCCGTTCACCTGCCTAGACACGTATGAGAGAGAGAAGTCGGCAGCTCCACAAGGCTCCTCAAGCCCATTGTGGACAAAAATTAAATACAGAGGCCGTTTGGGGGCCCATGGGCACACAAGGACTTGGGCCGGCAGGCGGTGCCTCAAAGGGGAAGATTGGAGAAAACACCAGGAGGAAATGGGAGAAATGGGGGACATACGGTAAGCCCCCACAGGAGGGGGTTACAATTGTAAAAGCTATTTGGAACTTGGGGGATCTTGAGATGGAGCACAAGCTCATTTGCAGAGCTGTCAACAGGAGTTAATTCTGAGACTCCATATTCTATTTTGTCGCACCAGCAAAGAAACTGACTAAAGTTCTGCTACATTTTATGAGAAACAGGATGTCTGTTAACAAGATCAGGATGAATAAGTTAATTGCCTGGCTAAGACTTCTTATAAAAAGAGCAGAAATGTTTTTGTTAGAGAGAGAGAGACACTAACATTTAGAATTAGAGATACCCTCAGAGGAATGACTTTGTTCTGTTTTAACTGCCTATGTTAAAAAAACATTCTGCACAATTTTTAAAACAGTTTTATTCTATTGTTATTGAGAATAATAAAACGCTGCTTGTGAATTTTATAACTCCTCCTGGTTTTCATACGCTTCCTGACCTGTACCTCTATGACAGATGGTGTTTGGAGTGGGATTTACGCTGTGTATACTATAAGCCAGGAGTTTTGTGTGGGTGTACTAGAACTGGTACCAGGGAAACGTAGAAGAAAGGTATTTATCAGAAGAATAGCAGCCAAAGTAGAAGCAGAGAAAAGAAGAGATGCAACGACGGGAGCAGCAGAGAAGAAAAGAGAAGAGATGCAGTGACAGGAGCAGCAGAGAAGAGATGGCAGCGTTCAGTGTTGAGTAAGTTACTTTTTCTATTACTTTGGGAAACTTGTTCCAGGAAGCTCTGTGTAGTCACTGGCAAGGATTGAGAAGTACTAGAAAAAGTAATACACCTGACAGTTACTACTTTCTTTTTATACAGAAACAATGCAAAAGTAATAAGTAACTAAAACAGATTACATTTATTTGAAAGTAATAGGTTAGTTACTAGTTACTTTCAAATGTAATCCATTACTATTACATATTACTTTTGTATAAAAAGAAAGAAGTAACTGTAAGGTGTATTACATTTTCTAGTACTTCTCCATCCTTGCTAGTGACTGCACAGAGCTTCCTGGAACAAGTTTCCAAAAGTAATAGAAAAAGTAACTTACCCAACACTGGCAGCGATGGTTGGATGATTCCAAGTTATCAAAGCTGGAGAATCTGGCACATGTTCAGCACAGCAACAAAATTCAAACAACTTAAAAGACATTAAACTTACACAGTTGTGTCCCTCAGATGAAATCGAAGCATACCTCACAACTTTTGAAAGGGTTGACGGAGCCTGCCAGTGGCCAGAGCAGCAGTGGGCAATCAGACTGGTACCTTACCTGACAGGTAAAGACCAATTTGCCTACAGCAATATGGACACTGCACAGTCAGAAAACTATGACCTTGTAGAACAGAGAAATCCTGAAGAGATATGACATCTCAGGAGAGACCTACAGGCAAAGATTCCGGTCCCTGAAGTACCACTCAGTTGACAATCCTCGAGAAGCCTTCATCCAACTCGGAGAACTCATTATTAAATGGCTCCAACCAGAGGGCAAAACAGTCCCACAGATCATCGACACATTTGCAGTGGAACAATTCATAAACATCCTGCCTACAGACAGGCAGCTTTGGGTAAAAGAACATGACCAGAACCATTTCTTTGGCCGATGCCCTGACAGACCATGTGGCAGTGAAGTAACAGCGGAGAACTGGTAAGACTATTTTTTTTTTTTTTTTCCCCGCTTTACCTCCAGGTCAGACAAAAACTCTGGTGGGGTAACAAATCTGCATGCTAAGACTTTATTTGCTATAACTGTAACAAGTCAGGCCATATCGCAGGAAACTACCATAAAAATAAGGAGGGTAACACTGGAGCAGATTTGACCTTAGGAAATTCGGGCAGTACTTAACAGATGTCAAGGTGGGAGATACGACTGTAAAGGGACTTTTTGATTCAGGAGGCAGACAGACACTAATGTATGTTGAAGTGCTGGGAAAACACTGTGCAAAAGGACCCGATACTGGTGTCATCTGCATCCACGAGGGCACTCGATACTATCCCACCTGCCAAGTGACTCTGAATATTAATGGGGTGTCACACCAAATGAAAGTGGGGGTAGTACCTAGGTTACCTATACCTGTGATTACTGGAAATTACTTTCCAGGATTTACTGAGTTAATCTCAGAGGAACTGAAACTTGCAGTTTCGGTAGCAGCGGTAACAAGAACACAGGCAAAGAAAATCTCAGATGGTGGGGACACGTGTCCTTTCAGTGACTTTGAAGTGGACTTGTTTGAGCCCAGCTCCAAGATCTGGAAATCCAGGAAAGAAAAAAGACACATAAAAAAGTAGCGACATAAGGGTTTAATATATGAAAATGCTGAAACTAAATGGATAATTGGTTGTGATTTTGTTTCAGAGGAAAGTAAGATACTTCTCTCTAAGGTTATTTTAAGCAGCTGGGAGTGAAACCAAAACATCGTGACCCAATGTTTAAAAATATAATGGGCTACTGTACAGAGTTTGTGTTAATCCTCAGAAGCAGGAACAGATAGCATAATTGGGGGCTGGACACTCAGGAAGGGATCACACCCTTGCCAGATTGCTGTACAGATTTTTTTTTTGTGCTGCTGGACCTCATGTGGCTCAGCCCCTGCCCCCTCCGATCACCACCTGCCCCCAGGACCTGCCCTGTACCGGCAATCCAATCCCAGACTTACCCCCTACTGGGTGGGGCAGTCAGATGACCTGGCCCCCATGGACATTAAGTCAGGATCCCAATGGACTTTTCCACTGGGAGAACCCCCTGGCTTACCCCCCCCCCCCGGGCAGTGCCACGGGACCTAGCCGCACCGTCGCTCGGTCAGGAGTCATGGAGCACGACTCAGTGGCAGAGAGGTGGAGCACCATTGAGGGAGTTGGCAACCACCTTTGCTAGTTTGTCCCCTGAGAGGTGGGCCGTGCAATGACGTCAACTCCAACATCTGTCCCGCCTCCCATCAGTTCAGGCACCGGTTGCTGCTGATCCCCCAGCCTCTGCCAGAAGTCAGCAATGCACTGGACACTCATAACCCCCACCCCCAGAGAAGGAGAGCAGCCCCAGGACACTCACTCCTTCTCCCCCAGCCGGCCCTCCAACTCCTAAGTCCATTCTCGAACCCAGGATGTCGGCGTCGCAGTCGGAAGCACAACTGCTGCACTGGCAGGCCAGCTGCTGTACAGATTTTAATAGCCTGGAATTCATGAAGATGTTGCTACCTATTGCAGTTCTTGTGCTGAATGTCAGAAAGCAGCCCCAGTGACTAAAAAATGACAAGGTGCCCCTTCTGCCCCTACCCTTGATAGATGCGCCTTTTGAGAGAATTGCAATGGACGTGGTTGGCCTCTTAGACAAAAGTGAAAAGGGTAGTCAGTTTATTCTGGTAGTATGTGACTATGCTGCTCGATACCTGGAGGCACTTCCAATGTGTACTGTCAGAGCCCCAAAAGTGGCAGCAGAGCTTGCCAAAATTTTCTGCAGGGTGGGCATACCTAAAGAGATTACTGATCGGGGTAGTAATTTGGGTGCTGCATTACAGAAGGAACTACCCACTACTAGGTATCACTGCCATAAGAACCTCCCCTTATCACCCTCAGACAGACGGTCTTGTTGAGCCTTTTAATCAAACCCTAAAACGCATATTAAAATTTGTAAAAGGGGAAGAGAAAGATTGGGACCAGTACTTACCTTACCTGCTTTTTGCTTACAGAGAAGTACCACAGGCATCAACAGGGTTTTCACCATTTGAAATGTTGTATGGTAAACAACCTAGAAGGCCACTAGATGTGATAAAAGAAACATGGGAAGATAACTCCACTTAGAAAAAATCTGCTACATCTTATCTGTGTGCCCTGAGAAAGAAGCTGGCAAAATATGTTGAAATTGCCCATAGTGGTCGACTTCCGGTGATGCAAGCGACTAAATGCCCGCTTAGTTCTAGAGCTCTACACCACCTGACCAACGTCTACCACCATCTTGACATTTGAGCTCTGATTTCGGAGACAAAAACATAAAAGAGCAATTCTACATATGACTACTAGACAGCGTCTTAAACAATTCACAGCCCCTGCAGCCGAAAAAGCAGCCAAACAAACCTTGGACTGGCAGCACTCGGCGGCAAGGCCTAACAGTGGCACTCCACCCAACATCACAACCGCCCTCACAGCCACACTGTCCTCTGAGGAGGAACCGGAGTTCACCGTTACATCAAAACAGCTATATGAGCAATTAAATAAAATTGGTGGTACTCTGCAGGGGATGGAGAAAGTAGTGAAAGACACAAGACGGGACTTGCGAGTGGTAGAAAAACGTACGGGAGCAGTGGAAGCATGCCTAACAGACTACTTGCAACTTACGGATGTACATAATACTGCACTTCTGGACCTACAGTACATCACCAGGAGCAAGAACTCACTAGAAGGCTTGAAGAATTAGAAAATAGGCATCGTAGAAATAACATCCGTGTGCACGGTCTTCCTGGAAAGAGGGAGACTGGCAATATGATAACATACATGGAAGGACTTATCAAAGAACTACTAGACTTGTCTACAGACTTACCCTTGGACAATATCAGGGCACACAGAGCCCTGGTTGCTTCTCCAAAAGACCCTAATGCTAGGCCAAGGTCCGTTATTCTGGCTTTCTTTGACTTCCAAACGAAGGGGAGGGTCCTACAAGCCACCTAGACCAAAAAGGAAGTAGTGTTCGGAGACTGACTTTTTTTTTTTTAAACATGATTTTGCCCCTTCTACCATGCACCAACATAGACAACTTTTGTCTGCTATCAAATTATTAAAGCAAGCAGGAATTAAAGCATTTCTAGAATACCCGGCGCGTCTTCAAGTGATTTCCCCGGAGGGTACCAAAAGATTCGAGAAGCTTGGAGATGCCTGAGAGTTTTGGGGAGCACATAACATCTGGCTGGATGAAATCCTTTCAAAATTTCTGATTCGGGAGCTCCAAAGTCAAGCTTGGCAACGTGCACCTTGATCGAGATCCTCGGCTAAAAGACCTGCAGATTTCTGGAGCAAATTTCATCAGGCATCCAGAGCAGCTGCTTTGGCTGAACCGTCGGCAAACATAGGTAAAACAGGTTGCAGCGCTCCAGTCCCCACAGCAGCAGCAAGAGTAAGTTGATTTTTGACCCACTGGAACTCTGCTGGGTTTATCTGGATTATTCGTCGGTTGTGAGGCTTCATCTCTTGGTCTGGGTGCCCTTTAAGACACCTACATGTCAGGATGGACACGTTTGCCTGTCTGAAAGTTCGGGACTTGAAATGTCTCATTTATCAGTGGTCTGCCCGTTTGTTAAAGTTGCGGGGTGATGTTTACCTGTGGAGCAGCTCATTATTATGTGTTTAGTTAGTTTGTTCTAAGCCACAATTTCCAGGGGGTTACTGCGCCCCCTGTAACTAACAATTCTGCATGTTTTTTACAAGGGGGCATTTAATACAGAGCCTTTAGCCTGGAGATATGATCTGACCTCATTTAATTTGGAGGTAACTGCTGTAAGGTATAGAGCACAATTACCTGAGGTGGGGGGTGGATTTAGGGGAGTCGGGAGGGACCCTTTGTTTTTTGAAACTAGGATAGAAGTTATAGAGGGCTTTTCCTCACATTTAGAGGGCTGAAAGTACAGACCCTATGAGAATGAGGGGTCCCGGCTCTCGGCCTCCGCTCAAGATATATTTTTAGCCAATCATCCTCCCTAGTTACCTTTCCATTATGTTGGGCAGAGACGTTCAGGCTTTTACTTTAAAACAGGTCGGTAGTGGCCCGAGTTCTTTACTTGGTGCGGCCTGTAATGTCTGCCTTGGGGTTTCTGCTCTTCTGGGTGACTCCTAGCAGGCACTGGTTGATATACTCCCATCTGACTGCAACTCGACAGTGGTCAGTACAGATCACTTTGAGCAAGTGATCCTCCTCCCTCCCTCCTACTTTCTTCACCTGACCTTCAAAGGAAGGAGGCGTGGGAGGTTACCATCTTGAAGTGGGGTTTTCTTCCCTTTTTTTTTTAGATATAGCATAGGAAAATTGCACTGTTGGCTGTTATATTTCAGATTTGCTGTTATTGAGGTTCTTTGTTAGTACATGTTGGCAATTGTTACCAGTTATGAGTTTGACTGTTCTTATGATCTGGGATACTGGTTATGTGGTGTGGTGTTCGACCCCTAAGAGAAGTCTAATCTATCTGACATTATATTTACACAATGGCTGAAATCCATTTTACCTCTTATAATGTAAAGGACTTAATAGCCCAATTAAGAGGACTAGGCTGCTTAAGGAGCTGCGGGATTTAAATACAGAAATAGCTCTCCTGCAGGAGACCCACTTGACCCCTACTGAGCATGCTAAATTAAGGAGATCTTGGGTGGGGGAGGTGTACACTTCACATTGTCATGTCTGGCCACACAAAAGGGGAGTGGCAATTTTGGTGAGAAAAAATTTGCCACTCAGGGTTTTGGAGGTTCGATCAGATCCAGAGGGTCAGTTTGTGTTGGTCCGAGGGGAGCTAGGAGCCCACTCTTGTACTGTTTTAAATGTATATGCCCCAAATGAGGACAACCTGAGGATCCCCTTCTTTATGAAAACACTAGCGGAGGTGGGAGATGTGGCATCTGGCCTGGTGGTTGTCAGAGGAGATTTCAATACTATTCTCTTCCCCACAGCTAGACAGGTCAGTTGTTAGCCCAGGGAAGAAATCCCATGCCTCCACTGTCTTGACAAGAGCCATATATGATACATAGATACATAGACAGTGTCAGCAGATAAGGGCCTATGGCCCACCCAGTCTGCCCATTTGAGCTTGTAAGTTCAGTTTGTTTTCCTAGAAGTCTGTTGCCCCTTACCCCTGACCTCCAGAATTCCTTTATGTCTATCCCATGTATTCTTAAATCCCGTGATTGTTTCAGCCCCCACCACTTCCTCTGGCAGGGTGTTCCACTTGTCCACCACCCATTCTGTGAAGAAATTCTTTCTCATGTTTCCTCTGAATCGTCCTCCCTCCAACTTCATCCCATGCCCTCTAGTCCTGCAACATCTTTTTCGCTTAAAAATAGTGTTTTCCTGCACCCTGTTCCTCCCTGTAAGATATTTGTATGTCTCTATCATATCCCCTCTCTCCCTCCTCTCCTCCAGGGAGTACATGTTCAGTTCTTTCAACCTGTCTTCATAGGACTTGTGATGCAATCCATGCACCATCTTTGAATCTATGAATATGGCTTCCTGGAGACATTTACATCCCTCTGTGCGAGATTACACATACTATTCTCCCAGGCATAATCTATATTCTAGATTAGATTATGTTCTGATACCAACAAATTGGGTTTGGACAGTGCACTCTGCTAGTATTGGTACTATGGGTTTGTCAGATCATGCACCAGTTTCTATAAAGCTTGTTTTGGATTCCCCATGTCGGAATTCGACTTGGAGGATGAACCTTGCCCTCCTTAATAAGGAAGAATTTAAGGTCCTAATTAGGGAAGAGATAAAAGTCTTCCAACAGTTAAACCCCTCGGGGGACACATCCTCTACAATATAGTGGGACGCTCTTAAGGCATTTCTCAGAGGCAAAATAATTGCATATGCCTCCAGGGTGCATAAAGAAAGACTGAAACAACAACTTACTTTAGAAAAGGAAATATTTAAATTAGAGAATCTACATAAATCTGCTGTGACTGACACTATTAAACAGAAACTGGACAAAGCTAGACAGGCCCTAACTAAACTATTGAATTATAGAATCGAAGGCCTCTTGCGAATTGCTAAATAGAGATTCTATGCGCACGGTAATCATGCCAGTATGTTGCCAGCTGCACAGTTGCACAAGGAGGCCGCAAATCGTGCAGTCCTAAAATTAAGGTAGGGTCCTTATGACCGTCTACTCACCCCAAAAGACCATTCAAAGTTTCGCTGATTTCTATCAGCAACTTTATAACCCAGAGAGAAGCTCATTGCATGCTGAGAATATCCAACAGTATTTAGATAATACCCCCTTCCCTCCTTAAGTCAGGCCCAAGGTGAAGTTCTAAGAGATACAATCACTCTACAACAGTTAAAAACTCAAGTTCGCCATTTAAAACTGGCTAAAATCCCAGGTCCAGATGGGTGTCCGGCTGAATTTTATAAAGCGTTCCAGGTGGAGCTACTTCCCCTACTGCTCGGCGCTATGAACGATATTCTTCGAGGCTACAGTTCCAACCCTCCATCATGGAATCAGGCTCAGATCTCTATCCTGCTAAAACCAGGATAAGACCTGCTGGATTGGGGCTCATATTGTCCTATCCCCATATTAAACGTAGATTTTAAAGTTTTCACCGGTATTCTTGCCAGTAGACTCCAATCAGTCATCCAGAACCTTGTCCACCCAAACCAAACAGGATTTATTAAGGGCAGACTCCTACAAGATAACATTAGGCAGTTCCTTAATATTATAACAGTTCAAAGGGGGCTTAATAAATTTCAGTTGGCAATAAGTGTTGATGCCAAGAAGGCCTTCAACAGGGTGGACTGGTGCTTCCTGTCGGGGGTCTTGGCTAGGTTCAGTTTGGGAGAAAATTTTATTAAGGCAGTGTCTTCCCTCTAGTTACATCCTGAGGCATCGGTGAGGGTGAATGAATACACATAGGACAGGTTTACCCTAGGTAGAGGAACCCATCAGGGTTGCCCTTTGTCCCCCCAACTTTTTGCTCTCTCTTTGGAACCATTGGCCATTTGCATGAGAGATCACCCAGGGATTCGAGGGGCGAAGGTGGGAAATCATGAACATAAGTTAGCCCTCTGTGCAGGCTGGGTATCTGGGGGTCAGTGGTGAAAGCTGTAGTACATGTGGAACTCGGGGTTTGTGGATAAGCTGTGTGAGTATCTAGGGCCCATGGTGACTGCCCCAGTAACATACAGTTCTTGGGATTTGTGGACAGGCTGTGCATATCTGGGGTCAGTGGTGACCACCCTAATAACGTGTGAAACTTGGGATTTGTGGACATGTTGTGGATATCGGTATACCATCAAATGGGCAACTGAAATGTGAGCGACTCTACTTGCGCACCCGATGGTACAGCGATTGGGGGTCTATAGCGATGGTAGGGATAGCGAGTATTAGAGGGATGTAATGGCGACAGCAAACACTAGGGGAGCTGTACTTTTCCTGGTGGAGTACAGCAATGAGGCCTGCAACTGCAGAGCTGTCCACCTGGCTTGGCGGGTAGGTCATGGACTGCTGCAGCAATTGTCCCAGGTTCGGGACTGCCAGTAGGTAAATTTTTATTCTCAAAGGTGTTGGCTGTTGGAATTTTTTAATTTTCCTCACTGTGTTCCCTGGACCAATGGTGCCCCAGCCGCTGTACTCCCTCCCATGTATTCCTCTTTTCCCCAGTGTTCACTCCCCTCTGGAGTTCATTATATTAATTTTGGGGGTATGGGGGGCGTAGCCCTCCACATTAAATATTAATATAAATGTTCGTCTGGTCACCTTATTGGCGTTTGGTTATGTGGGTCAGGGGCCAATTTTTCTTTTGGCAAAATGTACTCGTTATTGTGCGAATCACGGTAGAAAAATCGCCCTTATGACATGGAACCGTGGGTCTCTGAGTGCCACTGCTGACCACTCCAGTACATGTGAGACTTAGGATTTGTGTACAGGCTTGCATATTCAGGATCAATGGTGACCACCCCAGTAATGTGTGAAACCTGGGATTTATAGACAGGCTGTGAGTATCTCGGGGCCACTTCTGACAACTCCAGGATGTGTGGGACATGGTATTTGTGGATAGGCTGTGGGTATTTGGGGGCCACTGGTGACCACCCCAGTACATGTGGAATTCAGGATTTGTGGACAGGCTATGCACATCTGGGGACAGTGGTGACTGCCCCAACAACGTGTGAGACTTGGGATTTGTGGACAGGCTGTGGGACGCTGGAGGCCACTGGTCACCACACCAGTACATGTGGGATTTGCGGGCAGGCTGAAGAAGAGCCTAAACACCAGTTAAGAAGGAAAGAATAGAAAGACAAAAAAAAGAGATGAAAATATTGTGTAGTAGTGACGATTCTACTAAATAAAATTTGCCTGACAAATAGCCTGCTCCTCTGTCACAACAACACGTGGCCTGCTATGTAACAAGACACCTGCGTCTCATTAAGAGCTGTTACTGCTCTAACTTTGTTGCATAGGTTACAGTACCACTGCTGGTAAATTTCAAGTTGTTTGGGGGGGTTAAAGTAATTGGTATGGGGAGGAGCAGAGCACTAATTTTAGGAGGATTACTACTGATCAATTAAAGAAGGTACTGTGTACCAAACGGAAATGGGGGGAAGGGACAGTCAGTTGGCAAGGAAATGTGGAGCCCTAAAATGGATAGCTAAAGGCCAAAAGAATTTCTGAGGTTCTCAGGTGAAAGAACCACAGGGCTCCAGTGACCATCCCCAGCTCAGTGTGGTTTGAAATGGACACGGAGAGAAGGTACTCCATATCACATGCAGTCTGGTCCTGGGACTAAGGAAGGTCGACTTCAAGAAGATGTACAGAGGGAAATTGAGTGGGGTGATTTAGGCAGAGGGGGTGGAAGGCAAGTGGTAAATCATTAAGATGGGCATCCTGGAAGTCACGGGAAGTTGTGCAAGGAAAGTAACAAAGAAAAACAGGCACTGGAAACACCTCTGGTTTTCAAAAGAAGTAGGAAAAGCAGTGAGAGATAAAAGGAGGGCCTGTAGAAAATATAAGCTTGGAGGAAAATTGGGAAGATTACCAGTCAGAAGGGCCAAGGCAGTTACAGAACTAAGAATAGTGAAAGGGGTGAAAGAATTCTTCAGTTATCTTAGGAAGAAAAGGAAAACAACAGGGAGCTCATAAGACTAAAGGAGGAGGATGAGTAGAAAACGGGTGTACTCAACAGTTATTTCTGTTTAGTATTTATGGTAGATGGGGGCACTTCTCCTGGAGGGTCACATAAAGGCTACTGAGAAGGGTGTGAAGGGAATGTAGCCTGTGCCAATCCCACAGGACAGCATAAGGAAGGGGTTAGCAGAACTCTGGGGGGACAAGGCTCTGGGGCCCTACAGACAGCCTCCAAGAGTCCCAAAGAAGCAAGGCCCAGAACTGACTGCCTGCCATCGGATCTGTTTAGGTGCTGCATTGAAGTGGGTGCCAGACGATTGGAGGAGGGCCACAGTAGTGTAGCTGCACAAATGGGAGGGACAGGGAGGACCCGGTGAACTGCATGCCAGTCAGCCTGACTGCGATTCTGGAGAAAAGCATGGAAATGATAATCAGTGAACAGATAGTGGGATTCTTAGAAGAGAATGGGCTTGAGGACACCAACCAGGATTGGTCTGTAGCGAGAAGATCATGTCCGACTAATCGGATCATCATCTTTGACTGGGTAACCAAGGCTGTGGATAGAGGCCAGGCAGACAGTATACTATACCTTGAGCCAGTAGGCTCTGGGGCTGGGGGGAGGGGCTGACTAGGGGGTAGGAAGCTAGTTGTGGGGGACAACTAAGGGTGGTGATAAATGGAAGGGAATCAGAGGTGGGGGGGGGATAAGTCCAATACCACAAGGGCAAGTGGTCAGATTGTGTTGCCTTCCCATTGCATCCTAGCCCCCACCAGCACCAGCTGAGGAAGCAGGGCTGAGGTTGGAACCCGGGTCTTCCACTTGGCTGTGCAGTTTTTTTATCAGCTGATGCCATCGGCAGCTTTTGCTGGTGTAGTAAATGCTTAACTGACAGAGGGAAATTTGTCAGCAGCTGTAAAGAGCTGGTAAAACCAAAAATAGCAGACTAATGTTTCAGATTTTAAATGGTCACTTGTAACTTTTTATTCCTGAAGTATTTTTTACTTTTGCTTATTTGAAAGTTTTCTATGTGATAGTTTTATGGTGGAGGTGTGGAATAGCACTCTGCCTGATAGTTGACATACCTTGTTCTATTCCTTCCACGGGATCATCAGCACGATGACCTCACTGACCGTGACATCACAGGTGGCTGGCCTGGCACAGCTGCCGAGTTTCTCTTCCTGATACTCTGATTAATACTCTCTCTGGTTACGGAGTTGGGATTAGACGAGTTGTTCATACTTGTATGGCCCATAACTAGTACAAGTATTTCTAATAATTTCCTTCACTCATCTGTTTGTCAAGCTTATTTTTGAAGCTTTCTGCTGTTTTACAATTTATTATATGCTATAGCAGAGGGTTCCATAAATTAACCACCATTTGTGAAAATAAGTTTCCTGTTATTTGTTTTAACACATAAGGGTTCGAGTTGTTTATCGTGCCTTTTCAGCATATACTGATGTTGTCCCCATCTGAAGTTCATGTCCTTGAATAGTTTTTGATCTTTGTGAAGCTGATATAATAAAGTCACCCCAATTCATCTCTGCTGGAGACCATACAAGCCCCAGTGTTGTAATCTAGTTTCATAAGGTAGGTTCTCCACTCCATTCTGTTCAGCTGTGATCTCTCAGTTAGTGGGGTCACAATGCTCATGATGTAATGGGAAAAATGAGGCTGGATATCTCTGCTGCCAAGCTGAGTGCTGTGTTCCACATTATAGATCGAGGGAGCGCTCCTTTCCTCCGCGCGTGAGACGCTCTTATTCTGTGAAGAGCATCTTGTGCACAGGTGCCCTGGAAACGGACGCGTTTGGGGAACTTTTTTATTTTTTTTAATTATATTATTGATTGGTCTTGATCAATGATATACTAACATGTCCCCCATCGCCACTCTTTCCTGTCTCAGAGTAGTTTCACTTGCCTTCCGCTACAACTAGAACAGCTTAGCTTCGCCGTTCTCGTTCAAGCCGAATGCGTGTGAAACCACTCTTATACAGAAAAGAGTGGCTTCGGGGGACATATTAACATACACATCAGACCCACTAACGGGTAAAAAAAATCAAGGGGAGCAGCCAGCACAAAGGACGCCACACTCAGGTGTGGGGCTGGTCCCAGTATGCACTTTGTGGATGTAAACATTTTGGCTTACTTACTGTTTACCGTAGTGTAGTAGATTATATCAAACTCATTTTGCTTAGTTGTAGGCTAACATCTCCATTTACTACAAGTCCCAGAATCCCCTGCGAATTACATCAGAGCAGTAGACCGCAGTGGAGATTCAATAGCCTGCAATGCATGTTAGAGATTTTATCATTTCCAATCAGATGTTTTCTGTGTCTGCTTTTTTTAGCCAATTGAGGACAGTGGGACCAGCAAACAAAAAGGTCAGCGCTTATAACTCTAACCTGCATTGCAGGCTATTGAATCTCTTCCTGCTGCCTACTGCGCCGATGTCATCTGCAGGGGATTCTGGGATTTGTAGTAACAGGCAAAGTCACCCTACAAGTAAGCAAAAGTAGTCTGATACAATCTACTATACTGCAGTAAACAGTAGATAAACCAAAATGTGTTTGTACACAAAGTGCACGTTGGGACCGGCCCCACACTTGAGTGTGAGGGCCCTTGGTGGTAACAGTTCCCCTTTAATCGAAGGTTAACTCTTGCTTTGGGTCCTGGCTGCATTTATCTCTGTAGCCCGCTCCACTCTGCTGATACTGGCTTGTTATCCATCCCCTAGTCCAGGTTGAAGCTTTCAGGGGGCAGCTCATTCCTGGTGGCTGCTCCGATGCTTTGGAATGAGTACGTTCATTCTGCCAGCACAGAGCGGGCATTTAACCTTGCCTACTGCCTGACTTAATTTACTAATTTATTGGCAATAACCTTTTCTAAAATTAGTGGCTAGCTAGCATTTACTATACTTGTGGAGGAATTCTTCTTTTTGTTACACATTTGTCGTACTTATCTTATGTTTCCTGTATTTCACATGTTTGCTCTGTACGGCACCCTGAGCCCCAGGGAAAGAGTGCCTGAGAAATAAAATTGCCTTGCCTTGTAAAAGGGAAACAAAAAAACTATCTTCGACATGAAAGGTAATTGCTGACTGCTTTTAAATCTAATATTCCTTTTTAGGCAGGACACTAGCTCTTGAAAGAGGTGATAGTTTGTCACCTCCTAAAGGGAGATCATTCTGCTATGGAAGTCTTTGCAAATTACAGCTCCTGGGTGGGGGAAGTTTGTGGAAAAGTGGATGGGGTCTAGTCAGGGACTTAAATTCAGCTGGATGACCTCTATCAACTACTCCAGATGGGACTCTGGCCACAACACAGTGCTGAGACTGCTCTGATCAGAGCAGGAAATGACCCCCTTCTGGCAAGATTCAAAGGGTCGCAGTTCACCTGTGCCTTGCATCCCATTTACTATGGAAATATACATTAATCTTAGCAGACGCCCACTCACCTCTGACCTGTATCGCATCTAAAAAGAAAGTACACTAGGCATTAATCCTAAAGTAACCCCACTCCAGTATAGAAACATAGACAGTGATGGCACAAAAAGACAGCTGGTCCATCCAGTGTACCCATAAACCCTGACAAACCCAGGACCTATTGTCCGTACAGGGTTCTAACCCACACTATCCACCCCTATGCTCCCTGTCCTACCGCTATCGCCTTGCGCAGCCAGTAAGCCCTTCACTCTGTCCCAGTCGTGTTTGAAGCAGTGGATAGTTTTGGTGCCCAACACATCAACTGGCAGATTATTCCACGTCTTCACCACCCTTTCTGTAAATCAGAGCTTTCTCACTTCCCTCTTGACTCTCCCCTCCACCGATTTTCACTCATGCCCCAGTGTCCTTGATCCATTACTTATGCTGAATAGTTCCACACAGTTTACCTTGTTTATTCCTTTCAGGAACTTGAAGGTCTCTATCATATCTCCCTTTCTCGTCTGGTCTCCAGTGAGTACATGTTCAGTATCTTCAGCCAGTCCTCATAACACCTGCCCTGCTGGCCCGGAATCATTTTGGTCACCCTATACTGTACTATCTCCAGCCTGTCCTTACTTTCTTTAGGTAAGGACTCCAGAACTGGGCACAGTACTCCAGGTGGGGCCTCACCAGCGATCTATGCAGGGCTAGTAATACCGCCTTCCTTCTGCTGTTAGTACCCCTTCCTGTATACCCCAGCAGCCTGTTTGCCTTACTGTAAGTCTTGTTACACTGGTTCGATTGTTTTATGGAGTCCTGATGATAACCCTAGGTCTCTTTCCTCAGAGGTTGTGCACAGCTTTACACCCCCCATCCAGTATTCTGTCCTCAGATTCTTGTTCCTGTGTGCTTGCCTTGCACTTTTGGTATTGAATTTCAGCCCCAGCATATGGAGAGCTAATTCAGTCACACCAGTACTGATAGCTAACGATGGTCCACCGCAGGGTATTGAATAGCAACAAACTTGATCAGCAATTTTATGAGTACAGTTGTGACAATACATAGCACTTGGCACAGAATGATTAGCACAAATTTTTAAATATATATAATTTCATTAATAATTGTCTACTGTGCTGTGCACTTATGTAAAAAATAATTAGCAGTCTACTGCTGCACATTTCTGGAAATGATTAGCGTTCTCCCGTTTTGCATACTGTTTTGCTGTGCTACACCAGCTATTTAATACCCTGTACCTAGATAGAGTTCTAAGAACAGTGACCTCCAAAACAGCAGAGTAGCTCCATCAACCAGTTAACTGCGCGCTTTAGGCTGGGGTTCCGTTTCACAATTCATCTTTATTTCTGATTGAGAGATTTGGTACCTTAGGTGGGCACTCATGGTCTCAACGAAGAAATAGATTGGTTACCGTTACTATAACAGAACACTATTTTCTGCTAGCATTCCTGAAATAAGTGTGACTGTATTAAGCTTGTGTCACTCTGAACATTAAACAATGGAAACTTTTAGTGTTTCTCAGAAATCCATCTATGTTTTTTTTTTCTTTATAAGATAAAAACTTAAACCATTTATTTGCAAACAATACTGTAAAGTGGGTTATTTTCACGTAAGTTATATTTAGCCCATGGCACTACTTGGCCAACATTGTGCAAATTTAATTTAGCACTAAATGATTAGTGCCAAGTTCACTTTTATTGAAAATGTTCAGTTTTGGAAAATTAGCACCATTTTATTTTAGCGCAATCATCGCATTCAGCAAATGTAGCAAACATATTCTTACAGTGAAAATACCCAGTTTTACAGTATGTTTCTATTGAAATATACAAAATGCTTAATAATCTGGTGATTATGAAAAGGTCCTTGAATTTAAAAGTTTAAAGTCCACAGTTGGGACCTCTGGGAGATTTAAGCAATAAGCCACAAAAGGGGTGTGTGTTATCGGGATTTACTACGGCTGGAGTGGTTGGGTAAATCCTCACCAGTCGTAGTAAATCCCCCGATAACCCACATCCTCAGAGTGGCCTATTGCGATTATACCAAGGTTCATTTTTTTCTTACTATAATAAAATACAAATATTAAAGAGGTTACTTAGTTTTTTTAATTTTTATTCTATTTATTCCTGTGCTAAAGATATTATAGTTTATATACTCATAAACAGCTGTTGGTTATCAGAGGATTTACAACAGTGGTAAACTGCCAGTCTGACGATTTCATTGTCTGTTCACTTATGTCCATGGTATAATGTGACTTTAAATCTAGTCACTCATCACAATCACTCCAGTCGGAGTGGGATGGAAAGGCCAGTACATCACTGCCAGAGAGTACCAGTGTGACATAAATATGTTCTAGATGGCAGCAGCTTCAAAAGCTAGCCAGGAGGAGTGCACAGACAGATCCAGCATTGTAATGGCTGTGGTGCTCTTAGCAGCTTCACACAAGCCGTGAGAGCTGCTGGGTAGAGGTAAAAGCTGAAACTGTATACTGAGTTGGTAAAGCGCCTTTTCTTAATGCCTCAAAGTGAAATAAAATGTCAAACAATGTAAATACTTTTGGGAACCTGTTTTTAAAGTGTAACA
The DNA here is from genome assembly GCA_016271365.2 of Neoceratodus forsteri. Classification (NCBI taxonomy): domain Eukaryota; kingdom Metazoa; phylum Chordata; order Ceratodontiformes; family Ceratodontidae; genus Neoceratodus; species Neoceratodus forsteri. Next base: position 1,131,846,769 of record CM028133.1, on the reverse strand, counting down.
GTTATTTGCCATATTGAATTATCTGAACATACGTTGTACATATTTTTAATTCACAGGACCGCTCCACTTGAAAAAGCTGGCAGGAGGCCAGCGAAACTGTTGGTGCGAGCAAATTCGGTGGCCAGTGTGAAAATAAGGATGAATTTGTGTGAATCTGGTTGAGAGGGCTACTCTGCTGTTTTGATTGAATTTCGACTGTCAAACCTTAGACCACCTCTCTCTTTCGCAGGTCTCTCTACATCTCCCTAACCCCCTCCTCGCTGCCTACCCTGCCACTGAGCTTAGTGTTATCTGCAAAGAGACACATCTTGCCAAGGATTCTTTCTCCCATGTCGCTAATGAACATACTGAAAAGGACTGGACCCAGGACAGACCCTTGTGGCACCTCAGTGGTGACCTCTCTCTCTCTTTTGATCTGACTCCGTTAACTACAATCCTCTGCTGTCTCATTTCCAACCAGTTTCTCACTCACCTGTGTCCTTTGCTGTGCCCAGACACTCTAGCTTCTCAACAAGCTTATATGAGGAACCAGGTCAAAAGCCTTGCTAAAATCGAAGTCGAGTAAATCCAAAGCATGGCCCTTATCCACTACCCTTGTTATCCAGTCAAAGAACGCTATCGGGTTGGTCTGACAAGACCCTCCTGCCATGAACCTGTGTCATGTTTACTGTCCTGGAGTCAAGTTTCTCCCTCCCAGAGTCCATTGTTCTGTAGGCAGTTAACAAGGTCCTCTTGACCTGTGTCTGCATCAGTTGACCCACAATAGAGGTAAGACTGACAGGTCTGTAGTTACCAGGTTGCTTCTCGTCTCCCCCCCACCATGGAGCATGACTATGTCTGCTACCTACCCTTCAGACTTTTGGAACTACCCCTGTCTGAATTGAGCTGTTAAACAGCCCCACGGGGGTTCAGTTCTGTTGCCAATTCCTTGAACACCCTTGGATGCATCCCATCCAGCCAAGGCCTTATCTCTCTTTAGGGTTGCAAGCCCTTTCCAAATTCTTTCACTGGTTAGTGCGTGCTGCCTCATCTCGGGGATCCCCCTTATATCCACCTTAATGCCACCGTTTGACAGAGGCCCTCTGTATTCCCTTATGAATACAGAGCAGAAGTAGTTGTTAAGAACAGCTGCTTTCTGCCCATCCTCAATTACCCAACCTCCCTCTGTTAGTCTAATAATTCCTCCTCACTTCTTTCTTTTTTCTCTCTGGTATATCTGGAGAACTGTTTTCCCCACCCTTGACCCCTCTGCAGTACACAGCTCTGTGTCTGCTTTTGCTTCTCTGACCACCTGTTTGATTTCTGTTGTTCTCATTTGTTACCCTCCCAGTTCTTCCTTCCTTCCCTTGTACCCAGTGAAGGCTTTCATTTTGGCTCTCACTGCTTCCCTAACCTTTCTAGAGAACCGTACTGGTCTCTTGTACCCGTTTCATCCAGTGGAGACATATCACCTTTGAAGAACCTCCTGCCCCAGAAATCCCCTAGTCCCCCACAAAGTGGTACCCCTCTTCCTGACACCATCCCTTCAACCAACCATTAAACTCCTCAATCTCTTCCCTTACAATTCTTGTTTTTCTGTTATGTGTTGTTTGCACCCTGGGAGCCTGGCAGGTGGCTCCGGTCCTCCCCCGGAGGAGCTCTGTCTCCAACTCTCCATTCCCCACCTGACTTCCCCTGTGATCCCCCTGAGACAGGGCCGAGGTGAAGGGGCGCAAGCGTTCCCCCACCCCCACCCCGGAGTGAAATCCAGATGCTCGGGGAAGCCGGGACAGGCCCAGTAGAGCCATCATGAAGTCTGCCAGCTCCATTTTCCACCGCCTTTTCTCCACCCCACCCCACCGGCCGCATATGTTGGTTACCGCCTCCTGACCATCTCCTCCTGCCACCACCAGAGGGAGATCGACGAGTGGAACATCAGTCTCTCCCTCCTTAACAGAGGAGAGTAGTCCTTCGGACACTCAAACCTCTCTCATCCCTGCCGACCCCAGGTGGCCCAGGCTTGTTCCCAAACCCAGGTTGCTGGTGTGGCATCCAGTGCCTCAACCCACAGCGCCACTGGGCTGGCCTGTATTTCCTTACTCTTTCAGTGCTCATTCCCCCATTCCACACAGGGAGGACCTCGGAAAAGGCCAGTGAAGCGGAATGTGCCTTCGGTCTGTCCCCCAGCTTCACTGCCTCCACAGGTTGGTTCCCCAGATTGTTGATACCCAAGCTCCCCTTCCCCTTTCTCTGCCATCCTCCCTATCATAAAAACATAGACTTTGACGGCAGATAAGGACCGCTTGGCCCATCCAGTCTGCCCATTTCCCTACCTGATGGATAAGCTGCAGATCCTAGTTAATCAACAGCTTACTTCCTCCTGCCCCCCACTAGAATTGCCTTATTGAATTCTCCCACTGTTCCTGACTCCACAACCTCCTCAGGAAGGCTGTTCCATGCACCCACAACTCTTTCTTTGAAAAAATACTTTCTAACATTACCTCTGAGCCGTCCCCCCCATCTTCAAATTGTGCCCCCTTGTTCTTGCACATCTCTTCTTCTGAAAGATACCACCCTCTTGAGGTACTTGAAAGTTTCTATCATGTCCCCCCTCTCCCTCCTTTCCTCAAGGGTATACATATTAAGCTCCTTTAGTCTCTCCTCATACGGCTTCTCTTGCAGACCCTGCACCATTTTAGTTGCCCTCCTCTGAACAGCCTCCACTCTGTCTATGTCTTTGCGGAGATGGGGTCTCCAGAATTGCACGCAGTACACCAGATGGGGTCTCACTAACTGCAGGGTTCCCCACTCTCTGAAAATATAGGGCGGTGGCAATGCTGATTGGGTCAAATGGTGTGCTGTTTTCAGGACTTCATATGCACTGTACACGTGCATAAGTAGCTTTAAGTAACAGTGTGCTGGTATTAAATGGGTAGTATTGCAATAAAGGATGTCAGTAAAAGACAATTTTGGAGGATTTTATAAAAAAATGGATAACAATATAGGGTGATGGCAAAAAATATAGAGCGGTGGTAAAAAAATATAGGGTGGTGGCCCACCGCCCTAAAACAATGAATGGGGAACACTGAACTGTCTGTAGAGAGGGATAACAACTTCATGTTTTCTACTGTTGATGCGTCTCCCTGTGCATCCCAGTATTCCCCCAGCCCTCCTTACTGCCTTCTCACATTGCTTGCCCACCTTTAGGTCATCTGATATAATTATTCCTAGGTCTCTATCCTGTCTATATTCTTGAAGGTTGATGCACCAGGAAGGCATCTGACCATTTCACTCCCATTCCCTCCTCTGCCCACCACCCTCTCTACTCCCCTAATCATTGTGTCCCCTAGTCACTAAGACTTTTACTGTCTTCCTCCTGCTTACCCCCCTCGGGTGCCACCAAGTCAGTCTGCCCTTTTCCCTCAACTGACTTAAAGAGCCCCCTTCCCAGACAGAGTCAAGTAGCTGAGCCTTCTCCAGGCATGCAAAGTGCTTAGCTGCCTTAATGGTGTGAGACTGGTTGAACCTCTTGTAGCTGCCCTAGCCACCCTCCCGTTCTCCACTATCCTTCAGCCTCCTGGGCCAGTGGGCCTCTGGGAAAGGGGGTGGGGATGAGCCGCAGCTGAAATGTCTTGTCTCTTACTGCTGCCAGCTAAGCATGGAGCTCCACAGATGTCCTCTAGGTGGGACAGCACCCCCTCCTCCAGAACTGTAACCCTGGAGAAGAGCCCCCCACAATCCCCACAACTAACTACCTCATCTCTGTAGTGATCCTATGATACAAAAAGGCCTACCTTATATATGGAGTTCTGTTATATTCAATTCAGTTTTGTTTTACCAGGAAGTGCACCATTGAGAAAAACTCATTTGCAAGGTGGTCCTGGAAGGACACCGGATAAAACCGTGACAACAGAGCAAGTACAAACAGAAATTACAGGTTGCAGATGATGACAAATTTAGTTATACAGTGTGTATATTTAAAGAGAAAAAAACTACAATCCATATTACAGTAGCAGATACATGTTGTTATCGTATTCATGAAGTGCAGCAGGGACAGAAGAAAAGAGTAGGGAAGGGGCAAGAGAAGCAGAGGGAAGGACAGAACGAGGTGTAGGGAAGGGGCAACCTAACACAGAGGAAGCAAAAAGGAAAGGGGGGAAATGATGAGAGATGTAGGGGAACATAGTAAAAAATGGGGGGGGAGTTGAAAAAGATCATGGAGGGAGGGGGTAAGGGTTGCAGAAAGGATAAGACTGGGTGGTTTGTGTAGCTGAAGGGAGAAGTACTATGTGCTGGAAGGTTTCCTTATGACATAGGGCAAATTATGTGAAATATTAGCGTCATTTATTTAGTGAGTTTTTTTTTAGCAATGATTTCAAAGAAAGCATATTTGGAGTACTTTCTATACCTGCCTAACTTAATCCCTTAACCCTTAGTTAATTATACATAAATATAAAAATTCCAAAAATGTATAAATACTTGTTTGACTTGTATTATCCAGAGTAACAGCAAATCAAATAACACAGAAATGTACAATAATCTGACATAATTAATAAGCCTATGATGCCAGCAACGTTTATGTATAATGGGTTTCCACTCTGTGTAGCTTTCATTTATGTTTTTATGTATTTATTTTAACACAGATGGGGTTCCTAGCTCACAGAATCCATCCCTCGCCATAAAAGCCTGGATCAGTCACAGCAAAGAAGAGCGAGAGGAATTCTCCGAGACCCTTGCTGCCAGTTTGAAGGTAGGGTGGTGCTAGCAGACAGGTCTGGAGATTAAAGGGGAACAGTCAGCGCCCAAGGGCCCACCACCCAAATGTGGGGCTGATCCCAGTGTTTACATTGTGTGCAAAAAACATTCTAGCTTATGTATGTTTACTGCAGTATAGTAGATTGTATCAGACTGTTTGCTTGCTTTAAGGCTGACATTTTCTGTGACTACAAATCCCAGTATCCCCTGCAGCTGACATTAAAGCAGGGCGGCAGCAGTGCGAGATTCAATAGGCTGCATAGAAAATGTCGTCAGATAAGGACCGCTAGGCCCTTCTAGTCTGCCCATAAACCCTATACGTGGTTTAGGCCTCTGACCCTATCTGGTCAGTGGCTTCCCCACCATTGCACTGCAGTGAATGTTAAGAGTTTATATAAGCTCCGATGTTTTGTTTGCTGGTCCCGCTGTCCTCCCAGAGCTAAGTACAGTCACAAAGGACTGTACTTAGCCCCGGGAGAAAAGATAAAATTACTCACCTTAGTAATTATGTTTCTTCTAATGGAGTCTTGCTATATTCTGACTATTGCAGTTAGCCCCAGCACTTGAACTGCCCCGGAGAGTAGAGGGTTAAATTCTATGCAAAGCATAAAACGTTCAGCTTGAGCTCGGTTCAAACCTCTGTCTGCAGCACTTTGAAGTGCAACCGTCAGATTCTTACACGTTAATACTAACTATCACCATCTGGAAATTGTAAAATTTTTACTAGCTAAAAGGCAACCAAATATTTTGGATCCCCAAAAGACTCAAGTCAAGAAATCCAAAATCAAAAACCAGGTAGTGAACAAATCAAGACTATTAATAAAAATAACCCACTCCCCCTCTCTAAAAAGAGGGAGTGCCCAAATGCACCCTGAGGTACAACACTGCACCTGCCAGCCCACTTCCCAAAAGCAGGTTCTGAGAGGGGAGGTAGGGAAGGAGGTCAGAATACAGCAAGACTCCATCAGAAGAAACATAATTACTAAGCTGAGTAATTTTTTCTTCAAACAACATGAAGTCTTGCTGTATTCTGACTTGCAGACTACCAAGCAGTACCTCCATGGAGGAGGGATTCAAACCTACTTTGGGAATAGGCTGTGCAGTCTGCTGTACCAAACCGAGCATCACTCCTAGCATGGACATCCAGGGAGTAATGCTTGGTGAACGTATGGACTGTTTTCCAGGTGCTTGCTTTACATATCTCTAGCAAAGGAATATCCCTGGCAGCAGCCAGGGAAGCAGCTGTACCTCTAGTCGAATGAGCTCTCAGGCCTGAGGGTGGCATTTTGCCTAGCTTCTCATAGCAGAATGGTATACAAGAGACAATCCACCTGGCAATAGTTCTCTTAGTGGCAGGTTTGCCCTTTCCCACTTCCCCATAAGTGAGAAACAACTGGAGGGAGTCAAACCTGTGTGCCTTAGTACGCTTAATGTAGTAACTAAGGGCTCTTTTAATGTCCAAACTGTGTAATCTTCTCTCTCCTGAAGAAGAATGATCAGTGAAGAACACAGGGAGAGTCATGAATTGGTTCAGGTGAAAATCTGAAACCACTTTAGGTAAGAACCTCCTATTGGTTCTAAGGACCACCTTATCCCCATGGAATGAGAGATAATTAGGTTCCACTGACAGAGCTTGTAATTCACTGATACGTCTGGCAGAGGTAATGGCTACCAGGAACACAGTTTTCCAAGTCAAGTACTTAAGCTCTGCTGAAGACAAAGGCTCAAAGGGGGGGTTGCATAGGCTGTGCAATGCAAACATTAAGGTCCCAAGCAGGGGTAGGATCCTAAAGGGGGATTGGTGTGAAGCAATCCCTTGAAAAATTTACAGAAAACAGGGTGAGATGACAGTGAGGAAGGCTTCCTCACTGACAGAAAAGCAGAAACAGCTGACAAGTGTACTTTGAGAGTAGCTGGTCTGAGGCCTAGGCCATTAAGATGAAACATATAATCCAGGACTGTAGACAATTCAGCAGTGTCTGGGGATATATGTTTCTTGGAACACCAAATGCTGAATCTTTTCCATTTGGAGTTATAAGTTTTTCTGGTGGCAGGTTTTTGAGAGGCTTTGAGAATATCCAGAACCCCTTGAGACAGATGCAAATTGGCATACTCTAACTCTTCAAAAGCCATGCCTTGAGATTGAGAGACCGAAGATTGGGGTACCAAATCCTCCCCTGAGAGGAGGTTAACAGGTTGTAATTCCTGGGAAGAGACAGGGGAAGATGGACTGTTAGGGACAGCAACAGGGGGTACCAAGGCTGCCTGGCCCAGTCTGGAGCAATCAGGATCACTGTGCAGGCTTGTGACCTTATCTTGACTAGGACCTTGAACAGTAGAGGAAAAGGAGGGAAGGCATATAGAAATTTCCCTTCCCAGTTCAGAATCAGAGAATCCAGAGGGACTGAGCCCAAGACTGGGGGTCTGCAACAAAAAGGAGGAAGTTGGTGATTGTCTGGGGCTGCAAAGAGCTCTATCTCTGGAGTGCCCCACCTTGAAAGAAATCACTTAACATCAGGGGGTCCAGGGACCATTCGTGATGGCCCTGGGAAATCCTGCTCAATGCATCTGTTAGCACATTGTCCTTTCCTGGAAGGTGGACTGCTATCAAAGAGGTCTGTAGAGAATAAGCCAGGGACCACAATTTCATGGCTTCCGTGCGCAAGGCCGTGGACCGAGTGCCTCCCTGCTTGTTGATGTACCACATGGTGGTGGTGGTGGTTTCTATCCTGACCTGAACCACCTTGTTTTGCACTGACTGCAGGGCCAGAAGGACCGTCCTGAGTTCTAAGAGATTGATATGAAGAAGGGATTCCTGAGGGGACCACAGTCACTGGGCTGTGTGAGCCCCCAAATGGGCTCCCCACCCCAGTAGAGAAGCATCCATGGTTAGAACCACAGAATGAGACTGAGTGACGAATGGGACTCCTTGCCTGAGGTTGTCCTGATCCTGCCACCATTGGAGAGCCTGGATCAGAGTCTGAGTCACTGGAATTAGTTTGGTTAGAGGATCTTTCCACTGAGACCAAAAGGCCCTCAGATGAAACTGAATGTCCCTCATCTGAAATCTGGCCCCTTGGACCACTGCTGTAGAAGCTGCCATGTGGCCCAAAAGCTGAAGGAAGTGCCTTGCTGGCCAAGAAACCAGAAGGTAAAAGGAAGAAGCCAGCTCTATAATTGCCGTTGCCCTTTCAAGGGGAAGAAAAGCTCTTACTTTGACAGTATCCAGCTGTGCCCCTATGAAGGTGAGAAGCTGTACAGGCTTGAGAACCGACTTGGGGAGATTGAGAAGAAATCCTAGGGAAGTGAGCACTTGCTGGGTCACTTGCAGGTCTGACTTGACTTGGTCTGGAGACTGACCCACAATGAGCCAGTCGTCCAGGTATGGAAATATGGAACTATTCCTCCTTCTTAAAAAGGCCACTACTACTGCTAGGCATTTTGTGAATACCCTTGGAGCTGATGTTGGACTGAAGGGCATTGCTTTGAACTGATAATGGCCTGAAGGCAATTTGAACCTGAGGTACTTTGTGTGGGAGCACCTGATGGGAATATGAAAGTAGGCGTCTTTAAGGTCCAGGGAGGCTAGCCAGTCCCCTGGCCTTAGAGAGGGAAGGACTATTCCCAGAGTCACCATTTTGAATTTTGATTTTAAAAGATGTTTGTTCAGGTATCTTAAGTCTAGGATGTTTCGCCACTCCCCTGTCTTTTTTGGGTAAGGAAGTACCTGGAGTATAGACCTTTGCCCTTGTGCAATGTAGGAACTCTCTCTATGGCCCTTAATGCCAGCAGAGATGAAACCGCTGCCTCCAGGGCAATGGTTTCAGATATGCTTGCAGGTGGAAAGGATCTGACTCTCAGCTTTGGGAATTTTCTGAAGCTGAGAACCAGCCCTGACTTACTACCTCCAGGACCCACTTGTCTGAGGTAACAGACAGCCAGTCCTGGATGAAGTAAGCCAGCCTGCCTCTTACAGGAATAGGGGAGTCAACCTGGGCTGACACATCAGGGTGTCTGCTTGGCAGGAGCCTTAGGCTGAGGGGTGGATACAGCTCTGCTCATACCCCTTCTGCCTCTCCCTCTAAAGAAGCCCCTCTGAGGAAAGGGAGAAGAGGCCTGTGCTTGGTAGAAAGGCCTATGAAAAGGCCTGCCCCTGCCCCTAGCTTGCTGCATTTAGGAGGTGTCTGCCTTTCCTTGGCCTGTGCACTCCTGTAGGTGGTCCTATACTCTTCTATTTTTTTCATGTAATTCTCTGTCTGCTCCGCAAACAGAGAATTACCCACCACAGGGAAATGCATGGCCTTAGCCTGGGTGTCCTGTGAGAGGCTAGTACATCTGAACCAAGCCATCCTCCGAAGAGCCACAGACATGACTCTTGATGACACATCATTGGAGTCCACAGCAACATGAAATTGTACCTTTGATGCCTCAATCCCATCAGCAGCCACCTCCTCCAGCTCCCTGGCAAGCTGGGGGGAAGCCTGCTTAGCCAGTGCCAGTACAGTGTCCCACCTGGACTTCTGGTATCTGGCTGCATAGGCCATGTAATTAGCCTGCCTGAGTCCCAAGGTGCATGCCATGTACTGTTTCTTTGCCATGGCATCCAGCTTCTTAGAGTCTTTGTCGGGGGGGGGGGTGAAGCCAAGGGTATATTAGCTTTATCACAGGCTGCAGCCTGCACAACCCCAACATGGCTGCATTGCTGATACAAATACTCCATACCTGAACCTGATAAGGTGTACCTCTTGTCCATCCTTCTGTCAACAGGAGGTACAGAATTAGGAGTCTTTAACAATTTTTGTGTCTGTTTTCCAAAGGACTTATGAAGGGGAATAGACAGTCTCTTGGACTCTGGGATGTCCATCATCTCCACATAATCAGGCTCCTCTTGTTCCTCAACAGCTTCCTCCACAGGGAGCTGGAGAGTTTCTGCCACTTTCCTGTAAAACATGTAGTGGGAAGGGGACTCAGAAAGCCTAGGAGGGGAAACACCAGAAGGCCTGCCTGGGGAGATGTCCAGTTCGATGGGCTCATCCAGACCTTCCATGCCATCATCATCACATTCATAATCCTCGTCCCCCTCCAAATCCGTTTCATAAAAGTCTTCAGGGGCATAATCCTGAACCGGAGGAACCGGCCGAACCGAGCGCCTGCCAGAAGGCGCCGGATCAGACGAAACAATTCTACAATCCTAATTGCTCTGGCAGTCTCCTTGGTGGTCGGAACATGGGTCTCTGGATCCAGACCGGCAGATTTTTCTTTTCATTTTCTTTTGTAGGAAGCAATCCCTCGGGATCTGCTCTTCTCTTGCCCGAAGTAGTATCGCCCTGGTCAGAGGGCACTCCTTCTGGCTCGGTCGGAACCGAACCGGGCTGGAAATCCGGGTCAGCGGACTTCTCGGCCTCCTTATCCCTCACCCTGCCCAACCTTTTTTGCCAGGGCAGACGTAGGGAAATTTTTACAAATTTGGCAGTCTGAATCGAGGTGGTCAAACCCCAGAGAATAAACACAGGTGGTGTGGGGATCAGCCTTAGCAAAGACCTCCCCACACACACTGCAGTGTTGAAACCCAGTGGGCCCAGTTTTTCTTTTGGGTTTCTCAGACATAGCCATCCTAACCAACAAACTTATCCTTTTTACGGCAAATAGCCAGGCAAGACCCTCTTATCAGTTTCTAACCGTGTCACGGGTATTGGAAAAAAACGCAAGAAACATATTTTTTTTTAAAACCAGTAAGGACTGGTAACCACACACTAAAGTTAAAGAAAGATAAGAACACAAACACACTAGACGACCAGTTTAGCCGAACTGGTCAAAATACCAGTTTTACAATTTCCACAAGTTTTTACTATGGCCAGTTCACTACCTAGTACTTACTGTACCACAGACAGAGATCTGAACCGAAATTTGTGAAATAATCGGTAAAATAGACTACTTTAACCAACTGTTGAACCACGAGCAGAGGAGAAAATCTCCGGAGGCGACTGTTTAATTAGGCGGAGTAAAGAATCTGACAGTTGCACTTCAAAGTGCTGCAGACAGAGGTTGGAACCAAGCTCGAGCTCAACGTTCTATGCTCTGCATAGAATTTAATCCTCTACTCTCTGGGTCAGTTCAAGTGCTGGGGCTAACTGCAATAATCAGAATACAGCAAGACTTCATATCGTTTGAAGCAGAACTGGAAAGCATCTGATTGGAGCTTATAATATATATTCATTTGTATAGTGTACTGTGTATTTTACAGGATAAGAACATCATCACCCAGAGCAGCATGAGATAATGTTCCTATCTTGTAGGGAACACGGTATGCTATATATGCAGTGTCAGTGGCTCAGCAGGTAGCCTCTGAGGCCGGGAGATCAGAAGGTTGTGGATTCTATCCCCACACCAGGCACCTGGGTTAATATCCCAGTACTGATACTGTGGTGCAGCAAGAGGGGGGTGCTGCACCCCTGAGGTGCCGTTTTTTGGATGAGACATTAAACCGAGGTCCCATCTGCCTGTTCTGGTGGTAGTTAAAATACCACCAACAGCTTAATCTGGTTCAAGGTCAGTTGGCATTCATCTGTATCCCCCTGCCCCAGGTTGTGCCTGAAAATAGGCAGAATTTGACTAGTGCACTCACCCGGTCAACAAAAACTAAATAAAAAAAAAAAATATATATATATATATAATGAAGTCGTCTAACTCCCTCTAATGAAAAAAAGTTACAGACTGTGATAGAAATTAGTTGGGTTATTTATTTTTTTTTTGGTTTTGTGTCCCCTGCTTACAGTACTAAGTGGTATGTTCCATGGCTCCCAGATCTACAGGGATTCCTGTAATTTACAGGACAGCTGAGCCATTTATATTACAGGGAAATTAAACTTGTTCCCATAGACTTGCAATGGTTGTATGGGAAAACGGAGCAATTCGACTTCCACAGAAAATAATGTGATCTGCAGGAAAATTACCCTTTAGTTACAGGGAAAAGGCCAAATCAGTCTGGGAGCACGGAGTTCTGTCCCATGCACTGCAATACATGCTGACACAACTTACACGGCGAGTAATGGCATTATGCCAAGTGGCTAGAGCAGTTTAACAGTTGTAACACTATTTTTAATGTTTGTTTTAGTGAGAAAGTTCAAGCTGCACTCATTTCCCATTGACAGTTCAAGCCATGGCGTTTCTCAGAAAGCAGTCTCTGAAGACCGTGTCAGTGTGACGGGAATTCGTTTAAAGAGATAGGATTCTGTGTGATAGCGCATCTAATTCTTTTTGTGTTTTTTCTGTGAAATGTGGATGGAAGTTTTATCCACCTTTGGCTTCAGGAGTACTAGTTGGACTCAAGCTTGGGACTGGAATTCATCTCCTTGTTCCATACTATTGAATGGTACTCTATACAGTACAACCTCGATTATCCAAACTCACTGGGGGACGTAAGATTAGTTTGGATAATCAAAGGGCTCATAAAATCGAGGGTCCCTCACACCATGTTCCTATTAGCTTGAGGTATATGGTACTAGTTTGGATAATCCAGAGGTTCGTATAATGGGGGGGTCGGATAATCGAGGTTATACTGTACATATTTAGTTTTATATTAACTTACGTTAATTTATAATTCTCTTGCCAGAAACTATTCAGTTTAACTATGATTCTTTTGGTAGTGGTTATATAAGGTTATTTATGATATGGTTATACTTATTTTTTTCCATTTATTTATGTGTGTTAGGTGTGACGCTTGGCCAGCTGGTTATGATTGCTGTATGATATGTGTGATATAAAAATATAGTAGGTGATTGTCTCACATAAGACAGTCTGTGCCCCAGGTTTCAGTGAAAACTACAGGATGTATAATTGACCAGGAGATCTCTGTAATGTAATTGACTTCCTTGAGACATTGTATTTTATGGCCCTGTTTATGGCCTGTTGTGGCACTGAAGCTGGGAAACTAAAACATACATTTTATAACTTCAGAAACAGGACATCATTAAGCTGATTCCTGCCTGATACCTTGCACCTAGGTGAAGGATTGCAGGGTTGTAAATCTTCAAAGGAACTGGCTGATCAAAGACTCATAATTTGGGAAAGGAGTGTTTGCTGATGTCACATTATTTAATATATCTCCTGACAGGAAATCATTTTTTTGTAAGTTTATATTCTAAAAGGAGGAGCTAGATGACTTACCAAGGGGGTGGGGAGATGGAATTGAAATGTATCCTTGTAACTGGGGAATATGACTTATCATTTTGGGACTCAAGAAAGACAAATCTTTGATCTAACTCAAAGCGCTACAGAGGTGTACTACATTAGATAGAAAAAGTCTAATTGTATAGTGGTAGGAGTTTTTGTTTTGTAATTTTCCCTTGTTCTTTTATGTGATTGTGAGCTCTGTGATATATTGTTCTGTGTTTACATTTTTCATATTTTTATCGTCTTTTAGTAAAATCTTTATTTGAAAGGTACTGCCTGGGTGTGTCTGTCAGTTCTTTTTGCATGTGACGTATAGAGGGTTAAGACTGACAAAAATTGTTCAAAAGCTTGATGGTGTTACTAAACAGAGAAAAGGTAAGAATACACCCAAGGTCTTTTATAGAGTTTTGAGGGTTCATTTTGGAAGCCTGGCTTGGTGCCCCTGGCGAAAGATTGTACCGCAATGCCCGAACAGGGTATGTATCCGAGTCTGTACATTGGGTATGCTAGCATAAGGTTCACAGTTTGAATCCCCCCCCAGAACTTGAGACTAAAGGTGATTCGAACCCAAAAGCAGACAGGAGGATTACCCTGTCTGTTACCTGTTCACATTACTGCTCCTGGTGAAAGATTGTACCGCAATGCCCGAACAGGGTGCATATCTGAGTCTGTACATTGGGTACGCTAGCATAAGATTCACAGTTTGAATCCCCCCCAGAACTTGAGACTAAAGGTGATTCGGACCCAAAAGCAGACAGGAGGGTTACCCTGACTGTTACCTGTTCACATTACTGCACTCGGAGGTTGGCACTGTGGGAGCAGAGAGCCTGACCTGCGGAGTGCGTTTGTGACATTAGGTACTTACTTTATACTACGATTGCACTGTCACTTTAACTGTTTGCCTTTTTAAACACTGATGAATACCTGACTGACATCCCTGTGATGACGCAGTGAGCAAAACCAGTCAGGGATATACTTGGTGACCCTCGTTGCACAGATGTGTTTTTTTTTTTTTTAAATCTTTAAATAAATAAAGCCCTTTTTGTGATAGTGGAGTGGTGTCAGTGTTTGCCTTATCCTCTTCCACTGCTGCAGTCCTGCTCAGATGTCAGCTGCAGGGAATTCTGAGATTTGTAATTACAAAATATGTCAGCCTGGAAAAAGCAAAATTAGTCTGATACTGTTTACTGTAGTAACAGTCCAGGGACATACTCTGCTTGGACCAGCCATACTTCATTCCAGGGATATACCCTGGTCTCAGGGACATACCCCAATTGGACCAGCCATACTTCATTCCAGGGATATACCCTGGTCCCAGAGACATACCCCGATTGGACCAGCCGTACTTCATTGCAGGGATATACCCTGGTCCCAGGGGACATACCCCAGTTGGACCAGCGGTACTTCATTGCAGGGATATACCCTGGCCCCAGGTATCTACCCCAATTGGACCAGCTGTACTTCATTGTTGGGATTTACCCTGGTCCCAGGGATATACCCTGATTGGGTTGGCCAGCCAGTGGTCTACATGGAGTGCACACTGCTTTGTGTGGATCTAAACAAGCGGACCCTCGCTCATTTTAGAGCAGGCTGTGAGTCAGTGATGACATAGAAATGTAGAATTTGGCAGCAGAAAAGGGGCCATTTGGCCCACCCAGTTTCTACAGATGGTCCATGCCCAGTTTGTGTCTGCAGACTTTAATTGATCTCTGGCAACCCACCCTCATCCCTGCTCATTTCCTGACATTCCTCTATGGCTGTCCCATGCATGCTTGAAGCCTCTCACTGTTTTTGCTTTCACCACTTCTGCTGGCAGTTTGTTCCAAGCATCTGCCACTCTTTCAGTGAAGTAGTACCTCCTCACACCCTTTTTAAATTTCACCCCTTCCAGCTTCATCACTTGCCCTCTGATCCTGGTGGTCTTTCTCATTTGAAAGAGACTCCCCTCCTGCACCATGTTCACCCCCATGAGGTACTTATAGGTCTCTCTCATGTTCCCTCTCGCTCTCCTCTTTACTACGATATACATGTTGAGATCCCTAAGACTCTCCTTGTAGGGCTTTTGGTACAACCCCTGCACCGTTTTAGTTGCCTTATTCAGGACTGCTTCCACTCTATGTCCTTTCTGAGGTGTGGCCTTCTGAACTGAACACAATAATCCAGGTGGAGTCTCACCAGCGAAGAATACATTGGTAACACCACCTCCCTCGTCCTGCTGGTGATACATCTCCCCATGCATCTCAGCATCCCACTGGCCCTGCCCACTGCTTTGTCACACTGCTCTGCCACTTTGAGGTCCTCAGATACAATAACCCCAAGGTCCCTTTCCTGCTTCATGATTGTCAGTACCTCCCTCTCCCCATCCTGTACTCATCACCTGGGTTTCTATGCCCTGGGTGCATGATTTTGCACGTTTTGACATTGAACCTCAGCTGCCATGCTCTTGACCGTTCCTCAAGTTTGCCAAGGTCCCTACTCATTCTCTCCACCCCTCCTGAGTGTCCACCGTATTACCATATTACAGATTTTAGTATCATCTGTTTTATTAAAAAAAAAAAAAAAAAGAGCATCCCTTCCCTTCCAGTTCTTCTGCAGTGTCACTGATTAAGACATTGAAGAGGACCAGTCCCATACTGAGCCCTGTGGTACCGCCCCCCACCTCTCGGTTACCCTCCTTCCTTGGAGTGTGTGCTGTTAATTTGGATCCAGCCCTCAGACTGCTCAATTTCCTTATCAGTCTCCTGTATGGCACAATATCGAAGGCCTTACTGAAATCCAGATAGGCTGTATTCATTGTCCTCCCCTGATCTAGTTCCCTTGTCACCCTGTTGAAGAAATCATTGGTATTCTGTGACTGTGCGGAATAGGGCACTGGGCTCCCCGATTTTCTGGCCTGGCAGATGCTAAACTTGCTGGATGTATGCCCTCATGGCCTGATGCCAGAAGGAAAGCTTAAGACGTAGTATGGGAAAACTGCAAAGAATAGATATATAGCACAGGGGTTGAAACATTCTTTTTGAAGCTTTAAGTTTAGGATTTATGATACTTTTTGTTTTAAATAAGTCTATATCCAGCATTAAGTCACTGATTTCCCCTCATCCCCCATTTATGCAGTAAATAATAATCTGACAGACCACAAAATAAATGCTGATTTGAGGCTTATTTTAGAAACTTTTTTTGTTATTTAACCCACAGTAGCAGCTGTAGCTAGCCCCTAAACGAGGTCGGACACCAAACAGGGTTATCATGCATCCCAGAACAAGGCTGGGTTTGAAGTTGGACAAGCTGGTACCAGCCTGGTAGCAGGGGTGGAACTTAGTCTAAGACTCGGGGAGGAACATTGTAAAGGGGAACAGTCAATACTAAGATCTCCACACGTAAGTGTGGGTTGGTCCTAATTTACACTGTGTGTGCAAAACTTTTTTTTTTTACATACTGTTTACTGCAGTAGAGTAGGTTGTATCAGACTGACTCTGCTGACTTCCAGGCTGACATTAGCAGTAGCCAAAAATCCCATAATCCCATGCAGCTGACATCAGAGCAGGGCTGCAGTCAGAGATTCAGTAGCGAGCAGTGCCTGTTGGAGCTTTTATAAGCTCAGATCAAATGTTTGCTGGTCCTACTGTTGTCCTGGGGCTAAATACAGTCCTCTTTGACTGTACTTAGCCCAGCAAGTACAGCGGGACCAGCAAACAAAGACTCATGGCTTATAAAAACTCTAACATGCATTGTAGGCTGTTGAATCGCCCACTGATGCAGCTGGGCTCTGGAATCAGCTGTGGGGGATTCTGGGATTTCTGGTTATAGCAAATGTCAGTCTTGGAGTCAGCAGAGTTAGTCTGATACAACCTACTGTACTGCAGTAAACAGTAAGAAAAAACATTTTTTACACATAAAGTGCAAAATTGGACAAGCCCCACACTTGGGTGTGAGGCTTTTAGTGCTGACAGTTCCATTTTAAAAGAACACAATGGTTATCAGATAAAGTGCAGTGGCTTCTGCAGAAATGCCTGATTAGAGCTTTTTGTAATGAATGAAAAATTTTGAGCACCTTTTAGATCTGTTGTTTTATTTTAAAAGAACCACACTGAGTGACCTTTCTGCACTCGCCCATGGCAATCTCATCCACACCAGGTGACTTCCTACGTGCAGGTTATGCTAATGAGTGTTACCAAGTAATGGCAGATTTCATAGCACTGATTAGAATAACTTGCATGCAGGGAGCCACAGGGTGTTAGCAAGATAGTTGCGGGCCAGTCTGCAGAAAAGACATTCAGCGCTGTTCTTCTATAATGAAATTAAGTTAAAAAGTACGTAAAAATTTTCATTTATTACAAAAAGTCCTGGTAAGCGCTGTTTTCCTTTAACTAGCCGGGATGATGAGCAGGAGAAAGACGGGGATGCTGAATCCGTGAACCTGTATACCAGGATGTACTGTGATCCTTGGATATGAGCAGTTAGTGTAAATAAACTTGTGCAGTTTATTCACCAGTAAATGGACAAGTGCCAGAAACTTTGGTATCCATGGTTTGATTTACTCCAAACACCAGAAGGGATCTTGTGGTGTCCCAGGGAGCTTTAGGCCTGGGTTTGTGCATCTTAACAGTATTTGTCCTTTTTTCATATAGAGCTTTATTCCCCAGCCACACATGTCCTGTTCAGGGATACACCCTGGTTCCAGGGATATACACTATTCAGGCCCACATCCCTGATCCCCTGTTACCCTGCATCAGCCATCTTACCCCCACGGCTTTAACCCCCTGCAGCAGGGGCTCTGGAGGGAGGGCCAGGCATCTATTTGCCCCTCCCCCACCCCAAGCCAGTCAACTTGTGTGCACTAAGATCCAGTCCCGGCTGGCACTAGGACCCAGGGGAACACACATGGCCCATGCTGTCCTATAGACAGCAGTGGGGTTTTCTTCCCATCCCTTCCTCCTCCCCGATGCGAGCATTGCCTGGTGGCGGCCTTGTGTGTGTGCAGCGCATCTCCTGAGGCAGAAGCAAGCTCCCATGCCCAGCTGCAGGGGTTGCTGCAGCACTAGAGGTCCCCGTCAAACCTCAGTTGAGGCACGCTGCAGTACAGCAACTACCTAAACCTGGCCTGCCTCCCAATGCAGTGATCCGAGATCACTCCCGAACCCGGGTCACAAACGCCGCAGCGCCATAGCTCGCCGTCGAACATCATCAGCTGATGCATGCTGCTGTGCGGTAGCTACCTAAACCTGGCCTGCCTTCCAAAGCAGTGACCTGAGATCACTCCCGAACCCAAGTCACTGACACAGCAACGCCCTGCCACCGGGCTGTCATGGTGACCCCAACAGTACGGAAATGCAAGGGGAACTCCCAACAAGTGGTTGGGAACAACATATGGTAGCTAGTCTAAACTAAATGGGGTGGAGTCAGCATGGCAAGAAACACAACACATGACACAACCTGCCCCCCTCCCCCGAAGCATAGAATAGATTGGAAGTAAGTAAAACCAGGGAAAAAAGAAAGGGGAGGGGCATGACCTGTTGCAGGATGGTGTGCACCAAAGCAGAGTGTCTGGGGAAACAAAGTGGCAGACCTACATGTGCAAGACGCAGACGGTAACTAGTGCTTTACATAAGAGAGGAGATGGATAACATGGGTGAATGAGGAAGGGTGGAATCTCTGTGGGTACTAGCAGCAACTGATAATGGGAAATAAATTAGGATCAGAGTGGTCTACAGACCGCCACATTAGGACCAGGGGATGGAGAGAGAGAACTAGTGAGATGCTGAGGAGAGTGGCCAGATTGGGGGAAGTACTCATAGTTGGGGACTTTAACAAGTCGGATGTGAAGTGGGAAGTCCCAGTCTTTGCAAGTACAAAGAACTAACCCCCGGTCGAAGCATACCAGGAGAAGTTCCACTGATCCAGGACCCCAAAAATGACTAACAGCAAGAGGATTAAAATGTATCCATCCAGGAAGCTCTAGGATCTAGTCACCACAAGACGATGATGTCAGAGGTTCAAAGGGAGGCCTTTAAGGGGGAAAGTTCCTGAAGGGTATGGGATTTCAGAAAGATGGACTTTGACAGGACGTGAGGGCTGTTAAGGGAAAACACAGAGAGGGGAGCAGTTAAAAGGGGTAGAAGAAAAATGAGAAGCAATCAAAACAGTAATGCTACAAGCAGCAGCAGCAGGCTACCTCAGGAGGGTATTAAAGGGCAAAAGCTCAAGAGGTCCAGTGTGGTTCACATCATATGTGAGGAAGGCAGAAAGAGCGAAAAGAAAGGAGGGCACTGAGAAAGTACAAGGGCAATCTAAGGGAGATGCACCTTGAGGTAACCAGGGAGACTAGCAGGTCACGGAGGCCGAGGCGGAGACGGAACTGAGGCTGGTAAAGGGGGTGAAGCAGGGAGGCAAAGTGTTCTTCAGGTACATACAGAAGAAGCGCAAGGTTGGAGGGGCATAGTGAGGCTTAAGGGGGAGGAAGGCTGGAAGGTAGGGGGAAGACAAGGCAGAGATACTGAACCAATACTTTTGTTAGGTATTGACCAGGGAAAAAGCAGAACCACTGGCAGAATGTGGAGTAAGGGAGCAGGTGGGCGCTCAAGTAGTAGGGGCAGTATACAGAGGAAGGGGTGATGGAAGAGTTACAAAGGCTGAAAGCAGACAGATCTGTGTGACTTGACTGGATGTATCCTAGGACTTTGACTGGGTGACCAGAGAAATAGATCAGGGTGGGGCTGTGGACGTAGCCTACTTAGATTTTAGTAATGCATTCAACACCATTCCACATAGGATACTCATGAGGAAACTGGGCAGCTTAGGAGTGGGTCCTAAGGAGGTAAACTGGGTGAGAAATTCATTAAAGGGCGGGGACCAGTGACAGCGCTAACATGCACCAAAAGGGCAAAAGTTGCATCCTTTCCAAAATTGACCCCTCTTTCCTTTGCCAGTGGGTCCAAACTGATGCGCCTACTCTGAGCAGACACAAACGACCATTAGGCCTATTCTGCAGGCTTTTAGTATGTTAGTACTCCGTGACAGTATCTAAAGGAAAGGAATGTGAACTGTTTAAAATCTACCACTGATTATGTTTTGACCCAGTAGGTTCCTCTTTAGACCCACATTTCTTACACCAGTGGGTCCAATTGGACCCATGTTTTAAACCCCCCAGTGCTGTCACTGGCGGGGACAGAGGGTGGTAGTAAACAGAGTTCACTCCAGGGTAGGGAGAGTGCAGCCGAGTTTCAATGTAGAAAAGTGCAAAATCATGCACTTAGGGCACAGAAACCCAGAGACAGTGTACCAAATGGGAGAAGAGATATATTTACGGTCACCAAACAGGAACTCGACCTGGGAGTAATCGAGTCTGATGACCTCAAGGTGGCAAGACTGTGCGATAAGGCAGTTGGTAGGGCCATTGGGATGCTGGGGTGCATAGGGTGGGGTATCGCCAGCAGAAGGAGGTGGTGTCGCCACTGCATAGATCGCTGGTGAGACACCACCTGGACTGCTGTGTTCAGTTCTGGAGACTGCATCTCAGGAACGACATAGACAGGGTGGAGGCTGTCCAGAGGAAAGCAGCTGAAATGGTATAGGAGCTGCATCACAAGAGACTGAAGGACCTTGACATATACACCCTGGAAGAGAGAAGGGAGAGGGGGACATGACAGAGACCTACAAATACCTCGCAGGGTTAAATAACGTACAAGAGGAGAATATTTTTCAGAGGAAATTATGCATGAGAACTAGGGGACATGCAGTGAAGCTGGAAGGGGGTAAAACCAAGAGATTTGAGGAAGTACTTCACTGAAAGAGTGGTAGATACCTGGAACAGTCTTTAAGTGAAGGTACTGGGGGTTGGAGCAGTGGTATGATTCAAGAATCATGGGATAGGCAGAAGGAAATCTTAGTAGGATGCCGGGGAGCCACAGATCAAGCATGGTCTATGGTGACAGTATAGGCAAGGGAGAAAAATGGGCAGACTAGGTGGGCCAAGTGGTCTTTGTCTGCTGTCAAATTTTATGTTTCTGTGAGACTGCGGAGGTGTTAGCGGCTCAACTTGCAGACATACTTAACTGCTCACTGGCAACAGGGGTCATCACAAGAGACTGGAGGATTGCAGATGTAGTCCCTCTGCACAAAAGCTGAAGGAAAGATGAGCCAGGACACTATAAACCAGACAGCCTGATGTCTATAGTGAGCAAGGTAATGGAGCCCATAGTAAGGGGGAAGATCTGGGGAATTCCTGGAAGCAAATGCAATACAGGACACCAGGCAGCACGTCTTTATCGGGGGGTCCTGTCAATCAGATCTTATTGATTGCTTCGATTGGGTGACCAGGGCAGCTGACAAAA
Organism: Neoceratodus forsteri; assembly: GCA_016271365.2. NCBI lineage: Eukaryota > Metazoa > Chordata > Ceratodontiformes > Ceratodontidae > Neoceratodus > Neoceratodus forsteri. The sequence continues at coordinate 1,131,825,533 of CM028133.1, read as the reverse complement.
GGCAGGCAGTCGATATAATACACCTATTTTTCAGTCAGGCTTTTTGACTCTGTCCCCACAGGAGACTGGTCAAGAAACTTAAGGGACTTGGGTGTGGAAGAAAGGTTAGCAGCTTGGGTATAAAGCTGGCTGTGTAGAAGGATGCAAAGGGTAGTAGTGATTGGGGAGTTTTCAGTGGTAAGGAGGGTTATAAGCCAAGTACCACAGGGATCGGTGCTGGGCCCTGTCCTTTTTAATGTGTTCGTATGTGATATAGAGGAAGACATAAAGGGTAAGAACTGCCTGTTCGTAGACAACATGAAGATCTGTGCAAGAGTTGCACAGAGGAGCGGATAAGGGAACTTAGGGAGGATCTGGGCAGGCTGGAGATCTGGCAGCTAAGCATCAGGGCAAACAATGCGGAGTAGCACACGCCAGGAACAGGAGCCCAAAGATGCAGTACAAAATGGGATTGGGGTGCTATTACAATGCATGATGGAAGAAAAGGACCTAGGGGTCATAACAATCAGATTGTTAGAATATTATTAAAAATACCATATTCACACTTGAAGATCAGTTTGTTCCTACCAGAATTAAGTACAATTACAAGGGTAAAGTGTCCATTGGGTTCACTAGGTCTGTAAAAACCCAAATTAAGAAGGAACAGAAAGCATATAAGGCATTTAAAAGCAAGCAATCTGTTTCTAAGAGACTAAAATATACATCTGAGCAAAAGAAACTTAAAGCGATGATTAAGAAGGAAAAGAAAAACCTGGAGTTTAGGTTATCCCACAGTTCGGATAACAAAAAAGCATTTTATTCATACATTAACAATAACAGAGCCGTTACTAGATCTATTCGCCCATTACTTATAAATGGAGAGATGGTCACTGATGATCTCCAAATGGCAAGCACACTCAATGATTTATTTGCATCCATTTACAAATCTTCACCCCATTCTGATATAAAACTTACTGACCCCAAGGTACCTAACATAACTGTTGAAATGGTTACATCTGCATTAAATAAAATAAAACTCAACACTTCTCCGGGTCTCGACTGGATTCACCCCAGGTTTTTAAAACAACTGGCCACTTCCTATTAATTACTTCTTCCTTAATTACTAAGGACAGCTGCTTGAAAATCAGGTCCACACCCCTCAGACTTCATTTGATTCTGCTGCCTATCTATGCGTGATGCTATACTTTGTTTATGGTTCACAGTCGCTTGCATGGAAATTATTATGATGCCACAACCAAGAGATTATGACGTCATGTGGTAACAAACTGCAGAAGAAGATGAAGTCCAGAAACACAGATACTCTTTCCATGTAACATTCTGTAGTAATTGAGAATAATAGGCAGAATAAAACAGAAAATATAGGAACTATAAGTAGAATTACAGATCATTTCCAAAGGTTGGCCGATGGCATCACTAGCTTGCTTTTATTTATTTATGGCTTTTCTTTTTACCTCCTGTCCGCGTCCCCAGTTGCTCTCTCCTTCAGGCCCTCCTAGTACTCTGATCCTCTTTCCGCCAGACTCACTGCTGGCACAGTCGCATCTGTCCCTCCCCATGGGACCCTCCTCGACTGCGGGGGGGGGGGGCGGTATACCTGTCCGCGGCCCCAGTTGCTCTCTCCTTCAGGCCCTCTTAGTACTCTGATCCTCTTTCCGCCGGACTCGCTGCTGGCACCGTCGCATCTGTCCCTCCCCATGGGACCCTGCTCGACTGCGGGGTGGGTGGGTGAAATGCCTTGTGCGATGGGCCCGGGTTGGGGAGCGTGCAGGCTGCTGAGCAGTGCCGGGGGCCGGGTGCCGAGGGGGGGGGCGCTCAGATGTGTGGAGGCTTTCAGCCATTTTCTCTGCTTTTCTGGGGCCAGACTCACCTTCCTAAGCACGTCTGCTTAGGGCAGTAGCACTGGACATGTTACTCACATAACGCACACTTCAGCAACTCCCCCCCCCGGAGCCGCTTTTAGGTGAGGACAGAACTTGATCCCTCCCCCAGGAGGAGGACGTCTCTGTAGATGATCTGTCATCTTCCCAGTCAGCCTTCCTGGGCTTGTGGTGTGAAATCCCAAGCTCTTTAAAAGGGAGAGCTAACTACAAGGTGCACCACATTGTGGGTACCAACCCCCCATCAGTACATTATGCATGTACCTTATGTATAGTCCCTGACAGCCTCCACTCCTGACCTTGTGATCTTATTTCCATAAGAGAGTCTCACGTGCTGTGCCGTAGGAATGGGCTTCTTGCTAGTGCTGTACAGAAGGGAGACGAATCTCTAAGGGGAAAAGGGTAATTAAAAAAATATTGTTGCACTATTTGTAATACATTTGTAGGGATGCTAGGAGGGCCTCATGAATATATGGGTGTCACCTTGTGCATCCGTAGGGCACTGGCACTGCTCACCTTCAGTTCGCAGTATTCTTGCCCTAAGAACGTGTAATGCCTCTCTTATATCCATAAAAGGCCCTCTTAATGTCCCTTTAAAGTTATATTAGAAGTGTGTTAATGATTTGCAGAATTACAGCCAAAATACGTGGCATAGAATACATTCCAAGACACATTATGTAGGCTAACGTGCATTGCTAGAGCAGGGTTCTAGAACCATGTAACTAGCTACTAATGGCCATTCACCACTTTCCCTTATTCCGAAGAGTTCGAAGTTGTCCCTCATGTAACCAGTCAAGATCGCAAAAAACCCTAACCCTCCCCGACCCGTGTCTCAATCCTACTTGCATACCACCTCTCTTCACTTCTAAAATCAGATCAACAGTATTAGAGAGTCCATGTCCTCCTTTTCCTCTGTGCCTCACGTAATCTAGGAGCCCCACCTCCAGTTTTACTGACTCCTATTATAGGGACTTTAGTCTTTCTAAAATTGTTCCATCTTTGGGAAAGATTCCATCTTTGGGAAAGATTCCATCTTGATTTGTCTCTACCTCTGTTCCAACAGTTGGCTCCCTACATCTGTGCCTCATAGCCAACCACTGCTACTAGTACGTTCCCCGACAAACTAAAACAGAAGACTAAAATAAGGCTCCGGTTTTGGGCCACCCCCTGGAACATCACCTCTCTTGCTGCCTAGTGCAGTCTGCCCATTTGGGAGTTTTCTGAGAGAATCTGCCTTCTACGAAGTGCCACCTTGGGGAATAAGTTGGTGATAGAGTCAGAGGCAGCAGGAAGAGCACAGTTGTTCCAACATGGCACTTGGCCTGAAGGGCTTCTTGGACAGGAGATCCTGGGAGAGGGGAATTGTAGGAAGTATTATCACCAGGCCATGAGGAAAGGGGGACGTAAATGAGAAATTAATGTTTGCTTTATGCCTCTGGAAGTGCTAGTCTTTACTTATTGCTAGTATTTGCCAACACGTCGACATTCATGGGACAGATATGCAAATTACTACAACGTAATTTAGACTGGTTCTGCTTTAAGCAGGAGTGTATTGTGCCAAATAGCCTCTTGCACAATCTGCAAAGAGTAGAAACAGACTTGTGTTTTGTCTGTGACAGGACTCACCAGTGTGCCTCATCTGCATGTCAACCCAGAGAAGGGGGAACCAGCCCTATGATGGTCTTTATGGGTCTGGGTCATTGTGAGGTGAAAGTAGGAAAGCAACCTGAAAGCAAAAACAACCGCAGCACAAAAGTACTGAAGCAGGGATTACTGCAGGAAGGGCACGTGCAACAAAGCCGAGTTTCAAAGAAATGCAAACTCGCACATACCCCAGTAATGCAAAGCATCATGGGTTATGTATGCAAATCACCATGAAAAAATTTAGATTTTGTTCTGCTTAATTACTACACACCTGATGAGTGCCTCCTGTTTTTTTGTGAATTCAGAGACTGCTTCCAGATCACACAGTATTACTTCCAGTTTGACTGGTTGAGTTTTATGTTTTGTTAATAATTTCTCAAAACTCTAAAGTTGTGGAGGTTGTTTCGGGGGGGGGGTTGCTGTCAGAGCACCAGGTTTTAGATACCTATAACTTGTGTTTCTGTGTTTTACTCTGAACAGGAGATCGGAGAGAATATTCACATTTACCTGATTGGTCAAGAGGACACCCGGACATACTCCCCTGGCCATCTCCCTCCACTGCACCGAAGATGACGGCATAAGTGTCAGCGGGCAGAACAGCCTATGTCAGCAGATAACAGCAGCCTGCAAACATGCCGGCGACCTGTATGTGGAGGGCGGCTCTATCCCACGACGCATGTGGAAGTGCAACATGCAGAGCATGGACTGGGAGCGGTGTGCACCACTGCCTCGAGATCGGCTGAATCACACAATGGTGTCCGTGCCCAGCGAGGATGCCATCTATTCCCTCGGTGGGAAGACTCTGCAGGACACTCTCTCACATGCCGTTATTTATTATAATATTAGCAGCAACAGGTGGAAAGAAACCAGCCAATTGGAGACTGCCATTTCTGGAGCTGCGGGGGTGAACCTCAATGATGTCATCTACCTCCTGGGTGGGGAGGAGACCGACTTGGACTTTTTCACCAAACCCTCACGAATCATCCAGTGCTTTGACACCCACACGCAGAAGTGCTACGTGAAGCCTTATCTGCTGCCCTTTGCCGGGCGAATGCATGCTGCAGTGCACAAGGACCTGGTGTTCATTGTCGCAGAGGGGGACTCGATGGTTTGCTATAATCCTCTCCTTGATAGCTTCACCAGACTGCGGTTCCCGGAGGTCTGGAGCTGTGTCCCAGCCCTCTGGAAGATAGCCAGCTGCAATGGATGTCTCTATGTTTTTAGAGACCGCTATAAGAAAGGAGACGCCAGTGCGCTGAAGCTGAACCCGGCCACCTCCGTGGTGTCTGTCATACGAGGGATCAAAATCCTGCTGGCAAACTGGCACTTTGTATTGGCATGAGAGATGGTGTAGGAGGGAGGACAAGTGAGAACACACCAGTACAAGTATTACACAAGCTTTGGAAGAGCCTGCTTCTCTTAGCACGTGGACCCTTTGGCTCCTTCCAGCAGCTTGTCATCAGGCTGACCCCAGCTGCCTCAGAATTACATTCCTTTTGTTTCTAGCAGAATGTGCCCAGTTTGTATGACTTGTCAGTGTTGTTGCCATAAGAACAAAAATTCCAATGCTGTTACCAGGGAAACAAAAATCAAGATGCTGCTCTGCCTGTATGCATGCTAAATAGCCTGTTGCTACAGGTGGTCTCCTGCCTAACCTAACATTCCCCCCACACACACACATTCATAGTGGCACGGCCAGTCGTGGTTACTGCTGATTAATAGACTCACCTGATGGTTTAATCTTGGTAAAACTAAGGGGTCCCCAGGTTGTGGACAGCAGCCAGACAAAATGAGGTTGAGGTACCAAAGAAATGAAAATACAGTACATATGCCAAGAGTTCCCATGGGGGGAGAGAAAAGATATTTACCGCAACTCCAGATCTTCAAGAATATCTTAACCATCAAATACTACTCTTTGGTCTTAGCACTGGAGTCAGCAGGAAACTGCAGGACTCGGAGCGTTTGTGCCCAGTGGTACTGGGGTGCAGCACTGTTGCATGACATTGTCCATGCAACAGCAGGGGATGCAGTGGCACCAACCCTAGCTGCTTCAGTACCTTTTTTCCTGAGGAGAAAGAGCTAAGCTGTCTGAAAATTAGTAAATAAAACACTAGTGCATAAGAGAGCACAGCATTCCCTATAAGAACCAACAACCATAACAACAACAGGTGTTCACAGCCCGTACCAGTTTGGGGAGGGGGAGACAACTGGAGCGAGTCCGAGGGATGGGGTGAATTAGCGGTCCACTGAACAGAAGATATTCTTGAAGATCTGGAGTTACATTAAGTATCTTTTCCTTTTTTTTTTTTTTGAATAATATTTTATTGATTTTTTTTTTCAAAATTACAAATATAAATTATACAGCTAATCTTCAATGAGTACCATTCTTTGTTCTCAACTATCCAGCTGTTAGAAAAAGCTCCCCGTCCTAGGGAGGCTGGAGACTGCATCTTTCTTGGTGTGAATGTCCAAAACATGGAATTTAATTAATTTGTGACCACTACTCCAGGTAGTTCTCCCACATATCTCCAAAATCGAGACCGAATGGAGCAAAGGCACCAAGGTAGCATCTGCTCAGGTGTAGTGAGCTCTGACAGAGCCTACCACCAGCATGTAGCAGTGGTTAATGAAATTACAAGCCAGTTAGATGTGCGCTGTTTGAAAACAGGAAAACCCTTTTGATTAAGATCAAAGAAGATGAACAGTTGAGAGGTTAGTCTGCAGTCAAGTTCTTTATTTTATTTGTTTGCTCCTCTGGGCACCTTGCAGCTCTACTCCTTCCGGTACTCACAAGCTCATCCCCTCTGCCCACCAGACTCAGCCCCCACTGCCGTACCTTCCTCCAGGTTCCCTGATGTCCTCTGACACCCACCCATGTGGCCAGCTTGTCCCTACAAGGGCTCTCAGGTTGTAATATCCAGGGGGAAGCACTCCAAGTTCACTGGTGAAGGCTTTCAGTTGGGGTGGGGAGCGGTAGGTATGGTGCACTGAGAAGTCGGGTAGCGTGGTATGGACTCACAAGAGGCCATCGTCCAGTGCCATCAGGTGGGCCATCTTCCTGTGTTCTGTCTTTCCTCCTCCACCCCACCACCCCACATCATGGCTGCACTTCTCCAGCATCCTGGGAGAGATGCACAGCAGCACGTGTTCACCCATGCTGCCAAGTGCGCTATCTACTAGGCCACCACCAGCAGCTGCTTGGGGAGCAATGCAGTCCATACCCTTCCGCCTGGGAAGGAGAGTGTCCAGCGGATGCTCCTTACCCTCCCTGCTGGCCTCTGGAACATTCTTCTAACATCGAAAGAGTGCAGCATCACTTCTCTAGCTTGGTGGAAAAAGGTTGCAAGCACAACAGATTGGTTAAGGTGGAGCTATGACACCACCTTTGGCAGAAATTTAAGACGTATGTGGAATACCACTTTATCCTTGTGGAAAAATGATGTATGGGGAATCCACCACCTGTAGTTGAGAAACTGTGTGCATAGGTAATCATTTCTATAAATGGGAATTCTGTTTCCTTACCAGCGATTCTGATTGTGTGTAAGCTCTGTCTGTGGGCAGTCCACCCCTGCAAGCTGGAACAAGATAATATAGTCTTGGAGAAATATTAGGACACGACTCTTCCCAGTCTCCCTCAGTCCAACCTTCTTTCTAGATCTGCAGCATAAAACACAGAGAGAGTGGGGAAACAAAGTAACATGTTAAACAATTACAACATACATTAACCCCACGAGAAAAGAGAACTATATGCATTATAGGACCAAAGATGCCATAGGGGGAAAATAAGCACTGAAAACTGGAAGGGCCTCACTGCCTATGGACAGAGCCTACACACAATTACAGTTACTGGTAAGGAAACATAATTTCCTTTGTGTTGGCTCCTGTAGACAGTCAGATGGTATGAGCCCTAATAAGCAGTTCCTAAATGAAAGGGTCAGTGCTGTACAGTTGCGCTCATTGCTTGTCTTTCAAATGCAGCATCGGTGGCGCTGAGCACATCAGGGTAGTAAAGCTTGGAAAATGTGTGGGCAGAGGCCCGTGTAGCAGCCTTACAGATGTCCTCCAGAGATGCTGAGGTGTGCTCAGCCTAAGAAGCAGCCATAGTCCTTCTGGAATGATCTCTGATCCAGGATGGGGCAGATAGGCACCAGAAAGAGTGAGCCAGTTTGATAGTGAAATAGTCATTTGGCTAAAGTATATTTGGGTGGTGAGGACCCATTCTTCCCCAGATCAAGCAGAACAAAGAGTCTGACTGTATTATAGAATGGCTTAGTGTGCCTGAGGCAAACTCTAACAGCGCTCTGAGAGAATGTAACCTGTCCTCTTTCGTGTTCTTTGAATTTGTACAGTGGGAGGGAATTTCTATCACCTGTTGCCTGTGGAAGTCTGAGACCACCCTAGGGAAAGTGGAAGAGCATCACTCTGAGGACCACTTCAGCCTTGTGAAACACATATGGCTCCTTGTGCAAAAAAAATGCCTTGTATCTCACAAATTCTTGTAGCTAAGCACATGGCCATGAGGAAGACAACCTTAAGACATAGGAGCCTCAGTAACACACCACGGCGTCAAGGACTACAAGAAACTTCCAGGGAAGTGGGACCTTTGTGCTTCTTGGGCAGAGCTTGTGACATGCTTTGAAGAAGCAGACCTCATCTGGATGGGGCCCCAGGGAGTATGATCCCCACATAACCCCTACCAGCTGAGAGGACCACCATCTGCACTCTAAGGGAGCTGACAACCCTTTGCTTAACCTCTGTTGCAGAAATTCCAAGGCACTGGATAAAGAGGCGACTGAGGCTTGATCTAAAAATGGTGCACCATGTGCAGAACGTATGCCAGACTACTCCATCAGTCTTATTTGTAGAGACACGTCTGGATTGCACCAAGGTGTGGATAACTCTTGGTGAGTATCTTGCCATCACAAATCTGTGCTCAGGAACCAGGCCAGGGGTAAAAGCCTCTAATACTATGGATGGAGACTCATCCCCTAGTACAGAAGGTTTGGCCTGGTAGAGAGGGGGAGCGGTTAGCCCACTGCCAGGTGTGTCAGCTCCAAGTATCATGCTCTTCCAGACCGTCAGGGCAAATAGAAACATAGACAAAGATGGCAGAAAAAGTCCATGGATCCCTCTAGTCTGCCTGTGACACCCTATCATACCCTGAGACCTTTCATCAGTATGGGGTCTTTGTCTACACTATCCAGCCCCTTGCTCCCTGTTTTACTACTATCCCCCAAGTAACAGCCAAGCCTTAACTCTTTCCCAACCATGGTTGAAACCATTAATGGTTTTGGCACACACCACCTCCACTAGCAGACTGTTCCATGGCGCAACTACGCTCTGTAAAATAAAGCATTCTCATGTCCCTCCTGGACCTCTCCCACCAGCGTCCACTCATGTCCTTATGTTCTAGAGTCTCCACTCTTGTTGAATAGTTCATCTTGTGCAATCCTTTCTGGAGCTTGAAGGTCTCTGTCGTATCACTCCTCTCTCTCATTTGGCCTCAAGCAGTGCCCTAAGCCGATCCTCGTAGGGTCTGCCTGCTGGCCCTAAATAATTTTGATTACCCTACGCTGCACCATCTCCAGCCTGTCCTTGTCTTTCCTTAGGGGAGGACTTCTGAACTGGGCACAGTACTCTAGGTGTAGTCTCACTAGTGAGCTATATAGAGGCAGTACCTGTAATAATTCTCTTCCTGCTGTCAACCCCTCCCAGTACACCCAGCATCCTGTTTGCCTTACTGTAGGCCTTGTTACACTGGCTAGATTGTTAAGGGAGTCACTTATGATGACTTACAGGTCCCTTTCCGCAAAAGTGGTGTCCATACCATTCTGGGGTTCTTGTTCCCTATGTGCATCAACCTTGCACTTTTTGGTGTTGAATTTCAGCTGTCAAACGCTGGACCACTTCTCCAGTCTCTGCAGCTCTCTCTGCATCTCCTTTACCCCTTCCTCGGTGTCTGCCCTACCACAGAGTTTAGTGTCATCTGTGAAGAGCTGCGTCTTGCCCTGAGTCTTTGAGAGGTGCTGCCCTGACACAGTGAGTATCAGTGTAGATGGTTCCCTTTGCAGCTATATGAGGCCCTCTGATTTAGGCCATGGAGGGAAAGCGTAAAGGGGGCATCTGCAGTGAGGGAGAGGCAGTTGATTCCCAATGACTGGATACCACAAAGCACTAGGTGCTCAGACCAAAGAGCAATGCTGTTGCTAAAGTAGAAAATTGTAATGAAAACCCAGAAAACAGCAGGGTACACAAAAAGGTACTTACTTAAAAATCATTTATTATGATCCCAGAAGAAGGAGCAGCTAGCTCCGAAGCACTGGAGGTGTTGTGACACACCTGTTTGTAATGTACTGGATATGGACACTTTTTACTTTTCATAATAAATTATTTTTAGCTAAGTATCTTTCTGTGTGCGCTGTTTTCTGGGGTTTGATTCCCAGTGACTGGCATTCCCTGTATCCGCCAAAATACCTGCGGGCTCTTTCTCTTGGATCTGGAGTCCATGAGATCCCCGATCAGCAATTCTCAACATCTGCAGATCAAGTGAAGCACTTCCTAGGTGAGTTCCTGCTCCCCTCGATGAAGCTTCTGCAATACCTGCCAGGGGCCATTGCTGACGCTGACAGAGGTTCATCTCCACCCGGTGAGGTAGCTTGTAGGCCCCCTCCATCATCGCTCTGTATTTTGTGCACCCTTGGTGTGAGAGTACGCTATGGTCAATGCATTGTCCAAGTAGACTAGGACATGCCGATTTCTCAATCTGCCTCTGAACATGAGCAGTGTCCTGAATACTGTTCCCATCTTGAGAAACAATGATGGGGAGCTTTTGTTTCCATTGTCTCTAAAGCCGACACCAAGCCTAGTATTGCCCCATCCAGACAAACATGCTGGCGCAATGGTTAGGGTGAGAGATTGCCCAATATGAATAGACACTTCCTGATTCTGGTTCTTCTGCACTGGCCTCTATTTGAGATATGCGATCACCAGTGTAATAAGAGAGACATAGGTTGATGGGGGGCTTCATCTGCAGATCCCTCAGTTGTCGGAGGGAGTCAATGCTTGCTGCCATCAGACCCAGTACATGCAGAATTGTCCTTGCAGTCACTGCAGGCTTGCATCTGGGCTTCTCTCGAGCCTCTGAGAGGGACTGTACTCCGTCTGGGACACTGGATGTGCTGTACAGACACTGCCCCAGGTGTGGATTCTGCTGTGTTAGGCACAGTGTGCCCTTGTGGTGGCTGACTGTGCATTCATGGTGTTGCAGTGCTCTGGTGACTGCCAAGGTTGCCTTCTGTGTTGCAGTACGAGGCTGTGCTCCAGTGAGTCAGTCATCCAGATATCGATCAACATGTATGCCCTTCTCCCTGAGGAGTGTCATCTACACTGACAGGACCTTTGAAAACACCCTAGTGAGATGAACAGTAGTGCCATGTACTGAATATGGCGACCACAGAGAATGGACAGTGTGACTATTGAATGGGAATATATCGATATGCCTCCTGTAGCTCCAGGAATAATTCCCCAGTATGCACTGGGGTATAGGGTTTCCATTTGAAGTAGGGGAATGCTTAATTCCTTTGAAACATAGAAACATAGAATTTGACAGCAGATAAGGAACGCTTGGCCCACCTAGTCTGCCCATTTCCCTACCTAATGGATAAACTGCAGGTCCTAGTTAACCAGCAAGCCTACCTCCCCGCCCCTCACTAGAATTGCCTTTGGTGAAGCATTTAAGACCTAGGATGACTCTGATGCCCCTCTCATTTTGTGAACAGCGAAGTAGTAGTGTAGGCCTGAGCCTTATTTCTTTGGGGAGGGGGGCTGGTTGGATTGCTTCAAGATGGCCAATATCTGCATTGATCTTTTAGGCCTTGGCTAGATTGTGGTCACTGCAGGAAGAAGTCCTAGCTTGAGAGCTTCCAACACCAATCATAGTAATCAGTTGAAAAATCATATCGATCTGACATAATTTCCTTCTGCTGTTCTGCAAATAACAATAGTGGTTCTCCTTGCGATTTCTGTCCCGGCAGATTACTGTGCCTCGCCTTTCTCCGATGTGGCAAGATGACGTATGGGTAGAAAAGCTTTGTACCTTGCCTTTTGAGAAACTAAACTGGCATCTGGGGTGGCAGTGGCATGCATTGAATTTACAATGGCCCGATCTCCCTAGAGTGGAGTGGTACATTTTTTTATGGCAGCCGAGATACATAGAAACATAGACTTTCATGGCAGATAAGGACCACTTAGCCCACCCAGTCTGCCCATTTCCCTACCTACTGGATAAGCTGCAGATCCTAGTTAACCAGCAGCCTACTTCCTCCTACCCCCTTCCCACTATAATTGCCTTATGTCCGTCCCATGCATTCTTGAATTTACCCCATTGTTTTTGACCCCACGACCTCAGAAAAGCTGTTGCATACATCCACCACCCTTTCCATGAAAAAGTACTTCCACACGTTACCCCTGAGCGGTCCCCCTCTATCTTCAAATTGTGCCCTCTTGTTCTTGCACATCTCTTTTTCTGAAAGATGCTACCCTCCTGGACTTTGTTGATTCTGTTGAGGTACTTGAAAGTTTCTATCATGTTCCCCATCTCCTTCCTTTCCTTGAGGGTATACATATTAGGCTTTTTTAGTCTCTCTCTTCGTGTGCTTTCTGGTGCAGACCCTGCATCATTTTAGTTGCCCTCCTCTGGACTTGTCTCCATCCTGTCTATGTCCTTGCAGAGATGGGGTCTCCAGAACTGGACACAGTACTCCAGATGGGGTCTCACCAATTGTATGTATAGAGAAATGACAACTTCCTGTTTTCTGCTACATAGATACATAGACAGTGTCGGCAGATAAGGGCCTATGGCCCACCCAGTCTGCCCATTTGAGCTTATAAGTTCAGTTTATGTTTTCCTAGAAGTCTGTTGCCCCTTACCCCTGACCTCCAGAATTCCTTTATGTCTATCCCATGCATTCTTAAATCCCGTGATTGTTTCAGCCCCCACCACTTCCTCTGGCAGGGTGTTCCAGTTGTCCACCACCCGTTCTGTGAAAATTCTTTCTCACGTTTCCTCTGAATTGTCCTCCTCCAACTTTGATCCATGCCCTCTAGTCCTGGAACATCTTTTTGCTTAAAATAGTGTTTTCCTGCACCCTGTTCCTCCTGTAAGATACTTGTATGTCTCTATCATATCCCCTCTCCCTCCTCTCCTCCAGGGAGTACATGTTCAGTTCCTTCAACCTGTCTTCATAGGACTTGTGATGCGATCCATGCACCATCTTTGTTGCCCTCCTCTGAACCTTCTCTACCCTGTCTATCTCCTTACGTAGGCATGGTCTCCAGAACTGTACACTGTACTCCAGGTGGGGCCTCACTAGTGTCGTATAGCGGAATTATGACCTCCCTTTTCCTGCTGGTGATGCCCCTGCCTGTACATCCCAGCATCCTATTTGCTTCACCTGCTGCCTTGTCACACTGTTTCCCTACCTTGAGATCATCAGAGATGATAACCCCAAGATCCCTTTCCTGCTTGGTGCATGCTATATCCTCACCCCAACTGATATATTGTGCCAGGGTTTTTGTGCCCCATATGCATTATCTTGCACTTCTTTGCATTGAATTTCAACTGCCAAACCCCTGTCCATTCTTCAAGTTTCTGCAGGCCGCTTCTCATTCTGTCTACACCCTCTGGTGTGTCTACTCTGTTACAGAGCTTTGTGTCATCAGCAAACAGTGAAATTCTGCCTTCTAGGTCCTGCGCAATGTCACAGATGAAGATGTTGAATAGGACCGGTCCCAGCACTGATCTCTGTGGTACCCCACTGGTCACTCTTCCCTCTGTGGAGTGACAGCCATTTACCACCACCCTCTGTGTCCTGCCGCCCAGCCAGTTACCTACCCACCACACTACTGTCCTGCCCACACCCATATTCCCCTGGTGATGCTTCTCCCTAAGCATCCCAGTATCTCCCCAGACCTCCTTACTACCGTCTCACATTGTCTGCCTACCTTTAGGTCATCTGATATGACAACCCCCAGGTCCCTTTCCAGTTTTGTTGTTGTTAGTAACCCCCCCCCCCAAGCCAATTATGTACTCTTTCTCTGGGTTTTTCTTTCCCAGGTATATTACTTTGCAGTTCTTCACACTGAATCTAAGCTGCCATACGTTTGATCATTCCTCTAACCTTGCCAAGTCCCTTCTTATCCTTTCCATCTCTCCCCCCCCCAACGTGTATCAACCCTGTTGCAGATCTTTGTGTCATCTGCAAAGAGGCATACTTTTCCTTCCAGTCCCTCTGCAGTGTCACTTATTAAAGAGGACCGGCCCCAGTACTGAACCCTGCGGTACCCCGCTAGTATCCCCCTTTCTTCGGAATGGACTCCATTTACTATTATCCCTTGTGTCCTGTTGTCCAGCCAATTTTTTACCCAGGCTTCCACCCTGGGACCCACTCCCAGGCTGGCTAACTTGTTTATTAATATTTTGCGTGGGACTGTGTCAAATGCCTTGCTAAAGTCTAGGTAGGCCATGTCCACAGCCCCTCTTTGGTCTATTACTTTGGTCACCCAGTCAAAGAAATGTATTTGAGTCATCTGACATGACCTTCCTGCTGTGAATCCATGCTGTCTTGGGTCTTGTGCCCTGTTGGCCTCTAAGTACTCAACAATTCCATCATTTTCCCCACCACTGAGGTCAAGCTAACAGGTCTGTAGTTTCCTGCCTCCGCCTTGCTCCCACTCTTTTGAAGGGGAATCACATCCACCCTTCTCCAGTCCCCAGGCATCATACCATCCTCCCATGATTTGTTAAAAAGTGTAGTCAGTTGTTTCACTAGCTCTCCCCTTATTTCTTTTAGAATTCTTGGGTGAATCCTTTTCAGGCCGCACTGCATTGTCCACCTTGAGTTTCAGTTCTTTCAGGGACCTTTCTTCAGTGAATGGACAGGTATCGACACCCTACTCAGAGTGCTTCTATTGTTTGGTTTAGGTACATCCCCCCTCCTCTTCATTTGTAAATACTGATACATTCAGTATCTCTGCCTTTTCACTGTCACCCTCTGCCCACTCTCTCCACCCTCCCTTGGTCTTTCTTCACTCTCTAATGTACCTATAAAAGATTTTATCCCCGTTCTTAACTGAGTTGGCTATCTTTTCCTTGGTTTGGGCCTTTGCTGCTCTGACTGCCTTCCCCACTTCCTTCTGCTTTAACTGGTACAGTTCTCTGTCCTGTTCCTTCTGTGTTTCCTTATACTTCCTGAATGCTATTTTTTCTCCCTAACCTTCCCCACCACCTCTTTTGAGAACCATAGTGGTTTTCCCCTTCATTTTGTTTTGTTTATTTGCTTCACACAAAGGCTTGTTGCCTCTGCGATGGCAGTTTTGATTTTTCCCATTGTTCCTCCACCCTTCCTTTTGCTCTTTTGCTAGTGTATTCCTTAGGCAGTCTCCCTTTCTGCCATAGTTAGCCCTCCAAAAGTCCAGTACCCTTGCTTTTGTATGGCTTGACTTTAACGGCTGTGTTTATCATGAACCACACTGTCTGGTGGTCGCTTGTTCCCAGATGGTTACCCACTTCTAAATCTGAGATCCTCTCTCCGGCCTCCTTTGAGAGTGCCAGGTCTAAGAATGCTCCCTCCCGAGTGGGTTCCAACACTGTCTGCCTGAGGCATGCCCCCTGTAGGGCATCGAGAATGACTCTGCTCTTAGATGTGGCTGCAGCAACTGTGCCCCAAATCTGGCTCAGACCACAGGATGTAGTATGTTTGCCACCCACTATGTAGATGTTTGGCATTTCACAGATCTGGTTTCTTTTTACTCTGTGTGTGTGCCCATGTGTAGATCGTAATGGCCACAGCCCCCTTGTGCCCTGCTAAGCCTAAGGAGAGGCAGAATAATCTTTGAGCCTGTGTGAATTAGAGGAGGATATTTCTATCATGAGAGGGGCAGTATGAGCTGGCCAGTGGAAACCAGAGCCTAGCATGGTGTAAGTTAGTTTGGAGCCTTGAATCTTGGCTTGTTGCTGCTGCCTGATGGTGCACATTGAAGATACGCTGAGGAGTTCCCTTGGTGCTACCATACATAAAGGGGGGGCCGTAGCCGAGAAAGATTTGGATCCTGTCTCTGAGGAGTTTCTCTGTTCGGCCAAGCCTGAGGTGGAATCAGAAGAACACTGGGCCTCCTTTGTCTTAGAGGAGGATGCTGTATCACAAGACGGGGAGTAGGAGCTGTTCACAGTGAACCGTAGCATAGCCCGGCATCTTTTACATTTGGAGCCTCCTCAGTACTGCTGCCAGGCGATGCCACATGCAGGGATGATGAGGCCTTACATCTGGGCTCCAACATAGAAATGTAGAATCTGTTATCAGAAAAGGAACAATAGGCTCCTCTAGTCTGCCCCTATTTTACCTGCATGTTAATACACCCTGGACCTTATTTGGTCACCGGTGCCCCCCCCCCCCACCTGTCATCTACCTATTATGCCCATGTGCATATCCAGCACATACTTTAGGCTACCCACTGTGTCTCCCCCCAAACCTCTTTTGGCAGGCTGTTCCTGGTGTCCACCAACCTTTCTGTGAAGAAGTATTTCCTTACATCCCTCCTAAACTCCCCCCCCCCAGCTTCATTGCATGCCCCGCATTCTGGTGCTCTTCCTCTGAAAGCAACTCCCCTCCTGCACCTTGTTCTTCCTTGTGCGGTACTTAAGGTCTCAGTTTGTCTCCTCTTGCTCACTTCTCCTCAAGGGAGTACACGTTGAGCTCCCATAGCCTCTCCCCATAGGGTTTCTTGTGCAACCCCCACACCATCTTGGTAGCTGTCCTCTGTACCGCCTCCACCCTGTCAATGTCCTTGCAGAGGTGCAGCCTCCAGAACTGGACGCAGTACTCTAGGGGGCTCTAATGCATATCTCCGCTCTGCTGCCTCCATTGCGGGGTATTGGGCTTCACTCTACATTAGAGGAGTAAGCCTGACCACAGGGAAGATGAGCTGGCCACAGAGGACTAGAGCCTAGTGTGGCATTTCTTGTACACTGGTGCCCTGATACCATGTGTCCTTGAATGGAGGATGGGAGGAAGGTCCTGAAGTGGCCAACTGCAAATCCTGGTGGTCCGGAAATTAGTTCTGAATCTGGGCTCTGAGACATTGCTTTGTTATGCTTCCCCTTGGTCTGCACTCCGCTTGGAGGAAGAAGCCTTGTCACAGGATGGGCAATAGGTGCTGGCCATGGTGGAAAAGAGCCTTGTTTGGCACTTTTTACACTGGGGGGGGCTTAGATCTTTTTTTCTGTCAGCTCAGCAATTTAGAACCCCTTGATCAGTCACTCAATCAAAACTTTATAAAGCGTTCTTTCCTGGGGGCATGGAGTGCTGTACAATATACTTTTAACATATGTAAAATCAGTCCTAAAACATATTTCAGAGCATGAACATATATCAATACAAAGTATATTTCTAAAATCAATAACAGTCACTAACTTTAAAGATCCCAAATTATATCAAGCTGAACGCTAAGGTTGTAAAAATTGTGATGAAGGCTTGTGATAGTCCAGACGCCCTAGTTTTCAGAGTAATAAAGGTGTCTTCTCAAAAAAAAAAAAAAAAAAGAAAAATCTGTGCCGTTAACGGTTGTAGCAGCAAATTCACACAATTATTTCAAAAATGGCCTCCGTGCTGTTCTGCATATGCATGGATTTATCAAGAAGGTGCCACACGTACTGTGCATGTTTGAGCTTTATCAAGATGGCCCGCTGCCTGGATAAGTGCTGCGGGGCCTCCCAAGATGTAGCCAGTCACACAAGCAAGGACAACAGCATGCCAGAACCTGATTGTGAGCTGACCTTGCAGCTGTTCACATTAGGTAGAAGACAGACTCTCATAGCCCAAAACCCAGATCCAGTGGGGGAAGGGTGAGACGTCAACCCTGCAAGGCACCAAAAGGAGAGCATGGGCTAGAGCAGCCCTACCAAGGCACTGAAGCTCAGAGCTCCCCACCTGCAGACTGAGCTCTTGCAAAGTGCAGAAATTGCTGAAGAAGTTTTTCTGTGTTGCTGCTGCTGCTTCCCCAGAATGGCACTTAAACTAGACTGATCATAGAAAAAAAGTCGCTTGCTGAGAAGAAAAACAGGACAGGATAAAAACAGCTGAGGGAGTCTGGAAAGTAGCATGTCCGAAGACTTTTCTCGGACTGTGTCATCAAGGGAGAACATACCATACCATCTGAGTGCCTGTAGGAGCTGATACACAAACACTGTTTTCCAGGTATGATACCACAGGTAACTACTGGTTCAAAGGGTTTACAAGTGAGCATGTCCAATAACAGGTGATCCCAACAGGTGACCAGTTTCTTTACAGAGGGGTCTTGTGTAGAATACCTCTCAGAAATCTTCTGAAGAGAGGCAGTTAAGCTAAGGGAAGAGTTCCCACTAGCTCGTGGTAGATAGGGATGGAAGACAAGTGACTTTCATTAAGGAGTACTGCAGACCAGACTCCAAAAGGTCCAGGAGATGGTCAAGAATTCTCTGTGGCTGATTGCACAAAAAATCTTTGGAATCTTTAGAGCATCAAATAGAAAAAACACTTACCTACTGCCAGAGTAAATTGGCAGACTTGTTAAGACACCCAGCATCTGCCCTGTTCTGTCTCTTCAAGAGCCATTCCTGCTATGCAGGGATTGGAGTTTCAGATGCACTAACTGACTCTGCATTGGGTTCTGGAGGTTCGTTCTCAGGGCTGGGGTCCATGGCTGTTGAATCACAGGTTCAACAGTGGGTGCCAGATCTGTCTCAGCCAGCACGGGCCTGTCAATATCATCTTACTGCCATGTGCCTCCCAATTGACGAGTTATCTCTGGATGAGGGGAGCAGTGGGAAGGGGTAGAGAGAATGACCTGCTCACTGCAGCCTGCACATATCCCGACCAAACGCTCCATGCGCTCAGTTTCTGGAGCAAAAGTGAAACAGTTTTGTGTTGTGGGGAAAGCAGAAAGGTCCAATTCTGACACCACCTCTTATACAGAGATTAAATTCTGCAATCCGTTGTGCCAGCTCGGTGATGCAGAGGGCTGAGGAGCTGGACACCTTACCTCTCGCCACGCTGGCAACCTGGGTTCAGGAACAGACTCGGGTTGGGGAGCTGGCACGGGAGGGGGAGAGCAGGACTGAGCAGCCGTAGGGCCACTCTCCTCCTTTCGGGTGGTAGTCGCGCCCCTTCCCATAGTTCCACTACCACCGGTGGCGATCCGTGGCTAGCTAGGTGGAGGCTGCCTCAAGAGGTGGTGTGTGCGATGCTCCACACGCGCTGCGTCTCTCTTCCGAGAATGGGACTAGGGCAAAAACAGAGAAAATACCCAAAAATGTATACAGAAAAAAAACTGTGCAATCCATTAAGGACTATTTGTGAGGATCTGCTACTGTTTTGACATGATCTGCCATTTCTGTGTAGATGGCATTCCAAGTTTGACCATATTGTATTCCCTGGGACAGAAGTTTCTGGCTGTGTGCATACTAAGCCACAAGGAGACGTCCCTGGTGAAAGTCACTTGCAAATTCACCAGGGAGAAGGGGAAACCTTTAAGAGGTTTCTCCCTTGAGGACCTACGTAGGAGAGAGTGAGAAACAGGCTTCATCAACCCTATTGCGTTGTTCACAAAAGCAAGATGCATGCAACCATTACGTGTTGAGCATCCACAGTGAGTTCCTCATATGCAGTCTCTCAAGAGGTACTGTGAATACGGTGGCTGCCATCATACTTAACATCCACTGCATGGAGTGTGCTGTCACATGGGTGTATTCCATAGAAACATAGACTTTGATGGCGGATAAGGACCACTTGGCCCACCCAGTCTGCCCATTTCCCTACCTATTGGATAAGCTACAGATCCTAGTTAACCAACAGCCTACTTCCTCCTACCCCCCACTAGAATTGTTTTATGTCTGTTCCATGCATTCTTGAATTCCCCCACAGTGTTTGACCCCACAACCTCCTCAGGAAGGTCGTTCCATGTGTCCACCACCTTCTCAGTGAAAAAAATATTTCCTCACATTGCCCAGAGCCGTCCCCCCTCTATCTTGAAATTGTGCCCCTTGTTCTTTCACATCTCTCTTTCTCAAAGGTGCTACCCTCTTGGACTTTGTTGATTCCCTTGAGGTACTTAAATGTTTCTATCATGTCTCTCCCCCCCCTTTCCCCAAGGGTATACATATTAAGCTCCTTTAAGTCTTGCTTTGTATGGCTTCTGGTGCAGACCCTACACCATTTAAGTTGCCCTCCTCTGGGATTGCCTCCATCCTGTCTATGTCCTTGCAGAGATGGGGTCTCCAGAACTGCACACACTATTCCAGATGGGGTCTCACCAACTGTCTGTACAGAGGGATAACAACTTCCTGTTTTCTACTGGTGATGCCTCTCCCTATGCATCCCAGTATCCCCCCAGTCCTCCTTACTGCCTTCTCACATTGCTTGCCTACTTTTAGGTGATCTGATATGACTACCCCTAGGTCCCTTTCCATTTTTTGTTGTTGTTAGTACCTCCCCCCAACACTGTGTACTCTTACCCTGGGTTTTTGTTTCCCATGTGCATTACTTTGCACTTCTTTGTATTGAATCTAAGCTTCCATACTTTTGACCATTCCTTCAACCTTGCTAAGTCCCTTCTCCTTCCCCGCCCCCGTGTATCAACCCTGTTGCAGATCTTTGTGTCGTCTGCAAAGAGGCATGCTTTTCCTTCCATTCCCTCTGCAATGTCACCTATAAAGACATTAAAAAGGACTGGGCCCAGTACTGAACCCTGCGGTACCTCACTAGTAACTGCCCTTTCATCGGAGTGGACTCCCATTTACTATTCCATGATATAGAAGGCTATGTGCACCATACACTCTGTCCTTTCTTCTGGTAGCAAGAGCTGAGCTTGAGTGTAATCCATAACTGCCCCTGTGAACTGCAGTCTCTAGGAGAGAGAGTCAGCTGTGATTTCTGAAAATCAAGTAGGACTCCAGTGGACGTCAGAAACTGGCATGTCGAGAATACTGCCATCTCAGTTGCTGTTTGGACGGGCTCTTTATCAGCCAAATATCCAGGTAAAGGAATAGTTGTAGTCCCTTCTTTCTGAGATGTGCCATAAGCACTGAGAAGTACTTGGCAAAGACATGAAGCACAGATGCAAGCTTAACTGGCAGGACTTGGAACTGGAAATGTCCAAGACTCGCATAACAGCACAGGTATTTGCAGTGACTGGCCCTGACATGAATATGCTGATATGCATCCCCGATGTCTAGGGACTTCAAGCAATCCTGGGATATCACATATGGAAGGAGAGATCCCAGAGAGACCATCCTAAAAAATTTTTCCACCACATGTACCTATTTAGGTGTCTGAGATGGAAGATTGGCAGCTGCTGCCCATCTTCTTGGGAATGAGGAAATTACCTAGAGTAGAAACCTTCACTGCATTCGGACTCCAGTACCTTCTCTACTGCCCTGGTCTGCAGCCCTGCTACTTTCATGGAAAGGAGGTCTGCCATCAGACCTGCCACCTGACACTAGTGCCCTGGTGGGTGGTCAGAAGGTTGCCCTAACAGTTCTAGGATGTAACCCATCACGAATAATCTTAAAGACCCACATGTCCATGGTAATAGTCTCCTGTTGCTGATACCAAAGATGGGTGATCCACCTCAGGCAGCTAAGTTGGGCACAGATCTAGCATTCTGTCATGGGGTAGTGCTGGGTACTTTCTCCCTTTGCACCTTCTGCTGTGGCTTCTGCCTTTATTGTTGCTGCTAGTGTGACTTTAGATTAAACTGCTGGTGGAAGCCTCTTTGGGCAGCCTTGTCATGAAATGGCTATTGCCAGTGGAAGAAGATTCCTCTTCTACTACCCTGAGATGGCAACTGGATAGTCTTCATGTTCTTAAGGGTAATTTTCTTCTCATTTTAATTCTTAAGCTCCTCCTCCAAATGGTGACCAAGGAGGTAGGTTCCATTAAATGGAATGTTCATAATCTTCTGTTGGAGGCATATCTTGCCATTTGTAACTAGGAATGCCTCCGGGTACAAATCTCCACAGCAGCTGCACATGCCACTGCATTAGAGGCATCCAGAGCAGCCTTCAGCTAGTGGTTATTAGACCCAAACCCTTGTGAAATAACCAAGAGGTTCTCTTTGAGGACGACTCCAGCAGGCTCTCTGCAAGATCTCTGAGCCTATTCCATAGGGGGTATTCATACCTCGAAACACGGGACTCCTGGCTTGCAATCCTAAGGCCTAGAGTAGCTGAAGCAAACACCCATTTTCCTATGCCAGTCTTACAAGACTTCTGATCAAGGCTTATTATGAGCCTTGATAACAGTAGTCCAAAACAACCAGACGGCTTCAGAAACACACAAGACCGGAGCCAGAAAAAAGGTTACTTACAAAAGCAGGTCAGTCCAGCTTCCCAGTCGCCACTAGATAAATGGTCTCACAGCTCCATAGCTCAGGATAAAATTCACTTTATTGGTAGAACGCTAAAATGCTAGCAGTAGCAACAGTGATACAGGATGCTCCTCCCACAACAGTCAAACGTTCTCGAGCATCTCGCGCTTTCTCAAGACTGAGGAAGTAATGGTAGTCAGTGTGTTAAAAAGCATATACTTACAGTGACAATGCACCAATAAATGTCAGTGTGACCAAAATGAGATGCAAAGACATAATCCAAAATCCCAACAAAGTGTATATTGTGCAAAATACCAGACTCAGAATATTCATATTAATACCACAAAATTCACTACAGTACAAGACAAGGGTGAAAACAGAAGGGGGAGTGGAGAGAAGGTAGGATTATTGAAACAGTAGGAAAATACATACATAAATATCTATGGATAATTCCAATGTTAGGATTCTTATGATATAACGATATATAAATATTAAAAATAATTAAAATTGTATTTATGTATTTTTTATCAAAAAATCCTGACATTAGGAATTTATCCATAGATGTTCATGTACATATTTTCCTATTGTTTTAATAATCCTACCCCCCCCCACACACACACTTTTTGTTTTCACCTTTGTCTTGTAATGTGGTGTATTTTATGGTATTAATATGAATATTTTGAGTCTGGTATTTTGCTCAATATACACTTTGTTAGGGGTTTTGGATTGTTTTTGCATCTCATTTTGGTCACGTTGGCACTTATTCATGCATTGTCACTGTAAGTTTATGCTTTTTATGACACTGACTACAATTACCCCCTCAGTCTTGAGAAAACGCGAGCTGCTCGAGAACGTTTGACTGTTGCCGGAGGGGCATCCTGTATCATTGTTGCTGCTGCTAGTGTTTTAGCGTTCTGTCCAATAAAAGTGAATTTTATCCGGAGCTGTGGGACCATTTATCTAGTGGTGACTGGGAAGCTGGACTGACCTGCTGTTGATAATAATCGTAGCTACTGTTAGCTGAGTGCAGTAAACTGGCTGTGACCTGCGTACCATGTACTTTTGTACCATGTACTCATGTGCATTATGCACGCTTTGTACCATGTGACCTGCGACTATGTACTTTGTACCATGTACCCGTGCACTATGTATGTTTGTACCTATGTGACCTGCGACCATGTGGCTTTTGTACCATGTGACCATGCATTATGTACTTTTGTACCATGTGACCTGCATGCCATGTACTTTTGTACCATGTACCTGCGTACCATGTACTTTTGTACCATGTGACCTGTGTACCATGTACTTTTGTACCATGTAATTTTGTACCATGTGACCTGCGTACCAGATACTTTCTATCCAGGAGCCAGAGCACTGCAGGAATGAAAGCAGGTTTGCTTCATGCAGCCTTAGAGAGGGTTTCTAGAAGGGCTGGATGAGTCACACTGCAGATACAGGGAGAGATGGAATACAGAAATGCTCCATGTATATCTTCTTAGCTTCATCCAAGGCCACCATTTTGAAGTTAAGCTTTGTGTATGTTCTTCAACAGTCACTGAAAAGTGAGGTCCTCATGAGGAGTGTCTGCGTAGGCAGAATCTTCTCTGGGTTTAGAGGATGTGCATCACAATCCTGACTTGTCATCACTGAGGTGTGGATTGTACTCTTGATCATACCCTCAACAAGGGGGAGGAGCCACTGGACCCGAGGAGTGTTCCTCGCCTGGCACTGAGGCTGTCCCTGGCATGAATTGTACCATCCCATGGGGAGGCAGCACTGGCACCAGAAAGGGTCCTAGTGCTGAAGACTAAAGTGGTACTGACAGTGGTGTCAGTATCAACAGCCTGTACCCAGCACAGGCACAATGGTGATCCCTCCCTAACATCCTGCCCTGGAGGAGCTGAACACAAATATGAAGGGCCAGAAAAGCTCCATTTTCTACACCTTCTGTCCCTAGGGACCTCCAGATTCATTACTGTGCTCCAGTCAGATCATCTGGTGCACTTGTTAACCTCTTGCCAGGGTTGACATCTCTCCCGACCCTGACGGGCAGCAGACCTATCCCCAGGACCATATTGTCTCTCCCCCCCCCCCCATCACAGCACTCAAGGTGGACTGATGCTATGGGAAGGAAGATTTTTAACTGTGGCATAGTCCATTTTGACTCTAGCATCACACCAGGCACACATGAGATGCCTGTGGGTTTAGGTGCATTGCATGATAAATGGACTGCCAGTTAATGACAAGTTGCAATCTGGTTTAGACATCGTAATCAAGAGTAAGGAAGCGGTACAGCACCATTTGAGGGGATCGTATGGTGCTTCCAAAGGAAAGGACACTGTGGCTGCTTTAGTGCTACAGCCTTCATGGTTGCCTTTCTCTGTTGGTACTTTAGAGATCCTGTGTCCTAAGAGATGGGTCATTTCATGTCCGATTTCCTCCAACTCAAGACTAAGCCAGAGTTCTTTTTTGTTGGTGTCTCTATCATCTACTACATCTAATCTGTTAAGGGGAAGAGTAGTAATGCCCATGCCATCCTCAATTAGGTATGACTAAGTTTTCTTCTGAATATCTTAGATGTAGACCACATATTAAGGAATTATTATGTTTTCCTGATGTGGGTGCTGAACATCGCACCCTTTTTGCTGAATCCTTTTTATGTTGGTTTCGGCTGAACCAGCTAAGATTTTTCTCGAGCCAGTCGGGCCACTCTCGCTAACACCGGTCGACGATTCTCTAGAGAGGACACCTATCCTCTCTTTCCCTGATCACGAGACGCCTTCTGTGGGTGTCTTGATCGAGGGACTCAAATTGGAACCTCGATTTTCCCTGAGTTCAGTTTCCCCCGATCGACCTAACCAACCCCGTCGGTCTCGATCGAAGACTCAGTCTTCTTCAACCAGAAAATCGAAGAAAGGCCACCAGCATTCAAAAAAGAAGCGCCGCCGCAGATCCTCATTCTCCTCGGACAAGGAGAGGCTTCGACGGAAACTGACGCTATGTGGAACTCATGGCAATAGCTGATTTTTGGCCGGGCAGAAGCCGCCTACGCCGACCCTTCCGGAACTGAAGGCTTCAGTTCCTCCACCTGGGGGGCCAGTCAGTGTTCCGGCTAGGCCCATACCGGTCTCACCACCTATTAGGGTGGAGCCACTGCCTAAGCAGCTCCCCAGTGGGGCTTTCTCGAAAGAGGACCGTCCAGACACCGGGCTTTCCTGACGTCTGTCCATCACGGTCACTCCAGATTGCCCTCGGCAGATCGAAGGGGACATGGGTGGGAGACCGCTGTACCTGGACTCCTCGAATTCGGATACCACTGGTTTGCACTCCCATCCTGCTGATGAGGAGTCACTCTCTGTGGCCTAGGAGGAAGGTCCCTCCTTCTTTCAGGGCATTCTCTGCCTTATCTCTGATTCTACCAGGATGCCCTTAGAGTCCATCCAGAAAAAGGTGGAGTATCCCCTTACAGATATACTTAAGAGAGGGGATACCCCAACGGAGGCCTTTCCAATAGCAGAAGCCATTACTGGTCTGGCCCTTGAGCTTTGGCAGCATCCAGCTTCCTGCCCAGCACCGTCTGCCCATATGGCCCGTAAGTACGCAGTGCCTATGGGATCCCTGCCGGGATTCACGGAACATCCCTCGGCTGAGAGCCTGGTGACTACTTCCGTCTTTAGACGTACTGGTAGCTCAGCCAACATCGACCGACCCCGGACAAGGAGCCAAGAACTTGGACCACTCTGCCCATAAGGTCTACATGGCCTCTTCCTTGGTCCTTCATCAGGCCAGTTCGGTTGTAATCATGGCACACTTCTCCCATGTCCTTCTACGGTAATTGGATAAGGTACTTCCTCACCTCCCTGCAGACATGCAGACCACAGTCAAGCAAGTCCGTGATCAGGGCCGTGCTGTTGCCTGCAGCTCCAGATGGCCCTGGATGTCGGGGATTCTTGTGCTCGCTCTTTAGCAGCTGCAGTGGCCACCTGCTGCAGGGCTTGGCTGCAGTTATCCTCCTTTCTGGCGGATATGCAGCACAAGTTAGGTGATGTGCCTTTCCTTGGTACCGACTTGTTCGGCCCAAGAATGGCAGGCCACCTTCAGCGTATTGAACAGTCCAATGCCACCTTGGACGCCACTTCTTCTAAGGGTTCCTCGGGTGAGAACCAGCAGAAGAGGAAGCCTTTTTGGCAGTCCTCCCCTGCGGTCAGGCAGCCCTCCTATCAAGGAGGTCAGCAGCAGCAGGCTTAAGCTTGGTGCCCTAGGCCCAAGCAGGGCCCTCAACAGCCCTGTAAAGGAGGCTGAGGTGCCAGTCCAGGAGCTTCCTCCTCCTCCTCTAAGCCTGCTCACTGACGGGTTGAGGGTTGCCACCTCTACACCCGTCACACCTGCCCTAGGTCCTCCCATGGGGCTCGGCTCTGCCACTTTCTTTCCGCCTGGTCCGAAATCACTTCAGACAGGTGGGTTCTAGAAGTGGTAGGGCAGGGACTGCCTCTGGAATTCCAGCAGTACCCACCCAGCCGAGGCCGCACCCCTTGGGAGGAAAGGATCTCAGCTCGCATGTGGTCGGCTCTTCGAGATGACATAGCTCAGTTCCTCCACAAGGAGGTGGTAGCTTCAGTGCTGGATCCGCCTGTAGACCCGGGTACTTCCTGGTGCACAAGCGGACGGGGGGTTGGCGCCCCATCCTAGATCTACACAAACTGAATTAGTATCTCAGGTCTCACATCTTCTAGATGGTAACTCTGAACCAGATCATACCATCCCTGCGGCGAAACCTGTGGTTTTGTTCACTAGATCTAAAGGACGCAATTTTTTCATGTCCCAATCCGTCCATCTCACCAGCGGTTCCTCGATTCAGGGTCAAGGCCCTGTACGATCGATTATGAGCCATGCGGCTGGCCTGTCATCAGCCCCCTCGGTCTCTCACCAAATGCATTGCAGTGGTGGCAGCCCATCTTCGTTGAGGAATTTGAATTTACTCCCTTATCTCAATGACTGGCTCCTTGGGTTCCTCCTTCAGGAGGTGGAAAGATCCAGAGACCTGGCTCTCAGAACCTGCTCTCAGCTTGGCCTCCTGATCAACGAGGCCAAGTCGGAACTGGTGCCATCTCAGGTGATGGGCTTCATTGGGGCAGAGCTCGACTCTCATCAAGCCAGAGCTCGGCTCCCAGCAGACAGGGCTGAGGTTCTTTCCTCCTTAACCCGATCATTTCTGGTTGGGCTCTTGCGCCCTTCCCAGGACTTTCTGTGCCTTCTGGGTTACATGGTGGCTTGCACCTCAGTGGTCCGTTGGACCAGGTGGCACATGCGCCCCCTTCAGTGGGAGCTGGTCGCCCAGTGGACTCAGTGCCACGGTCATTTCGACCAGCTGACCACTGTAACCCAGAAGATGTGGGACGCTCTCCAATGGTGGACCACCCCCAGAATGGTTGCAGGAGGGGATCCCATTTGTCTGCCCCGAGCCAACGGTTGTTCTCATGACCGATGCCTCTCTCATGGGCTGGGGAGCCCCACGTGGGACAACAGGGCCCATGGGTTCTGGACCCCCGAGGAGTCCCGATGCCACATCAACCTGTTGGAGCTCAGAGCAGTCAGACTGGCACTGTCAGCATTCGCTCCTCAGTTCCAGGGTCAAGTGGTTCAAGTCCAGACGGATGATACCACGACCATGTACTACCTCAACAAACAGGGCGGCATGTACTCCCGTTTGCTGTGCAAGAAGGCTCTCCGCATCTGGACCCTCGTCAGCCGGTTGGAGGCAGATCTCCTAGCCATCAATGTGGCAGGAGTCTTGAACCAGTTGGTGGATGCTCTCAGATGCATAGGCCAGACATCCCACAAGTGGTCACTCCGTCCAGAGGTAGCTTACAGTCTGTTCTCCCATTGGGGAAAACCGTTAGTGGACCTGTTTGCCTCCAGGGAGAATGCCAAGCTGAGTCTGTATCATGCCCGCCCCCCTCAGCAGGGCTTGCTGCAGGGGGATGCCTTTTCGAGGCCGTGGACCCCAGGCCTCCTCTATGCCTTCCCTCCATTTCCCTTGATCCACAAGGTGTTACTCAAGGTGAGGAGGGATAAGACGAAGGTGATTCTGGTAGCCCCAGATTGGCCGCGCCAGTTCTGGTACCCAGATCGCCTCAGCTGCAAGCCCCCGGAGCAGCTTTGTGCACGCCCAGACCTGATATCACTGAACCAGGGGAAGGTATTCCATCTGGACCTTCAGTCCCTGCACCTCCCAGCCTGGTACCTGAGCGGCTAGAGTTCCAGGCTGTGGGTCTTTCCGAGGATGTCTACACTGTGGTAGAGGCATCTCGTAAGGAATTGACCAGGAAATGTTATGCCCTAAAATGGAAAAGGTTTTTCATTTGGTGTCCTGCTCTGTGGCTAACATTTTAGACTACCTTTGGTCTCTCTCCAAAGGGGGGTCCACGGTCTTCGACCCTAAGGGTGCACCTGACAGCCATTTCTGCTTACCAGGCGCGGGCCGGTCAGCTGACATTGGCACAGGCGACAGTGGTCTGGCGCTTATTCAAAGGCTCGATCACATATCCTCCGTGAGTGAACCTCCACCTCCATGGGATCTCTTGCTGGTTTTGGCA
Source organism: Neoceratodus forsteri (assembly GCA_016271365.2). Taxonomy (NCBI): domain Eukaryota; kingdom Metazoa; phylum Chordata; order Ceratodontiformes; family Ceratodontidae; genus Neoceratodus; species Neoceratodus forsteri. The sequence goes on along the minus strand of CM028133.1, from coordinate 1,131,797,017 downwards.
AAGCTCATGGGCAAGCCAATCAACCCATGTACAAGTGTGAGCTCTCTCACACTTGTCGTGGAAGATGGCCTTCCTGGTGGCTATCACGTTAGTTGGAAGGACAGGGAGCTCCAGGCGCTTTCGTGGACTCTCCCTATCTGGTCTTTCACAGGGACAAAGTTGTCCTGCGCCCCCACCCGAAATTCCTTCCGAAGGTGGTCTCAGAGTTTCACCTTAATCAGGTGTTGACTTTGCCAGTATACTACCCTAACTACACCTTGGATGCCAAGTACAAGCTCCATACTCTGGACCTGAGACGTGCTCTTTCCTATTATAAGGAAAGAATGGCGGAGGTTCGCCAGCTGTTTGTCATCTACGCTGAAGCAGCTTCTGGCAGACCTGCAGCCAAATGGACCATTGCAAGATGGATCACATCATGCACAGGTCTGTGCTATGAGCTGACGGGCAAGGAGCCTCCCAGAGAGTTAAGAGCTCATTCTACCCGCCATACTGCTGCATTGGTGGCTGCTTCCAAGGACATCTCTATCCAGGAAATCTGCGGGCTTCTACCTGGAAGTCAGCAAACACCTTTATTTCCCACTACCACATCGACCTTGAGTCACGTCAAGATACTGGTTTGGGGGCCTCGGTTCTCCAATCTCTATTTCCTAAGTAGGGGATGTGTGCCTTGCCTCCCTTCTCCCAGAGAACTGCTAGGAATCTGCCAAAGAGTGTGAATGAACAACATATCCACGCTCCTAGAAGAACAGGTTACTCACCTATAACAGTAGTTCTAGGAGTGGTATATATTGTTCATCCACACGCACCCACCCGACTTCCCCAGCTTTAAGGCGCACAGCCTTGTTTCCAGTGGGCTAAGTTCTAGTGTCATGGGGAGGAGCCAAGAGTTATACCACCCAGGTGGGTGGGAGGAGCCAGCTTGAAGACTTCCGGCAAGATTTAAAGGAAAGGACATGCCAAAGAGTGTGGATGAACAACATATACCACTCGTAGAACTACTGTTACAGGTGAGTAACCTGTTCTTTTGTTCCTCAGTCCGGAAAGGTGATTTCTCTGTCGCCGCACAGAATCACCTTTCCGGACCGATTAATGAAACAACAGTGCTACTGTTCATGAGGGGAGGTCCCAAAAAGCCCATGTTGCAAATTTGGTGAAAGAATTTCAGAAAATGACTGCGTTACAAGTGTGCTTTGCACAGTTTCTATGCACACTTGTAACTTTGCCAATTTTTAATATTTTCACTCCAGATTTTCAACATTGTCATTTCTTCACACCTCCTTATGAACAGTACAGCTGTCATTTTTCACATCCTGCCTAAACAATGTTTTCGCACCTGTGGCGCACAGTGGTTTCGGGACAGATTAACAAAATCACGTGTTCATGAGGAGAGGTCCCAAAATGCCCATGTTGAAAATCTGGTGAAAAAATTCCCTAAGATAACTGCATTACGGGCATGTGTTGTGCAATATCTACGCACGTTCGTAAGTTTGCAAATTTTAAATATTTTCTCTCCAGATTTTCAATATTGCCATTTTTTCACACCTCTCATCAGCAGTACAACTGTCATTTTTTGCATCCTGCCTGAAATGTGTTTCTGCACCTGTGGCTCCGAGTGGCACAGTTGCTGTGCAAAATCACCTTTCAGGATTGAGTAACAAAATGATAGTGCCACTGTTCATGAGGTGGGGTCCCAAAAAGCCAGTGTTTAAAATTTGGAATGAAAATACCAACAAACACCCGGGGCATTAAGGTTTCCAACCATACACCCATCCTATAAAGACTGACAGGTGTGGGGGCGTAACTTGGGTTCGACAACCATAATGTTCGCAGAATTCTACCCCAACTCTACAGCCTCTGACAGGCATTGAGGTGTGCCTGGGGTTCTGTCGTCCTCACATTCACCCTCTTCTCCTATATTGCACCGATCTCAGCTTACTTCCTTATGGAATGGGGTGAGCATAAAGGCCGAAGACCCCAAAGCACACCCTGACACCTGTCGGTGTCTGCAGGGTGGGTGAGGTGGAATGGCATGTTATATGGCCAATGACCCAAAGATACACTCCCAATGCCTTTGTCTCTTCATGGGGTTGTGTTAGTTCAATACTTCACTGCCATTCCTATTATGCATCTCTCTAACTCCTGCACTGCCAATGCCAACAAGCCAACATTCGGCATGGACAAATGCTTGTTATCTTATGGGTCTTCTCTTATTATGTGTGGGGTATTAACTGCACAAGCCCAACATCTGGGATCTTTCCCTGTGTGTCTTCAAGGCTGCAGTCTCTACAGCAGAATCTGTCATGTGTCATCGATACTTTGGATTGCTTGCTTGAACTCTCCCAACTCCTGGATTTCCACTTTTTCCTCTTGGTTGGCCTTGATGCTGGGCATTAGCAGCTTGCCTTTTGGCATTCCTGGATTGCTACTGTGCGCCCCAGTGCAGAGTACCTTGCTTTACACTGCTCAGAGGGCAGCTGTCCAGAGTTATTTCCCCCTTTTTTATTGGCGGTGTTTTCACACTCATTTGGGGCTTGGGGATTGTAGCCCTTGTTTGGATTTTCCTATGAAATTTTTGTATACAACCTGTTGTCCCTTCAAGGGGTCACGGGTAGCTCTTCCCTCTCGCTCTCTACTAAATTAGTAGTCATTTATATGTAACTTTCGTATTTTTACTGTCTATATCTTTTTTCTTTTCTTCCTCTAACTGCAAGCATATGCTTGTCTTTTAAACTTTTATGCTCCTTACAAACAAAACTGAGGCTGTTTGAAACCAGCAACAGTTATCATACACAGCACGCGGTGTAATGCCTGCACTGGTGCCAGCACCGTTGTCCAGGGCCCTGACTAAAGGTTTTGTTCCCACAGGGTTCCTAACGCATCCATACTAGGACCAAAGAGTGGTGCTGTGGAGGAAATATTCTTAAAGATCTGTAGTTGTGGGTAAGTAACTTTCCTTTTTGGTTCCCAAAGCGGAGAACACTGTGCTTTGATTGGGGGGGGGGGGACAGAGGCATTTGGCACTGGCACTACGCTATACCCTGTGGGTGTACAGACAAACGTGTGTCAGTGCTATGCACTGGCACCACTGTCCCCAAAAGTTCTGGTTCCTGTGCATTCCTGTTGCCTCTGGCTTGAAGACCAAAGAGTGGGACTTCACAAAGAAGACTGAGTCTTGAAAAATCAGTGTACCATATCTGAGAGGAACTGGGAAAACAATTGGGGGGGGAGTTATTAACAATTTGGAAAACGGTGACAGATTCCAACAGGTAGTGGCTGTAAAACATAACAGTGCATCCCATGATAAGAGTACTACAGTGACCTCCTCCAGCATGTTGCAGAAGGGGCCCCATCCTATACAGTCAGCAGTGGGGTATATTAGGAGCCCTGAGCCACACCATCACTGATACGTCCTATTGGGGGCCCTGTCCTGTACCATCACCAACATGTTATTAGTGTTTGTGTCACTAACCATCTCCAACATGTATTAGAGACCCAGTTCCACGGACTGGCCTAGTGGCACTGAGGGTTGAGATGCCAGACGCCACACCTAGTGCCACGCTGGACCTGAGTTTGGGAGCCTGCTTGAGTTGGCAGGGGTGGGAGACAGTCAAGCATTCACCTGACTTCTCTGCTGTCCCAGGGTGGGGGAGATCAGCTGTCCCACTACTTGGTTGCCACCTGGTGAAGGCCAGGTGGCAGCATCGGAGCTTGGGAAGCAAGGAGTATAACTGTGGCACATGCATGCCTCCACATGCGAGCGATGATGATGCTGCAACATGGGAGAAAAGTAGGAGGAAAATGGTGACCGTAGACTCCATCAAGCCCTGATTGCCAGCCCTAGCCCCACTCCTTTGCTGGCTGCCATAAGCCCCGATCTAGATTGTGAATCTCGGGTGGAGGGAGAACAGCCCTCTCCTTCCCAGCCCCACCATTGGGGGGGGTCCATGGGGGAAGTGGGGATCAGCATTACCGGAAAGGCATTGACAGACCAGGGTGGCAGGGAGAGGGCGAAGTAAGCCACCTGTGGTGCGCCCAGTGGAAGAAAAAGATAAAGAAAAGCCACACCATCATAATACGCTAAATTAGAAACTCTAACCCACACCATCTTACTACGTTAGAGAAGGAATCTTATCCCACACACATAACCAGCACATATCAATTCAGTGGCCCTTGTTCTACACCATCACCAGCATATTATATTAGGGGCCCTGTCCCACACCATTCCCGATACTCTACATCAGGTGCTCTGTCACACACCATAATCAACACTTTATAGTAGGTCTCTGTCCTACACCATAAACAGTATGTTAGAGAAGGGGGCCTGTCCCACAATATTGTCAGCGTAATATAGGCCTTGGTCAGCACTGTCACTAATACCTTATATTAGAGGCTCTGTCACACAACAACACATACTAGGGGCTGCGTCCTATGTTATCACCCATATGTTATTTTAGGGACCCTGACCCACATGTATCGCCAACATGACATATCACAGGCCTTGTCCCACACCGTCACCAGTGCTTTATATTGGGAACCTGTCCCTGATCATTAACAGCAGGTACTATCAGGGGCCCTGTTCCACATAATTATAAACAGATCCCAAGAAAGGGCCTCTTTTCCAGCTCCCACAGACTGATCACCTGAGATGTAGCAATGCTGTCTTTTTACCTCAGCTTACCAGATTTTCTTTTGAGGAGAAACAGATTCAGTTTTCTTTATGCTTGTAATTTAGTGTGGCCAACATTATGTATTCTTTATTGCCCATGAAGGCCACTGGCACTTTTGTGACCTGTTTAAAATTGTTAAATGCTGAAGATGGATGACTGTCTGGCCTCATACCACAGTCTTTGTGGAATTTGTTTGACATGGGATACTGTGCCTTCAATATAAACTCAATCTCCCCCCTCCTCCCAACTTCGGTACGAATGCACTTTTGGACTTAGAAGATTCCACAAACCTTTTGCTTGAGCTGGGCTAACGCATCCTCTTTATTTGTTTTAAAAGTTAATGTGTTATTAGAATGTAAAATAAACAGTTTAATGAAGAAGCAAAGAAAATCATTGATAACATTTCTGTGAGCAGCAAATAGTTCCTTCTGTGGGGTGGTGGTGAGCAGAGCAGACTGGAACAGCCACGGGGTGAATCTGACTATTTGTTAGTCTATAGCAAAGCCCCTGCCTGTGCTGGAAAAGTTCTCCAGTATGTAAGATGGTCTGTCCCACCACAAGTAGATTCGCTGTATGACTTTTAGAATGTCTCTTAACCTCAGTCCACCATCATTGTACAACGGGGCTGAAGCAAAATCCCACTGAAAACAATACATTGCATTTCAGTAAGGTGATCCTAGTAAACAGTAAAATAAAATAATACAAATATTACCAGCGAAGGCCCAATATCACAGGGGTGAGTCAAAGTCCTGCTGTGATGCTTAACAACTGGGGTGTAGTTGCTGACAGTGCTGCGTTCTGCTACCCACAGAAAGAATCCTTTGATCAATATTAGGATTGAACTTTACACAGTTCATGCACATGTCTTGCTCTTTTAAGCGGTGAGGGAAGGTTCCAGAGTACAGCAATGGCCCAGGGAGCCCCAGCTGTATACTTGGCCATGAAAGAGTCCAAAGGTAGTGAGTGAAGGTTCTACAGTGCATAAACGGTCCAGTGAGTTCAAGCTGTGTAATCAGCAAATGAAGATTATATAGTACAAAGATAGCTCGGGGAGGCTGAGATGTGAACTTGGTAAGTGAAGGTTTCAAGAGTACAAAGATCACCCAGAAAGGTCAAGCTGTGTAATTGGTGAATGAAGGTTCTGGACTACAGAGATGGGCCAGTGAGCCTGAGTTCTGTAATCAGTGAGAGAAGGTTCCAAAGTACAAAGATAACCCAGTCAGCCTAATCTGTGTAATAAGTAAGTGAAAGTTCCAGAATGCAAAGATGGTTCAGTGAGTCCAAGCTGTGTAATCTATGCATGATGGTTCCAAAGTACAATGATGATCCCGTGAACCTGAGCTGTATGATCAGTGTGATGGTTCCAAAGATGGGCCAGTGAGTCCGAGCTGTGTAATCCATGAGTGAATGTACCAGAGTGCAAAGATAACCCTGTGATTCTGAACTGTGTAATTAGTGAATGAAGGTTCCAGAGTACAAAAATTGCTCAGTGCTCCTGAGGTGTGTAATCGGTGAGTGAAGGTTCCACAGTACAAAGATGACCCAGATAGCCATAGCTGTGCAATCAATGAGTGAAGGTTCTAGAGCACAAAGATGGCCCAGTTAGCCTGAGATGTGTAATTCCTGTGTGAAGGTAAATGTACAAATACCGCCTAGTGAACTCAAGCTGTGTGATCAGTGTGTGAAGGTTCCAGAATATGAGCATAGACCATTGAGCCCCTGAGGTCTGTAATTAGTGAGTGAAGATTCCAGACTACAAGGACAAACCAATTAAGTGAAAGTTTGGAATGCAAGGGCATACCAATGAGCCCCTCAGCTGTATTGTCAGTGTGTGAAGGTTAAAGAGTACAGAAATAGCCCAGTGAGCCCCTCAGCTCTGTAATCAGTGAGTGAAGGTTTCAAAATACAATGACAGACCAATGATTCCCTTAGCATTATTCCTAGAAAGGGCAGACCAAAGACTGCATGGGTGGTGTAATCAGTGAATGAAGGTTTCACAATACAATGACAGACCAATGATTCCCTTAGCATTATTCCTAGAAAGGGCAGACCAAAGACTGCATGGGCTGTGTAATCAGTGAGTAAAGCTTCCACAATACAAGGAAGAACCAAGGCGCCCCTGAGCTGCGTAGTCAGTGAGTGAAGCTTCCACAATACAAGGAAGAACCAAGGTGCCCCTGAGCTGCGTAATCAGTGAGTGAAGCTTTCAAAATACAGTGAAGGACCAGTGATCCCCTGTGCTCTGTTACTGGTATGTGAAGGTTCCAGAATTCCAAGGGCAGACCAATAACCCTTGAGCTGTGTAATCAGCATGTGAAGGTTCCAGAATACAAGGAAAACGCAATGAGCCCCTGAGCTATGTAATCAGTGTGCACAGGTTCCAGAAGACGGGGAAAACGCAATGAGCCCCTGAGCCGTGTAATCAGTGTGCACAGGTTCCAGAAGACAGGGAAAACGCAATGAGCCCCTGAGCCATGTAATCGGTGTGCACAGGTTCCAGAAGACAGGGAAAACGCAATGAGCCCCTGAGCCATGTAATCGGTGTGCACAGGTTCCAGAAGACGGGGAAAACGCAATGAGCCCCTGAGCCATGTAATCGGTGTGCACAGGTTCCAGAAGACGGGGAAAATGCAATGAGCCCCTGAGCCATGTAATCGGTGTGAACAGGTTCCAGAAGACGGGGGAAATGCAATGAGCCCCTGAGCCATGTAATCGGTGTGCACAGGTTCCAGAAGACGGGGAAACGCAATGAGCCCCCTGAGCCATGTAATCAGTGTGCACAGGTTCCAGAAGACGGGAAAACGTAATGAGCCCCTGAGCCATGTAATCGGGTGTGCACAGGTTCCAGAAGACGGGGAAAACGCAATGAGCCCCTGAGCCATGTAATCGGTGTGAACAGGTTCCAGAAGACGGGAAATGCAATGAGCCCCTGAGCCATGTAATCGGTGTGCACAGGTTCCAGAAGACGGGGGAAACGCAATGAGCCCCTGAGCCATGTAATCGGTGTGCACAGGTTCCAGAAGACGGGGGAAACGCAATGAGCCCCTGAGCCATGTAATCAGTGTTCACAGGTTCCAGAAGACGGGGGAAACGCAGTGAGCCCCTGAGCCATGTAATCAGTGTGCACAGGTTCCAGAAGACGGGGGAAACGCAGTGAGCCCCTGAGCCATGTAATCAATGTGCACAGGTTCCAGAAGATGGGGAAAACGCAGTGAGCCCCTAAGCCATGTAATCAGTGTGCACAGGTTCCAGAATACGGGGAACACACAGTGAGCCCCTGAGCCATGTAATCAGTGTGCACAGGTTCCAGAATACGGGGAAAACACAATGAGCCCCTGAGCCATGTAATCAGTGTGCATAGGTTCCCGAATGCAAGGAAAGACCAGTGAGTCCCTTGAGCGGATTAATCAGTGTGTGAAAGTCCTAGAATACAAGGAAGACACAATGAACCCCTGAAGTGTGTAATCGGTGTGTGAAGGTTCCAGAATACAAGGTAAGAAAGAGTTAACACACAGCCCAGTTGAAGAATTTAATTGCAGAATACAGCTGTACAGTGAAACAGCAAGCCAACCCGAAAGACAAACAAGACTCAATATTTTGCGCAGCCACACTTTTAAGAGATGGAGGCTTCCTCTTGTGTTGGAGTAATTATACCATAAATTTAAAGAACTCTTTGAATGTCTTGGTACTTCCAGGCTGGTCTTGAGTCGACGACACTGTCTGCCAGTAGCCCTACAGTTCCAGTTACAGCTTCAGCAGCAGCCAACCCAATTATAAGTATCTCTGACGCTGTTCTAACAAAACCAGACTTAAGAGAAATTCCTTGCCAACCTGTTATTGATGTACATCTTCCTCAATCAGAGGCAACCCTGAACAAACAGCTCACCATTTGGGATGTCTGTATTCTATATAAGAGGATTGCCCTCAATATATGGCAATAAAAAACATTGGACAGGTACTTGGAAGTTGGGAGGGTACCAAGAGGCCTCAGAACATTGAGATTCCATAGCTTCGCGAGAGAGTGGAATTCTTTGAACCGTGGAAGCAAGAAATCCATGACTCCTCTCTTAGGCTGATCACGCTCATACTAGTGGACTCAGCACGGGTACAGGAAATGCCATCAGCTGAATTTAAAGAGGACAGGAAATCTGGGTTAATTAGCAGCAATTAGTAGTGTTCCTATTTACAGGAATAAAATTAATTCTTCCAAATGCTCCATACTTCACCTGAATAAACACTGACGTGAAAACCTTTGTTTTTAATTACTTAGAAACATAGAAGTTGACGGCAGATAAGGATCGCAAGGCCCATCCAGTCTGCCCATTTCTTTTTCTACCTTATAAATGTGCCATCGGCCTTTGCTCTGTCAGTGACCTATCTATTCATAGTCATTTGTATTGCTCCCTTATGCCTATCCCATGCCTGTTTGAAGCCCTGCACTGTATTCATAGCCACCACTTCTTGTGGTAAGCCATTCCATGCATCTACCACCCTTTCTGTGAAAAAGAATTTCCTCACATTCCCCTTAATCGGCCTCCCTCTAATCTCATGCTGTGTCCTCTTGTCCTGCTATTTTTCTTATATTTAAACATGTTAGACTCTTTTCACCTTGTTTATGCCCTTAAGGTGTTTAAATGTCTCGATCATATCACCTCTCTCCCTCCTTTGCTCAAGGGTATACATATTGAGCTCCGTTAATCTGTCCTCATATGTCTTCTGATGCAGTCCCTGCACCATTTGTGCCCTTCTCTGGACTGCCTCAATTTGGTTAATGTCCTTGTGAAGGTGTGGCCTCCAATACTGCACGAGTACTCCAGATGGGGCCTAACTAATGTCTTGTACAGAGGATTATTACCTCCTCTTATGACTTGTGATACCCTACTAATACACCCTACTGCTTTAGAGGTCTGCTTGATGATTTTAGGTCATCAGTGATGATGATGCCAAGTCTCTTTCTTCCTTTGTGACTGCTAGCAACTCCTCCCAGCCTATAAGTGGCTTCAGGGTTTTCTTCCCTATGTGCATGATTTTGCACTTCTTGCATTAATCCCAGTTGCCACTCTTCTGACCATTCTGCTAGTTTATCCAGATCTCTTCATTCTGCCCACCCCATCTGGATCATCTACTCTGTTGCAGATCTTGGTGTCATCTGCAAACAGACAAGCCTTCCCTCTAGTCCATCTGCGAGGTCACTAATGAAGATGTTGAATAGGACTGGCCCCAGGACTGATCCCTGAGGTACCCCACTTGTGACTTGCATCTCTTCTGACTGTATACCATTTACCACCACTCTCTGTTTTCGCCAGTCAACCAGTTTGCCACCCAGTTGACCAACTTCTGACCCACGTGAGCCTACCTAGCTTATTTATCAATCTTCTATGTGGAACAGTGGCAAAGCTTTGCTGAAGTCAAGGTAGGCTGACATCAACTGCTCCCCTTGGTCCACCACTCTGGTTACCCAGTCAAAGAAATCTATGAGATTAGTTTGACAGGACCTTCCTTTGTAAACCCATGCTGTCTTGGATCCTGTGCCCCTATGGATTCCAGGTGTTGCATATCCTTTCCTTAAGGAGTGCCTCCATAATCTTGCCCACTACTGAGGTAAGAACTGACGGTCTGTAGTTCCCGCCTCCTCCCTGCTACCACTCTTGTGGGAGGGATCACATGAGCCCTTCTCCAGTCTTCTGGGACCTCTCCTGTGCTCAGAGACTCACTAAACAATTCTGCTAATGGCTCTGCTAGTTCCTCCTTTAGCTCCTTAGTACCCTGGGATGTATGCCATCAGGTCCCATTGCCTTATCCACCCTGAGCTTAGCAAGCTCTTGTAGGACCCTTTCTTTGTGAAGGGTAGTGCTCACCTCCCTCCCCTGTGTCCATGATGCTGAGCTGTGGGCCCTGCCCTACCTTCTCTTCAGTAAATACTGAGCAAAAGTATCTATTTAGGATAGATGCCTTTACAGGGTCCTCCTCTCCACATGCTCCTTTTCCCCATTAGCTTAGCAATACCCTCTGGACTTTCTCCTTCACTAATGTATCTATAGAAAGTCTTGTCACCTTCTTTACTGTTCGTGCTAGTGTTTCCTTTGGGACTTTGCCTGCCTTACTGCCTTACCTGCTTCCTTAGGGCAGTTTGGTATGTCTCCTATCTTCATCCCGCTGTGTTCCCTTATATTTTCTGGAAGGCCAGCCTTTTGGCTCTGACCTTTTCTGCACTACTGTATTTGAGAACCAAAGTGGTTTCCTTCTTCTTTTGCACTTCCTTTTCTGTCTAACACAATGGGATGTTGCTTCAAGTATTGTATCCTTAATGCTTGCCCACTTTGCCTGTACCTCCTCACCTGTGTTTCTTTTGCCAGGCTAGCTTAACTCTGTTGGCCATCTTATCAAAGTCAGCTCCTCTGAAGTCCCATATTTTTGCTTTGGAATGGGATGATTTAGATGTAGTAGCCAAATTGAACCATACCATGTGATGGTCACTGGCCCCAGGTGACCTTCTACCTGGAGATCTGTGATCCCTTCTTTGTTAGTCAGTACTAGATCTAGGATAGCCCTGTCTCTTGTGGGTTGCTGTACCAGTTGTTTGAGGCCTCCTGCAGGGAATCCACTATGAGTCTCGTTCTGGCAGATGTTCCTGCTGGTATTGACCAATCTGTATCTGGCATGTTGACGTCTCCATTATTAGAACCTCCCCTTTAGCTGTCATGTTTTGTATATCTTCTAACAGTAATGTGTCTATGTCCTCCCCCTGGTCTGGGGGCCTGTAGACAACCCCAGTTCTTATGGCTGTCCCATTTCCTGTTTCCAGGGTGACCCACAGTTCTTCTGGCTCCTTATGTGTATTCTGAATTTCTGTAGCTTTGATATTTTCATTAACATACAGGGCCACCCCTCCCCCCCTTTTTGCACCTCGGTCTCTTCTGAACAATACATAGCCAGGTACTGAAGTCTCCCAAGTGTGGTTACTGGTAAACCACGTCTCACTAATTGCTACTATGTCCAGTTTAGCCTCTGACATTATTGCCTGCAGGTCTGGGATCTTATTTCCCAGGCTGTGAGCATTTGTGTACATGATTTTCCATTGGCCAGATTTTGGTGTGTTAGTTGTTGGGTGAAGTTTGGCATTACCCTGTGCATCGTAGATGGGGAGACAAACCTTTTTCTTACCTGGTGATGCAAATGAACGGCAAACACGCTGAATTCCTGTTTGACCACTAGCTGAGGGAGGGTGTTCTTCCATTCGGACGTATGGGGTGCTGCACCCTCTCCCCATTTGCTAGTTTAAATATTCTGCAAAGACGTCAAACTTCTGCCCCAATGCACTGACCTCTTTAGTCAGATGCAGTCCATCAAATTTAAAGAACTTTTGCTCCCAGAACTGTTGCCAGTTCCCTACAAATCTGTGTCCTTTTTCCTGGCACCAGTCCTTGAGCCACGTGTTTAGCTCCCCTATCTCCCCTTCTCTGACCTTCCGTCCATCTGCTCCCTTCTCCCAGACTGGCAGGATCTCAGAGAAGGAGATGCCGGACGAAATAGATGATAGTTTGTCACCCAGCCTAGTCAGGTGTTCCTTGGTCTCCACAACTGACCGGCTGGCGAGATCATAGTCCCTATGTGTACTAGGACATCAATGTTTTCTCCTGCTTTGTGAACAATTTAGCAATGCGGTCAGTGTCTCTCCATGCTGATGTACCTGGGAGACATCTGACCATCACCCTGGCTGGAGATGGGTATCAACTCCCGAATCATGGAGTCTCCTATGATGAAGTTTTTGGATTTCCTTTGTGCTTGTTTAGTTTTGGTTCCTGATTTGGGTGAGTATTGTTGTGCTAGCTCCTGTGCCGATGTCCTGCTCTGCAGTGTCTTCTGCCTCTTTATTTGATTTCAGAGATAGAGGCAGATACCTGTTTGTAGTGTTTATATGGTTTTGGAGGTAATGTGTTGGAGAGCAGAGAGTGATGGGGCACCTGATTTGCTCCTCCTAACCACCTGCCAACCTCCTGGACCAACTACCCTCTGCGGTGAGGTTTTCTGTTGGATGCTGGGGAAATGGCGGTGGTTCTTATAATGTATTTCCTCTTCAATATGAAATTTGAGTGTGCAATCTCTGCCCATGCTGCCTGGAGCTGAGACCTAAGATCTCCAAAGGCCCAGCATGTAGGACAGTGTCCTAAATCCTGTAAGACTGTCCTTCTGAAAATTGTTCCACAGTACCTGCAGTTAATGAAATCCATTCCAAATAAGTTGCTGGGTTTGTAACCTAGTCAGAGTAATTAGAAGGAAAAAAATGCAAGTAATGGTTTAATTGTGTTTGTTTAACTTGTTATAACAAGTTAAATTACTAGTGCCCTGTAAATGAGATCACTTGTGGAGGCCCACTGATCCGCCCCTTCCTGCTCTGCCACAGGAAATGTCACAACTGTGGTACCCTATAAAAGGAGTGTAGCGGGTGGTTGGGGATGGGGTGGGTGGCTGGGCCCTTCCCTGCCTAAAAAGAAGAACCACGGACGAAAGAACAAGGAGGTAAGAGCAGAAACAATCAGTCAACAACAAATGCAGTAACCCTGAAAGCTTATCCTAATGTTAGATAAAACTGTAAAACCTGTAAAGCACCACCTGTAATAATTTCAGAGAGATATACCCTGTAAGAAACACTTTGCTCCAGAGAAAATAAAGCAGTAACAGAAGATATACCTTGCAAAGACAATTTGAATCAGAAGATTACAGCAGTAATCTGTTAGCACACCTGTAGGCACACCTTGTAATAATGCAGAAGAAGGTATACCAGCAACAACAATTTGAATCAGAGAAAAAATAAAGCAATGAAATGTTAGCAACAAACAGTAGCAATCCCTGTGAGTAAAAAATAAAAACACCACCACACAGTAAATCTGCTTAGCCAAACTAAGTCTTAATCCTTCTCCCTTGCTCTGGTAAGTTTCTCTACTCTGCCTTTCAAGCAGTCTTAGAAGGAAAGAGCTCAGGTGAAGCTAGGTGCCTTGGCCAGCAAACCAAGTCTTTCGTTCACTGACAACGTGCTGCCCAGCCCTCTACATGCAAGCAGTAATGCGGAGCGTTTCCTAACTAATGGTTTATGTACAGAATGATAAGCTTCAGCTGTTGACCTATCAGAACTCTGCTTAGAGTTCTGTACACAAACAGTGACCTAGTCAAAACTCTAAATTACTGGTTTCATGAACAGAATGTTGCCTATCAAACAAAGCAGTGAAAAATACCTTGTAAATGTACAATAATTACTGTAATCAAGATCATTTTCTGCATCTGTATAACTGAATTGTCCATAATATGTAATGTTCACCCGAGTCGCCCCTGAAAAAGGGACCTCCGAGTCCCAGTGGGCCTACCCAGTTACCAAATTTATAACTAAATTTAAAAAAAAGTGTAGTTTTCACATCACTTTTTGTTCTGATACAGTTAAATATGGATCATTCAGTGGTATGAATATCGTTTCTGAAAATGGGACCATAATAGGCAGATGCCAATAAGAAATAATTTCCTGTCCTCTTTAAAGAGAAGTGTTTATTGAATCAGTTTTTCACCTCGTCTGAATTTGAGGTACTAAGAATGTAGAGAAAAAACAAATATGTTGCGGGTGATGCCTTTTATTGGACTAACAAAATTATTTCTGAGACTAGCTTTCAAGAGATAAATCTCCCTCTTTCAGGTCAAAAAGGGAGATTATCTCTCAAAAGCTTGTCTCAGAACTAATTTTGTTAGTCCAGTAAAAGGTATCACCCGCAACATAGTTGGTTTTTTTCCCTCTGCATTGTTGACTGGACTAACACGGCTACCACATTTCAGGCAGGATTTACAAAAGAGAAGCACCTTGCGCAAGTAAGATGCACCGGCGCAAAGTGGATGCGCCATGAGCAACCCCACTGTGAATCGTGCGGAAAGGGCAGTGCGCAAGTGGAGATGCGCCAGCACATCCAGGATGCACAAAACTACCCAGGGGAGCAACACAGTGAATACGGAGCAAGGCATGAGGGAGGAACAGTGGGACAAAGGAGAGAGGAACATTACACAAGACCAGTGAGACACACCAGAGATCCCAAGGGCACAACAGTGGCCAAAACAGGCACAGAACTGAGACAGGGAACCGAGAACAATGCATACAGGCCCAGGCCACATCCCACACCGGTCCATGGCAGGCACACTGTAGCTGGTGTGGTGCCATACAACAGCGTGCAGATGCAAGGAGCAAGGTGGAGGCCACTGGACAAGGCCAATGCCACAGGTGGCCAGGACTGTGGCCATTTGGGGGGGACACACAGGGCAACACCATGCCAAACAGTGGTCAGCACACCATGTTGCCACTCAGCCAGGCCACAGTCCCAACCACAGGACACTGCACACAGGTCCACAGAGCAATAGTGCAGCAGCGCAATGTATGCAGACACACAGACCCAGGGACATGAGCAGCAGGACAGGAGGCCCACACACATGCTACAGGCAACGGTAGGGCCGCAGGGGAGGGAAGAAAACCATACATAGCCAGAGGCACACAGGGCCATGGCAGTAAGGTATTAGTGAAGAGCCCCTGACAGTACACAAATCCAGGAACGTGGAACAGTGAATGACCACAGGCACCGTGTCAAAGATTCAAAAGATTTATATAAATAAACTGAACAGTTAACATTGTAAAGGGAAGAAGCAGCAGAAACTATGTGCATGGATCAATCCAAAGGAGAAAGGGTGTGAGGGACTATATACAAGTACAGGTGTGCAAAGGGGGGGCAGGGACAGCGACATAGGTAGGGAGGGTGTGGGAAACAGTGGGCTATATACTGTACTTCTGTGAAAGGCCTGCACCAGGAAAGGGGCTACAGGCGTGGCCGTGCACCTCTGCACCCCAACCTCACATGGCCACATCCCGGCAGGAGATGGAGGATGGCCCCTATGGTGCAATTCAGGTGCCCCAGCTTGCGTTGGATGGGCCTGAGTGACCCCTGGATGGCTTGTGCAATCCTCCTGTCCAGGTCTTGTGGCTGGTCCAAGGCACCTCCTCCTCTGGTTGCTACATGATGATCCCGGGGACCTACAGCAAGGACACAGAGAACACATATTAAGGACCATGGTAGACACAACCCCCACTGAGCAGTAGCCTACCTCACAAGACAAAGCACACAGAAGGGCACCACCTACCTGCTTCCGGACAGCCACCATATCAATCTCCAGCTGCAGCCCCATGACGCCTCACCTCAGTGGCCTCCACGGCCTGCCGCTTGGCTTCCAGCCATGAAAGACACAACAGAAAGATACTACCATGAGTAGACATGTCATTGCACAAACCCACTCCCAACACCAGTATGGGCATGCAGTGTTGGTGTACACAGCCAGTGCAACACCGGTGACCATCCATGCAGTCCACAGCTGCACGCAGCAGCCATGCCTGAACCCCCAATGTGACCTCCCGTGGATATGCACTACTCACAGTGGTCCCACCCCATGTGCGATACAGTGTACCCGTCCCACACACACCACTGCAGAATGCCCACCCCATGTCGCATGCATGACAGGACATCACAGGGCAGGTGTAGCCACAGCCATGTGTGCATAGTGTGGAGTGCCCATGTGAGTGTGATGTTGTGATGGGACCCATCCTCACCTCGAATGCGCCTGTGCTGCACACGGACACGTGCAACCTACCTGGTCTTGGAAGTGCACCCCTGCGTGCACGCATATGCAGCCGCCAAAGACTGGCCCCGTCCCTCCGGCCAAGGTCACCATAATGGTGCCTGCATTGTTCCCCGGTGTGGGGAACCCCTGTGCGCCGCACCAGCCACCAGGCAATGGTGGCTCACACCTCTGCCCTGGGCACCTGCAGGTCCTCAGTCCCAAAAAGCTGGCCCTCCACACACAGCACCAGGGCTACCAGGTGGAGCAGCTCCATCTCGGACTGATTCATGGCACTTGGTCCAGTTTTGCTTGCCCTAGGCATCCCCACATCAGTAACAGCACACTGTTGCAAGCACTGTATGTACAGCTGGACTGCAAAATGGCACCACATGCACCACTAGGCCACTTGCACAGCACCGCACACAGTGGCGTGAAGTGCGATTGATCCGTCATGTGCCCACAGGCGCATGCGCAATGTTATGGCAGGAATGCGGGGTCATGGGTATTGACTGGGTCAGGCATGCGCAATGCATATGTGGCCGCCATGTTATGAGTGGCACGCACTATTGCGCATAGCGTCTGTGATGTGCATTAGCACACTGACGCACAATGGCACGTAACACACAATCCGCGTACAACAACTGACAACTGTCACAATGAGCACTGCGCGGGGCGGCATGCATGCACGAACAGACTGCTACGCGCGATGGGCACCATATGCATGTCCGCTATGCGAGTGACAGGACAATTGTGCAACTACAGTGCTGCGCCATGGGTACAATGCCCAGTGCATGTGCATTTGTGACCCATTCAGGAAGATGCTCCAAATGCAATGCGCATGCGCAGGCAATACGCCGTGTTGGCATGCACCTAACTCAGCAGATGCACTGTGCTGATTGAGATGAGCTGAGGGCAATTATGCAATTCACAGACAATGCTCCCAAATCAGCCTAATAACGTATTCAGGGGCATCTCAGCTGTTTAGCATCTCATTAACACTGCCCCAGTCCTCATTTGCATGCCCTGAGCCATAAATGCTCCCAACTCAGCTCACGTTGAGAATAGGTGACTGAGAGGATTCAAGCCTTGACGGTGAGTACAGTGTTACTTCTACATGTATCACAGCAGGTGTTGTGGACTGGATAAGTGCAGTAGTCAACTGCTGCCTAGATTCAGGCACAACCAAGGGGAAGGGGATATAGATGACTGCTACGGGACTGTATTATAGAGCCATCTGTGTGTGTACAGGCCCAGTATCAATGTAGCCAATCCACATGATGTACCTGGCTGTGGACAGCCTGTCGCTGGGCAGCCATGTGCAGGGACACCAGTTGGGTGACATGGTGTGCCACTCACTGTCCCACAGGCTGCACCAGTGGGGGGGGTATGCGGTCGATGTGCCTGCACCAACAGCGAGGTGTGCATATTGTGAGTGATGGACAGACAGCTGCATGTGTAGCTGGACATGTGTCACAGGTGGCAAGACCGTGGCCTTGCAGCTGTCCATGGCAGGTTAGCTGTACATGCTGGACGCAGAATCGACCGACACGACCCACCGTGCACCCCGACACGCGCGCACTGCCTGTAGGCCGTGTGTGACAGGTGCTGGTGTGGCCACATGCACCCACTGTATGTGGGTAATGGACACACGGGAATCTACTTGAGCATGGCTAATGTCTGTCTGTACTCTCCCACAGAAACCAGTAAGTCAGGAGACAACAGTGCCGCCAGCAGAAGACAGTCAAACTTCATGAAGGATGAGGAGCAGGCCCTCATTGAGGCATACCATTTCAGGCGTGAAGTACTGTCGGGATTGAGGCATACCATCTCAGGCGTGATGTACTGTCGGGATTGAGTGGCAGCCATACGGCACGGGCGGAGGGCTGGGAGGTGGTGGCCTGTCATGTGAACGCCATAGGGATATACAACATGACCCCTCTGGAGTGTAGGAAGCATCTGAATGATGGGACACGAAGGGCAAAGGAGAAGGTGGCTCACATAGAGGCTTCCCTGTGGTGGACAGGGGGTGGCCCGCAGGCAGATGTCCACCTGAGCCCCAATGAGTAGCTGCTCATGGCAACCATTGCCAGATCTGCCATGCAGGGTGTCCCGGGGGGGAGGGGATTTCAGACTGGTGGAAGTCTATCACAGCTCTGTAAGTAGTTATGCACACGACACCTGTCTGACCACGTGTGCCCTGGCTGCCATGCCTGTCCCATTGTGTTGTGCTGTGTGACTGTGTACCCAGGGGATGTAACGTGTAGTGGGGGTGCATGTCTGTCCCATGCCGTGCTACGCTGTGTCTCACTGCCCATGCCCATGGTAGTGCGTAGGTTGTGCCACTGCCAGTCAGGCTGGTGGGACACACACACTGTTGGATGGGCCTGTCATACCATTGCCACACATGGTTCCATATTGCCATGGCCTGTCACCACACAGTACCGGTCACAGCAGGCACATAGCTGGAGTGGCATGGTAGGCACTGCACAGCCATGCCGAGGGCTTGTCATGCACAACCATGGCACAACACTGTGACACACTGTACATGTCTGTATATTTGCATGTATGTATCCCTTCTTCTTTTCATAGCTCCATTGTGCCTCACAGATGCAGCCATGGGCACTACTGCACAGGATGCCCTAGCAGGCAATGATGCAGGCCCGTTACACAGGGCTGTGGTCACTGCATTGGATGATGCCATCCCTGGACCATCCACTGCACCGGCCCCACCATACAAAGTCCCAGTGGTGGCAGACCTGTCAGACCCCTTGGCCAATGCCACCAGGGTGGCCGGCAATGACACCACATGGCTGGAGGGTCTGCTGAGTTTGTCTGATGATGACCCTGCAGACACAGTGGACATTACTGACACCCTCCTTGTGCTTGCATCTGGCATGCAGGGGGTGTACAGTGATGTCACTGTGGATGATGACACCACACAGAGGGGGAAACGGTCGACAGTGGGAAACGCAGTACACAGGTACCTGTGCAGGTGGCGTCTGACGCCACTGATGTCCCTGTTGCACTTGGCGTGGATGCAGTGGCCACACAGCTGCCCATGGCAGTGGGTGCTCTGCCCCCTGCATCTGGTCCAGGTGAGGTGGCAGGGCCATCAAGGGCGTCTGGTCCAGGTGCTGCGGGACACACGCAGGCACTGTTGGAATGTGACAACACTGGCCCTGTTGTGCAGCTGGTTGCTATGTCCCATGCACCTACTAGATTGCCACTTGGTATGTCCCCTGCCTGGAATCTCTGGCAGAGGGCTGACTGTTGCCATATGAAGGCGTCACGTGTGCTCCCAAGGTGTGTGGTGCAGACATTGTTGATGCACCCGGTGGCATTGCACACCACCTGGCAGTTGACTGAGTGGTACCCCTTGTGGTTGATGTAGGTGATAGCATCATCACCAGGTGGTGCGTGGATTGCCACGTGGGTGCAGTCAATGGCCCCTGTGGCACCTGGCATGGGTGCCACCCTGTAGAACCCCTGCATGGCTTCTGTCCGCTCTGCCTGTGTGCTGGGGAAATGAATATATTTTCCAAAGCATGTGGTAGCAGTGCAGTGAGGAATTGTGCATGGAGGTGGGAAGTGGAGGCCTGTGATATGCGAATGGTGTCCCCAGTAGGCCTCTGGAAGGTTCCCATGGTGAACAAGCACATTACTGCTGTCACCTTGGTCTCCACCAATACGGCATGACCACGTGCCGTGGGTGCCTGCATTTCTTCAGGGCACAGCTCACAGAGCTGCGTCAGAATGGTGCTGTTCAGGTAGTATCGACCTACTGTCTCCACATCTGTCAGCTACTCAAAGGACAGCCTGGCATAATACTGCCATGGGGCAGGCCACCTATGGTGCCTTCCACCTACCCATCTCCTCATCCTCATTAGTAGACCAACCATTGTGACTGGTGCTGCATCCATGCTGGTGGTGTGCTGTCTCTCCCTCTCTGTCTGCCACTGTGCTGGTGCTGCTGTTCTGCTGCTGACCTGCTGGTGCTACATCCATGCTGGTGGTGTGCTGTCTGCCACTGTGCTGGTGCTGCTGTTCTGCTGCTGACCTGCTGGTGCTGCATTCATGCTGGTGGTGTGCTCTCTCTCCCTCTCTGTCTGCCACTGTGCTGGTGCTGCTGTTCTGCTGCTGACCTGCTGGTGCTGCATCCATGCTGGTGGTGTGCTGTCTCTCCCTCTCTGTCTGCCACTGTGCTGGTGCTGCTGTTCTGCTGCTGACCTGCTGGTGCTGCATCCATGCTGGTGGTGTGCTGTCTCTTCCTCTCTGTCTGCCACTGTGCTGGTGCTGCTGTTCTGCTGCTGATCTGCTGGTGCTGCATCCATGCTGGTGGTGTGCTGTCTCTCCCTCTCTGTCTGCCACTGTGCTGGTGCTGCTGTTCTGCTGCTGACCTTCTGGTGCTGCATCCATGCTGGTGGTGTGCAGTTTCTCCCTCTCTGTCTGCCACTGTGCTGGTGCTGCTGTTCTGTCACTGACCTGCTGGTGCTGCATCCATGCTGATGGTGTGCTGTCTCTCCCTCTCTGTCTGCCACTGTGCTGGTACTGCTGTTCTGCCACTGACCTGCTGGTGCTGCATCCATGCTGGTGGTGTGCTGTCTCTCCCTCTCTGTCTGCCACTGTGCTGGTGCTGCTGTTCTGCTGCTGATCTGCTGGTGCTGCATCCATGCTGGTGGTGTGCTGTCTCTCCCTCTCTGTCTGCCACTGTGCTGGTGCTGCTGTTCTGCCACTGACCTGCAGGTGCTACATCCATGCTGGTGGTGTGCTGTCTCTCCCTCTTTGTCTGCCACTGTGCTGGTGCTGCTGTTCTGACACTGACCTGCTGGTGCTGCATCCATGCTGGTGCTGCCTCTCCCTCTCCCTCTCGGTCTGCCACTGTGCTGGTGCTGCTGTTCTGCTGCTGACCTGCTGGTGCTGCATCCATGCTGGTGGTGTGCTGTCTCTCCCTCTCTATCTGCCACTGTGCTGGTGCTGCTGTTCTGTCACTGACCTGCTGGTGCTGCATCCATGCTGGTGGTGTGCTCTCTCTCCCTCTCTGTCTGCCACTGTGCTTGTGCTGCTGTTCTGCTGCTGATCTGCTGGTGCTGCATCCATGCTGGTGGTGTGCTGTCTCTCTCTCTCTGTCTGCCACTGTGCTGGTGCTGCTGTTCTGCTGCTGACCTGCTGGTGCTGCATCCATGCTGGTGGTGTGCTGTCTCTTCATCTCTGTCTGCCACTGTGCTGGTGCTGCTGTTTTGCTGCTGATCTGCTGGTGCTGCATCCATGCTGGTGGTGTGCTGTCTCTCCCCCTCTGTCTGCCACTGTGCTGGTGCTGCTGTTCTGCTGCTGACCTGCTGGTGCTGCATCCATGCTGATGGTGTGCTGTCTCTCCCTCTCTGTCTGCCACTGTGCTGGTGCTGCTGTTCTGCTGCTGACCTGCTGGTGCTGCATCCATGCTGGTGGTGTGCTGTCTCTCCCTCTCTGTCTGCCACTGTGCTGGTGCTGCTGTTCTGCTGCTGACCTGCTGGTGCTGCATCCATGCTGGTGGTGTGCTGTCTCTCTCTGTCCGCAACTGACCTGGTGCTGTTCTACCACTGACCTGCTGGTGCTGCATCCATGCTGGTGGTGTGCTGTCTCTCACTCTCCCTCTCACACTGTGTTGGTGCTGCTGTTCTGCCACTGACCTGCTGGTGCTACATCCATGCTGGTGGTGTGTTGTCTCTCCCTCTCTGTCTGCCACTGTGCTGGTGCTGCTGTTCTGTCACTGACCTGCTGGTGCTGCATCCATGCTGGTGGTGTGCTGTCTCTCCCTCTCTGTCTGCCACTGTGCTGGTACTGCTGTTCTGCCACTGACCTGCTGGTGCTGCATCCATGCTGGTGGTGTGCTGTCTCTCCCTCTCTGTCTGCCACTGTGCTGGTGCTGCTGTTCTGCTGCTGATCTGCTGGTGCTGCATCCATGCTGGTGGTGTGCTGTCTCTCCCTCTCTGTCTGCCACTGTGCTGGTGCTGCTGTTCTGCCACTGACCTGCAGGTGCTACATCCATGCTGGTGGTGTGCTGTCTCTCCCTCTCTGTCTGCCACTGTGCTGGTGCTGCTGTTCTGACACTGACCTGCTGGTGCTGCATCCATGCTGGTGCTGCCTCTCCCTCTCCCTCTCGGCCTGCCACTGTGCTGGTGCTGCTGTTCTGCTGCTGACCTGCTGGTGCTGCATCCATGCTGGTGGTGTGCAGTCTCTCCCTCTCTATCTGACACTGTGCTGGTGCTGCTGTTCTGTCACTGACTTGCTGGTGCTGCATCCATGCTGGTGGTGTGCTCTCTCTCCCTCTCTGTCTGCCACTGTGCTGGTGCTGCTGTTCTGCTGCTGATCTGCTGGTGCTGCATCCATGCTGGTGGTGTGCTGTCTCTCCCTCTCTGTCTGCCACTGTGCTGGTGCTGCTGTTCTGCCACTGACCTGCAGGTGCTACATCCATGCTGGTGGTGTGCTGTCTCTCCCTCTCTGTCTGCCACTGTGCTGGTGCTGCTGTTCTGACACTGACCTGCTGGTGCTGCATCCATGCTGGTGGTGTGCTGTCTCTCCCTCTCTATCTGCCACTGTGCTGGTGCTGCTGTTCTGTCACTGACCTGCTGGTGCTGCATCCATGCTGGTGGTGTGCTGTCTCTCTCTCTCTGTCTGCCACTGTGCTGGTGCTGCTGTTCTGCTGCTGACCTGCTGGTGCTGCATCCATGCTGGTGGTGTGCTGTCTCTTCATCTCTGTCTGCCACTGTGCTGGTGCTGCTGTTTTGCTGCTGATCTGCTGGTGCTACATCCATGCTGGTGGTGTGCTGTCTCTCCCCCTCTGTCTGCCACTGTGCTGGTGCTGCTGTTCTGCTGCTGACCTGCTGGTGCTGCATCCATGCGGTGGTGTGCTGTCTCTCTCTGTCTGCCACTGTGCTGTGGTGCTGCTGTTCTGCTGCTGACCTGCTGGTGCTGCATCCATGCTGGTGGTGTGCTGTCTCCTCTCTGTCTGCCACTGTGCTGGTGCTGCTGCTGTTCTGCTGCTGACCTGCTGGTGCTGCATCCATGCTGGTGGTGTGCTGTCTCCTCTCTGTCCGCAGAACTGACCTGGTGCTGTTCTGCCACTGACCTGCTGGTGCTTCATCCATGCTGGTGGTGTGCTGTCTCTCACTCTCCCTCTCACACTGTGTTGGTGCTGCTGTTCTGCCACTGACCTGCTGGTGCTACATCCATGCTGGTGGTGTGTTGTCTCTCCCTCTCTGTCTGCCACTGTGCTGGTACTGCTGTTCTGCCACTGACCTGCTGGTGCTGCATCCATGCTGGTGGTGTGCTGTCTCTCCCTCTCTGTCTGCCACTGTGCTGGTGCTGCTGTTCTGCTGCTGATCTGCTGGTGCTGCATCCATGCTGGTGGTGTGCTGTCTCTCCTCTCTGTCTGCCACTGTGCTGGTGCTGCTGTTCTGCCACGACCTGCAGGTGCTACATCCATGCTGGTGGTGTGCTGTCTCTCCTCTCTATCTGCCACTGTGCTGGTGCTGCTGTTCTGTCACTGACCTGCTGGTGCTGCATCCATGCTGGTGGTGTGCTGTCTCTCTCTCTCTGTCTGCCACTGTGCTGGTGCTGCTGTTCTGCTGCTGACCTGCTGGTGCTGCATCCATGCTGGTGGTGTGCTGTCTCTTCATCTCTGTCTGCCACTGTGCTGGTGCTGCTGTTTTGCTGCTGATCTGCTGGTGCTGAATCCATGCTGGTGGTGTGCTGTCTCTCCCCCTCTGTCTGCCACTGTGCTGGTGCTGCTGTTCTGCTGCTGACCTGCTGGTGCTGCATCCATGCTGATGGTGTGCTGTCTCTCCCTCTCTGTCTGCCACTGTGCTGGTGCTGCTGTTCTGCTGCTGACCTGCTGGTGCTGCATCCATGCTGGTGGTGTGCTGTCTCTCCCTCTCTGTCTGCCACTGTGCTGGTGCTGCTGCTGTTCTGCTGCTGACCTGCTGGTGCTGCATCCATGCTGGTGGTGTGCTGTCTCCCTCTCTCTGTCCGCAACTGACCTGGTGCTGTTCTACCACTGACCTGCTGGTGCTGCATCCATGCTGGTGGTGTGCTGTCTCTCACTCTCCCTCTCACACTGTGTTGGTGCTGCTGTTCTGCCACTGACCTGCTGGTGCTACATCCATGCTGGTGGTGTGTTGTCTCTCCCTCTCTGTCTGCCACTGTGCTGGTGCTGCTGTTCTGTCACTGACCTGCTGGTGCTGCATCCATGCTGGTGGTGTGCTGTCTCTCCCTCTCTGTCTGCCACTGTGCTGGTACTGCTGTTCTGCCACTGACCTGCTGGTGCTGCATCCATGCTGGTGGTGTGCTGTCTCTCCCTCTCTGTCTGCCACTGTGCTGGTGCTGCTGTTCTGCTGCTGATCTGCTGGTGCTGCATCCATGCTGGTGGTGTGCTGTCTCTCCCTCTCTGTCTGCCACTGTGCTGGTGCTGCTGTTCTGCTGCTGACCTGCAGGTGCTACATCCATGCTGGTGGTGTGCTGTCTCTCCCTCTCTGTCTGCCACTGTGCTGGTGCTGCTGTTCTGACACTGACCTGCTGGTGCTGCATCCATGCTGGTGCTGCCTCTCCCTCTCCCTCTCGGTCTGCCACTGTGCTGGTGCTGCTGTTCTGCTGCTGACCTGCTGGTGCTGCATCCATGCTGGTGGTGTGCAGTCTCTCCCTCTCTATCTGCCACTGTGCTGGTGCTGCTGTTCTGTCACTGACCTGCTGGTGCTGCATCCATGCTGGTGGTGTGCTCTCTCCTCTCTGTCTGCCACTGTGCTGGTGCTGCTGTTCTGCTGCTGATCTGCTGGTGCTGCATCCATGCTGGTGGTGTGCTGTCTCTCTCTCTGTCTGCCACTGTGCTGGTGCTGTTCTGCTGCTGACCTGCTGGTGCTGCATCCATGCTGGTGGTGTGCTGTCTCTTCATCTCTGTCTGCCACTGTGCTGGTGCTGCTGTTTTGCTGCTGATCTGCTGGTGCTACATCCATGCTGGTGGTGTGCTGTTCTCCCCTCTGTCTGCCACTGTGCTGGTGCTGCTGTTCTGCTGCTGATCTGCTGGTGCTGCATCCATGCTGGTGGTGTGCTGTCTCCCTCTGTCTGCCACTGTGCTGGTGCTGCTGTTCTGCTGCTGACCTGCTGGTGCTGCATCCATGCTGGTGGTGTGCTGTCTCTCCCTCTCTGTCTGCCACTGTGCTGGTGCTGCTGCTGTTCTGCTGCTGACCTGCTGGTGCTGCATCCATGCTGGTGGTGTGCTGTCTCCCTCTCTCTGTCTGCAACTGACCTGGTGCTGTTCTGCCACTGACCTGCTGGTGCTTCATCCATGCTGGTGGTGTGCTGTCTCTCACTCTCCCTCTCACACTGTGTTGGTGCTGCTGTTCTGCCACTGACCTGCTGGTGCTACATCCATGCTGGTGGTGTGTTGTCTCTCCCTCTCTGTCTGCCACTGTGCTGGTGCTGCTATTCTGTCACTGACCTGCTGGTGCTGCATCCATGCTGGTGGTGTGCTGTCTCTCCCTCTCTGTCTGCCACTGTGCTGGTACTGCTGTTCTGCCACTGACCTGCTGGTGCTGCATCCATGCTGGTGGTGTGCTGTCTCTCCCTCTCTGTCTGCCACTGTGCTGGTGCTGCTGTTCTGCTGCTGATCTGCTGGTGCTGCATCCATGCTGGTGGTGTGCTGTCTCTCCCTCTCTGTCTGCCACTGTGCTGGTGCTGCTGTTCTGACACTGACCTGCTGGTGCTGCATCCATGCTGGTGCTGCCTCTCCCTCTCCCTCTCGGTCTGCCACTGTGCTTGTGCTGCTGTTCTGCTGCTGACCTGCTGGTGCTGCATCCATGCTGGTGGTGTGCTGTCTCTCTCTCTGTCTGCCACTGTGCTGGTGCTGCTGTTCTGCTGCTGACCTGCTGGTGCTGCATCCATGCTGGTGGTGTGCTGTCTCTTCATCTCTGTCTGCCACTGTGCTGGTGCTGCTGTTTTGCTGCTGATCTGCTGGTGCTGCATCCATGCTGGTGGTGTGCTGTCTCTCCCCCTCTGTCTGCCACTGTGCTGGTGCTGCTGTTCTGCTGCTGACCTGCTGGTGCTGCATCCATGCTGGTGGTGTGCTGTCTCTCCCTCTCTGTCTGCCACTGTGCTGGTGCTGCTGTTCTGCTGCTGACCTGCTGGTGCTGCATCCATGCTGGTGGTGTGCTGTCTCTCCCTCTCTGTCTGCCACTGTGCCGGTGCTGCTGCTGTTCTGCTGCTGACCTGCTGGTGCTGCATCCATGCTGGTGGTGTGCTGTCTCCCTCTCTCTGTCTGCAACTGACCTGGTGCTGTTCTACCACTGACCTGCTGGTGCTGCATCCATGCTGGTGGTGTGCTGTCTCTCACTCTCCCTCTCACACTGTGTTGGTGCTGCTGTTCTGCCACTGACCTGCTGGTGCTACATCCATGCTGGTGGTGTGTTGTCTCTCCCTCTCTGTCTGCCACTGTGCTGGTGCTGCTGTTCTGTCACTGACCTGCTGGTGCTGCATCCATGCTGGTGGTGTACTCTCTCTCCCTCTCTGTCTGCCACTGTGCTGGTGCTGCTGACCTGCTGGTGCTACATCCATGCTGGTGGTGTGCTGTCTCTCTCTCTCTCTGTCTGTCACTGTGCTGGTGCTGCTGTTCTGCTGCTGACCTGCTGGTGCTGCATCCATGCTGGTGGTGTGCTGTCTCTCCCTCTCTGTCTGCCACTGTGCTGGTGCTGCTGACCTGGTGGCTTGCACTTAAGTCTGCTTCTTTTATACTTACCTTTTCATGGTGCATTTGGTACTTGCACCAGGTTTGCTCTCTCATTGCACCTTCGTTTTGCACTGTGAATCATCTTGTGCTTGTGTATGTATGTGTATGCCCCCTCTACATGCACTGCATAACATTATTATGCATCTACAGTGCACCCGGTTCAGTGCGATGCATCTGGGCTGCACCGGCACATCTGCCCTGTCTGTGAATCGTTTCATGGCGCATTTTTGTTTTGCGCTGGTGCAACTCTTTTGTGAATCCTGCCCTTCTTGTTTTTTTCAAACAGGTACTAAGAAGAAAATTAAATCAGACCTTTGTAAATTTCAATACGCAAATTCAAGCTAATAAAAAATCATTCATTAAGGATCAGTGTGACTATCATAACAACTGTGTCTAACTGGAAACAGCACCAAAAGCAACAGTCACAGCAGCACTCTTTCCTTAAAAGACAACAGAGTACATCTGATACAGCCCCAAATACCTCCATTGTTGAAAGTGAATCTAATGCTGCAGCTTCATGTTTCTGAGAACTCAATCGTGTGACATCAGACCACCCTCAGTCACACCACAGCCCTTGAATCTCATTTCCAAACCAAGAGAGAGACAAGGAACTGTAAGGGGAGGACAAGGAGATCAAGGCAGTGGAGCAAGAAACACTACAAGCCCAGGAGATTGTTCCCACCAAACAGGAGACGACAGACTTGGTACCAGAACTATGGGAGACATAGAAGCATAGAAGTTGACAGCAGAAGGAGTCCGCTAGGTTCATCTAGTCTGCCTATTTTAGACCTATTTTGATACACTAGTTGCCCTTTGTAGTCAGGGCTCCCTTGTGTCTATCCCATGCATTCTTGAATTCCCCCTACAGAGCTGACCCCAACAACCTGGCAGTATAGCCTAGAGGTTAGAGGAATGAGGTGTAAATGAGCTTGGTACATCCAGCAGACCAGACCTGAGTTTGATTCTCACGACCTCCACTTGCATACTATATGACTCTGAGCAAGTCACTTAACCGCCCAGTGCTCCCAGGTCACCCCTGAAAACGGGCACTTGTGCCTAGTGGGCCTTACCTAGTTACCAAAGACTAAAAAAAAAAAAAACTCGAGGCAGGATGTTCCAGGCGTTCACTACTCTTTCTGTGATGAAAAACCTCCTGGTGTTGGTAGAGAACCTCCCTCCTTGCAGCCTGAGGTCATGTCCCCTGGTCCTGGAGCCCTTGAAGTGAAAAAGTTCCTGTGCCTGTATCTTGTTAATGTCTTTGATGTACCTGAATGTTTCAGTCATGTCCATCTCTCTCTTCTCTGCTCTAGGGAGTACATATATCAGTTGTCTAAGATTATGATACCCAGATCTCGTTCCTGGTTTGAGGCTGCCAGTCTTTCGCCTCCTAGGTAATACTCCTTTCCTGGATTTTTCTTTCCTATGTGCATGACCTTGCACTTTTTGGCATTAAATCTCAGCTGCCACACTCCAGACCATTCTTCTAGTTTCTTGAAGTCAGCTTCCATCTTGCTCACTCCTTCTGAGGTGTCCACCCTGTTACATATCTTGGTGTCGTCTGCGAACAGACACACCTTCCCTTCCAGTCCATCAGTGATGTCTACTATAAAAACATTGAAGAGCAGAGGC
This sequence comes from Neoceratodus forsteri, assembly GCA_016271365.2. Classification (NCBI taxonomy): domain Eukaryota; kingdom Metazoa; phylum Chordata; order Ceratodontiformes; family Ceratodontidae; genus Neoceratodus; species Neoceratodus forsteri. The sequence continues at coordinate 1,131,768,331 of CM028133.1, read as the reverse complement.
CTCAATACTGATCCATGGGGTACGCCGCTGGTCACACTGCCTTCTGTTGATTGTGTTCCATTAACCTGCACCCTCTGTGTTCTGCCTTGTAACCAGTTTTGTACCCATCTGACTACTTCTGGACCAACTCCCCCTCCCCACTCTACTTCAGTGCCAGAACTAGCATGCAATGTTATCAACATTTCATCTTACCAGTTATCCTCACTAGAACTTGCTGTACTTCATGGGGGTTTGAAGTTTGTGCCTACAAACTGGTTGGACTACTTTGGAATCATAATTGATCTGCAGGCGTTTGCACACAGTTTGATGTAAAGTGCATCCATTCAAGCACCAGTATATGTCGCAAGCACAACGGAGGTCCACAACTGATGGGGCTTGCTATCCTCACAGAGTACAGACACACAAGGAATTTTAAATCCATAGAACTCTGGAGAAAGTGAACCAGAACATGGCATGAGACATGCTTTTTTGTCCACAATCTTCATTTGTTTCTGCAATGAACAACACAGTGGATGTGTTTGTGAGAACCTGTTGCAACAGGGTTGAATGAGGCCCTGTCCCATTTGTTATGCAAGTATCTGTTCTAGCCTCTCCTTTCCTCTTCTGTCTCTTGCCTGTGTGGTTGCGCAACCAAATGTTCTCGTGAGACCTAGGAACTGAACACTCTGACAGTCTCATGATTTTCCACCTCTCTATCTCTCCATGTTCACCTGCTGTTTCTGTCTTTTCTTCCACCTTACATATCTGCAGTTATAAAATTGATGTGAATCTTTGCATGAAACTGTAAGTGATACTGGGATCCCTTTGTTTGAAATGTATATAGTTATATTGTTGAAAAGATTACAAAAAGGCTATTTGGAAATCAAGAGGTTACACTTGCCATGCAGCACAAACGTTTGTAGAGCTGTCAGCAGGGAGCCAGCTTGGGACTTTGTTCTAGTTGTTACATCTGCAAGGAAACTGACAAGAACATTTTGAGAAAAACAGGATGTCTCTTAACGAGTTCCCAGGCAAAGATTCTGGGTCTGCTGGAGAACATGCACATTGAGGGTTCAGATTTGTTAGTGACCGTCAATGTGGAGGCCCTTTACACCAATATTGTCCATGGTGAGGGTCCATATGCCCTACAGACGTACCTTGACAGAAGGGAACCTGGTAGCTTACCATGGACTGATCTTTTGCTGGAGCCGTCATGCTTCATATTGGAATGTAATGGCTTTGTGTATATGAGGGATTACTACCTCCAGGTCAGTGGCATGGCTGTATGGGCAACTTTTCCTCCAATTTTGGCAATCTGTACATGGAAGGAGAATGGAGTTTATAATACTGATATTAAGACTTATCATAGAAGATGATGGCAGAAAAGGATCTCATGGCCCATCTAGTCTGCCCCTTACCCCAATATCCCAACCTACTACAACTAAAGGCACCCCCTTCCCCTTAGCCCCATGTGTCTGCCCCAAGCAGTCTTGAATCCCTCTACATTCTCTGAGTTCACCACCTCCTCCAGAAGCCCATTCCAGTTCTCCACCACACTCTCTGTGAAAAATTTACCTCTCACTTTGACCCTGAAGTGCCCCCCCAGAGTTTCAGTCCACGCCCCCTTGTTATGTTTCCTTCCCTTCTCGGAAACAACTTCCCCATGCCTCCCTTGTTTATCCCTTTGATGTATTTAAAGGTCTCAAATCATGTCACCCCTCTCCCTCCTGGTATCAAGTGTATACAGCCCCAACTCCCCACATCTCTGTTCATACAGTTTGCCCTTCATCCTCTGTACCATCTTGATCACCCTTTCGACTGAGTCTATATCCTTGCGCAGGTAAGACCTCCAAAACTGAACCCCGTACTCAAGGTGTGGCCTCACCAGGGCTTGATACAGTGGCACCAGGACCTCCCTACACCTGCTGGTGATCCCTCTGCTGATGCTTGCCAGCTTCCCATATGCCCTCCCTACCACCCTTAAGCATTACTTACCTACCTTGAGGTTACTGGAGACTGTTATTCCCAGATCCTTCTCATCCTCTGTCACGCTGACTCTCTCCCTTCTCAGCATGTATTCGGCCCTCTGATTCCTGTGTCCCAGGTGCATAACAGCACACTTCTTGATGTTGAATTTTGGCTGCCAGGTCTCCACCCACTCCTCCAGTACTGTCAGGTCCCTTCTCATGTCCTTCACCCCCCCAGAGGAGTTGACTGTGTTACAGACTTTCTTGTCATCTGCAAAGAGGGACACCCTTCCGTTCAGGCCTTCTACGATGTCCTGAACATAGATACTGAACAGGAGGGGTCCCAGCACTGATCCCTGGGGCACTCCACTCCTCACCTGCCTGATGCCTGAGTGCACCCCATTCACCACCATCCTCTGACTCCTATCTGCCAACCAGTTCTCCACTCATCCTGTTGTTTTGACCCCTACTCCCACGCTATCCAATTTGTTGACCAGCCTCCTATGGGACACTGTGTTGATGGCCTTACTGAAATCCAGATAGGCCATGTCCACTGCACCCCCCTTCCCCGATCCACTACCTGCATCACCCAGTTGAAAAATTAGATCAAATTGGACTGGCATGACTTGCCCGTAGTGAACCCCTGCTGTCTGTCATCCAACAGACTGTTCATCTCCAGGTACTTCATTACCCTTTCACCAATGAATGCCTCCATGACCTTCCCCACCATTGCAGTTAGGCTGATGGGGCGGTAGTTTTCCCTCAACTCCCTGCTTCCCCCCCTTGTGGATTGGAACCACCATCACCTTTTCCAGTCCTCTGGCACTCTACCGGTGTCCAGGGACAGGTTGAACAGCCTCGTTAGTGGGGCAGCCAACTTCTCTCTTAGTTCCCAAATCACCCTTGGATGCAGGCTGTCCAGCCCATGACCTTGTCCACCTTCAACTTGGCAAGTTCCTTCCTAACTCTCTCCACGGTGAAGGGATCTGATACCATCCATGTGCCCCCCTCCTCTCTTTTCCAACTCCAACCCTTTACCCCCACTTCCTCCATAAATATAGAGCAGAAATACCTGTTCAGGTCTTCTGCCTTGTCCCTGTCCCCCACCAAGTGCTCCCCCCTCCCCTCAGCCTTTCAATCCCCTGCCCACCTTCCTCCTCTCCCCCACATATCTCAAAAATGTCTTCTTCCCTGCTCTGGCCTGTTTCGCTATTCTTTCCTCCATTTCTGCCTTAGACCTTCTAATGATTTTACCCGCTAGCCGCCTCGCCTCCCTGTTCCCCTCCCTTGAGTACTCTTGTATCTCCTGAATGCCCTCTGCCTATCCCCTACTGCCCTTGCTACATCCCTACTAAACCAAAGTGGCTTCCTTCTTCTAGCCCCTTTCCTGACACTTTTGATGGATGCCTGCGTAGGCTCCCGGATCTGGTCCCTGATAGCTACCCGTAGTTCATCTGTGTCCCTTATATCCCCTAATCCATTCAACAACTCCCTCACCAGCCTTCTTAATTTGTTGAAGTCTGTCCACCTAAAGTCTAGTACCATTGTGCTGGTTCAGGTCCCCATCCTCCCTGTCCTCACCTTGAACCTGACAGTCCTGTGATCACTTTCCCTAGTTTTTCCCCTACCACCACTTCCTCCATAGTCTCCCCATTCATCAAGACCACATCTAGCAGGTTGACACCCCCCCCAGTAGGCTCCACAACCAGTTGTTTCAGGAACACCCCACTTAGCCTGTCCACTATCTCCCTACTTCTTACTGAAGCTGCCTCGGGGATGGCCCAGTCCACATCTGGTAAGTTGAGGTCGCCTACCAGTAGTGTATCTCCCTTGAGAGCCATTCTTTCAATGTCCTGTAGCATCTCCCAGTCCTGATCTTCTCCCTGCGATGGTGGTCTATATACAACTCCCAGTCTCGAGTATTCCCCTATCCGCCTGCATAGCTTCACACATAGAAGTTCCATATTCCCATCGCCCTCCTGTCCCTCCGATGCCTGTATGGCCTCTTTGATGTAAACGGCTACACGCCGCCGCCCCCCCAGTATAGCTGTCTCCCACATGTGGTGGTCCATCTACCAAGTCTGTTACTGCTATGATGTCTAACTTGTTGTGCTCGATGATGTCCATCAGTTCCTCAATCTTATATGCCAGGCTCTCTAGCATCTCTTTATGATGTAGGTATATTGATGACATTTTGATGGGGCGGCTGGGAACAGTGGAGAAATTATCCAAATTTGTATCATTTTTGGAGGAAAGTAATTTCAATCTTTCTTATTCTGTTACTTGTAGTCAGGATTTGCATTTACTCCCTACTGAAGTCTCCAGATGGGATTTTTGAGGATTTTGAAGCACAAAAATAAAAGCCGTGCTTCAGCACTGACCCTGTATATTGGAAGATTTACACAGATATCCTTGGCAGAAAAAGTACTGGATAATGTTGTACAAAGCCACTCCAGAAAATTCTGACCCCAAGATTTTCTGGTCTGACCCTCAACATTTGAAGCAGAGGGTCAAACTGATTCCCACTTTACTAGTGCTAATGCAAGACCTGGTATAAAATGGTTTCATTTTTGGATACCACTATCTCTAAGAACTGCACTAAGGGGGGTAGATAACATTTTTTGTAAAGCTACTGATTGTGAATACCCCTCTATTGCTGAACTCACACCATCTGCTTTGCACCATCAACAATATGCCTACTAGCCAGCTCGTGAAAGTCTTCAGGAATTGTAGCTCAATTCAGAGCTACGAGAGTAATGCTACAGAGCTATCCAGTAGATTTTGAAATAGAGGATATTCACAGCAGAACACTGATAGGGCTTATGATTGTGCTAAAAACATGAAGAGGCATTCCCTTTCATACCTCAGGGAGAATACAGTCTATGATGCAGATAAAAGGTGTAACTTTACCACATTTAGCACACAGGCAGGTGCATTAGAAGGGATTGTTCATAAATAAAACTGGTATATTCTGCAAATGGAACCAAAATTGAATGTTAGGATTAATCAGAACCCTAGGATGGTATTAGGTGACTACCCACTTTAGCAGATAGGCGTGTATGCAGCTAGGACCAGTCCCATATCCCACCATTTGATTCCCCTCCCTGCCCCCATGTTGTCACCTGTGTGGCTGGTGCAAGGTTTGTGAGGTTATTACCCCAGCTAGCAGCTTTGTGAAACCCAGTACAAATGAAGCACGCAAAATTGTGAAGTTTATAAACTGTGACTCCACTCATGTGATGTACTTAGCCACATGCATTTATTCTGCTTTTTATGCAGGATGTACCAAGCGTAAGCTTAAAGAGCGAGTCGGTGATCACATCAGAGCCCTAGCCTAGGGCAACTGTGAGTATACTAATGTGGCTCAAGAATTTCTTTGGATTCCACAAATGGTTCTTTGTAGGTATTGAAAAGTCCTTCTCAGGACAGAGAGGGGGACTTAGTCATAGTCTTGTAAAAAAGGGAGGACTAATAGATTTTTAAATTGAAAGCCATGTCCGGTAGAGTTGTTAATGACAAGATAGATTTAGCCCATACATTTGAAAAGGCCCTTAAGTATAGTTTATTATGAATTAGCATCTGGTAAAAAAAATGTTTTTGCATCTTGACAACATTTTTTTTTTTTTTTTTACATTTCAGGTTTTTGTCCTTGGAAGCATGTGAAGTATATTCTGGAATGATTTCTTGATATATGCATTAATTAGCAGCGCCAATTTGGACTTGAACTATGTCAGATATGTCTTTAATAATGTGTAACACATTCACTTTTCAGTTAAATGTTTTACACCACCTGTCTCTTTAAATTTATTGTACAAATACTCTTAACACTAGGGGATGCTTACATCTCTTGACAAAGCGCGGCTGCACGAAACGTCGAGGCTTGTTTATCTATTGGGTTCACTTGCTATTTCATCGTAGAGCTGTATTCTGCAATTAAATTCTTCACTTTGAAAACTGATGCCATGTGCAAACTCTTTCTCATCCTGTACTTTGACCCCGACTACCCGCACCCGTGGACCTGGGCTGCCTTTTTGTTGATTGTTCCAGAATACAAAGAAGGACCAAGGAAAGTTTCTGCTTAATTTGTGTAATTGGTGTATGGAGATTCCAGAATACTAGGAAGACCCGATGATCCCCTGAGTGGTGTAATAAGGGTGCATAGGTTCCCATATACAAGGATAGACCAGTGAACCTCTGAGCTCTGTAGTTAGTGTGTAATGATTCTGTAATGTAAAGACAGACCAAAAAGCCCCTCAGCAGTGGGTTTTTATTTTTTTGTTTATTTTCAAATTTTTGACTGGAAAAGGCACATTGAGATGAAGCTCATTTGTAGGTGGGACCCTGGAGAGAGAATTAAACATGAAGGTTAACTGAGTTACTCAAGATCATACAGTATGCAAGTGGCAGAGGACAGGGGCTCATTGGCCTGTTTGTATTCTGGGACCTTCACTCACTGACTGCAGAGCTTTGGAGCTCATTACTCTGTCTTCAAGAATTGTTGCATAAACAACAGACCTGGAGGTTTCTGGGTCTAAGCCACCATCAGATAATGACTGGGATGTGCGATGGAAGCCTAAAAGGAATGTTGGTGGCTGAAGGGTCCACTGCTTCCTGTGTATTGCATGGATAGCTTGAGAACTTTGCTCAAAAGGAGAAGCAAGAAAATCTATCCTGCCTAGTACTGTAGCAACAATGCCAGTGGCTGGTGGGTGAATGTCCATGAGATGAGATCCTAGCTGGATGACAACCAGATGGTACCAATATCGACACTGGCAGTCTGCAGGGCCTATGCCAGTCCTGATGCTGTGTGCAGCACTGCCATCAAGACCCAAACTGATGCCAGCACTGACAGCCACACTAGCACCACCATAATACACCCACAGGCAAGCTGACATCAACATCACTCATGGCACCATCAGAATTAGCACAGATGTCACCATGACACAAGTTGGCAATGAAGATTCCAACATCAGTAACAGAGGGATCCAGCACCATTAGCTACCAGCCTCTGGTGGGTCTCCCTCAACTGCCCAGTTGGACCCAAGGGTCTGCCTGATGCTACCACCTGTGACTCCATTATGGCCCCAGCTTCGTGAGAGGAGGGAGAGCTCAGCTCAGTGCCTCAATTGACTCAAAAAAATGCAGTGAGGAAAGGGAGAATGGTATGGGGATCTACCAGAGGACTTCCTATGATGATGTCTTCCCCCGACGTTAGGGATGGCACATCCCAGCTGTACAGCTCGAAGATCTACTGTCTGGTAGTTGAAGCTGAAGCAGGCATCGCAGACATACATCATGGCTGGGCCCAGGCAGGAGAAACATAAAGTATGCCAGTCAGTGCGGGTGATGTCAAAAGCATGGCTTAACTCCAGAATCCTCAGTTTGTGCATTCATATACAAGGATACTCAGTGTATAGACATAGAAGTATGATAGGAACAAGCATGGAGGCGGTGTTGCTCTCTATATCATGGACAATCTTAAAGTGTCTGAGGCAGTGGATAACATGCCTGATAAGGAGGCCTTCTGTATGAAAATATATCTTAATCTGTGCGCCTTACCTCATGTCACACAGGTGACCTGGGTTTGGGAACGAGCCTGGGTTGTCAAGAAGCTGGCATAGGGGAAGGGAGGGATGGAGCAGGATCAAGCACCTGTAAGGTAGCTCTCCTCTCCCAGTGTGGTCCTTGTCACCTGTCATAGTTCCACTGCCCCCAGATGGAGGTCCACGGGCAGTGCAGGAGATCGGGTGGTGCACACAATGGGAGGATGTCCCAGTACCGTGGTACGTGTGTGCCTACACACATGCATGTGACCAGGACGACGGGCAAAAATAAAAAAAAAAGTACATCTTAACACTGCCAATGCTATACTTGTGATATGTACTTATAAACCACAAAAAGGTTCTCATGACTTTCATTGCTTTATGGATACACTCAATTCTGCTGTTGCTAGGTATAATTTCTCCCAAATGATCACACTACCCATGAGACTCAACCATGTCACTAACAACCACAGCCGTATAGCTTACACCAAGTAAGTTTTTTTTTTTTGCCACTGTCTTTATGTGCAATATTTACTACTGTATGTACACTGTATGTAATTAATGTGCAATATTTCCTTTTGTATGTATACTGACTGTAATTAACTCTGGATCACCCCTGAAAAATGGACATGCTGTCTCACTGGGCCCACCCAGTTACCAAAATTAAGTTCTTGTTACCCACCCAGATAGAATATAAACTGCTGTCGTACGTTCAAACTGCTTCAGTGATCATTCCATCACCTTTTGTGTCTGAAAAATTAAGAGCAAAAAAAACCCTCCAAAGATGATCACAGGTCGCTCATATAGGCATTTCATACTGGAGGACTTCTACGCAGACTTGTCTGTCATGACCATACCAGCCTTATTTCCTCAGTAACTGATGCCTGGGAATTCCCTGACAGTGAATTTCTCAACGTTAGCAACAAACATGCACCAATCAGATCATACATGGTCAAAGGGCACCATTACCCCTGGATCTCTTCGGAAATTATTGAATGGTTCTCACCAAGGGATGCTGCTTGGGCCTGATTTAGAAAGACCAGATCCCTGAATGACAGTATTACAGAAAACTTTGGACTCTTAGAAAATGTGCAGTAGCTAAATCGGAAGTGGACCATTTCCATAACTGCTGGAAGGAAAAGAAATATCAATCCAGAAAATTCCGGTCAGGAATATTAGCTCCCCTGACTTGAGGGGCCTCGTAACCCATTTATACAGGTATGTTTTACTGGAGGATCCCTTGAAAAGGGTGAACCCAAAAAGGAAATGGGAAGAATGGCTAGGGAGTGCGATCATTGAGGAAGATTAGGAGGATATACAGTAAAGTGGCTGGTGTCTCCCTGTGCACGGCTGTAAGCCACATCACCATCCCCTGGGCTCTTCCAGCTCACCAGCTAACTGAATCTCTGGCAGCAGCAAGAGCTGTTCCAACATAGTGAGCCAATCAGTGGCCTGATCACTAGTAGTAGGGTGAGACTTTTAACTTGCCGAAAAGCCGCTTGCAGTTCTGCAGCTCTCACAGTGCCTTTGATGCCAATTGACCAAGAAGTGAGGTCTAGCCTGCCATCTTGGACCCAGAACATAAGCCACCATACCTATGGGCTCTTCTTCCAGCTCACCAACTAACCAAATCTCCAGAAGCAGCAGGAGCTACTCCAACACAGTCAATCAGTGACCTGATTACTCATAGTAGGGTGGGACTTTTCTTTTTTTCAGCTCGTTATCTCCAGCAGTCCTACTGTCAGTGGCACAGCAGGATTGAGGAGAAGCAGTGAAAAAGCAGGAATACTGAATGAATATTTCTGCTCAGTATTCACAACGGAAGAGGAGGAGAAGGTACCCAAACCAAACAAGATAAACCCTCTGAATAGGAGGGGTCAATACCAGTCCATTCACAGAAGAAAGGGTTTTGAAAGAACTCTTAAAACTGAAGGTGGACAAAGCAATGGGGCCTGATGAGATTCACCCAAGAATTCTAAAAGAACTAAGGGTAGAACTAGTAATGCCACTGACTACTCTCTTTAACAAATCATGGGAGGATGGGGTGGTGCCTGAGGACTGGAGGAGGGCAAATGTGATTCCACTTCACAAAAGTGGGAGCAGGGCAGAGGCAGGAAACTACAGACCAGTTAGTTTGACCTCACTGGTAGGGAAAATGATGGAATCACTTCTGAAGGAAAGAATTGTTGAGTACCTAGAGGCCAGTGGGGCACAGGACCCAAGGCAGCATGGTTTCACAGCAGGAAGGTCATGTCAGACGAACCTAATAGATTTCTTTGACTGGGTGACCAAAGTAGTAGACCAGGGAGGGGCTGTGGATATGGCCTACCTATATTTTAGCAAGGCATTTGACACAGTCTCACACAAAAGATCAATATACCAGTTAGCCAGCCTTGGAGTGGGTCCCAAGGTGGTAGCCTGGATAAAAAACTGGCTGTACAACAGGACGCAAAAGGTAATAGTAAAAAGAGTCCACAATGAAGAAAGGAGGGTAACTAGCGAGGTACCACAGGGTTTGGTACTGGGACCAGTCCTCTTTAATGTCTTTATAAGTGACATTGGAGAGCACCTGGAAGGAAAAATATGTCTCTTTGCAGATGACACAAAGATCTGCAACAGGGTTGATGCACAAGGTGGAGTGGAAAGGATGAAAAGGGACTTAGCAAGGTTGGAGGAATGGTCAAATATATGGCAGCTTAGATTCAATGCAAAGAAGTGCAAGGTAATGCATCTGGGAAACAAAAACCCAGGGGAAGAGAACACATTGGGAGCTGAGTTAATAACAACAACAAAAAACGAAAGAGACCTAGGAGTAATTATATCAGATGACCTAAAGGTGGGCAAGCAATGTGAGAAGGCAGTAAGACGGACTAGGAGGATACTGGGATGCATAGGGAGAAGCATCAACAGTAGAAAACAGGAAGTTGTTATTCCTGTGTACAGACAGTTGGTGAGACCCCACCTGGAGTACTGCGTGCAATTCTGGAGACCCCATCTCCACAAAGACATAGAGTGGAGGCTGTTCAGAGGAGGGCAACCAAAATGGTGCAGGGTCTGCACCAGAAGACATACGAGGAGAGATTAAAGCAGCTTAATATGTATATCCTTGAGGAAGGGGGGGGGACACGATAGAAACTTTCAAGTATCTCAAGGAAATTAACAAAGTACTAGAGGGTAGCATCTTTCAGAAGAAGAGATGTGCAAGAACAAGGGGGCACAATTTGAAGATAGAGAGGGGGTGGCTCAGAGGTAATGTTATAAAGTATTTTTTCACAGAGAGGGTTGTGGATGCATGGAACAGCCTTCCTGAGAAGGTTGTGGAGTCAGGAACAGTGGGAAAATTCAAGAATGCATGGGCCAGACATAAGGCAATTCTAGTGGAGGGTAGGAGGAAGTAAGCTGTTGATTAACTAGAATCTGCAACTTATCTATCAGGTAGGGAAATGGGTAGACTAGATGGGCCAAGTGGTCCTTATCTGCCATCAAATTCTATGATTCTATGAGAGTCCTCAATGGGAGTAACCAGAAGGAGATGCCAGGAGACTGCCTTATTTCCACCGTGCTATGCTGTAAGTGTTCATTCCTGTACAACTATAACTTATAACGTGTTGCTCCAGCTATTAGTTCGGTACAGCATCTACCTTATCACCATAAGCTGGAGTGTACTGCTGTTTTCCTTACTGGTATTGGATATTTATACTTGTACTGTTGCTTCTTCTAAATGTATGTACTGCAACATGCCAGGTACTCAGTTCTGGTAAGTGCTACGTATTCTGTAGATGGACAGTTCTGTCTGAGCCACATATTACTGCTAACAGTCATGTCTGTAATGTGCTAGGTATTACTGCTAACACTCATGTCTGTAATGTGCTAGGTATTACTGCTAACAGTACTGTCTGTAATGTGCTAGGTGTTACTGCTAACACTTGTGTCTGTAATGTGCTAGGTATTACTGCTAACAGTATTGTCTGTAATGTGCTAGGTATTACTACTAACAGTCATGTCTGTAATGTGCTCGGTATTACTGCTGACAGTCATGTCTGTAATGTTCTAGGTATTACTGCTAACAGTCATGTCTGTAATGTGCTAGGTATTACTGCTAACACTCATGTCTGTAATGTGCTAGGTATTATTGCTAACACTCATGTCTGTAATGTGCTAGGTATTACTGCTGGTCTGTAATGTGCTAGGTATTACTGCTGACAGTCATGTCTGTAATGTGCTAGGTATTACTGCTGACAGTCATGTCTGTAATGTGCTAGGTATTACTGCTGACAGTCAGGTCTGTAATGTGCTAGGTATTACTGCTAACAGTCACGTCTGTAATGTGCTAGGTATTACTGCTAACACGTCTGTAATGTGCTAGGTATTACTGCTAACAGTCACATCTGTAATGTGCTAGGTATTACTGCTAACACTCACGTCTGTAATCTGCTAGGTAATACTGCTAACAGACACGTCTGTAATGTGCTAGGTATTACTGCTAACCCTCACATCTGTAATGTGCTAGGTATTACTGCTAACACTCATGTCTGTAATGTGCTAGGTATTACTGCTAACAGTTACGTCTGTAATGTGCTAGGTATTACTGCTAACAGTCACGTCTGTAATGTGCTAGGTATTACTGCTAACACGTCTGTAATGTGCTAGGTATTACTGCTAACAGTCACGTCTGTAATGTGCTAGGTATTACTGCTAACACTCGTGTCTGTAATGTGCTAGGTATTACTGCTAACAGTACTGTCTGTAATGTGCTAGGTATTACTGCTAGCAGTCGTGTCTGTAATGTGCTAGGTATTACTGCTAACAGTCATGTCTGTAATGTGCTAAGTATTACTGCTAACAGTCACATCTGTAATGCGCTAGATATTACTGCTAACACACATCTGTAATGTGCTAGGTATTACTACTAACAGTCACGTCTGTAATGTGCTAGGTATTACTGCTAACACTCACGTCTGTAATGTGCTAGGTATTACTGCTAACAGTCACGTCTGTAATGTGCTAGGTATTACTGCTAACACTCATGTCTGTAATGTGCTAGGTATTACTGCTAACAGTACTGTCTGTAATGTGCTAGGTATTACTGCTAACAGTCGTGTCTGTAATGTGCTAGGTATTACTGCTAACAGTCGTGTCTGTAATGTGCTAAGTATTACTGCTATCAGTCGTGTCTGTAATGTGCTAGGTATTACAGCTAACAGTCGTGTCTGTAATGTGCTAGGTATTACTGCTAACAGTCACATCTGTAATGCGCTAGATATTACTGCTAACACTCACATCTGTAATGTGCTAGGTATTACTACTAACAGTCATGTCTGTAATGTACTAGGTATTACTGCTTATACTTAGAGATTGCTGCTCACTACATACTGTTGTTGTATATATTGCCTATGCCTACTGCCCTAACCTACTTAGCTAGCCCTGCTACATCCCCACAAAGTGATATATCAGCTCACACCCTATATAGGTGCTGCCCACATCCCCTCTAAATTATAACAGACTCCCACCATACCTGTGTATAGCCTGCATCCCCTTAAATTGCATATAGGCCCCACCCTTGCTAGGTGTAGCCTATATCCTAAATTGTTACCTAAGCTCCAGCTCTATCGGGATGTTGCTCACATTCCCCCTAATCTGCTCATTTAAGTTCACACCCTGGTTGGCAGTAGCCCACATCACCCCAAATTTTGTTTACATATGGTCCAACATAGCTACATGTTGCTCCTCATTCTTACCATCCTCCCTCTCCTCACTGACCACTCCTCCTTGTACCGCCCCTCCTTTTTTCTCTCCTACTCCCTTCACCCCTCTCCCTCCCCTATCCTCTTCCCTTTCTGCATTCCCCCTGGCAGCCTGGTTTCTCCCTTTTGTCCACTTCTTGACTCCACTTAGAGGCTTTCTGGCACCACCTGCCCCCACCCCAGCTCCTCCCTCTGTTGCCCTCGCCACCCCCCCCTTTCAAAGCAGATTTCTGACTCCATTAAGTTCCTTGTTCTCTTGCTACTTCTGATGGCAGGAGACACTGAGCTTAATCCTGACCCTGCCCCCGCCTCATCACATCTGCAGCTAACTAAAGGACTGCGGGGTGGCCCACCTTAATATCCATAGCCTCCTACCTAGGCTAGATTTATTACAGCCCCTCGTCCTGGACCTCCAGCTGAACGTCCTCATTATCTCAGAGTCCTGGCTTTCCCCATGGTCCAAGATTTTATGTCCATAACTGGCTGCTTCATAGCTAGGCAGGATCACCCTAAGAGAGGTGGAGGTGTTGCAGTCTACCTCTCCTCTGGCATCCAGTTTGTACCCCTACAATCAGTTTCAGTCCCTGATGCACATAATCTGCTCCTCCTCAAACTCTCCCTCCCCCATACAGTTCCTCTCTTCATTGCAGATGCCTACTGCTGCCCTGGTCTAACCCTTGCTTCAGTCACTGATCTCTTTTCTACCATCTGCTCCCACTCCTCTGGTGAGTTGCTGATACTTGGGGATTGTAACACTAGTTGGCTCTCATCTCTGTGAAAAAACTTAGAATGTTACATCCCTCCAACTATGCCAACTAATTCCAGATTCCACCTGTCTACCTATCGTCAAACCACACTCTGCTGGACTGGGTACTCTCCTGTCACCCCCACTGCATTGTGGATGCAGGCTGTGGCAAGCTACCCAACTGCCAGTGCTTATTTGCAGCTATAATTCTTTTTTTTTAATCTTTTTGTTTAATCTCTTTTTATTTAAAGTTTTTTACACACATCTCAATCACCTTCATACTTGTGTACATTTTCAGCTTCAGTGCCTAAGCTCCAGGCCATTAACAAAGAAGTAAGGAACAGAGGATTAGGCTCTTGTTTAACTACGTTATTATAACATTTTCAGCCCCTATGTTGCAATAAATTCCTATATATTAGGATTTATCTCGAGTACCTTTTTCCCTCCATACATCATCCAGAGTCCCTTATGTGTGCTCACATGAATCTTTCAGGCAGGCTACTCCCCTTCCCCCACTTCTACCTGTGGTCTTATGAAGCAAAATCGGGGTCCACCTCCATCTGATAGAGGACCCACTTCCTCCATCTTGTTTGAAACACCTGGGACCTGTTCAGTATTTTAGCAGGCAGGTTTTCCATTTGGTATATCGTGGACATGATGTTTCTCCACTCATCGATAGTTGGTGCCTGTTCCTCCATCCATTTCCTGGTGAGGGCCTTTTTGGCTGCCACCAGGAAGATCAGCAGCCACGTTTTAGTCCAGCAGGGGGAGTGGTCTGGATAGGTAGAAAGCAACACCATCTCTGCTGTCAGTTCAATTGGTTCCCCCAGACATTTACAGTAGATAATTCACTCTGTAGTAAGCACCAGAAGGGCAGAAGGATGGGACACTGCCACATGATATGGCCTAGGCCCGCCAGGGTACAACCACATTTTCTCCAGCAGTGTCCAAGGATGTCTGGTAAATACTTTGTCAGAGCTGTTGGGGGGCAGAAATACCTATTCCTACATTTGCATGAGAATTCTCTCCAAAATGAGGAGGTCACTTGTACCGATGAAAGAGTTACTGTTTCCCACTGTACATATTCGATCTCTAGCTCCAGCTCTCTGTTCCATTTATTCAGAATTGTTTCTGTGTAGCTGGACCTCAATTCTCTTACTGATTTGTAGAGGTTCCCTATCAGGTGTTCCCTGGGATTTCCCTGTATAAAATCTATAAACATCTTAAGAAGCATTGGCATTGGGGAAGGGATCTTGGCAATTATCGTGAGGTGTCTCAAAATGTGGTTTCTCACTTGCAAATACTGGAAAAATCTGTTCACCTCAAACCATATTCTCCCACTAATTTTTCAAATGGGAGGACCCCATGCTCATCCAGAAATTGAAAAACATGCGACAGACCACTTAACCTCCACTCAGAGAAGGAGACACCCCCACAGGAGGGGACAAAAGACTCATCCTCCGAGATTATTTTACAATAGTCAAAGATTGGCTTGAATTCCACTCTTTTACTCATTCCAAACCAGACTCGGAGTGTGCTGGCTGTTATTTGTGAATCTTTAAGTGGAGGTGTCTTACCGTCCGAGGAAAAGAGAAGTCTTGAGATATCATGCATATCGTTCAGTAAAAATCCAAGGGACTTCCATGGCATTTCATGTTTTTTAGAGAGCCAGAGGGAGAGAGTACGAAGGAAGGTGGCTTGAGCGCAGAGCTTAAAGTTAGGCAAATTTACTCCTCCCTTAGCCAGGGGTAATTGCAATACTGAAAGTTGAATTCTAGGCCTCTGACCCCCAACCCCAGATGAAGGAGGAAATCATCCGGTCCTAGGATTTAATATAGAATAGTGAGGGAAAGAAAGGAAGGAATATTCTGAAATAAATATAGGAGGCGAGGTAGCACATTCATGCGGATGATGTCAATGCGCTGGAAGAAGTGAAGAAGATATCACCTATTTAAGCCATTCTGAATCACCAGGGTTACTGGCTCATAATTAATCACTTCCAGGACTCCCAAGTCACAGGGCACATGGATCCCCAGGTATTTAAGCTTAGTGGATCTCCAGCGGAGTGGGCAGAGGTGCCACAGAGCACCTGAAGGAGAAACATTAAAGAGAAGGATCTCAGTTTTGGTGATGTTCAGTTTGAAACTTGCTACTGTCTCGAACCTCTCCAAGATGTTCCATACCACTGGGATGGAGACCTCCAGAGAAAGAAGGGTCAGGAGGATATCATCAGCAAACAGGCTGAGCTTGTATTCCCTCTGACCCATAGGAATACCCTCGACCACCGGAGAATTTCTCAAGGCCACAGCTAAAGGTTCCAAATATAGGGCGAACATCAGCAGGGATAGTGGGCAGCCCTGTCTGGTGCCATGCTGAAGAGGATAGGGCAAATATACACCCCTGTTAATTCTTACATAAGCTTATGGCACATCATATATATTTTTCATCCAAGTGATGAAAGATCAGGAAAATGGAACCTCGACAGGATGTCCCAGAGAAATGGTCAGGACACCCTGTCAAAGGCCTTCTCGGCATCTAGACTCAGAAGGGCAGCAGGGATTTTACGATTTTGGATACGATCAATCAAAATCAAGGTTCAATGGGTGTTATCCATTTGTAGAGAACTGGCAACAATTTTGGGAGCGAAAGTTCTTTAAATTTGATGGACTGCATCTGACTAAGGAGGGAGTCAGTGCATTGGGGCAGAAGTTTGAAGTCTTTGCAGAATATTTAAACTAGCAAATGGGGAGAGGGGTGCAGCACCCGATACATCGAATGGGAAGAAAGACCCCCCTCAGTTAGTGGTCAAACAGGAGTTCAGCATGTTTGTAGTTCATTTGCATCACCAGGTAAGGTAAAAGGTCTGGCTCCCCATATGATGCACAGGGGAAATGCCAGACCTCACCCAACAACTAACACACCAAAATCTGGCCAATGGAAAATCATGTACACAAATGCTCGCAGTCTGGGAAACAAGATCCCAGACCTGCAGGCAATAATGACAGAGGCTAAACTGGACATAGTAGCCATTAGTGAGATGTGGTTTACCAGTAACCACACTTGGGAGACTTCAGTACCTGGCTATGTACTGTTCAGAGGAGACCGGCGTGGGAGTGGAGTGGCCCCTTATGTCAATGAAAATATCAAAGCTACAGAAATTCAGAATACAGATAAGGAGCCAGAAGAACTGTGGGTCACTCTGGAAACAAGAAATTGGACAGCCATACAAACTGGGGTTGTCTACAGGCCTCCAGACCAGGGGGAGGACATAGACACATTACTGTTAGAAGATATACAAAACATGACAGCTAAAGGGGAGGTTTTGATAATGGGAGACTTCAACATGCCAGATACAGATTGGTCAATACCAGCAGGAACATTGGATTCCCTGCAGGGAAGGGCCTCAAACAACTGGTACAACAACCCACAAGAGACAGGGCTACCCTAGTTCTAGTACTGACTAACGGGGAAAGGATCACAGATCTCCAGGTTGAAGGTCACCTGGGGGCCAGTGACCAGCACATGGTATGGTTCAGTTTGGCCACTAGAACTAAATCATCCCATTCCAAGGCAAAAATATGGGACTTCAGAGGAGCTGACTCTGATAAGATGGCTAACAGAGTTAAGTTAGCCGTGGCAAGAATAAATACAGGTGAGGAGGTACAGGCAAAGTGGGCAAGCATTAAGGATGCAATACTTGAAGCAACATCCCGGTGTGTTAGAGAGAAAAGGAAGTGCAAAAGAAGAAGGAAACCACTTTGGTTCTCAAAAACAGTAGCAGAAAAGATCAGAGCCAAAAGGCTGATCTTCAGGAAATATAAGGGAACGCAGCGGGACGAAGATAGGGAGGCATACCAAACTTCCCTAAGGGAAGCAGGGAAGGCCGTAAGGCAGGTAAAGGCCCAAACCAAGAAAACACTAGCACAAACAGTAAAAGAAGGTGACACGACTTTTTATATATACATTGGTGAAAGGAGAAAGTCCGGAGGGGGTATTGCTAAGATCAAAGGGGATAAGGGGGCGTGTGAGGAAGAGGACTGTGTAAAAGCATATATCCTAAATGGATACTTCTGCTCAGTATTTACTGAAGAGAAGGTAGGGCAGGGCCTACCGTTCAGCACCATGGACACGGGGGAGGGAGGTGTGCACTAGTCCCTTCACAAAAGAAAGGGTCCTACAAGAGCTTGATAAGCTCAGGGTGGACAAGGCAATGGGATCTGATGGCATACATCCCAGGGTACTAAAGGAGCTAAGGGTGGAACTAGCAGAGCCATTATCAGAACTGTTTAGTAAGACTCTGAGCACAGGAGAGGTCCCAGAAGACTGGAGAAGGGCTCATGTGATCCCGCTTCACAAGAGTGGTAGCAGGGAGGAGGCAGGGAACTACAGACCAGTCAGTCTTACCTCAGTAGTGGGCAAGATTATGGAGGCACTCCTTAAGGAAAGGATAGCGCAATACCTGGAATCCATAGGAGCACCAGATCCAAGACAACATGAGTTTACAACAGGAAGGTCCTGTCAGACTAATCTGATAGATTTCTTTGACTGGGTAACCAGCGTGGTGGACCAAGGGGGAGCAGTTGATGTCGCCTACCTTGACTTCAGCAAAGCTTTCAATACTGTTCCACATAGAAGATTGATAAATAAGCTGGGTAGGCTTGGGGTGGGTCAGAAGTTGGTCAACTGAGTGGCAAACTGGTTGACAGGCAGAAAACAGAGAGTGGTGGTAAACAGTATACAGTCAGAAGATATGCAAGTCACAAGTGGGGTACCTCAGGGATCAGTTCTGGGGCCAGTCCTCTTCAATATCTTCATCAGTGACATGCCAGATGGACTGGAGGGGGAAGGGGTTGGCAGAATGAGAAGAGATCTGGATAAATTGGCAAAATGGTCGAAAGAGTGGCAACTGGGGTTTAATGCAAAGAAGTGCAAGATCATGCACATAGGGAAGAGAAACTCTGAAGTCACCTATAGGGGAGGGGGGGGAGTTACTGGCAGTCACAAGGGAAGAAAGAGACTTGGGCATCATCATCATAGATAACCTGAAATCATCCAAGCAGACCACTAAACCAGTAGGTAAGGCTAGGGGGATGTTGGGGTGTATTAGTAGGGGTATCACAAGTCATAAGAGGGAGGTAATAATCCCTCTTTACAGGACACTGGTTAGGCCCCATCTGGAGTACTGTGTGCAGTACTGGAGGCCACACCTTCACAAGGACATTAACCAAATTGAGGCAGTCCAGAGAAGGGCAACCAAAATGGTGCAGGGACTGCATCAGAAAACATATGAGGACAGATTAACAGAGCTCAATATGTATACCATAGAGCAAAGGAGGGAGAGAGATTATATGATCGAAACATTCAGACACCTCAAGAGCATTAACAAGGTGAGTCTAAAATGTTTCAATATAAGAAAAATAGCAAGACAAGACACAGCATGAAATTAGAGGGAGGCTGATTAAGGGGTAATGTGAGGAATTTCTTTTCCACAGAAAGGGTGGTGGATGCACAGAATGGCCCACCTCAGGAAGTGGTGGATATGAATACAGTGCAGGGCCTCAAACAGGCATGGGATAGGCATAAGTGAGCAATACAGATGAGTATGAATAGATAGGTCATTGACAGAGTGAAGGCCGATGGCACATTCATAAGGTAGAAAAAGAAATGGGCAGACTGGATAGGTCTTGCTTTCCTTATCTGATGTCAACTTCTATGTTTCTATGTGTTCCATTTTTTTATGAAGTCCACCTGGTCAGGGTGAATGATACCAGGTAGGATCTTTTCTAACCTGTGTGCCCAGACAGCCATGAAAATTTTGTAATCTGTATTTAGGATCAAGATTGGGAGGTAAGATGAAGGGTTAGTTGGATCTTTTTCTGGTTTTGGGATGGCCGCAATTGTAGCATAGTGCCAGGAGGGGGGAGCAGGTTCACTACCTGCCCCCTCACCAAACACTGACAACATATTGTTGGATAGTTCTTTAACAAACATTTTATACCACTCCACTGGGAGGCCATCTGGTCCTAGACAACATTATGCAGATAGGGCTTTGATAGAGTTTATTATGTCTTCGGTTGATATAGGGGTCTCAAGGGCCTTCCTCTAAGCCTCACTTAGTCGAGGGAGAGGGATGTTCCAAAGGAAGGCCTGTCTTTCCTCACTCCCCGCATCAGTCTCTTGTTGGTATAGTTTCTGATAGTATGTGACAAACATTTGTCTGATCTCTGGTTCCCCATGGAACAGCTGACCTGTCGTGGGATCCCTTCATTTTAAGATAGTTGTCATCTTCTTCTGGTTTCTTAATCTCAGGGCCAGTCTTGTGCCCTCTTGCCCCCATATATCTAGCCTGTTTCAAATAAAGTCATGTTTGTTGGTTTTATGTCCTGAGATTTTTGTATCTTGGCTTTAGTTTCGTGAATTCTCTGTCTCACCTCCCCATCCCCCTCTCTGTATAACAACTCGTAGTTTTTCAGGTCCTCTAAGTTTTTTATATGTTGATTCGAGTTCCCATTTCCTTTTGGTTGCATATGCGATGGTTTTGCCTCTTAGAGTGTCTTTCATTGCATCCCATGTTATCGCTTTAGAGAGTTCTGGGGAATCATTTTCTAAAAAGAATTGTGGAATTCTAAGTTTTAACATTTTAACATACTGCTGATCTTTCAGTAAAATGGAGTTAAGCCGCCATTGCAGGGGTTTAGTTTTCTTCCCAAGTTCAAGTTTTAAAGTGAGAGGGTGATGGTCAGAGATCACCATTGGCCCAATCGAGATATCCTGGATGAGGTAGAAGAGCTTGCATGTGGTTAGAAAGTAATCTAATCTGGAGTGGGAGTGAAATCTATTTGAATAGTAGGTATAGCCTGGATCCGAGGGGAACAGTTTTCGCCAAACATCAACTATTCCTAAGTGGTTCATTACTCCCCTCAGGTATTTTACTGAGCCTGCCTGGTGCCCTGGTTGGGGGTTAGAACTGTTCCTACCCAGGGTTATGGTAAGGTTGAGGTCCCCTTCCGAAACTAATTGTCCCTGAAGGATTTCAGTTATTTTTGACCAGAGTACTTTCAAGATTGGGGTTTTGGACATGGGAGGAAGATACATGTTCACCAAAGTGACCTCCTGGTCATATAGCCTTCCTTGGAGTATAACAAAATGACCCTGGGCGTAGGCCGGCCCGGTGGCTCTGAGGGTTGAGGGGCTGGATGCCACACCTCGCACCACGCCGGTGACCCAGGTTTGGGTACGGACTCGGGTTGCCAGGGGTCAGCAGGGGGAAAGAGGATTGAGCATCCCCACGGATGCTCTCCTCCTCCTTCGGGGAGGGATACCGGGGTGTTTAATACATCCAACACCCAGGAGAGCTGGTGGAAGCACTGACTCTCGGGGCAATGGCGGCTTCCATTGGGGGGGGAGCTGGGGAAGGGAGGATGCCATCAGGCACTTGGCAGGCATGAATACGCACATCCCGCCTGAGCTGGCGTCCTCAGCGGGATGGAGGGGAAGAGACAGGAAAACCAGAAAACCTCCCTCGGCATTCCGGATGACAGCTGCTCCAGCCACCCAGTCTGCAATCATTTGAATCTGTGTAAGGTGCTCAGTGGAGGAAAAAGAGGCAGGTAGGAGTCACCAGAGGCACTCTAGGGGCAGACCCATTGAGGGATGAGGTGGCATTGAGCAAGCCTGAAGCAGTGGAATGGCAAGGGCGACCAGGAGGGATAAATAGAAATTTAAAAAAAAAAAAAAAATGACCATGGATGTCAGAGTAGGTCCTTTGCACCTCTAATGGAGTTGTGATCGGAACAAGAATTGCCACCCCCTGCCTCCGACCACTGGAGTGGGATGAGGTGAAGACTTCATATCTCTGACCCCAGGACGGCTTTTTGTGCTCAGCAGCCGAGAGGTGCTTTTCCTGTAGCATCCATATGTCTGCCCCTTCTTTTTTAAGGTGTTGCATGGTACGGGAGTGCTTGATTGAGTTGTGGAGCCCGTTAATGTTTTAGGAGAAAATGTTTACTGGTCTGGTCGCCATGGAGTTACTTTTCCATTTACTACTTTTATATTTCTTTCCAGTCATTCAGGGGAATTTGTCTTGTATCTATCCAGACCACTCCTCAGTCTACCAATAAAACATGTAGGGCACCAAGACCATCCACCCCCCACATCCTATCCCACCCCCGACCGGAGGACCAGGAATAGAAGGGAGGAAGAGCAGCCTCCATCTCCCCACACAGTAAACAACCTTCGAGCACCATCATCGCAGTAATAAAATTGTAACGACTGTAACTGTGATCGTCTCTGTGTGTTTTTTTCAACCCCCCCAACTTATTAACTCTATATAAACTTATCCTAAATCTAATAAACAGTAAAATCTTAACATGAACCTTAATTCTTTGAACTATGTACATTTTGGCTTCCAAGTGTGAGGTGGAGACACCAGCCCACCTCGAGGTGTTGCAGTCAGGGAGGAGAACACTCACCTGTGTGGAATCGTGGTCCTCTAAACCCCCTAGAAGGGAGTAGAACCACAGGAGGATTAAGGAAACCCTCACAATGATGGGGCTCTTAAAAGGGCCACCATGTTTGGGTTGATCCAACATGCGAAGATGAGGGAAAGGTCCCCCACAGCAGTTACAATTGGTTAGTTTGCCCATTTTGCTTGAGTTTATAAAAGTGTAGGCCAGGATTATTGAAGCATATCCCTTATGTCCCATCTTCTCAGCTTTCCCAGAGGGGCTTTAGTGGTCTGTTTGAAGGTGGCACTCCTCCCCTACACCAAGTAGGTAGAAAAATGACCAATGAGAAGGTTAGAATAGAGGCATCCTCCCTTAAGATATCCCCTTATCTCATCCAGCCCCTGCCCCCCTCCTTGAGCAACAGACAATACTTTTGTTAATCTGGGTTTGTCAAGACTTGAGGCAGCGGCCAGAGAGGGACACACCCCCATAAAGAGCTAATGAGACACCCCCGAGCCAATCATCACAACATTGATCATAGCCCTCTCCCAAGGGGACCCATATCCACTGCCCCTCTGGTCATTTGGTACTAGTTCAGTGTATATCTGGCCAGGGGTCACCAAGGGGGGTTCCCAACCCTACAGTGCACAGCTAACAATAGAAGAAAGGAAGCTTAGAAAGAGGTGAGGGGGGAAGGAGAGGGGAGAGGGGAGGGCACATGAGAGAACCAGAAAAAGGGAGGGAGAATAAGGCAGCTGACCATGGGAAAGGGGACATGAGGAACAATTAAACTAATAAAGTAACTGGGTTTCACCAAAGTCCCTTTTTGACTGTGTCGAGTCCATAACTGATTGTCAAAAGAGTGATAGCTATCCGAGCAGGTTGTATACCCTTGTAAGACCTATGGCTTGTAGGACTTGATATAGCTAAAGAACCTAAGAAAAGAAACAAAAAAAAAAACACTGGGGACAAGAATAGTCTTTTCAGTGTCCCATACTGTTCCATTCCCATGATGAGTTCAGGAGAGAGAGGATAGGAGATCTCCCCATGGCTTGGTCTTTATGGGTCAGGAAATTGAAAACAGAACAAGGTGAAGGAAGCAGCTGGCAACCCCAGGCAACCATTGGGGCCCCCCCCCCGAAGTTGCACCACAGCTGGAGTTTGACCCCCGCCATCAAGGGGTGGCCCACAGAGCGAGGACATCTGGCCCACCTGGGAGTCACCACCACCCCCACAATCTGAAACCAAGTGAACAGTCAAGGGTCCACTGCTTTTTACTCTTCAGATCCAGTGCATGGGGTTTTAAAAGATGCCGTATTCACCAAGTATATGCATTGCTTGTATTTGACCCAGAACAGAGACGATCCTCTCAACAAGCTGAACCATTCCGTCGCTATAATAGTTGCATATAGAAAAAAGAAGGTGTGAAGATCATCCCACAGTCAGGCCCCCAGAAGCCAGAAGGGTCAGAGTGGAGCAAGGCAGCAAGAATAGTTGGCAATCCCAGGCAGCTAAATGGTAACCCCCCCGGCCCACACCACAACCAGGGTCTACCTCCCGCCATCATGGAGTATCCTAAAGAAGGAGGACACCCAGCCCACCCGGGAACCACCACCACCCCCCCACTCCACACAACCCCTGGCCAAAGCCAGACAGTAAAAAATAAGTCCATTTAATCTTTACCTTTCAGGTCTGCAAGGTGGGGTTTTGGAATTGTCGCAGTTTTCCCAGGATTTCTGGTAGAGAAAGATTAATTCTCTGTTTGTCCTTGTCTGCAGGTAGATTGGGTCTCACTCTCTGAGTTGCCTGACTGGGACTGTTTTCTTTTAGGATGCCTCTTCTTTTGAGATCTTCTTGGCTTCCTGGGCTGTTGTGTAGGTTTTGCCCTCCTCTACAAACTGTATCGTGAGCTTGGTCAGGTATGGGATTTTAAACTTCAATTTTTGGGCTCGTAGGAGGGGGAAAAAGAGGAGCATATTCCCTTCTCAATCTTTGGATGCATGGCACGTAGTTGTTATCCCAAATCAGCCTGTGTGACTCCAGCATGGTTTTCAGCTTCCTCCAGGCCTTGTTAAGTAACTGCTCCTTAACACTGTAGCTCTACAGACTGATAACAAAGGAGCGGGGCCAAGCATCCAGACGAGTTGGCTTGGGCCCAAGCGCCCTATGAGCCCATTCTATATCCAGTTGAAAATCTGGCTCAAGCTCAAGCAGCAGACATAGGAGGTAGTCAGCGAAGGCCGCAGGGTCGTGGCCCTCCTCATTTTCAGGTATCCTATAAATTCTTATGTTTTTCCTTCAACGCCTGTTTTCTGAGTCTTCCTGTCTGATTGATATCAACAGTCATTCAGTTGCCAGGCCTTGTAGGCTTTCTTCTATCAAGTCCAAGCAGGAGGCGTTAGCTGTTATTTGATTGTCTACCTTCATCACTCTGGCTTGCAAGGCTCCCATCTCAGAGCGAATGTCTTGGAAAGCATCCCTCATTTCTCTTCGAAATTCATTTATCGCCCGCAGGATAGCGTTGCTTTGTTGATGGTCGAGGTTTTTTGTTGGCTTTGATATTGTGACTGATTTCTCGCCCACCTCCCATTCAGCAGCATTTGACAGAGAGGCCCCCAAGTCTGATGTGCCACGATCCTCCATGTCTTCATCTGTCAGGAGTTGAAAACAGTTTTTCTGGTTATGAGGCATGGCTGGGCAGTGACCTTCAGTACAGAACCTACAGATGTGTTTAGGTTTGTAACATTTGGTGTAGTTAAGCCTCAAAAAAGTGATATGGAGCAAAATTGATTAGAATGATGTGGAAAAGCTTTCCAGTATGCTACATTACACTACCATGCTGGAACCGGAAGTCCTTATTTGCAGACATAATTCTGTTGTGTATATATATATATATATATAGAGAGAGAGAGAGAGAGAGAGAGAGAGATATATATATATATATATAATACACATACATATATATATATATATATATGATGTAATTCTGTCTATATGTACATATCACAAGAAATGCCAGTGTTAATACAAAGGCACCTAGAGAGAGAAAGAGATAGAGAGAGAGAGAGAGAGAGAGACTGGTTCTCTGTTAAAATGGGTTTGACCTTCCTTTGACCTGAAGGTCATATTGCTTGCCAGGAAACTGACAAGTCACTGTCAAAGGCATGGGGATAGCTGATCAAAGGGTATTCTCCTAACTTAACTAACCAAATGAAACAAAGGTAATAAAATCAGCTTGTATAAACTTTACAGGATCTTCCCTGTAAGTAATTGAAGGAAGCCAGTTCAAAGCTCGGAATGTTTTAGCCAGGATTTGAGCAGAAAATGATCATTCTGACAGGGTATTGTGAATGTTATCTTACGGGTGCCAATTGTCTACAGGGAACTTCAAAAGGCTTAAACTCTGAATGTCAGATTCGTGTTAATTGTCTCAGGATTCTGATATTCTTGGGATTTTGGAAACAGCAAAACAGTGACATCTCCTGGCCAAATGGAATAGTTGCTCTGGGGAAACAGACCAGTTCTTTAGGATTAGAATAATTGATGACACTGCAAGTTACAGAAGGTATTTAAAGCCCCAGCTCAGGGCATTTGCACACACTTTAATTGTGACTTCGACTGACACTCCAGGAAACAAAACTGCTGCCAAGGCCACCGAAACTGAACTTTCATTTATTATTCCGGACTTCAAGTTTCTACGAATTTCAGGTAGACTTCAGCTATCAGTCATAGTGCATTTTCATGTATATTTTCTTTTTTAATATTCTTTATTTTTTCTTGTTTTTATATAGTTATATATATATATATATATATATATATATATATATATATATATATATATATAGAAAGCAGGAGTTCATCTATACAGTATTGCTCTTTTGTCTTACAATACATGGAATGTTCTTCAGGATGGCAATTCGTGTTTCTACAACATCATTCTATTATATATCAAATGACACTGGATCAAAATTCATATCCTACAAAAATTGATTACTTTCAAATAGCACTATCAGGGAACAAATGCTTCATCCAGAGGCAAGATGTATAAAACCCATGGCCTCCATTGGAGCTCAAATTGTGACATCCTTCCGGCTCTAGAAGCTACTGTTCTCTCTAGATAATATATCTCAGTCATCAATGAATGCCAATAAGAGAGGGTGGGTACTTTAGCTGTTCACCATAGGTGAGTTATAACCTTTTTAGCTGCTGCCAGGTACAAGTATAACTTACTTCTACTTGGTGGAACTTTTCCGTCTTCCCCAATATAAAGCAGAATCATCTAAGTATATAATTGAATTTCTGGTCCCAAAATATTCTGTATGTTCTTTTCTATATCTAACCAGTATTGGGTAACTTTCAGACAGGCACAAAAAATATTTGTTATATTAGCCATTTTTTCTCCACACTCTCTCCAACAAAGGCCATGTCTCACAGATACAAATTTAGCAATTTTGCCAGGGGTATAAAAATATCTACTACGTCATGTCCATCTATATTCTGACCAGTATAATGACTGTGATATTCTCATCAAGTGAGAAATAGGTTCCAACCATTTCCCATAAGTTATCTGAGTCCCCAATTCTCTATTCCATCTCCCCAAGATATCCTCAGTAGATTCCTTACAAAAGTCTCTTATTGCTTTATATATTTGTCCAATTAAATGAATTTGCTCCCTGCCTTCTATAGCATCCCTTAAAAGGGACTTCAACATACTGTAGGTATGGGAGAGGGCAGAGTATTTAATGCTAATTATTCCTGTATAAATGTCTGAATCTGTAAATATCTATAATGTTGTGTATGGGGGAATTGATGTTTTGCCTGTAGTGTGGCAAAAGGCAGTATTCCATTTACATCCAGATATTGATATACCAAAAGCAAACCTTTTTTCTGCCATTCTTGATGGACCCAAACAGCACCCATATCCAAAGATACACTTTCTATACCGAGTAGTTTAAAATAACCAAAAACTTCAATTAATGTAGTAGACACCCTTAGCTCATACCAAGCCTTTAACGTATAACGGGTTCCAAATGTGAAGTTTTTTAACTGTGGATAAGAATTTGGAAGGGGCAAATATAATAGGGATAATGTTTACAAGATCATTTAGTATAAATTCAATTAATTTCCATGGTTTCTCTACCTGAGGGTTCAGCCATGGCATCACTATTTTACATGTTACTGCCTTATGGTAATCTCTAAGGTTTGGAAGATTACAACCCCCCTTTGCCACTGGTAACTGTAACAGAGACCATCTGACCCTTGGCTGCTGCCCAGCCCATACAAACCTCGAAAAAATTCTAGCCCAGGATGTGAAGTAGAATTGTGATGGAATAATCGGTAAAGTCTGGAAATAATATCTTAGGAAACAAGGTAATCTGAATAGCTTGTATTTGAGCTGAAAAAGATAATACCTGGCGTGTCTAATTCACAACTAAATTCTCTGTCTCTATCGATAGGGGCTCTAAATTAAACCATTCCAAATGTTCCAGTTTCTGGGGAATATTTACACCCAAATATTTAATCTTATTATTTCTCCATTTCAGAGGGATCTGGTTCTTCAGAGACTGAGAGGGGGTGAAATTTAAAGATAATAACTCTGTTTTTTTGTATATTTATTTTGTATCCAGCTATTTCTGAAAACTTATCTATCACTTGTAGGGTAGCAGGAATGAACTTTTCAGGTTCTAGGAGTGTTAGTAATACGTCATCTGCATATAATGATATGGTAAAATCCCTTCCTCCTAAAGGGACTCAATGAGTATTAGGATGTTGCCTTATGGCTTCTGCCAATGGCTCAATGTATATGGCAAAGAGTAAGGGGGAAAGTGGGCAGCCCTGCCTAGTTCCCCTTCCCAGCTGTAACATTGAAGATAACTGTCCATTCACTTTAACATATGCCTTCAGAAAGGCATAAATTCTTTGTATCATGCTAGAGAATTCCCCAGGGAATCTAAACTTGCATAAAGTTTCTCATAAAAAAGGCCAACTGACGCAATCAAAAGCCTTGTCTGCGTCAAGGCTGAGCAACACTGCCTGTATCTGTCTCTGATTTAAGTGGTCCAACAAATGGATTGTTATGTGTATCTTATCTGTAGTTTCTCTGGCTCAAATGAACCCAGATTAATCTGAATTAATCAAATATGGTAACATTTCCTCTAGTCTATGTGCCCATATGGACATAAATAACTTGTAGTCCATGTTTAATGTGGATATTGGCCTATATGAGGTAGTTAAATCTGCTGGTTTGCCTACTTTTAAGATAGGTGAAACATTAGTGTAATCCCATGATGGAGGAGGGGAACCCTCCTGTTGAATTTCTAAAAAGGTGTTTAGTAGTAAAGGAGTCAGTTGTTCACTAAAAGTCTTGTATCACTCGGATGGAAATCAGTCTGGGCCAAGGGTTTTTAATTATTTACTTTCTTTTATAGCATGTCTGACTTCCTCTGATCTGATAGGGGCTTTTAATCTGGTTTCCATTTCCTTAGTTAGCTTTCTTAATGTAAGGGGGTATAAAAATTCCTCAAGTTTGGTTAAATTCTGGACCTTGTGGTTTCTCATATAGCTGCCTATAATATTTCTGGAACAGTTACAGTGTCTGCTGTGAGTTAAGAGCTCTTGTTTTTCTCTCCGGATCCACTAAATGTGTTACGATTGTGGCTGTCCTATGTCCCCTAAGCCTCCAGGCTAAATTTCTCACCCCTTTTGGCCCTCCTCATACTGATATGTTTTCAAGTAAAATAGCGCCTGTTGTGTTTTTTCATCTAAAAGTTTCTGGAGCTCAGCCTTTGTCTGATTAATCTGGGTTTGGGCCTCTGTGGTGATAGGAATAAACTTTGTTTGCATTTCCCTTAGTTTCTCATGTAGCTTACCATATCATGTTTCCCAATATCTCTTCTTGTATGCTGAATACGCAATTATCTCCCCCCTGATCACAGCCTTCACAGTATCCCAAACTATTGTGATGGACATCTCCAGTGATGAATTCTCTGCAATAGCCTGAGCTATTTTTGAGTTAAAGCTGCCCTAAAAGCATTATCCTTAAGAAAAAATGTATTCAAGCGCTACCCAGTGGATTTCCTTGGTATTTTAAAATCTAGCCTCAAAAATACGGGAGAATGATCAGAAAGAAATCTAGGTCCTACTGTTAAATCCTGTAAGCAGTCCAAATGTTCTTTTTAAATGAAAAAGTAGTCCAGTCTTGAGTAAGAGTTGTGTCTAGGGGAGAAAAACCTATATCCCCCAGAAAGAGGATAAAAATGTCTCCATACATCAATTAGGCCCAATGCTCCAAGTTGAGAGATAAATAATCTTTGAGCTGATGTTAGCCTATATTTGGAAGGTACAGAGGAGTCCAACCGAGGTGTCAAAGTTAAATTGATATCTCTCACTACAATAAGAGATCCATGCATAGTGTCTAGGAGCTTTGCAAAAATCTTTTAAAAAGACAAACGGATGTAAGAGGGGGAAAATACACGTTCACTAACATGACTTTTGTACCATAAAGGGTACCTTTTAAGATTACATACCTTCCCTCTGAATCTATGCACTGTGTTTCTAAATGAAAAGGAGAGGCCTTAGGTATTAAAATGGCTACTCCTCGTCATTTCCCTTTAGGAAAGGATGACACATGTACCAAAAACCTGCTCCCCAGTTCAATTTTGCATGCTCAGTGTCTGTTAAATATGTTTCCTGGAGATAATAAAAACCACTGGGTTGTTTCTTGATATATTGGAACAGTCTGGCCCTTTTAATGGGGTTGTTAAGCCCATTTATATTAAGCAAGAGTGCTTTTACTATCTGAGTAGCCATCTTTTTCCCTTATGGAAACATATTCTCTCCTGTTGTCCCCATTTTAATAATCCCATTCCTGATAGATCATCATACTGATGTTCCCCCCTAGAGCCATCCTTCTGATCGTCACTTTTTATGAAACATTTTATGCCTTTCCCATCTAAATTATTCTTAAACATCTCCTGCTGCGATCTTATCAAACCTTTTGAAATCTGAAACAAATTAGCAGTATATGTCTGACCTTTGTCTTGAAAACTATGTACATACACTGTATTCCAAATAAAATTGACTTCCAAGGCAGGGGAGTTTAAAAAAATACTCCCTAAGCGTGCCTCCTGATAGTCTGGGGCTACTGGAGGATATCTGGTAACACCAAATGCCCAGGCCTCCTGGGGATATCCTGCTCCCCAAATGAAAAATAAAGAGAAATATGCAGATAAGCTTAATAAAAATCCAAATGGTAACTCAAAATACCCTGCCTGTCTGTCTTTGGTTTGAAATGGGCTTCCCTGTAACGTCTGGAGATACTTCCTCCTCCCCCACAATGTAAATTGTTTATTTTATAATTAAATAAATTCTGTAGTATACAACTAGGGCAACTTTTCTCAGACCCTTATATCAGTTTATCCCTTTAACAAATCAAGCAGAGCACTATAATCTGCTCTTTAAAGTTATATCTGTTGCCCCTTCAAAGTAATCATCAGGGCCAGTTCAAACAGCTAAACCAAATGTTTTACATGTTTCTTTGTTATAGCAAAATTTTCTGCAGGTAAAATTATTAAGAGTTCCTTTTCTCTGTCCAACATCGTGTGAGAGAGTCGTCACCTTATAAAGATCTAAGTTTAGACAACTGAATTCCCAGTCCCCCTCATCAGTCATAAGCTTTCAGGGACCTCTAGCCAGAGGACCATCGAGAAATCACAAGCCAAGCTTCAGCTTCTGTCAGTCAGGTTCTTCCCTTGCCGATCGGCAAAAAGTTGCCAAACGATTAGAAATGTTCCCCCTCTTTGTTACTTCTCTGCCATTTTGTGTTCTGCCTAGATTCACCGTATGCCAGTGTGGTGGGTCAGTTTTCTGTAATCCTAGTGTGGGTTTTGTTTTTATTTGAATTCCCGCTTTAAGGAGCTCCTCTCTAGCCTCTTCCGCAGTATGAAATTCCTTCCTTCCCGATGGAAGTTGCACCATAAGCCTAGCTGGGTACAGTGTTGTGAATCTAATGGCTGCCTCCTTCAAAGCTGGTAAAATGTCCGCATATGCTCTGCGATTACACATAGTTTGTGGAGCGTAGTCATTATCAACATAGAAACGAGTTTGCCCATAAAAGACCTTGCTCTTTCACCATACTGCTGTTAATACTATCTCCTTGACTGCATAGCTAAGAAAGTGCATAATAGTAGATCAAGGCCCAGCATTTGGATCTGTAGGCCATGGACCCAGTGCACAGTGAACTCTCTCTAAAGTTAATTGAATATCTGAGGGCAATTCAAAAGCTGTTTTGAGCAAAGCAATAGTAAACTCAGTAATGTCCTGACCTTCTTAGCCTTCAGGAATGCAGTATAATCTTATGTTCTTTCTATGAGCTCTATTCTCCATGTCTTCTTGTTTTTCTTGCAGTTGTACACATTGATCTTGTAAAAGTTGAATTGTATTCTCCATGTCGTCTACTCTGTTCTCCACTGCTGTTATCTGTCTCTCCGATGCATCGGCTCGTTGCTCCAGGCTCACTACATCTCTGTGAAGCTCTCCGTAAAGATCTTTAATTTTTGCATGAAACAATAATAGCTCCTTGTATTTAGTATCTAACTGTCGTTTGTTTCTCATTTTATTATTTGGAGTGGTCGTTTGGTCCTGCCGTTCTGCTGGCGCTTGAGAGTGTTCCGAGTCAGAGAGCTCCTGGGCCGACATTGCTGCTCGATTTAATTCTGCTCACTGCTGCCCATAGTTGTTCAATTTCTTATATTTTTCTTCTTTGTAATGCTCATTATGTTTGTCCCCGATATTTAGTTCTTATTTATTTTAAATTGTTTGTCATTGAAAGCGTCAAATCAGGAAGATTAGCAAGGGGTGTAGTGGAGCTCTGCTTTTACACTGCCATGCTGCTTGGAAGCCCAACCGGAAGTCTTTTATGTATATTTTCCTATTTTTCTGTATTCTTTGACCAAATTAGTATGTGTTATTTTCAGTTGTAACTGTATGGTTATTATTTAAGTGTTTTAGTAAAAGCATTTGTTTTTCTAAAGAAAATCTGCCTGAGTGAGATTTCTATATTAGTTTGTGAATTGTGGGACAGTTAATAACCTGTGACAAACTGTTATTGCTAAGGGGTTGTCATTATCAGCAACCAAATCTAGAAAGGGGTCTGGAAGGAATCTGGAAGGATAGGGATAATAGCAGAGTTTGCAGGGATTTTGAACCAGGCTGTTGCATGTCCTGTAGGGAGAAGGCCAAATCAGGTTTTAAACTGCTACCCAAGAGTGTGACACCCCGGTCTGTCCCCCTCATGTAATAGCCAAGGAGGGGTTCATATCTGGCTACAAGACTCGATACTAGTATAGAATCCAGAGTTTAGAGAGACACCCTGGGTCCCCATGGCAGAGGTGAAATTATGACCTTGGTGAGCAGTCTAAAAAGAGACAAGAAGGGTAGCCCTGTCCCCCCATCACAGAATGCACTTAGGGGTGGGCACTGTGAGCTCAGTGGACTGGACTCCCAGGAATGGGTTCATGACAGATCTGGTGCACAGAATTGAGATCTGAAAGATTTGGTTGCATGGTGTTGCAATCCGAGAGATATCGGTAGCACAGGCATAGCAGTTGGATTCGACCCCAGTGTATCAGATTGATAAACTGAAAACAGTCCACATACAATCAAGGAAGAGATTTAAAAAAATGTACATATATATATATATATATAAAATTTGGTTACAGTACAAAGTTCCCTACCTGTTTTTTTTTTTTCCCTCGG
Source organism: Neoceratodus forsteri (assembly GCA_016271365.2). Taxonomy (NCBI): domain Eukaryota; kingdom Metazoa; phylum Chordata; order Ceratodontiformes; family Ceratodontidae; genus Neoceratodus; species Neoceratodus forsteri. The sequence goes on along the minus strand of CM028133.1, from coordinate 1,131,735,151 downwards.
GTGTAAGCTAATGTAGCAGTAGTTAGGGAAGAAGATGGCTTCAATCTACAGTGAATACACTGCAGACTACCTAAGGTGTTGTGTCAGGAAAGAGGGGTCCAGTGTGAGGGGTGAACCAAAAAGCACCTCGTGGAGTCTTTTGTGGCAGCCGATAAGCAAGCGACTGCCCAGGACCTCGAGTCACAGCCAGTGACTAAAAGGGACCAAACCTTGGGTGTGGGGTGCCAAGAGGCATCACAGAGTCCAGTCCCAGGGAGGAGGACAGTGAGGTCAGAGGGAACCCAGAGTGCCAGCACCAGGGGAGGGTCACCACAATGCTGGAGCCGGAAGGGATCAGGCTGCAGCTAGAGTTGAGGAAACTGGAACTGGAATTCAAGCAGAAGAGGTTTGAGATGGAGTTGCAGTAAAAACAGCAACAGAGGAGTTTGAACTGGAGAAACTAAAACTCTAACAACCAGTGCCAGAGCAGGTAAGTGGCAGAGGTGAACCTGAAACTCCAGGGCTAGGGTATAAATTAAATTCCAAATTAATAGCTGAATTTAAAGAGGGGGAGGACATGGATGCATTTTTTAATTTGTTTGGAAAGGTCTGTATACAGGCTAAAATATCCAGGGAGTCCTGGAGCTTCCAGCTATCCCCGCTACTTACTGGTAAATGGCATGAGGCACTAGGCCAAATGGACAATCAGGACAGTAGTAATTATGAGAAACTTAAAGATGCTTTGCTTAAACAGTATGATCTAACCCCTGAAGCATACAGGGTTAAGTTCTGTAAGCTCCAGAGAAGCCCTGACATGAGCTTTGAGGAACTCACCACAAAGCAACATCAGTTTTTGGGAAACAAACTCTGCAGAGAAAATTGAGGAGGTTGTACTTCTGGAGCAATTATTTTGGGCTTGCCCAACACAGCTAAAAATCTGGTTAGAGGACCAAGACCCCAAAACAGCGCAGAAAGCTGCAGAGCTCTCGGATCGCTATGCCAGGAGCAGGCTTGCTCTGAAATGGAGTGGGGTGGGTGAGGCAGTGCAGAAAGGGAAAAGCACATCTTCAGGGCATCTAAAACCCTCACTGCTTCCACAGAAAGGTGGAAACCCCAGGTTACAAAAAAGGGATTCATCAGATAAGAGAAATAACGATTGTTGGTTTTGCAAACAGCTAGGGCATCTTGCTAGACAGTGTCCTAAAAAGTCACACAGTGGACCAACTGGTGCTTGAATAGAGTTGGGTGCACTGTGTATCCCTGATAGCATACCTGTAAACATGAGGGAGGACATATACCTGGTTACTGTAAATGGGGTGCAGACCCATGGGTTAAGGGACACGATGGTGTCTCTTACCTTGGTAAAAGGGATTTGGTTGGGCCTGAACAGCTTATACCTAATCAGTTTGTAATGGTGAGGGAATTCACTGGGGAGGAGAAAACTCTGCCACTAGCTAGTGTTCTCCTGGACTGGGGTAAGACAGGAGAAAGGGTGCAAAAAGTGGCTGTGGCAGACAGCCTCACCCTGGTTGTGATTATAGGAAACAGTCTCTAGAAGCGGGAGCTGTGTGATTAGCTGCAGTCAGACAGCAAAGACTGATTGTAGTTCCCTGGACCCCACAGAAGCCCTTGTGGAAAACAATGGGAGGCTGGTTCCCCAGCCTGTGTCTCCTTAAATGGAGAATGGTGAAAGGGAGGTAGGACTTCCCTAAGTAGCAGTTCACAGAACAGCTACAAAAAGTTACTCTGACGAGGGAAGGGTAACCAATGGTCAGAAGGTTAGTGATGGCAGTGACCCTGAATGCCCTGACACTAGAGCTATGGACCCCAGTTTAGGAACTCAAGGGGACATGTCCCATGCCTTGGGAAAATGTGAAGAATTTGTTGCTGCTCAGAGGACTGATCCTAGTTTGGAGAGGCTGAGAGCTTGTGCAGAATCTGATGGGACACAGAGAGGTGACATGAGACGAGTATTTTGGGACAATGGACTGTTGTATACATAGGACATAAGGACAGAGGGAGGGGTGAGGGAGAGGTAGCTTGTCATTACCCAGGGGTACCATGAGCAGTTGCTCAAGATCGCTCATGATATCCTCATGTCGAGACGTGGGAATCATGTGCTCCATGCAGCGATTGGCCCAGAATTTCTTTTGGCCCAGCTTCACCCAGCAGGTGAAAGAATATTGCAGGTCTTGTCACCAGTGCCAACAAATAGGGAAGGCAGTTAGTGAAACCAAAGCTGCCCTAATTCCTTTGCCCATTGTGAAGGAGCCATTCCAAAGGGTAGGAATGGATATTGTGGGACCTTTGAGTACCTCCAGCTCCTTTGGGAACAGGTTTATCCTGATAGTGGTAGATTACGCCGCCCGATACCCAGAGGTGGTTGCCCTCTCCTCACTTAGGACAAAGTGGCAGACACCTTGCTAGGGACTTTCTCTTGTGTCAGGTTTCCACAGGAGGTTATCACTGATCGAGTGGGTACCTTCATGTCGGACCTGATGAAGTGTTTGTGGGAGAAGCATGGAGTGGTGCAGAGATAGACAACACCTTATCACCCACAAGCCAACAGGCTCATGGAAAGGTTTAATGGTACCCTAAAATTGATGCTCCAAGCATTTGCTGAACTGCATGGGAGGGGCTGGGGGAAATAGCTTCCCCACATGTTGCTCACATACAGGGAGGTTCCCCAAGAGTCAACGGGGTTCTTTCCCTTCAAACTCTTATATGGACATAGGGTACGTGGGCCCCTAGACTTAATCTGGGAAGACTGTGAAGGCAAGCACACCACCTAGGGAATTCCCATAGTGCAATATGTTGGAAGTATCAGGATATTTGCTTGGTTCCCTGATCCGACCTCCAAGGGTTGTTCCGTGTCCCAGAAGTAATCCCTTGGAACTGTGGGGAACAACCACCCAATTCAGAAATTTAGTTTTCCTAGGGTAAAGTCTAACCAGGTGTGCTTGATAGTGCACAAGGCTGAGTGTCCAGTTAGGTTTATCTTATAACCACCCTATTTTAATCATGGTCTAATATTTGTCTGATTTATACTACCTTATCCTAAACCTTTGTTCTAATTGTTTTGCCTAATAAGTAATTATATCTCATAAATATACAGTTTCATCTTGTTTCTCTTCCATATTTGGTTGAGAATAAATACCAGACAATGCCATTTTGTAATTATATGAACTTTACTGTATCTTAATTAATGTAACAATCTTATATAACAGCAGTGCAAACAAAACCAATTTAGATTATCGTGACAGAGGGGAAGCCCCTCTACTTTAGATGCAATAAAAAATAAATAAGCCAAGCATTAACTTTGTCCCTGCTCCATTATGTCAGGGATAAAGGCAACCTCACCACACCACAAGTACCCAGATGTTCAAGCTGAGGTCCTAAGAGAGGTCTCTGTCTGGGCAGTCCTGCTTCTGCTCTCCTTCCCTCTCCTCTCCTAACTTATCTGTATTGAGGACTGACTTTTATATCTGACAAGGTGACTGCTAGGCTTTGCAGAAATTTCAATGGTAAAAATTTATGTCATTGAGAACATGACAATGAGAGGCTTTAATAGAAAGGGTATGATACTATCTCAGCACTCAGTTTAGCTGAACTGGGTTGTGGTTTGTGGTCAAGCCCCATATCTTGTTCATGAACACACAGTCTAATTTGGCAACAAAGACATCTTAAAACACCTTTGAATTAAAAAAAGGAACATCTCTTAATTGTGAGAAATCTTAAAAAATTAAAAATGCAAATATTGTAGCCATATACTTATTCTTAAGGCAGATAACCCTTTAAGTTTAAAACTTGTAAAAACTGTTTAACATTTAGATCATAGTCATTTAATTTTTAAGCTTAGAGTGCACTATTGGAAACAGAAGGTTCTACTGAAATTAAAATGCTTAACACCTGTCTTGCTAGACCCAGGATGCAGCTTGTGGTTAAACCCTGGCTCTTATTCAACTAAGAGCAGAAACACTTTTAAGACATTTTTGTATTTAAGAGAAAGCATAGTTAACCTTAAGTAGTAGGTAACTTAAAAAGTTTAAATGCAAATCATGTAGCTCTTTTATTTTTTATTTTGCCGTTTATTTAACATGCCCTCTAGGTGGTCTGAATAGTCAATTTGCCCTACCATATGATTACTAGGTGCAGGCCATTCTTTTATTAGTTGGTCAATCTCTTCATCAATATCTTGGTTCAGATGGATGGCCTGGCCAAGTTGTCCCATTTGGGACAACTGCGGGGTGTATGCAGTGCAATTCCCTCCACTTTTACAAAAATGCATTGGAGAGTGGAAGGTGTCATCAGTGGACCCATGCATGAAAATGGCATGTGTACCACACTGTGCTGACGGCGAGTTTCTGAAAGGCAACAGAAACATGATGACAGCAGAGGTACACACTATTTTTGGCAATTACAGAACAGTAAGACAACAATGGCAAGACCAAATACCACCAGTACTGTATTTAATGAGGATAACAAAAAAGAATACAATGTTTTCATCTAATTTAGTGGATTTTAACTTTAATTAGTTTAACTGAAGCTTAACCACTTGCTGCTGTAAAATGTTTAGATGTGTTAAAGTAACATTTTATGTTTTGTTTGTATATCATATTGTGTATCGGGTGCTTGTTGAAAGTGCATGTTTTTGTTTTTCAAGGTAAACTTGAACATTGGCACAGTGCCTAGAAGAGTGCTGAATTTGGATCTAGAGTCTTGAGTGAGGCCTTGTTGTGTGGTAGTAGCTACTGGAGTTGGTAATATGAAAGGGGAATTTAATTGTTTTGTAATGTAATTGTAATAGATTTAGCCCAAATAAGTTATAGTGGAAAGACTCCTCAAACATCTTGCTAAAGTGATGTGTTGTGGCAGAGGATCCCAAGCCTGGCTGGCGATCTCTGTGTCTTTTTACTCCACAGTTGTTTTTGTGTAGCAGAACTGGTGGCCCAAGTGATATATATTAATATGATTCACTATTAGGAAGCCCAGTACAGCCTATCTGGCGATTCCTGTGCCACCAATTCAGAACAAACTGTGAAATTTGAAGCATATTAGCCCCATCAAAAAATGAATATTTTTTTAACGGACACATTAAAATCAACTTGATCCACAGAGACAACCACACAATTAAGACCATGTAAAAACAGTTACTAACCACTGGTATGCAGTGAGGGTGCTACTGCAGGGTTATATGTGTGTACTTTACATATGTGTGGTGTTGATGGTATGCTAGTAGAATTGTTGTATGACTTTGTTAGACTAACAGTGTTAGTTTGGTAGGATTGTTGTATGACTTTGTTAGACTAACAGTGTTAGTTTGGTAGGATTGTTGTATGACTTTGTTAGACTAACAGTGTTAGTTTGGTAGAATTGTTGTATGACTTTGTTAGACTAACAGTGTTAGTTTGGTAGGATTGTTGGAGTTCTGTGGTACTTGTGGTAATAAACAATACTGTAATTAACTTTTTGTAACAGTTTACATGTGAAACATCGCGGAGGTTTGTTCTTAACTTTATGTGATGCTGCATGAAACATAACAGGTTTATCCAACATGGTACAAGCAGTATTTGTCTACTTTGAGAAGGGGTTTTGGACTCACTGTGTTGTGTCATACTGAAATAAAGACACTATGGGCCAAATATTCATACTGCACCATTCTGTGGTGCAAGCCCTTGCGCTGCTCAAAAAAGTTGCGCAGTGGTGTGGCCAGGACGATATTTAACGGAGTTGCGCTATTGAGCAACTCCTCTGAATATCGCCCCCTTGCCACAGCCACTGTGCATGGCACAGTGGAACTTGCGCCACTGCAAGTAGTCAGAGTGGAGCATTCAGATGCGGTTGGGCAAGTTCCATTGCGCCATGTGTAAATCTGCAATGTTCAAAAGGTGACATGCAAATGGGGCCATAATTTATGCAAGGCACACGGGGGCCATTTGCATCTCATTACAGCCCCATTTGCACGCCATTAGCATGCAGGTGCTCCGATCCCCGACGACTTGCGCCTGGCGCCCTGCCGAATAACAGGCCGTCGGGGACTGACCTGCAGCCCAATGGCGGGCATAAAGTAAGCCAACCCCTGCAGCCCGATCAGGCATAAAGTAAGTCAACCTCCCCGCAGCCCAATCAAGGCATAAAGTAAGTCAACCCCACCTCTCGACTAGTCTGATCACGGGCATAATGCATGAAACCTTCCCCACTAGCCCGATCAAGGGCATAACGGCAACCCCCAAAGACCAATATCCCTGGTGGTCCAGTGGACAGCGAAGCCGATGGTGGTCATAAGTTCAAACCCACCCCAAGTCCAATATCCCTGGTGATCTAGTGACCCTCACCCCACCCACCCACAGAGCCCCACCACCCCACTCCCCCATCAGCCGGACGGCAGCACCCCACCGCCTGCCTCACCACCACCAACTGACAGCTCGGTAGGGCTGCATGCCCGTGGTTCAGAGCATGAGCCTTATCGGGTGGCAGCCCATAGGAGCAGAAGTCCAGATATGGAATGAACATTCATTCACATATCTGGACTGCCTTTTGAATATCTGGGCCTATATATATTAATAAAGGTAGAAACTAGTAAGTATTTGCTGTTTGTACTTTTTAACCAAGCAGGTTAGCCAGAGGAAGTACTGAAAAGAATTACAATTAAAATAGTAGAACAAGCATTAGTTGATAAAAGAATAATGCTAAAACGTTTTATTATATCTTCTTTTTTACAACCCTTGGTGGTAGTTTTGACCTAGGGAATTTTCCACTCTATAACAAATTTTAAATGTTTAAATAAGCAATTTGTCTAGAGTAACTACCAGACAAATGGCAAGAAAAATTAAAAGCAAAACAAACAGTAATGGGTGAGATTATGATCTCATAATTTGTTATTTTTAGAAGTACTACATTATTAGAGATTTGTTTTATTTGCATGGCCTTGGTATATTTAAGACCCATGGGTGTTAAGTATTTTTCAAGTAAACCCAGTTTTTAATGTTATTAGGGTTTACTGGAGACTGCACATATTGTTTTATTTAAATGCAGTTTTGCCTGGTATTAGTATCCAGGACGGTTTCTGTTTGCATTTGAGATCCTGTAATGAGCTGATAAATTTATTGTACCCCATTCTCAAGGCCTGTTGTAAGTGCTTGTTAACATTTTGAACTAGACCTTGGGATTGAGGGCGGTACTGAATACCATAATGCCAATTAATATCATACTTGTCTTTCAATTTAAAAACATGAACTTTATTTTTTTTTGCAAACTTTTAAGTAAATGGATGTGAGAGCAGTTTCCCCAATGAAAAACAATCTCTTTGGTCAGTGTGTCCACAGGAAATTTCTCCTAATTGTGAGAACTCTTAAAAAATGTGAAATGCAAATAATGCAGCCATATACTAATTCTTAAGTCAGATACCCCATTGAACTTAAAACTTGTAAAAACTGTTTAACATTTAGATCATAGTCATTTAATTTTTAAATGTAAAGAGTGCACTATTGCAAGTAGAAGGTTCTACTGAAATTAAAATGCTTAACACCTGTCTTGATAGACCCAGGATGCGGCTTGTGGTTAAACCCTGGCTCTTATTCAACTAACAGCAGAAACAGTTTAAGACATTTTTGTATTTAAGAGAAAGCATAGTTAACCTTAAGTTGTAGGTAACTTAAAAAGTTTAAATGCAAATCACGTAGCTCTTTTATTTTTTATTTTACAGTTTATTTGACGTGCCTTGTAGGTGGTCTGCATAGTCCATTTGCCCTACCATCTGATTACTAGGTGCATGCCATTCTTTTATTAGTTGGTCAATCTCTTCATCAATATCTTGGTTCAGATGGATGGCCAGGTCAAGTTGTCCCATTTGGGACAACTGCTGGGGTGTAGGCAGTGCAATGTCCTGAAGTTTAGGGAAAAACTGAAGGAGCTTATGGGAGCAGCACTGAGTAACCTGTCAGCTGCCCAGCAGAAGCAAAATGTCTGGTACAACAGCAGAGCCAGGGCTTGCTTGTACAGTGTAGATCAGGAAGTCATGGTCCTAATGCAGGTCCAGAAGAACAAGCTGCAGGCCAAGTGGGTGGGACCATACAAGGTAGTCCAACAGGTTAATGACGTAAACTATATTGTAGAACTGCCTGACAGGAGACACACTCATAGGATGTACCATGTAAACATGATGAAGCCTTATGCAAATAGGGCTGACATAATATTTGCAGTGTGTAGTCTTGAGGAGAGGATGGATGAAGAAGACCCCCTACTGAACTTGCTGGAGAAAAGCAAGTGGGAGTCCTCTGTGGAGACAATCAAACTGTCACCCCAGTTGACCCCAGAACAGACCCAGGAAGTGAGGGAGGTTTTAGTAGACTTTCCCCCTTTGTTTACGGCCAAGTCTGGATGAACGCCCTTAGCGACACATGAAGTAGACACGGAGATGCAAGTGCCTATACAGCACACAGCCTACTGGGTGTCTGAGGCCACCCTAAATGACATTAGGAGGGAGGTGGAGGAAATGCTGGATTTAGGGGTAATCCAGAAATCCCACAGCCCCTGAGCCTCACCCATAGTCCTCGTTCCCAAGCTGGATGGCTCTACTCACCTTTGTGTGGACTCAATGCAGTCACAAAGTCTGATGCCCACCCAATGCTATGCATGGATGAACTACTGGACAAGTTGGGAGGAGTGACATACCTTACCACCACTGACTTTACAAAAGGGTACTAGCAGGTGGAGTTAATTGCCAGAGCTAGAGAGAGGCCAGCTTTCATCACTGCAATAGGATTATTTAAGTTCAGGGTAACACCTTTTGGAATGAAAAATGCCCCTACCACCTTCCAAAGATTGGTCAACCAGGTGTTATATGGTAGTGAAGAATATGCAGTGGCCTATCTGGATGATATTGCCATCTTCAGTACCAGCTGGAAGGAACACCTGTCCCACCTGAAGGAAGTGATGGGAAGATACAGAGGGCAGGGCTCACTGTCAAAGCTGAAAATGACCATGTGGCCATGGCGGAGGTGGCATACCTAGGAGATGTAGTGGGGCGGGGGCAGCTTCATCCCAATCAGGCAGAGATAGAGGTGTGACCCAGGCCTGAAACTCAGAAGCAGATTCAGCATTTCTTAGGGACCGTCAGATACTACTGAAAGTTTGTAAGGAATTATGGTACCCTGGTAGCTCCCCTATCTGGCCTCCTAAAGAAAAGAATGCCCAAAAAGGTAAAATAGGAGCCAAACTGTGAATGAGCCTTCACATGGCTAAAGGAGGCACTGTGCAGTGCCCCGTGTTGGCTAGTCCAGATTACAGTAAGCCATTTGTAGTCCAGACAGATACCTCAGATGTGGGGATTGCAGCAGTCCTCAGTCACACCTCAAACCAAGGGAAAGATCACCCAATAGTGTACCCTAGCAGAAAGCTACTTCCCCAGGAGCAGGCCTATTCCACAGTTGGAAAGGAATGCTTTGCACTGGTATGGGTCCTGAAGAAATTAGAGTCATACCTCTATGGGAGGCACTTCAAGGTACAGACTGATCATAACCCCCTGGTGTGGCCAACTCAGATGGGTAAAACAAATGGTCACCTCTTAAGGGCATTGCCCTACAGGCCTGCGATATGATCATTACCCACAGGGCTGGATTGGCCAATTCCAACGCAGATGGGCTATCTTGCCAGTTAGAACAGTAGCTGAATTTTTTTTTTAATTAAACTCTTTTGCCCCTCCCATTGCTACTTCCCTCCTCAGTGATGGGGGGTGCATGATGGCTCAGGCAGGCAGCTCCAGCCCCTTGGTCTCAGGACCCCACTCCCCCAGCCCAACCCTCCTGGTAATCCTCCATGGGTTACCCCCTGTAGCAGGGCCGAAGATGAAAGGCATCTACTTTCTCTTTTCCCTCCCCCTCAGAGACCAACATCTAGACTCCAGGGTGCTTTGGCTAGGGCACTGTGATTATTGTCACACAGCCTGACAGCTCTGACATTTTTTTCCAGGTATTTCCCCACCCCTCTCTGCAGTTGACTGCCTGTGTGTGGAGGCATGCGAACACAGTACCCTCCTGATTTGAGTCATTCCCTGACTGCACTACCTCTGTACCTCCACCCAGGGGCAGCCTTGCAGCAGGAGCTGCTGGATCCCCACCTGAGAGTGGAGAGCTGCCTGACAGCCTCTCAATCCAACTCTCGGCCCCCCAATGACCCCCAATGGCCTGAGCTTCTTCCTGAACATGGGTCCTCAGCATGGCATGAGATGTGGTGTCCAGTACCTCAATCCTCAGTGCCACCAGGCCAGCTAAAACAGTAGGGGGCATGTTCCCACAAATTCAGTCTAAGAAGGAGGGAGGGATGTAGTGAGCTACCCAACTGCCAATCCTTATTTGTAGATATAATTCTGCAGTATATATCTACATATATATAAATATATATCTATATATATAGATATATACATATATAGATGGATAGATATGTATATATAGATATAGATATAGTTTTTTGATGTGATTCTGTGTATATGTGTATGCCACAAGAAATGCCAATGTTAATACAAAGGCACCTAGAGAGAGAGAGAGAGAGACTGGATCTCTGTTAAAGGGGTTTGACCTTCCTTTGACCTGAATGCCAGCTTGCTTGCCAGGAAATGGACAAGTCATTGTCAAAGGCTTGGGGATAGCTGATCAAAGGGCATTCCCCTAAATTAGCTAACCAAGGGAAACAGAGGTAATAAAATCAGCTTGTATAGTCATAAACCTTACAGTATCTTCCCTGCAACTAATTGAAGGAAGCCAGTTCAAAGCCCATAATGTTTTAGCCAGGATTTAAATAGCAAATGACCATTCTGACATGATATTGTGAATTTTATCATATGGTTGCCAACTGTCTATAGGGGACTTCAAAAGGCTTAAACTCTTAATTATCATATCCATGTTAATTGTCTCAGGTTTTTGATATTCTTGGGATTTTGGAAACAGCAGAACAGTGACATTTCCTGGCCAAATGGAGTATTTGCTCTGGGGAAATAGACCAGTTCTTTAGAATTGGGATACCTGATGAGGTAATCCCACCCAACCAACTTTTCAACAGCAAGGTCCCCTACAGCAACTACAGTGCCACGTCACTGTAGGGAACCCACTGGAACCCAACACTGTCTGTCAGGGGTCCTGCACCCCCTCAAATCAGCTCAGACTTGGAGTTGATCATTCTAAGTGGGGGGGGTGCATGGGGTGTAGACCCCTGCATGGGAGGTTCAGGGCCAATGCCCACCACAGAAAACACTTAGTTCTATTGGAAACCAGCAGCCAACTGCAAAATGCAGTTGACCTGCCAGTTTCGCTGTCGGGGCATTCGACAAAAATTTTGTCAAACACCTGTCATGGATCCAATTGATGCTACAGAAGGTATTTAAAGCCCTAGCTCAGGGCATTTACACACACTTTCATTTAGACTTCACCTGACACTCCAGGAAACAAAACTGCTGCCAAGACCAATGAAACAGAACTTTCATTTATTCTTCTGACTTCAAGTTTCTATGAATTTCAGGTAGACTTCCGCTATCAGTCAAAGTGCATTTTCATGTATATTTTCCCATTTTGTTCTGTATTCTGTGACCAGATTAGTATTTTTTCTAGTTGTAACTGTATGATTATTATTTAAGTATTCTAATAAAAACATTTGTTTTTCTGAAGAAAATCTGCGTGAGATTTTTGTGTTTGTGTGTGAATTGTGGGACAGTTAATAATCTGTGACAAACTGTTATCACTAAGGGGTTGTCACCATCAGCAACCATATCTAGAAAGGGGTCTGTAAGGGATCTGGAAGGATAGGGAGAATACCAGACTCTGCAGGGATTTTGAACCAGGTTGTTGTATGTCCTGTAAGGAGAAGGCCAAATCAGGTTTTAAACTGCTACTCCCAAAGAGAGTGTGATGCCTGGATCTTCCTCTTCATGTAATAGCGAAGAAGGGGTTTATATTTGGCTACAAGACTCAAGACTGGTATTGTGCTCTTATTCAGAGTTTAGAGGAATGCCCTGGGTCCTCATGGCAGAGGTGCAGTTGTGACCCCAATGAGCAGTCTAAAAAGGTATGAGGAGTGTAGCCCTGTTCCCCCATCACAGATTGCACTTGGAGGTGGGTACTGTGAGTTCAGTGGACCTGGCCCCCAGGAGTGGGGTTCATGACACAGGCATCCTCTGGGATGCACACAGTGACCATCATATTATCTACTGTGTGTACAAAATCAATCACCTCAAAGTCCTCCCACAAATTATCCTCCTGCAGTCTTTCAGATCACTGGACTTAACCTCCCTCCATGTAGACCTGTCAGCCACTGACTAGTTGCACATCTTCTCAGCTGTTGATGTTAACTTGGCCTTCCACCCCTCCCACAATAAATTCATAGCTGTATGGGAGTACCATGCTCCCACAAGAAAAACCTGGGTCCAAGGCACTCATCTTCCCTGAATTACTTCAGAGCTGCTTGCCTGCTTTTGAGTTTGTGACCAAGCCGGGCAGTCCTATATTTTATTTATTTATTTATTAAACTCTAGGATTACTAGTACCTTTGAACAGGGACTGCTCATTTACAAAGGTTCCACATCAGAGGATGGGGATGACATAACACAAAGGTGAACAATGGTTACAAACTTAACATGTTGATTACTAAGGCCTAAATAGTATAGTCAATAAGTTGAAGTAGAACAACATAAGCTAGCTTTTAACAGAATTCATGGTAGAACAGTATCTTTGTAGGAGGAAGTCAGGAAGAAGCCGGCAGGTAGACGCCATTGTCAGACAAGGATGGAAAGAGCGAGGGGGACAGGGGCCAGTGGCCACAGATAGGAGTGTCCTTAGGGAGGGGATGGGTGGGTGAGTAGGGGGGAGAGAGAGAGAGAGAGAGGGGAGGCTGGTGCCATGAAAGCAAGGCCAGAAAAGCGGGTTATAGCTACTGTTAGGGTAGGGGGTGTAGAGCAATGCTGTTGAAGAAATGCTCCCTGTAGGGAGTAGAGCAACTCCCAACTTCTTGCTGATGTCGCTGCCAGGATCTGCCAGTCCACATCACTTTCTTTCCCTGCATAGGTGGCCTGTAGCTCACACTTAGGCATAGTGTTGCTCCTGACTGCTTTTCCAGTGTATCCCACAGGGCCTCCCCTTCCCTTGATCTTCCTTCCCTACTGTCACCCTTATACCATCCTTCACATAAAGTGCAACCCCCCCATCTGTCCTGTCCTTCCTGAAGAGACTATACCCTGGGATAGCCACCTCCCAGTCCTGGTGCTCCATCCACCAAGTCTCCATAATGGTCACTAGTCCAGTCCCTCATCCACCATCATTACCTCCAAGTCCATCAGCTTTTTGCCCATACTTCTCGCATTGGTGGACATTACCCTCCACCAAGTTCTCCCCTCCCTTTTAGTCCACTCCCTACATCCCCTGCCTCCTCCTGCGAGGGAATGCTAGCTATGCAAGACCCTCCAGTCGTGTCCACCTTCCCTTCCCTAGTCTTGTACTGCCCCACCCCTAATTTAAATCCCCTTCTAAGATCCTAACTGTATTTCCTTGTAGTTTTCCCCACAGCACCCTAGAAGCACCTCATTTATGTGCAATCTAGCTTTTGCTTATAAGCCCTCTGGTATATCCCTATGCAGACTAATTTTAAAATGATACAGTACTTTGCTATGTACCAGGCCTACTGCATACCTGCTAAACTTAAAAAAAATATATATCATAGAAACATAGAAGTCTTCAGCAGATAAAGACTTCTTGGCCAACCAGCTTGGGGTCATATCACCTAAAACAAAAACAGCATGGCAATAGATACCACAAGCAAAACGGCATGCGCTGCAATAAGGTTGGGTAAAACACCAACCTGCACAAACAACACACCCCATTCTCTACAATGGACTAACTTGTTTTTTGTGGGGGGGCCTTGTCCCCACAACCGCCCGTCCCACATACCCCGGAATTTATATAACAAACTCCGGGGGTGGGTGGACATAGCGGATGGAGAGAAACTCGGGAAGGGGAACTTTGTTTAGAAATAAAAAGAACTGCAAAAGTAGTAACACAGGGAAACCTGGAGGAATCGAACCAAAGTCCCAGGTCTCCTAATTCCGTTGTGTGCAGAGGCACTAGCCACTCCACCTTGGGAGCCGCTCGACCAGGCACCCAGCACATGGCAACTTGATCCCTATACAGTTACAGCATACAGCAACATGAGTGTGACAGGGTTGAATAAAGCCCTGCCCCATTTGCTATGCAGAAAGAGTTTAAATGCAAGGGTCTGTTTTATCCTCCGCTTTTCTGTTTCTTCTCTGTCCGGTTGCGTAACCAGATTTTCTCATGAGACCTAGGACCTGATCACACCAATGGTTTTGTGATTCTCTGCCCTGTGCTATATCTCTGCCTTCACTTGCTGTTCTGTCTTTTCTTCCCCCTTGCATATCTTCAGTTATAAAAAAAATATATGTGGTTCTTCATGTGGAAATATCACTGATACTGGGATCCCTTTGTTTAAAACTGTATATACTTATACTGTTGAAATTATTGCAAAACGTTATTCAGAACTCAAGGGGTTAACCTGGGATGTAGTTTTTAAGCCCTTTGCAAAGCTGTAAACAAGAGATCAGTTCTGGATCACCATGTACTGTTTTGCTGCATCTGCAAGGAACAAAACTTACAAGAACATTCTGTGAGAAGCCGGCTCTCTTAACAAGTTCCCAGACAAAGACTTATAAAAACAGCAGCAATTTATTTGCTGGAGACAAGGAGAGTGAGAGACAGAAACTTGGAATTAAGAGATACCCTCAGAAAAAAGGACTTTTTTCTCTCTGTTTGTACTGCCTTTGTAAATAGTTATACTGAATAATTTTTATTTTTTAGTTTGCTGTTATTGTGAAAAATAAAGTGCTACTTGTGAATTTTGTACCTTCTCCTAGTCTTCCTATGCTTCCTGACCTGTGCCTCGATGACAAGTGGTAGCGGTAATTAGCTACTGCTGTTATACTCCTGCCATTGTAATCACAAGCGTGCTCAGCATAGCACAGTTAATGCCATGCTCTATTTCATGCACGGTATTGACCTGGTACCTGGCCCACCTAGTCTGCCCTATATTCCCTACCTACTGTACCACTGCAGACCCTACTCAATCTCTGGTCTTCTTCCCCCTTGCCTTACTTCAAAGGTCTCCTTGTATCTGTCCCATGCATGCCTGAATCTTGTTACCATTTTAGCACCCACTACCTCTGCTGAGAGGATGTTCCAGGCATCAACCACCCTCTCCATGAAGAAGTATTACACTACATCTCCTCTGAGACCCCCCCCCCAAGCTTTATAGCATGATCCCTTGTACTGGTGCATCTTTTTTTCTATAGAAAAGGCTACTTTCATGTACCTTATTAATACTTGTGAGGTATTTGAACATTTCTGTCACATTCCCCCTTTCCCTCCTTTTCCTCTAGCAAGTACATTTTCAGTTCCTTGACTCTTTCCTCATAGAGCTTTTGATGCAGACCCTGCACAATTTTGGTACCCCTCGTTTGTACCGCCTCCACCCTATCTATGTCATTCCAGAGGTGGGTCCTCCAAAACTGGACACAGTACTCAAAGGTGGGGTCTTACCAATGATTTATACAGGGATAATGCTGTCACAAACCCACTCCTGAGGGTCAGATCCACTGAGCTCACAGTGCCCACCACTAAGTGCAATCCATGACAGAGGGGAGAACAGGAACACCCTCCACTTGTCCTTTTAGAGTGCTCGCTGAGTTCACGACTGAACAACCACCACGCGGTCCCAGGGCTTCCTCTCTATACACTCTGGATAATGGCACAATACCAGTCTCGAGTCTTGTAGCCAAATTACACAAAGGGGAAGATCCAGGTATCACACTGTCTTTGGGGTAAGAATGTGCTCCTGATTTTGTCTTCTCTAACAGGATATGCAACTACCTGGTTCAAAATCCCTTCAGACTCTTCTCAGAGACTTTGGTATTCTCCCTATCTTTATCCAGAGGTCCCTTACATACCCTTGCTCGATTGATTGCTTATGGAGGCCCCCCTTACAATAATAGTTTGTCACAGATTATTAATAACTGTCCCTTAGTTCACACACAATTAAAAAATTTTGCTCAGGCAGGTATCTTAAAACCAAATGTTTTTACTAAAATACTTAACAATCATACAGCCACAACTAAAAGATGTACTTATTTGGTCACAGAATAACAGAAATAAAAGTGGAAAATAGACATGCAAAATGCACTATAACTGTTATTTAAAGTCTACCTTAAGTGTGTAGTAAGTTGAAGTCCAAAGAAGGTAAATTAAGGGTTCCGTTTCCTTTGTACTGGCAGTCGTTTCTAGTATATCAGGAGAAGAGTGTCCCTCGTAGATGCTCAGCAAAACAAGAGAAAGAATGACTCTGGCTCATCACTTATATAGCTGGAGGAGGTCTGAAAAAAAAAGAACTGTCTAATCCCAAAGGGGTCTTCTCTTTTAGGCTAGTAGAGGTCACGCTTGTATTTCCCGGCAATTTTCTAACTACCTTATGATGTCATGCTGCCTTACAATATCACACTGGTAAGACCATTTTCACACCAGCCAGTCAAGAAGGGCTATTTCCCCAAACCTGATTTTCCCTGCCATTGAAGTGCAAAAGTTTGAGACAGGTGATGGCTTTTGGCATAGCTCTGCTTCCCTTGGGTAATTAACCAGGGAAATACCCTTTGATCAGCTATTCACAAGCCTTTGACAAATAATGGTCAGCTTCCTTGCAAGCAAGCTGGTTCCTCTTGGGTCAGAGGAAGGTCAAACATTTTTAAAAGAAATCAGCCTCTCTCAATATCCTGAGACCTTTCCCTAGCACTGGCCTTCTCTTGTGGTATTTATCATACACTAAATCACATCATAAAAATATATAACAGAATTATATCTGTAAATATTACACAGCTGGGGCCATTATCGCCACAAATACTACCTCCCTCCTTCTGCTGGTGATGCCCCTCCTTGTGCACCTGAACATCCTGCTAGCCTTCCCCCACTGCCTTATCACACTGCTTGGCTACTTTCAGGTCATCAGAAATGATTATCCCTGGGTCTCAGTCTTGTTTTGTGGTTGCTAATACCTCCCCATTTAATTGGTACGTTGCCCCTGGGTTTCTGTGCTCCAAGTGCATACAGTAATTCTGCACTTTTTTTGCATTGAAACCCAGCTGCCATTCCCTTGACCAATCTTCCAGCTTTTTCAGATCATCTCTCATTCTTTCCACACACACATCCCCTCCTGGTGTATCTACTCTGTTACAGATTTTAGTGTTATCCACAAAAGGGCATATTTTCCCCTCCAGCCCTTCCACAATGCCACTAATAAAGATTGCTCTTCGCCTTGCCTTCTTCAGAGTGGACTCCATTTACCACCAGCCTCTAACTCATATCGCTTAGCCAATGTCTTATCCATTTTACTACTTTTGGACCTACTCCTAGGTTGCCCAGCTTGCTCACCAGTCTTCTATGTGGAACGGTGTCGAAGGCCTTACTGAAATCCAGATAGGTCACATCTACCATTCCTCCCTAATCCAGTTCCCTGGTCACCCAGTCAAAGAACTCTATCAAATTTGTCTGGCAAGACCACCCCCTGTGAACTCATGTTGCCTCAGATCCTGTAATCCACTGGTTATAAGGTATTCTCCAAGCCTTTCCTTCAGTAGCAATTCCATTACTTTACCTACTACCATCAGCCTGACAGGTCCTGCCTCCTCCCTATTTCCACTTTAGTGTAGTGGTATCACATCTGCCCTCCTCCAGTCCCCCAGAACCTCACCTGTTTCAAGTGATAGATTGAACAGAATGATAGGTTGAACAGAATATCACCACTGTATGAAGGGTTCTGCCCTACATGTAAATGTTCAGTTGGTGATCATCCACATTGAATGTTCACATACCCCAAACTAACACAATTTTTTGGAGGGTGATAGAAAGAGTGCTTAGCTCAACACTGAACATCCAGATAATGATTGAAATACAAATGGTACTGCTGGGGGACCAGGAAAATTGATCAGCTATCAGGGAGGGCCCCAGGCAATTTGTAAATCTAGCACTGTTCAGCGTTTGGGTGACTAGAATATGGGGTTAGTAGTGCTTATGTAACTGTAGTTTACGTTTGGCTTTTCTCTGTTCCCACCCTTGGTAGGTAAGCTGGGTAGTGAGTAGGGAATAGAAAGCCCAGCACCAAGGGTGAGTAGAATGCCAGAGAAGGAGGAGGTAGGGGGGATGGTGGGTGTTTCACAACACACTAAGCGGAAGACTGCCAAGGGAGGTTGGCCTTTGTAGGGGATGTGGGAGGAGCTATTCCCCCACATTGAACCTCAGGTTATAGCCCTCCCATTCAGTGTTTGGGTCAATAGAATATCGGGTTAGTAGTGCTTATGTAACTGTAGTTTACTTTTGGCTTTTCTCTATTCCCACCCTTGGTAGGTATGCTGGGTAGTGAGTAGGAAATAGAAATCCCAAAAGAATTACCAAATAATGTTCAAAAGAGTACAATTACCTCCTCCAACTCACAGAAAGTATGACCAGTAGCACGCAGGACAGGAAAAACTTCAGGTGGAGGAAACCTCTGAGGACCCATGGCTACTGACTCACCCATCCTCTGGGCAAACTAAGAGGAGATGAACTTAGATTCTAGCAACCATAAGTTAATTTTCTGAGGAAGGTGAACTTCTTGGAGAGATGACAGTCCATCTTTGAGTCCAAGGATGATACATTCTGGAAGGATGATTCTGAGGTTGAAGAGGTAGGTCTATTCTGAAGAAGCATCCGAATCCTGAGAGTGGAGTAGGTCCAGTCACAAATGAGTGAATGCAGTCCAGGTTTCCAAGGTGATGATGGATGATGTCCAAAGGGATTACAGACTACTGAGCAGGAAGAGCATGATTTGATAAATATGCTACCAGACTTTGAAAGGTGGGAAATATGATGGGTTATGAAGTCATAAGGTAAACAGTCTAACTTTGTAGAAGGTTTGGCATTCAAGTTAGAATCTGGAAGTGAGGAGTTAAGTGGTGAGTGATAAATTGCAATGTAAGCATCCATGAAGCAGATGAAGGAGTCAGACAGAGTCTTTATGTGCCAGGTAGGAGTCGTGATGTAATTGATTTAGACCAATGAAGGAAGATTGGTATATGCAGTAGAGATGGCAATTGAATGTATAAGGACTAATTGGAAGTTCAGTATGAGGAATTCGAGAATTGATTTGGACATTGATGTTGTAATGATTCTTGTATAGGCTTTTGCTGGTCCGCTGGTAGAAAAGTAGATATGGGTATTTCTGTGGCCATGACTGTTTTGCCTTACAGGTAATCCAATGTCTAAATACTGTGGAAAGCCCAGAAATGGGTATATGAGTCTATAGACTGATTTGGCAATGGAAAGTCGAGAACAATGTAGAATGCTTGGGGTGCCTAGCACTGTAGTCGAATATCATATACTGTCAGCATAGCAACAGCCCCACAGTGACGGATGTTGCAGTGATGGGTGTTTCATGCTGACAGACTTTGCAGTGAAGAAGGATATGTATCTAACTCCACTGTCTGTGCGACGTGGAGTTAGATATATAAAGTGGGGTGTGGTGGGCATAGCCCCCCGCATGGAGGTGTGCGCGAGGGTGCAGCCCCCCCCACATTGATCCAACCAACAGTGTCAGTCACTGTCATAGTGTTGCTGGTCATCATCGGGTCACGTCGGTGTTAGGGATGTCGCTGTGTGTCCATCGCCGTGGGGGGCATCGCAGTCAAGAATGTCACTGTAGCAACATGGAACCATCGAATATAGATCTGTTGAGGCAAGACTGGGAGACTGAGACAGCCAGATCAGTTGCAGACATTTGGACTGAGAATCAGTGGAAGCCTGCTCACAGTAAAAGTCTTCACTGAAGGGAATATGGGAGGTGAATCATGGGGGATGAGCTAGAAGGACTGCTGGATGGGCAGCTGATCTGATTGACAGTAATATGATGAAGGAATGTAGATGATTGCATGAAGTATGGTGACATCCAGGAGCTGAAAAACAGTGGTTTTGATAGAATGCCTTTAGTAAGGCAGCTAGGCACCGGAGATCCAATGATGGGAGTTCTGGGAAGGTAGCTGTGAAGGTCTTAGGACCAATGGTTATTGAGGAAGTAGGAGATGAGGAACATGATCAACAGAGTCAGTGCTCATAGGAGAAGTTACGGAAAGGTAAAATGGATGATGTCAGTACTTCTATGAGGTATCTTGCAATTTCCGTTGTCCATAACGGTGATGATGATGATGATGACTACAGAGTCATTGCAAGATGGAAGGAATTAGATCACTTTTCCATGTAAAAAGATATCCTATGAGACATGGTAGATAGGGAAGCTATAGTGCTTGGATTGACAGGATGCGTAGGGAGTATCCAGTAGAGTCAGATGAGGGATGAGATCTTTCTATAGTCCAGTTGAATGGGATTCTGGAACTGATCCTGGGGAGATGATTGGGAAGTGTAGATAACTCTAAGGTGACATAAGAGTCTATGAGGTATGTTGTCCAAGGAATGTTTGCTAGAAGTAGTTTTCCTCAGGTGAAATGAATGAGTACTCTGTCGAGTAGTGGATGGGAGCTGTTAGAATGGCCAGGGTAGGAGTATGAGATAGATAAATGGGAGTAGTTGACTGGGTAGGAATACTGGCCAGAGACAGGGTAAAATGGCTAAAAAGAGCCACAGCAAACAGGACAAAGCTCCGAGCTGCTAGGGCAGTGAGGAGAAGGCAGCTGTCCAAAGATGGAAGGGAATGTCCGGAGGGGATGTCAGCGGACTGGAGGAAGGAGTCCTAGAAAAAAACAGCAGAGGCCAAGCCATACTAACATTGCAAGAGCAGGAAGGAACAGGACTGGGGCCAGCACCACAGCAAACCAAAGTAGGATGTAGCAAAGCCACTGCAAGTCACGAATGGTGGAGCCAAGGAAGACCAGAAGCAAATCCAGGTACCAAGTACTACGAAGTTGATGAATAAAAGTCCCATGTTCACAGAAGATGGTGAACAGCAGGTGCAGAGAACAGAAGGCACTGCAGCGATGAGGCATGGGGTTTCCATCTCTGGAGAAGGCAAACTCGCATGGCAGACAGGAAGGGGGGCGACCAGCAGTATGGAAGTCTAGGAGGCAGTCGAACTGAATGAAGGTAGAGACTGAGCAAGCTGGCGGAATCCAAATCCAAAACGCAAGGAGGCCAAGGTGGGGGCGAGTACGATGAGTCCAATGGAAGTGCAGGATGTTGACTGGCAGGGAAGAATGTGGAAGGCAAATGGGGTACAGTGGTTCCATTCCCAAAGGGAAGCAGCAGCAGGTTATCGGGTAGAAAATACAGAAGGTTGAAACAGTCGAATGCAGATGCTGGCTCCCATCCCTGGTAGTTGAGGCGAGATGAACATTGCTCGATGCTGCCAGGCAGGGGTAGGATGGTGAAGGCAACTTCCATTCTCAAAGGGAAGCAGCAACTGGGTAGTAAGGTAGAGAATTCAGAAGACAGAAACAGTCTATTGCAGACGCAGGCTCCCATCTCTGGTAGTCGGGGCGAGATGACCATTACTCGATGCCACCAGTCAGAGGTAGGATATTGAAGGAAAATGGGGTATAGTGCTACCATTCCTGAAGGAAAGCAGCAACTGTTGTATCAGGTAGAGAATGCATAAGGTTGAAACAGGCAAACGTAAACTCAGGCTCCCATCCCTGGTAGTCTAGGTGAGACAACCTTGTATCTAGGTCGCCAGCCATAGGTAGGATGTTGAAGGCACATGGGGTAGGGCGGTCCCGTTCCCGAAGGGAAGCAGCAACCGGGTATAAGATAGAGAAAGTAGAATGCTGAAACTTTCGATTTGCATATACGAGCTCTCATCTCCGCTAGTCGAGGCGAGACAAACTTCACTCAATGCCACCTGACTGTGGTAGGATGTTGAAGGCAAATGGGGTAAATAGGTTTTTTCCCGAAGAGAAACAGCAAGCTGTATCAGGTAGAGAATGCAGAAGGATGAAACAATAGATTACAGACATGGCTCCCATCCATGGTAGTTGGGGCGTGCTAACCTTCACTTGATGCCGCCAGGCAGAGTTAGGGATGGAGGATGTCAGGTTTGTAAGTAGTAGATTGTAGTGACTGAAATGGAAGACAGGGCAAGCCTACCTTCGCTCAGTGCCTCAGAAGGTATGAGTTAGGGACGGATTCCAGAAAATCTGCTGGTATGGGCTGAGCAAGGAAAGGGCTTCTGGCTTCATAGTTATAGGTGGGTAAATGGTGAGGCAGTATAAAGGGGAAGGCAGCAAGTCAGAGTGGGAGAATGTAAGGGGGAGTCATCAGGAAGGCCAGTAAGGGGGAGTTAGAGGAATCCAGGAAGGAGCATACTGGTAGTGATGGAAAACAATGGATGACTGAAAGTGGAGTAGGCTGTAAGGCAATGATCCATGTGATGGTAGTGGAAGCCATGTAGGTAGGAAGGCTGGATTGAGGAAGTAAGGTCCAAAAGGAAAACCAGAGAATCAGGAGATAAGGGAAGGGGGTGCTCTAAAAAGGAGACGGCATGGGCAGAGAAGGAGAGGAAGATAGATACAGAGGTGCCAGAAACCCAGGTTGGAGTGATGGGGAAATGTAATAAAATGGAAGGTTTGTTGAAACATCTGTTCGGCTACAGCATTCAAAGCACAGAGTTGAGGCTTCAGGGTAGTGGGAGAGGGCCAGAGGAAGGAACGCAAATGAAGAAAATCAGGAGCAGTAAACAGGGTTAGGCAGCAGTCAAGCGAATACCGGGCATGTCAGGGGTCTCTTCCAACAAGGAACAGCAAATGCATGAGTACAGAGCTGCACTAGTAGGAAAGCAATGGAGTAAAATAAGAAAGTGTGCAGTGGTAAGGAAGAAAGAGAAGAAAACAGCTAACAGTGGACCCCGGTATATAGCAGACAGCAGGAGCTCAGGGTTGGGGAAATAAAAGCAATTCAAGCCAAGGGGCACTGCCAGTCACTGCTCCTGACAGCAAACAGTGAAGGAGAAAGAGCAAGCATAGTAAGGGAGCAGAGATGTGCAGTGCAGGCAGACCAGGCTTGCGGTGTTGGTTGTAATGTCTGCAGGTGACGTAATGAAAGCCATGAGTGGAGACAGAGCCACACACCAGGCAGGGTTCCAAAGCAGTTCTCAGGAGCAAGGTGCAAGGCAAGAGTGGAGTGCATGGCTGGGAAGAATAAAGGTAACGCTGAAGACCAGCGACCCACCTGAAGGGAACTGCCAACAATGCGGTACAACAGGAGACGGAGCGGCACGGGTCCAAGCTGCAGAGGAACAGGTGCAGTGATGGTATGTTATCCTTGCAGTTCCACCATACAGATTCCTTCTCTGGCTGATCTTATACCTGAGGGAGACAATCAAATGTGCAGCAACTCTGGGTGAGCACCTATGAAAGGAGTGAGTGGGGAAGCAAGGAAGGAAAAGGGACATGGCAGAAGGGAGTTGGGGGGGCATGCAGGCAAGCAGCACTCTGGGTGATGTTGAGCACATCAGAAATGGAGAACAGCACAGGGCAGCGGCCTAAATACAGACACAAGTGTAAGAACAGCTAAAAAGGAGCCAGGGAAGCAAGGGAAGAGTGGTGATAAGGTACAGGGAAGGAAAACCAGGGGGAGAAACGCCAACAGGCAGGAGGAGAAAAAAAGAAGATGAAAGAACATGGGGGGGGGGTGGCCAAGGTAGCAGGGAGCCAGAGACTAGAGGAAAGGGAGCGCAGCCCATGAGCCCAGAGTGCTGTTTCACAATGCAGTAAGCAGAGAACTGCCAAGAGAGGCTGGCCTTTGTAGGGGATGTGGGAGGAGCTATTCCCCCACATTGAACCTTGGGCTATAGCCCTCCCAATATGAGCCAAACTGGAAATCCTATGTAACTGGAAAAATGACGGGGCTCCTTTAAGTAAAGTGCAGTTAAAGAAACTGGCAGAGTGTGCTAGCATGGAGAAAATTAGTGAGAAGCAGGCAAAATATCCATGATTTATGGTGGTTGGTTCCCGTCTTTCAGATAAGACATTAAACCGAGGTCCCATCTGCCTGTTCTGGTGGTAGTTCAGGTGGATGTTAAAGATCCCATGGCACTTTTCAAAAAGAGTAGGGGCATTTTCTTTCAAGTACCGCAAGGGAATCAGCAAAGTTCAAGAGTGTAGCATCTTTCAGAAAAAGAGATGTGCAAGAACAAGGGGGCACAATTTGAAGATAGAGGGGGATGGCTCGGGGGCAAAGTAAGGAAGTATTTTTTCATGGAGAGGGTGGTGGACACGTGGAACGGTCTTTCTGAGGAGGTTGTGGGGTCAAAAACAGTGGGGGAATGTATAAGTAGGCTGTTGGTTAACTAGGATCTGCAGCTTATCCAACAGGTAGGGAAATGGGCAGACTGGGTGGGCCAAGCGGTCCTTATCTGCCGTCGAAGTCTATGTTTCTATGGTATAACAGTAATTTTGTAATGTTTTTCTCTGTGTTTTCTTTCTTTTTAATTAACTTTATCTACTGTCAGGACAGAGATGCGCTGAAGAAATGACATTGAAATTGTTGCCAGAGCCCAAAGCAGCTGCTTCTGAAAAGTAAATAAATTCCCTTTGTCTTGTAATGATGAGACCCCTTGGTCAGTTAGAAACATAGAATTTGACGGCAAATAAGGACCGCTTGGCCCACCTAGTCTACCCATTTCTCTACCTAATGCTTAGGCTGCAGATCCTAGCTAACCAACAGCCTACTTCCTCCTACCCTCCACTAGAATTTCCTCATGTCTGTCCCATGAAATCTTGAATTCCCCCACTGTTTTTGAGTCCACTACCTCCTTAGGAAGGCTGTTCCATGTATCCACAACCCTCTCCGTGAAAAAAATACTTCCTCACATTACCTTTGAGCCGTCCCCCCTCTATCTTCAAATTGTGCCCCCTTGTTCTTGCACATCTCTTTTTCTGAAAGATGCTACCCTCTTGGACTCTGTTGATTCCCTTAATGTACTTGAAAGTTTCTATCATGTCCCCCCTCTCCCTCCTGTCCTCAAGTGTATACATATTAAGCTTCTTTAATCTGTCTTCGTATGTCTTCTGGTACAGACCCTGCACCATTTTAGTTGCCCTCCTCTGGACAGCCTCCATCCTGTCTATGTTCTTGCGGAGATGGGGTCTCCAGAACTGGACACAGAACTCCAGATGGGGTCTCACCAACTGTCTGTACAGAAGGATAACAACTTCCTGCTTTCTACTGGTGATGCCTCTCCCTATGCATCCCAGTATCACACCAGCCCTCCTTACTGCCCTATCACATTGCTTGCCCACCTTAAGGTCATCTGATATGACTACCCCCAGGTCCCTTTCCATTTCTGTTGTTGTTATTATCTCACCCCCCATTGTGTACTCTTCCCTGGATTTTTGTTTCCCAGGTGCATTACTTTGCACTTCTTTGCATTGAATCTAAGCTGCCATATATTTGACCATTCCTCTAACCTTGCCAAGTCCCTTTGCATCCTCTCCACCCCACCTTCTGTATCAACCCTGTTGCAGATCTTTGTGTCATCTGCGAAGAGACATACTTTTCCTTCCAGTCCCTCTGCAATGTCACGTATAAAGACATTAAAGAGGACCTGTCCCAGTACTGAACCCAGTGGTACCCAACTAGTAACCCTCCTATCTTCAGAGTAAACTCCGTTTACTATTACCCTCTGTATCCTGTTGTCCAGCCAAGTTTTAACCCAGGCTGCCACCTTAGGACCCACTCCAAGGCTGGCTAACTTGTATATTAATCTTTTGTGTGGGACTGTGTCAAATGCCTTGCTAAAGTCTAGGTAGGCCATGTCCACTGCCCCTCCCTGGTCTACCACATTGGTCACCCAGTCAAATCTATTAGATTTGTCTGACATGACCTTTCTGCTGTGAATCCATGCTGCTTTGGGTCCTGTGCCCCTCTGGCCTCTAGGAACTCAACAATTCTTTCCTTTAGAAGTGATTCCATCATTCTCCCTGCCACTGAGGTCAAACTAACAGGTCTGTAGTTTCCTGCCTCTGCATTGGTCCCACTTTTGTGAAGGGAAATCACATCTGCCCTCCTCCAGTCCTCTGGTACTACACCATCCGCTCATGATTTGTTAAAAAGGGAGGTCAGTGGTGTCACTAATTCTACCCTTAGTTCTTTTAGAATTCTTGGGTGAATCCCATCAGGCCCCATTGCTTTGTCCACCTTCAGTTTTAAGAGTTCTTTCAGGATTCTTTCTTCTGTGAATGGACTGGTGTCGACCTCCTTATCCAGAGTGTTTCTATTCTTTGATTTAGGTACCTCCCCCTCCTCTTCTTTTGTGAGTACTGAACAGAAGCATTCATTCAGTATCCCTGCTTTTTCACTGTCATCCTCTGTCCACCCTCCCTTCCCTTTAGTAAGCCCCACTATCCCTTTCTTCATCTTTCTTCGCTCCCTAATGTACCTATGAAAGGTTTTGTCCCCCTTCTAAACTGAGTTGGCTATCTTTTCCTCAGTTTGGGCTTTTGCTATTCTGACTGCCTTCCCCACTTCCTTCTGCTTTAACAGGTACAGTTCTCTATCCAGCTCCTTCTGTGTTTCCTTATACTTCCTCATTGCTACCTTTTTCTCCTTAACCTTCCCCGCCACCTCTTTTGAGAACAATAGTGTTTCTTTCCTTCATTTTGCTTTGTTGATTTGCTTCACACAAAGGCTTGTTGCCTCTGTGATGGCTGTTTTGATTTTTCCCCATTGTTCCTCCATCCTCCTTCTTGCCAGTTTGCTAACACTTTTCTGAGGCACTCTCCCATTTTGCCAAAGTCAGCCCTCCTAAAGTCCAACACTCTCGCTTTTGTATAGCTCAGCTCTATGGCTGTTTATCATGAACCACACTGTTTAGTGGTCACTTGTTCCCAGATGGCTACCCACTTCTAAATCTTAGATCCTTTCTCCATCCCCATTTGACAGTACCAGGTCTAAAACTGCTCTCTCCCTAGTGGGTTCCACCACCAGCTGTCTGAGGCATGCCCCCTGCAGGACATCAAGAATAATCCTGCTTTTTGATGTGACTGCAGCAAAGGTGCTCCAGTTAACATCTGGCATATTCAGGTCCCCCATCAACAATGTCTCCCCTTTTTCAGCCATTCTAAGGATGCCTTCTATCATTTCCTTGTCCATTGCCTCCCCCTGAGATGGGGCTCTATATACCACCCCTGTGCGAATTGTGGTGCCATAACCTGTTTCCAGGGTAACCCACAGTGCCTCCTCTACTCCCTGTTTATCCTTTAGTTCAGTTGCTTTGATCCCTTCCCTTACATAGAGAGCTACTCCTCCTCCTCTTTTACCTTCCCTGTCCCTCCTGTACATTGCATATCCTGGTATGTTGACATCCCAGTCATGGTTCTCAGTGTACCATGTTTCTGTGATTGCCATGATATCCAGATGTCCCTCTTCTATCAAGGCCACTAGTTCAACGAGCTTGTTACACAGACCACGGGCATTGGTACTTATCACCCTCCATTTGTTGATGGCCTTGCCCCTTTTAGACCCATCCCTGTCCTTACTGCCTTTTTCTGCATTTACCCCAGTTCTGCTCCCCATTAATTTCTCTACCTTGGTGTTTACCTCTCTAACTACTGTGTTTTGTAGGGGGAGACTGGGGTTTCCCTGCTCCTTTTCAGTGCCTCCCCCCTTGGTTAGTTTAAATGCTTGCCAATTATGCATTTAAACCTATCACCTAGGATTCTGGTTCTCCTCCTGGACAGATGTAGACCATCGTGCCAGCATAGGCCTGTATCCCTTCAGGTGGACCCCCAGTCCCCAATGAAGCCAAAACCCTGAGCTCTGCACCAGTTGTTCAACCATTCATTGAATCCCATGGTGTGGAGTACTCTAGCATCAACCTTGCCATAGACAGGTAGCACCTCTGAGAAGGTTACTGTATGTGCTACTTGTCTAAAGCTCCTCCCCAACTCTTCAAACTCCTCTCGTACTGCTGTGATCCCATTCATGGCCAGGTCATTTGTCCCTAGGTGGACAATGATGTCCAACTCCCTTCCTCGTGCAGCTGCTTCCGCGATCCTGAGGATTCGCTCCCTGTCTCTCCAAGCCGTGGCCCCAGGCAGGCACCTTACCTACCTCTTCCCTTCATTCCCCAGATCTACCCCCTAATAATTGAGTCCCCCACCAGGAGTTGTTTCCTTCCCCTGTAAGATCCCATGCCGCCCTCCTGTGGGACTCCTTTGTGGAGGTTTCCAGCATCCTCTTTGGTCTCCACTGTTGGTTCCTCCATAGAAGAACCACTCTCCACCAAAAGAGCATATGAATTGTGGAGAGGTACAACTGGAGGAATGTGCGTCTGTTCCACCACCCTCTCCCTGCCTGAGCCCACCTTGGTCCAATTGCTCCTCTTTCTTGGCAACTTCTGAGCTAGCGGCAGTGGTCCTGGTGGTCCCTGGATAGGGGAGGAGGTTTCACAAATTCTAGCCAAGGCAGCCCAGAGACGAGCAACCTCCTCCCTCAGACCAGAGAGGTGCCTACAAATAGGGCAGTATCACAGCCTCCAGAAAGTCTCCCGGAAGACTGCTGCCCCACTGCCAGTGCATTGCACTACTCCCTACATGTCTATCTTCTTTCCTGATTCTCTTGTGTTAAGCCTTTTTTTTTTCCTTTTGTTAGCAAAGAAGCTTAAAGGTCAGGGTCTTTCATGTCCCTATTCCATTCGGCCACCCATGTTGGGCAGACAGGGCTCAGAACAATGAGAAGGTTTCTAAGTCCACGAAAATCCAAGATTCCAATTTGGACCAGTTTTTTCAGATGGAAGGTTTTCCAAGACACAAAGAAAGTGTTGAATCTATGATGTCAGAGTGACATACTGGATGTTGTGTAATAGGGGGCTGGCAGATGAAGGGTTTTGAGGACTTGCCAGACCCTAAAAAATAGTTCGATTTTGGAACGTCAAGCAGTTAACCTCTAAAGTTCCAGTATACCCTGATCCCCCATTGGGTCCTGTGTGGTAATTTCTTTCTACTTTGGGAAAGTTAGGAAGTGTAGTAAGGTGTATTTTTTCTACCGTTCAAAATATTTTCTTCAAACAACATGAAGTCTTGCTATATTATGACAGTAGCAGTTTGATCCAGCTCTAGAACTGCTCCGGAGGTGAAATGGTTAATACCATTCCAAAATAGAACTTTGAACACGAGCTCTAAGAAGCAGCTCTATCTGTGTAATTTCAAACCTGAACTGTCAGATTCTTTACTCCGCCTCAGTGAACAGTCGCTCCGGAGATTTCTCCTACTGCTCGGTTCATTTCTCGGTTTAAACAGTGTTTTCTCGGTCCGATTCAATCGAGAATAGTTTTATTTTAAACGCAAAACCGTTCGGTTCAAACTCTGTCTGTGGTAATCGTAAGTAATTAAAAGGTTTTGTCTGTGTGGAACTTGTAAGTTTATCAGTTCGGTTTTGAACCGATCAGCTGGGTTTAAAACTCATTAATTTTAAAGTTTAACATTTTAGAGTGCGGTTCCCGGTTCTTATCGGTTCTAAAAAAAACGGGTTTTATTACGGTTTTTTCCAATACCCGTGACACGGTTGGGAACCGATAAGGGTGTATTGCCTGGCACTGCCGTTTAAATGCAAGTTTTCTGGTTAGGCTGGCATTATGTCTGAGAAACCCAAAAGAAAAACCGGGCCCACTGGGTTTCAACACTGTGATGTCTGTGGGGAAGCCTTTGCCAAGGCTGACCCACACACCACATGTGTCTATTGTCTGGGGTTTGACCACCTCCAGTCAGACTGCCAGATATGTAAGAATTTCCCTGCAGCCACCCTGGAAAAGAGATTGGGCAGGCTCAGGGAACGAGAGGCAAAAAAGTCCGCTGACCCGGATGGCCAGCCCGGTTCGGTGCCAACCGAACTGGAGGGAGTGCCCTCTGACCAGGGCGAGACTTCCTCGGGCAAAAGAAAAGCTGGTTCTGAGAATAAGTGTTGAGGAGTTTTATGAACCAGAGGAGGGGGAGGAGGATTATGAACAGTATGAATGTGGCTGGGAAGGTCTGGGTGTGCCCATTGAACCGGACATTTCCCCAGACAGAACTTTAGAATCTCCCCCTATGCTATCTGAGTCCCCATCTCTTTTTATGTTTTACAAAAAAGTTGTTGAAACACTCCAGCTTCCCTTGGAAGAAGCTGTGGATGAGCAAGAGGAGCCTGATTTTGTAGAAATGATGGATATTCCAGAGTCTAGGAGATTGTCTATTCCTTTGCATAAGTCTTTTAGAGTAAACAATAAAATGTTAAAAGCTCCTAATTCTGTGCCTCCTGTAAATAAAAAGATGGACAGAAGGTACACATTGTCAGGTCCTGATACAGAATTCCTTTCTCAGCAATGCAGTCATGTTAGGGTAGTTCAGGCTGCAGCCTGTGATAAAGCTAATATTCCCTGGCTCCATCCTCCTGACAAGGATTCCAGGAAGATTGATGCCATGGCGAAAAAACAGTATATGGCAGCCTCTCTGGGACTCAGGCAAGCAAATTATATGGCTTATGTAGCTAGGTATCAGAAATCTAGATGGGATACTGTTATGGAATTAGCCAAGCAAGCCCATGGCCAGCTGGCTGGCGAACTAGAACAGGTGGCTGCTGATGGCATTGAGGCTTCTAAGGTACAGTTTCATGCTGCTGTGGATGTTAATGATGTTTCCTCTAGGGTCATGGCCACATCTGTAGCTTTTCGTAGGTTGGCCTGGCTCAGGTGTACTAGTTTGTCACAGGATACCCAGACTAAGGCTATGGATTTTCCTGTGGTGGGAAATTCTCTGTTTGGGGAGCAGACAGAGAATTACATGAAAAAGATGGATGAATATAGGACTACTTACAAAGTGCCCAAGCTAGGAGCGGCAAGCCACTCCCCAGAAGCATACCCCAGGGGTGAGGGTGAGCCTTTTCACAGGCCTTTTATCAGACTCCAGCCTCCTCTGCCTATGCTCAGAGGGCTTCTTCAGAGGCAGAGGCAGGCGAGGGTGGGCAGGCCTGCTCCACCCTCAGCCTAAAGCACCTGCTAAGCAGGCACCTGATGGGGTGCCCAGGGCTGGTCGCCTTTACTGGTGGGGGCAGGCTGGCTTACTTCAGTCAGAACTGGGCTTCTTTAACCTCAGACAAGTGGGTTCTGGAAGTAGTAAGCCAGGGTCTGGTTCTCAGCTTCAAAAAGTTTCCCAAGTTGAGAACCAGATTTTCTACAAAGTGCTTCAGAGACCCTTGCTCTGGAAGCAGAGGTCTCAACCCTGTTGGCTCTCAGAGCAGTGGAAAGGGTTCCTCCCTGCACCAGGGCAGGGGTCTGTATTCCAGATACTTCCTTACCCAAAAGACAGGAGAATGGCGCACATATTAGACCTCAGATATCTGAACAAGCATCTTTTGAAACCAAAGTTCAAAATGGTAACTCTGGCAATGATTTTACCCTCCCTAAGGCCAGGGGACTGGTTAGCCTCCCTGGACCTCAAGGATGCCTATTTCCGTCTAATCAGAAGCTCCCATCAAAGTATCTCAGATTGAACTACCCTCAGGTCATTACCAGTTCAGAGCAATGCCCTTGACCTCACCTCTGCCCCAAGGGTATTCACAAAGTGTCTGCAGTGGCAGTGGCTCACTTAGGAGGCAAAGGATTGCTGTTTTCCCTATCTAGATGATTGGCTCATTGTAGGCCAGTCCCAGAACAGGTAAAATCTCACCTGCAAGTCGCCCAGCAGCTTCTCACCTCCCTGGGCTTTCTGCTAAATCTACAAAGTCGGTTCTGGAACCAGTCCAGGTACTCACCTTTATAGGGGCAGAGTTGGACACAAAGCTAGCCAGAGCTTTTCTTCCCTTAGAAAGGGTGACAAATTTAGTGGCTCTGGCCTCCTCCTTCACTCTGCAGGTCTCTCGACCAGCAAAACACTTTCTGCAGCTCCTGGGGCACATGGCTGCATCCACAGCTGTTGTGCAGGAGCAAGATTTCAGATGAGAGACATTCAGTTTCACTTGAGAACCTATTGGTCTCAGAGGACAGACCCCTTTCCAAGTTGGTCCCAGTGACTCGAGACCTTGATCCAGGCCCTCCAGTGGTGGCAGGATCAGAGCAATTTAAGATTGGGGTCCCTTCATTTCCCCAGCTCACAATTTGACTCTCACTACAGATGCTTCCCTTCTGGGTTGGGGAGCCCACATGGGCGACCTTTCCACTCAGGGGTGTGGTCCCCAGGAATCTCTGCTCCACATCAATTTGCTGGAACTCAGAGCTGTCTTTTAGCTCTTCAAGCATTTTCTGCATCTGTCCACAACAAGGTGATACAAGTCAGAACAGACAACACCACAACAATGTGGTACATCAACAAACAGGGGGCACTCGGTCTTGACCTTGTGCACCGAGGCAATGAAGTTGTGGTCTCTGGCCTATTCCTGAACACTTCCCTCATAGCAGTTCATCTTCCAGGGAAGGACAATGTCCTAGCAGATGCTCTCAGCAGGATTTCCCAGGGCCATCACGAATGGTCCCTGGATCCTCAAGTGCTGGGGATAGTCTTTGCCAGATGGGGCACCCTCAGATAGATCTTTTGCAGCCCCAGACAATCACCAACTTCCTCTGTTCTGTTGCAGGCCTCCAGTGCTGGGCTCAGTCCCCTGGCTGCCCTTCTCCTGGATTGGCGGGGAAGTTTCTTTATCTTCCCCTTCCCTCTCCTATTCAAAGTATTAGTCAAAATCAGATCTCAGCCTTGCAGGGTGATTCTGATTGCCCCGGATTGGGCCAGGCAGCCCTGGTACCCACTCCTTCTGTCACTGACAATCCATCTTCCCCTTTGCCTCCCCAGGAATCACAACCTGATTAACTTGTGCCCAGGGAAGGGTTTGGTATCCGGACCTCAATTCCTCAACCTCAAGGCCTGGCTCTTGAGGGAGTTAGGATTGCTGATTTACAGCTCTCTCAGGGTGTTCTTGAAATCCTAAAGGCTTCCAGAAAGCCTTCCACTAGGAGCTACTTATAGTTCTAAATGGAAAAGGTTTTCCATTTGGTGTGCTAGGAAAATGTTTCCCAGAATCTGCTGATTTGCCTATTGTATTAGATTACATGGTCCATCTTAATTCCTTGGGTCTCAGACCAGCTACCCTGAGAGTCCATTTGGCAGCTGTATCTGCTTTTGTTTCAACAGGAAAGTCATCCCTCTTTCCACTCACCCTGTGTTTTCCAAGTTTTTTAAGGGATTACTCCATACTAATCCACCCTTTCGGGAACCGGCCCCTGCCTGGGACCTTAATGTTTGTATTGCCCAGTTAATGCAACCCCCTTTTGAACCTCTGTTTTCTGCAGAGCTTAAGTATCTAACTTGGAAAACTGTTTTCTGGTGGCTATCACTTCTGCTAGGCGCATAAGTGAGTTGCAAGCCTTGTCAGTAGAAACTGACTTTATTTCTTTCCACAGGGATAAGGTAGTCCTTAGGACTAATAGGAAGTTTTACCTAAGGTGGTTTCAGATTTCCATCTTAACCAATCTATCTCCCTTCCAGTATTTTCACTGATCCTCCTCTTCTGGTGAGAGGAGGTTGCACAACCTGGATGTTAAGAGAGCTCTTAGTTACTATATAGGCGTACCAAAGGTCCTGGTTGAATCCTCCAACTTTTCCTTACCTATGGTGAAGTTGGGAAGGCAAACCTGCCACTAAGAGATCAATTGCCAGTGGTTGTCTCTTGTAATCAATTTTGTTATCAGAAACTGGGCAGATCCCCCCTCTGGCTTGAGGCTCACTCTACCAGGGGTACAGCTGCGTCTCTAGCGCTGCCAGAGACATCCTATATTAGAGATATGCCAGGCTGCTACTTGGAAAAGCGGTACACTTTCACCAAGCATTACTCCCTGGATGTCCAGGCCAGGAGAGATGCTCGGTTTGGCACAGCTGTTCTTCAGAGCCTATTCCTAAGTAGGTTCTGCCCCTCCTCCATGGAGGTACTGCTGTGTAGTCTGCTACTGTCATAATATAGCAAGACTTCATGTTGTTTGAAGAAAAATTACTCACCTTAGTAATGTTGTTTCTTCTAATGGAGTCTCATATATTATGACCTCCCCAACCTGCCCCTCTCAGAACTTCTACTTGGGTGGGTGCGGGCAACCTAGTGTGGGCACTATTTTGTGCCTTTAGCTTTCTCCCTTTGGGGGTTTGGGGTGTTTTATTATACTGTTGTTTATTCTCATGTTGTTAGAATTGTATTAGTAGTTCTGGTCCCTGACTTGAGTCTTGGTGTTGGGACCAGCAATGGTTGATTAGTATTTAGGTAGCCATTTGGCTAGTGTAGGTTACAGCTTCCACACAGACCTTGGTGAGTTTTGCTCGTAAAGATCTGACAGTTCAGGTTTGAAATTACACAGATAGAGCTGCTTCTTAGAGCTCGTGCTCAAAGTTCTATTTTGGAATGGTATTAACCATTTCACCTCCAGAGCAGTTCTAGAGCTGGATCAAACTGCTACTGTCATAATATAGTAAGACTCCATTAGAAGAAACAACATTACTAAGGTGAGTATTTTTTTCTTTTTATCTTTGTAGAAGTACTGTACCTCATAGTCTTAGTATAGTTTTCCATATTATATGTGTAAATATCTTGAAGCATTAAAATATTATTTTTTTTATACTTCATGTTTCTGTGACTGAGTCCTTTGAGGTACAAATAACTGGGTTAAGGCTACAGTTACCACATTTTGTTTTTAAAGTAAGGTGTTCTCAGCTGTGCCAAAGAGGGGTGGGTCATTTGCCCTTTGGCAAGAATTGCTGTACTGTGTGAGCAGTGGCTCTGGTGAGATTCAGACTCAGAGGTACCCTGAGAAAGTGTCGATGTTGAGTGGTGTCAGTTACTGAAGTACCCTTGCAGGCAGTTGAAGGGTTTCAGAAAGCTGGTAATAGTGTACGGGCTGAGTCTGAGAGAGACCAGTCTGTCACAGTTGGCTTGCAGGAATTTTTAGAGAGGGCCCAACTAACCACCACAAGGAGAAACCAAGCATAAACCACAGGGTCTTATGTCTCCAATACACAGTATAACCAACAGATATAACCATCATGAGCACTCTAAGATCTTGACTGTATTCTGTGGAGAGCACTACATGTTTTTATGTATTTACTGTTTTACCAGTTCATTTATGTTATCTTATTCTTTGAATACTTGTTGATTCATCATCCTTAAAACTGTCACACTAATGCATTTTATTATGTAACACACATGCAGATTGGCAATTACTGTATGCTGTAGTATGCCTTGCATGAAAAATCTCTATAAACTATTTTTGAGAGAAAACAAAATTCTGGTCAAGGGCTAAAAACATTGTTTGAAATGGATCATCAACAGCAAATTGATAAACTCTGGAACCCCTCGGGAGAGCTTGACACCTCTCTTCCAGACACTGTGAATGCCGTTAACATCCAATTCACTAACCTCACTATCTCCACCAAGCTGCAGAACTCCTTGGTACCACCCATGGCTGGTCTGTCATCAAACAGCCCACAGCCTGACCTTCATGACCTTCCAGAACAAATCACTACAGCAGGGGTCCTCAAAGCTCTAAAGAGCCTCAGTCCAAAAAAAGAGTGCTGGTGTTGACTCCCTTGACTTGAAGCTTCTCTGCCTCGAGACACACCATCTCTGCACCACAGTTACCATGTTGTTAAAATCCCCCTTGCCTCTGGTGAGATACCTACTGTCTGGAAATGTGCTAGTGTTTTGCCCCTTCACAAACGAGGGGCTGAACAGGATCTGAATCAATACAGATACATTTTGGTGCTTGCTTCCCTTCTCAAGGTTCTTGACAGTGCACTCACTCACAGCTGACTGAGCATCTCAGTCTGTACAGTTTGCTCTCTCTCATACAATCTGGCTTCAGAAGGAGGCAGTCTACTATATCTGCATTGCTCAAAGCCACCAATGATCTCTACATAGCTATGGATAATAATAATAATACTTTTTATTTATATGGCGCCTTTCTATTTCCAAGGCACAGTACAATTTAAAACAATTAAAAAAAACATTGTAAAATCCGATACTACTCGACACAACCGAAAGTCATAATCAAGTAGACAATTCAATTCTACAAAAAGGCGTTTTGCCAGAGAAAAGGTTTCAGACCATTCTTAAATTCCTCCACAGAAGTGCACTCCCGTAACCAACGGGGTAGAAAATTCCAAACGGTGGGAGCAGCATAAGAAAAAGCTCTAGCACCAGATGATTTCAGATTCCCCCTTGGAATCTCTGGCAACCCCTCACCAGCTGAGCGGAGCGATCGATCCGGGCAGTAGGGTACCAGAAGTTCTTTCAGATAGACCAGACCCTGACCGTGTAGGGCTTTGAAAGTCAGTAAACTGACTTTAAAGGTGATCCGCCACCGTATTGGCAGCCAGTGCTTTTCGCGCAGCACCGGAGTACTATGACAGGATCTACTCGAGCCCGTCAAAAGCCAGGCTGCTACATTCTGCACTAGCTGCAGGTGATGGATTTCAACCTCTGAAAGCCCTAGATAAAGGGAGTTGCAGTAGTCCAGGCGTGAGGACACAAAGGCGTGGACCAAAGTTGGAAGACCATCAGACGGAACCAGATGCTTAACCCTGGCGATGTTCCTAAAATGGTAAAAGGAGGTATTGATGACAGCTGACACCTGTGACAGCAGCGTCAGTATCACCAAGAACCACCCCCAGGTCACGCACCCGTTCGGAGGTCGGGAGAGAAATGCCACCAAGAATAATTCTGGAAGGGGGGTGCTGTGGAGCCCGAGCAAGATGGAGTCTGCCTAATGTAACTCCGTAGATCGGCTATCAAACTTTGTACTGATACATTCGTTTTCTCATTGTAAATGATGATCCAAATAGTGGGAAACTGCCGGAACGCTACAGCTTCATCATGGGCAATCCCCGGAAGGATCCGAAGCCGGGATCGGGCGTAAAATCCAAAAGTTCAGCGAATGCCCCTACCATGAGGTTGGATAGGACCCATACTGAAGAGATGGCAGAGGCATCGGGCGAGGAGACCCTGCAGACAATCGGGGTAAAGCTCTCCCGACTGATCGCATCGGTGACAACCCTCTCAGATAAATTTGATGGCCTCACAAATAGGGTGGCGGTTTTGGAATCCACCACTGAAGCAATCCAAACTACTGCAGTTGAGGCAGGAAAACAGGCCGACTCAGTTCTCGGAACAGTTACAAATGTAATCAAAGAAAGCTCACATTTTAGGAATCATCTGGAGACCATGGAGAATCAAATCCAATCACCCAATGTCCGAATTCTGGGAATGCCGGAGGAGGCGGAAGGAGATCACCTATTGCTCTTTCTGCAAGAGTGGTTTCTTACACAGTTGGGGGAGGAAGTAGCATCTAAAACCTCCAGATTTCAGAAGGCCTATCGTGTCATGCAGAGGGGTAGAGTGGAGAATCCGGAAGCACCTAGAGCGATAGTGTTGGTGACCGATGGGGCTGCTACTCGGGACACTTTCTTGGCCCTGGCACGTCGCCAAGGCACTCTGCTCCAAGATGGTGAAAGAGTGCAACTCTACCCTGACTTCAGTTTTGCAACCTGTCAGAAACGGAAGAAATGTGATGGGATTTGGGCCTTACTTCGAGAAGCAGCAATTCCACATGGCATCCTCTTCCCAGCCCATCTCCGCATCGCTCACAAGGGGAGAGTTTTCTTATTCAATGACCCAGGAGAGGCTCTGAAATGGGTGCAGAAATATGCGGAGCCCAGGAAGCGAGTGAATGTCTCTGATGAGGGGTCATCACATGAGGAGGATCCTTGAGGGTGATATTTCATCTTATTTTTCATCCAGAACTCAGGCATTTGGCTAAATATTTTTCCTGAAGCTAAGTTTGATTTACAAAAGTTGACAAGATGTTGAAAGATTAGCATTCTAGCGGTTCTATTACGGCAGTTTCTTAATGTGGTGTTCTACATTGTGTCAGAGCCATTGATGAGGATTGGGAGCAGGATAAGGACTTTGTATTATGTTATTTTCTCATTGCAAATTTGTGCACAACTGTGGACTTACATGGTATCTTGGTATGTCCTTCTTTGAAGGATTGGACTTCGATATAAATTGCATTAACATTCCTGAGACTCTAACCATGTCACTCATGGGCTTAATTAAACAGTAAAAAGTTATATTGGTCAAGATAATGTATATTTGTTTTGGCTTTCCCACCAAGGATATATCTCAAAGCAAGGAAAAGAAAGAATGTGTGTATTAAGAGGTGTGGCACCCTCATTAGGTTGGATAAATATAATGCAATATCTTTGCTTGAATTTCTAACTGTATGTTTGTTTTTAAAAATAATAAACATAAAGTTAAAAAAAAAAGAATAATTCCAGAAGGCGCACCAACACCCAACACCCCTATCTGTCGACCCAGGTCCACAACCAGTACCTCTGCCTTTTCCGAATTCAACTTCAGACAGCAAGAATCCATCCACTCCTGGATTTCTTTCAGACAGTTATTAAAGACCGAGAGAGCTCCATCCTGGTCAAGTGCAAAAGAAAGGTATAGCTGGGTATCATCTGCATAACAGTGAAACCTCAGCCCATACCTTCTTACAATGTCTCCAATGGGTAGCATGTACACCGCAAATAACATGGGTGACAGTACTGAACCCCGAGGCACCACACACAACAAAGCCATTGGGTCTGAGGAAAAAAAAAATGGACACAACTCATTGGGATCTCCCCGTGAGGAACAAAGTGAACCATCTTAAGACGGTCCCCGATATTCCACATATATGCCTCAGGCATTTTATCAACACCACGTGATCCATGGTGTCAAAAGCTGAGGAAAGATCAAGAAGAATCAAGATGGAATGGCTCTTCTGATCTCTCGCCATCAGAAGATCATTGAGCACCCGAACCAGCGCTGTCTCGGTACTATATCTTCTACGAAAACCGGACTGAAAGGGTTCATAGATGTCATGGATGGTCAAATGGTCCTCCAGTTGAGCTGCCACTACTTTCTCAATCACCTTTCCAACAAAGGGAAGGTTAGAGATAGGTCTGTAGTTCGTGAAACAGTCGGGGTCCAAGGTAGCTTTCTTCAAGAGTGGTGTCACCACCGCTTCTTTCAGGAGGCTAGGAAACTCACCCAATTCCAAGGAGCACCAGACTATCTGCACAAGGACTGGATTGATGATATCACTACAACCCAAAATTAGGCACTACAACCCAAAATTAGGGAGGTCGGTCCAGGGTCCAAACTACAGCATGTAGGGTGCACACTCTGGATAATCCTCATGACGCCCATGAACTCCGGTTGACTGAAGGAACTCCAGGAAAATTGAGGCACAGTGATCTCGCACCATTCCACAACAACCCCCCTAGAGTGTGCTGGCTGAAAATCCATCCTGATGTCAGCCACCTTATTTGCAAAGAATCGAGCAAGCTCATCGCACTCTAACTGTGAAAAAGCTTTCCGAACTTGCAGACAGGCTGGGTTGCACAGTCTGTCCACAGTTTGAAATAGCTGAGCTGGTCAATTCCGAGCAACCGCAATCTCCCTGGACAGGAATTCTGCCTTCTTACGGGTGATTGCAGATTGATAGACTGAATAATGGTCCATCAGTCTAAGATGGTAAGCATCAAGAGTGGACTTTCACCAGCAGTGCTCTAACCTTCGCCCCTGTCTCTGCATCTCCCTCAACGTCCCATCAAACCAAGGGGATTTGAGGTGAAGGAAGAGGGGGCGCACATGGACTGGAGCAATAGAATCCAGAGCCACCGTACCAGCTGTATTATAAGCTGACACGACAGCCTCTGGATCACTGCTTACCAACGCGGGGCACGAGAGGTCAAGTACCACCGCAAGGCCTTGAGAATCTATATCCCATAAAGGGCGGTACCTAACCATCTCCACAGGGGTAGGCCTTCTAGAGGGGGTGCAAAAACTAAACTTCACAGTGTAGTGATCTGACCACAAGACTGGTTTCACCCCCCTGTCGGAAGTTTTGATCCCTAGAAGGAAGATTAAGTCCAAAGAGTGTCCAAGTTTATGTGTAGCAGTGGAAACCACCTGTGTAAGGCCCAGAGATGTCATTAACTGGAGGAAGTGTTGACCAAATTGCGAGAGTTCGTCATCAACCCAGGCATTGAAATCGCCCAGAACCATCAATCTGGGCGATTCAAACGCCATGTCGACGATGAAGTCCACCAATTCCTGAAGGAATTGCTTCTTATCACCGGGTGGATGGTAGACGAGAGCAATTCAAAAGCCTACACCTGCTACTACTGTACACTCAAAGTACTCAACCTCCTCAAATAATACCTCCGTGAGGCCAAGTTCGGTCTCGAAACAGACCGCAACCCCCCCCGCGATCCAATCTCGGGTGGTGTATCACCGAGTACCCGGCCGGAGTCATAGCCTCCAAAATGAGGCCTGAGTTTTCATCCAACCGGGTCTCGGTGATGCAAGCCAGGTCCACTGTACCAACAAGATCAGCAATAATTGCAGTCTTATTCTTAATGGACCTGTATAATGGTGTTTTCACTGGGGCCATCTTTGTAGACCTCTCCAAGGCTTTTGACTTGGTGGATCACGCAATATTACCACTCAAGCTCAAGACACTAGGTCTCAGCCAACCAGCCATCAAATGGTTCAAAAACTACCTGAGTAACCAAACCCAGCTAGTGTTCATACAAGGCATTAATTCAGATCTTCTGTATTAAATCTTGGAGTTCCTCATGGCTCAGTCCTTGGCCTTGTGCTGTTCTCTGTTTTTAGTAATGACCCCCCGAAGAACAGCAGAAGGTGTCATTTACATATGTATGCAGATGACACCGTAGTCTACTAGAGTGCACCTACAATGTCCAAGGTTAATTCAGCACTCTAAAAGGATTTCACCTCAGTCTCTTCCTGGTGCATCAACATCCACCTGCTCTTTAATGTAACCAAAGCTAAGTCTTTGGTGTTTGAAACATAGAAACATAGACTTTGACGGCAGATAAGGACCGCTAGGCCCATCTAGTCCGCCCATTTCCCTACCTACAGGATAGGCCGCAGATCCTAGTTAACCAACAGCCTATTTCTTCCTACCGCCCACAAGAATTGCCTTATGTCTGTCCCATGCATTCTTGAAATCTCCCACAGTTTTAGACCCCACAACCTCCTCAGGAAGGCTGTTCCATGCATCCACTACCCTCTCTGTGAAATAATACTTCCTCACATTGCCCCTGAACTGCCCTCCTTCTATCTTTAAATTGTGTCCCCTTGTTCTTGTAAGTCTCTTTTTCTGAAATATGCTACCCTCTTGGACTTTGTTGATTCCACTGAGGTACTTAAAAGTTTCTATCATGTCCCCCTCTCCCTTCTTTCCTCAAGGGTATACATATTAAGCTCCTTTAGTCTCTCCTCATACGGCTTCTCTTGCAGACCCTGCACCATTTTAGTTGCCCTCCTCTGGACTACCTCTATCCTGTCTATGTCCTTGCGGAGATGAGGTCTCCAGAACTGGACATAGTACTCCAGATGGGGTCTCACCAACTGTCTGTACAGAGGGATAACTTCCTGTTTTCTGCTGCTGATGCTCTCCCTATACATCCCAGTATACCCAGCCCTCCCTACTGCCTTCTCATTGATTGCTAACCTTAAGGTCATCTGATATGATTACCCCAGGTCCCTTTCCTTTTTGT
Organism: Neoceratodus forsteri; assembly: GCA_016271365.2. Lineage (NCBI taxonomy): Eukaryota > Metazoa > Chordata > Ceratodontiformes > Ceratodontidae > Neoceratodus > Neoceratodus forsteri. The sequence goes on along the minus strand of CM028133.1, from coordinate 1,131,693,516 downwards.
TGTTGTTACTACCTCCCCACCCATTGTGTATTCTTCCCTGGGTTCTTATTTCCCAGGTGCATTATTTGCACTTCTTTGCATTGAATCTAGCTGCCATACTTCTGACCATTCCTCCAACCTTGCCAAGTCCCTTTTCATCCTTTCCACGCCTCCTTGTGTATCAACCCTGTTGCAGATCTTTGTGTCATCTGCAAAAGGCATACTTTCCTTCCAGTCCCTCTGCAATGTCACTGATGAAGACATTAAAAGGACTGGACCCAATACTGAACCCTCGATACCCCTAGTAACCCCTCTTTCTTCAGAGTGGACTCCATTTACAATTACCTTCTGTGTCCTGTTGTCCAGCCAATGTTTTACCCAGGCTACCACCCTGGGACCCTCCCAGGCTGGTTAATTTGACTATTAATCTTTTGTGTGGGACTGTGTCAAATGCCTTGCTAAAGTCTAGGGTAGGCCATGTCACAGCCCCTCCCTGGTCTACTGCTTTGGTCACCCAGTCAAAGAAATCTATTAGATTCGTCTGACATGACCTTCCCGCTGTGAACCCATGCTGCCTTGGGTCCTGTGCTCCACTGGCCTCTAGGTACTCAACTATTCTTTCCTTCAGAAGTGACTCCATCACTTTCCCTACCACAGAGGTCAGACTGACAGGTCTGTAGTTTCCTGCCTCTGTCTTGGTCCCACTTTTGTGAAGGGTAATCACATCCACCTTCCTCCAGTCCTCGGGTACCACACCATCCTCCCATGATTTATTAAAAAGAGTAGCCAGTGGTTTCACTAGTTCCTCCCTTAATTCTTTTAGAATTCTGGGGTGAATTCCATCAGGACCCATTGCTTTGTCCACCTTCAGTTTTAGGAGTTCTTGCAGAACCCTTTCTTCTGTGAAAGGACTGGGATCGACCCCCCTATCAAGAGTGCTTCTGTTAATTGGATTAGGCACTTCCCCCTCCTCTTTTGTGAATACTGAGCAGAAATATTCGTTCAGTATCCCTGCTTTTTCACTGTCCCCCTCTGCCCACCCACCGTTCATTCTATTCAGCCTCACTATCCCTCCCTTTGTCTTTCTACGCTCGCTGATGTACCTATGAAGGTTTTATCCCCTTCTTAACTGGGTTGGCGATCTTTCCTCAGTTTGGACCTTTGCTATTCTGACTTCCCTCCCTGCTTCCTTCTGCCTTAACTGGTACAGCTCTCTGTCCTGCTTCTTCTGTGTTTCCTTATACTTCCGGAATGCTATCTTTTCTTCTGACTTTCACAGCCACCTCTTTTGAGAACCATAGTGGCTTTTTCTTTCATTTGATTTGTTTATTTGCTTCACACAAGGCTTGTTGCCCTGTGATGGCAGTTTGATGATTCCCCATTGTTGCTCCACACCTCCTTCTAACCTGTTTGCTAGTGCTTTTCTGAGGCACTCTCCCATCTTGCCAAAGTCAACCCTCCTAAAGTCCAGTACCCTCACTTTTGTATGGCTTGACTCTGTAGCTGAGTTTAATGTGAACCACACTGTTTGATGATCACTTGTCCCCAGATGGCAACCCACTTCTAGATCAGAGATCCTCTCACTACTCCCGTTTGAGAGTATGAGGTCTAAGATTGCTCCCTCACGAGTGGGTTCTGAAACTAGCTGTCTAATGCCTGTCACCTGTAGGGCATCAAGAATGGCCCTGCTCTTGGATGTGGCTGCAGCAAATGTGCTCCAGTTAACATCTGACATATTCAGGTCTCCCATCAACAGTATCTCCCCTTTCTCTGCCATTCTAAGAATGCCTTCCATCATATCCTTGTCCATTCCTTCCCCCTGACATGGGGGTCTGTAAACAACCCCTGTGCGGATTGTGGTGCCCTTTCCAGTCTCCAAGGTGACCCACAGTGCCTCCTCTCCTCCCTGTTTACTCTTTTGTTCAGTTGCTTTTATCCCTTCCTTTACATAGAGACTCCTCCCCTCTTCTCCCTGCCTGTCTCTCCTGTAGGTTATGTACCCTGGTATGTTAACATCCCAGTCATGGTTCTCTGTGTACCATGTTTCTGTGACTGCTACGATATCCAGGCATCCTCTTCCATCAAGGCCACCAGCTCAGGGCTTGTTGCCCAGACTACAGGCATTGGTACTCATTACCCTCCACTTCCTGATGGCCTTACTCCCTTTTGCCCCATCCCTGTCCTTCTTGCCTTTGTCACTTTCTCCATTTACCCCTGCCCTTCTCCCTATCGACACCTCTATGTTGGTGTTTGCCGCACTTACTACCATGATTATTTGGGGGGGCTAGGATTTCCCTGCTCCTTTCCAGTGCCTCTCCCCTTGGCTAGTTTAAAAGCTTGCCAATGAAGCATTTAAACCTATCACCTAGGATCCTGGTTACCCTCCCGGACAGATGCAGTCCATCATGCCAATATAGGCTTGCATCATTCCAGGTGGACCTCCAGTCCCCAATGAAGCCAAATCCCTGAGCTCCACACCAGTTTTTCAACCACTGATTGAATCCCATGGTGCGGAACACCCTAGCCTCTCCTATGCCATAGATGGGCAGCACCTCTGAGAAGGTTACCGTGCGTGCTACTTGACTAAGGCCTCTCCCCGATTCCATAAACTCTTCCTGCACTTCTCTAATCCCTCTCTTAGCCAGGTCATTTGTCCCTAGGTGGACAATGACATCCAGCTCCCTTCCCTGTGCAGCTGCTCCAGCAATCCTGAGGATTCGCTCCTGTCCCTCAAGCCATGGCACCAGGCAGGCACCTCACCTCCCTCTCCCCTTCCTCCCCCAGTTCTACCTTCCTAACAATGGAGTCCCCCACCAGGAGTTGTTTCCTTCCCCTGCAGGGTCCCCTGCCATCCTTCTGTGGGTCTCCTTTGTGGAGGTTCCCAGCATCCTCCTTGGTCTCCACTGCGGGTGCCTCCATAGAGGAACCACACTTTGCCAGAATGGCATAGGAATTGTGGAGAGGTACAACTGGAGGGATGCACCTCTGTTCCACCACCCTCACCCTCCCTGAGCCCACTGTGGTCCAACCGCTCATCTTTCTTGGCAACCTCTGAGGCAACGGCAGAGGCACTGGTGGTCCCTGGATGGAAGAGGAGGTCCCACAAATCCTGGCCAACTCAGCCTCAGTTTGGATTCCAGAATTTTCTAATTCTTTCAGCTGAGCCACCCGCAATCATAATATCAAGAGGTAACACTATTGAGCAGGTCAACGTATTCAGATTTCTAGGAATGTGGCATGATATATCACTTATATACATTGATCACATCTTAACAACTGTAGAGCCCAAGCTCAACTTTCTCTACAGGTCTAAACGCTGCCTCAGTGCTGATGTAAGGAAGCAGGTAGTTTCCCACTTCCTGCTCCCTTCCATTGACTATGGAGATATGTACTGTTGTGTAAATAAAACCATTATGTTACCCTGGATTATTTATACAATAAGTTGGGCAGGTTCACCTTTTTTTTTTGTAGTTTATTCCTTACGTTTTTTTTTTTTCCCCACACACATATTTCAACTGTAGCAAACACTGATATAAAGCCCTTACCATACAGTAGTGACTATGGTTACTTGACATTAATGTATGGGTAGCAGTAATTAACCTTTGAAATCAGCACTTATACAGGCTTGTTATGCCACTGTTATGACGTCTGAATGTTGTTAACCACTCTGCAGAACATCACAGCAGTGGTATAACAAAATGGTATGCATCAACGTGCCAGTATTCTGAGCTTAGAACGCGACCGCTAATCTCAGTAAACAATTGAAACTGGAGTTCCATTGTGACAGTCTGCGTTTACCGAGACTAACGATGGCAAGGTTTTTTTGTGCCCCCTTGTAGATTACCTCTGATGGAAGCTACTCTCTAGGCTGTGATGATCTCCTTGACTTTCTGGATGTTTGGGTGGACACAGCGTAGCATCCCATAATTCTTCACATGTCCTACCTGCATGACCGCCACTGACCAACCAGAGCGTCTAGTCTTTCTTTAAATGTTAAGTTAAATCCGCTTCTCATAATGGACAATATTCACTTCTTAGTTGCATAAGTGTTTTATTAATTTAATTAGAGTCATGTAATTTTAGCGCTGTACTTTACTGCTACACTTGTTCAGAGAAATAAACTTTTTGGTTGAATCTATACCCGAGGCTCTGATTCATTATTGAGGTAAGGTTTTCTACCAAATGCAACAGTATAGGTCAAACTATGGTTATTCTTCCCCCATACACTATAAATGACAATGCGTGGGGTTTCGGGTGATAACCACGCGTGTAATCACCTCTCGTGGTTGCTAGGGTAACAGTAAATCTCTCAAACTGTGCTCTTGAGATTTACATTGTTGCCCTAACAACCACTCAAGGTGATTACAGTGTGGCTATCACCCGAACCTCAGGCATTTTCCTCTATGTATCATACAGTAACAATTACATTCCACACATACTTTCTTTTGTTTAATAATCTGTGGGTCTTCACTACACTGAAACCCCAACTAAACAGAGTAAACTGTGTTAATTTAATTCTTAATGGACCCCAATGTAAAATGCAACTTAATTCTTAATGGACCCCTTTGTAAAATGTACTATATATATATATATATACTGTATATATATATATATATATATATATATATATAAAATGGGTAGGGAAAATGCGGCGCTTTTACTGAATGAAAAGCAACACATGACTGTGTGTATATCATAGCGTGACCACACGCCTGCACTTTCATCCCCCTCCAAAACAATTTTATATTTTATAAGATAGATAAACCACTCTGAGGTGTGCAGTTGCGCTCTGATATACGCACGCCTTGGGTGGTTGATGCACACCAAGGCGTGCGTATATCAAAGCACGACCGCACACCTCAGAGTGGTTTATCTGTTACATATAGAATACTGGCCCAGTAGGGTCAGTATAGTTAGGGTTGCACAGTCACTTCTATGTTAAACCTCAATGTCTGCACTTTAATAACTTTGCAACCGTTTGTCCGATCTGCCTGAAGTTTTGCATGCACAACCGCCAACCATGTATCTCCTGGATCTGGAAAGTGTCGTTCTGGTCGGATGTATGGTTGCAGAACCATAGGGCACTCAAAATGTGAAAAATCACCAACTTTTGGGCATTTTTTGGTAAGCCATAATGGACTGAAGAAAGCATTTTAGGGGATTCAAATTTGTTTGTCTACATATGGCCTTGGTTGAACTGGTGCCTCTTGAAGATTTAGTGAAAAAATATTGCTCCATTCAAAAGTTATTCAATTTTTTCATGCCCCATTATAGCCTATGGGAAAATTTATACGTGCATTATGAAAACGTTCGCGATCACGTTTTTGTTGTTGTGCTCCCTGAATTTTTTTCGTGCTGCTGCCATCTTGTTTTCAGTTAGCGAGAGACAAAAAATGTTGAAACTCAAAAAATAATGCCCTATGGTAAACACCAACAGCTGTGTTTTCCTAATCGGGCCCTAAGGAACATGACTCTGGCATTAGTTTTTCACCAGCTGATCTGGAAATATGTTTTTCAAACTTGTTGCACCATTTTGCCATTTTCTGATCGTGGCAACATTTTTTGTTGCAGCGAAAACAATCGCGATCAAAAAAAAAGTAGCGGGCCGGCCCAGTGGTGCAGAGGGTTGAGGCACTGGCGCCTTACCTCAAACCACACCGGCGACCCAGGTTCGGGAATGGCTCAGGTGCTGGAGGGTCTGCAGGGGAAGGAGTAGGATTGAGCATCCAGAGGACTGCTCTCCTCTCCTGGGGTGGGTTAGGGAGAGGCATTGCTCTTTAGCAACCCCAGTGGAGACCAGGGGAAGTACAGATGCAATGCACAGGGACTCAGAGTAGGCAAACACAGAAAATGGCACCTCCAAACTGCCGAATGATGGCGGTCTGGACCAGTGCCTCCTCGGAACTCCAAGAAGCTGACCCAACCTCAGCAGCACCCAGGGCCAACGCCTTTGGTCGTCAGACCATTCCTCCACAGAAGAGGAGGACCCACCCAATGAAGGATTACACCAGGTTACCCTGAGGTGGCTGCAATGTGGGGTCAGGGATTGGCGTCGGAGCCATGGGGGAGAATGTCCTTGGCAATTGGCCAGAAGGAGTGGCAGTTGGGGGTGCAGGGGAGATAAACAAATAACACACACAAAAAAAGTAACCGCAACAACATTTTTCTGTACATGATAACATTTCTGTGATAGATATAGGAGTGCCACAAAAACATTAGAGTAATCGTGATAACACTGCATGACCACATTTTGTAATGTGTTGTTTTCTTTGTCACTTCATTGTTTCAAGGTGGACTGTGCTTTTGGCATGAAATTTTCAGGGTGGCAAGCCCTGGTCCCACAGATGTGCCTTTTGGTGCTTTGGTACCAAAACATTCAATGGGCCCATAGTTACAAGGTTCCCAAAGTTGAGAAATGTTCCCATAGGATAACACTGTGGCACCCATGACGCCTTTTGGCACCCTTTTCTCAAAAACGGTTCGCGATATGGATTTTTCATCACAAAAATGCTTAGTCCCCCACAGGGGGGACTAAGTACAGAAGTAGGTTGGAAAGCCATGAATACCAAGAATTTTGAATTTTTTTTCTACCTTGTACGGTTACTGAGATGTTTGGAGATTAGTATTTCAATGGCTCATTTTCATGTCCATAGGCCAGTATTACACCCTCAAAGTTAACACCCACAACATACTTTTCAGTGCTCATATCTCGGAAACGATGCAAGATATGGATTTTGTCAATTTATCTCGTGTGTAGGCCTTGCTGTCATGATTACAACAGCACTGGAATTTTTTCCTAGCTGCTACAGTTGCTGAGATATTGGCAAATTACTGTTACAAGGGTTCCTTGCCCTATAGGGCTGCTGTATGGCTCCATAGTTATGTGTAAGTGGGAGCGCAGGGCCCAAAGGGCCCATACTCCCATAGACAAATATCATTATGCACAAATGGGCAGCTTGGTGGGAAGGGCCCCACGCTTCCACCAACACATACCATTTACTATTTATATTACACTTTTTTCAAAAAGTAAGGAAATTCTTTGCAAAAAACTTCATTAATGCATCAGTTAGGGTTGTTTCCACAGTGACAAAAGTGTGGAAATTCAACGTTAGGGTTACCACCCCATCACCATGCCCAATCCTCAAAACCCTAGCTCCACATTCCCCCCCCCCACACACACGCACACGCACACACATGCCAGCAGGGAAAGGGCCAAGGCAACACAATCAATCAGAGACAACCAGCATCAGGTAACAGAAGTAACATACAACTCTCTAAACATACTACAAGACACATCCATCATCATGGTCCACCAACTGTATGAGTTCTGCTGCCATGAGAATGCCTTGGGGGTACACGTGCTTGCTGGGCAACCATGGGTGATGGCCCATAGTAAGCATTTCTGTGTTACAAACATCAGTAACAAGATTTAAGCAGATGCCTATATTTCAATAGTTAAATGATGAAACACACAGTATGTTACCTACAGATAGTTATATTGGAAATGAGAGTTTGGATAACCCTAGCAACAGTCATTGGATGTTTGCATTTTTTTTCTGATAAGAGTGAGTCAGTCCTAATAACAAATGGTAGTAATAATAAAAATAATGTTTTGTAGTATAGTTTACAAGTAACGTGTGACAGCAACAGTTGTAACATCCAAAGCTAACCATAACATGCTGCTAATGAGTATTTCTGTGTAACGCAGCAGTATAACATGTGATGGTGCTAGTTTCATACCTGAGCAGTATCTGAAAAGTACTATGTTTGCATCAGCTCTATCTTTCCTGCTACGACATGCCTATGTGGTAGCAGCGATACCTGCAGCAAGCCAATTGTTGAATTATGACACATAACAATCAATATTTAGAAAATGTGTACAGACTAAGTTTCACTGTATGAAGAAGATATGCCAGCAATAGTGTGTCATCATACTGTGTTGGTAGTATAGGGTCGATCTCACCGTATTTGTTTTTTCATTACATAGTGTTGTGTGAAACGAGTACAGTGTGGTGATTATTGTGCTTACAGATGTGACTGACTCATATAGTGTTTTACAATCTTACATGTGTCTTGCATGTGTGTATGGGTGAGTGGGGGGGAATGCGGAGTTAGGGTTTTGAGGATTGGGCTTGAGGGTGGGGTGGTAACCCTAACGTTGAATTCCCACACTTTTCTCACTGTGGAAAGAACTCTAACTGATGCATTAACAAAGTTTTTTGCAAAGAAGATATATATATATATAGATATATATATAGATATATATATATACATATATATATATCTATATATCTATATATATATACTGTACATAAATATATATATATATACACACACTCACAAAATTTGATGTTCTTAATACTAATAAACATTTAAAAGGAACATTACCCATCTGTTTTGGATTATATGTCAGATTTGCTTACTGCTGTTTTAATTTCTGAGTATATCTAGCTGACATTTCCTATAGTTTGTGCTATTCCCTTGTTATTCCCATTTTGATAGCAATTAAACAGGATGAGAACTGTGTTAGATGTACAGTAATTATTTGGTAATAGATAACTAATGCCTTTTATGAAACAAAAAACATGCAAGAAAGTATTCACACATGTCCAGACTTCTAGTGTGGTTTTGGATGACTCAGTTTTCCTCTGGGATTGCAATAAAAGCATCTAATTGACCCTATTTGCTTTGCTGTGCATTGGTGGCATTTCTGAGGCTGTGTGCTATTTTATTTCCAGCTTTAATGATTTTGGGGCATCTTACAGCCGTACATGGTAAGTTGATCGCCCCTTGTTTAACCATAATGTCAGAATCTGTCTTTTCAGTGTTTTGCTATTAGGTAGATGCTGTCTCTCCTGGTTTCCACTACTTCTTTATTATATTGCCTAATACACAAAGCTCTGCAGTGAATAATTCTTGCAGACCAAGCATCTGACTTAACTTATTTTGATCTCATTCCAGAATGTCTGTATTTCAGCACAGTCCCATAATACATGCAATAGAGTGCCTTCTTCTTTACTGCATTTATAGCATGATGGTGATGAAATGTGCTTAATTTTACACATGGCATGGTTCAATTTTGCCACTAGAACTAAATCATCCCGTTCCAAGGCACAAATGTGGGACTTCAGAGATGCTGACTTTGATAAGATGGCCAACAGAGTTAAGCTAGCCCTGGCAAAAAGAAATACAGGTGAGGGGATACAGGCAAAGTGGGCAAGCATTAAGGATGCAATACTTGAAGCAACATCCCATTGTGTTAGAGAGAAAAGGAAGCGCAAAAGAAGAAGGAAACCACTTTGGTTCTCAAAAACAGTAGCAGAAAAGGTCAGAGCCAAAAGGCTGGCCTTCAGGAAATATAAGGGAACACAGCGGGATGAAGACAGGGAGGCATACCAAACTTCCCTAAGGAAAGCAGGGAAGGCAGTAAGGCAGGCAAAGGCCCAAACTGAAGAAACACTAGCACAAACAGTAAAAGAAGGTGGCAGGACTTTCTATAGATACATTAGTGAAAGGAGAAAGTCTGGAGGGGGTATTGCTAAGATCAAAGGAGAAAAGGGGGTGTCTGAGGAGGAGGACCATGTAAAAGCATCTATCCTAAATAGATACTTCTGCTCAGTATTTACTGAAAAGAAGGGAGGACAGGGCCCACAGCTCAGCACCATGGACACAGGGGGCAGAGAGGTGTGCACTAGTCCTTTCACAAAAGAAAGGGTCCTACAAGAGCTTGATAAGCTCAGGGTGGACAAGGCAATGGGACCTGATGGCATACATCCCAGGGTACTAAAGGAGCTAAGGGTGGAATTAGCAGAGCCATTATCAGAACTGTTTAGTGAGTCTCTGAGCACAGGAAAGTTCCCAGAAGACTGGAGTAGGGCTCATGTGATCCCGCTCCACAAGAGTGGTAGCAGGGAGGAGGCAGGGAACTACAGACCAGTCAGTCTTACCTCAGTAGTGGGCAAGATTATAGAGGCACTCCTTAAGGAAAGGATAGTGCAACACCTGGAATCCATAGGAGCACGGGATCCAAGACAGCATGGGTTTACAAAAGGAAGGTCCTGTCAAACTAATCTCATAGATTTCTTTGACTGGATAACCAGAGTGGTGGACCAAGGGGGAGGTTGGTCAACTGGGTGGCAAACTGGTTCACAGGCAGAAAACAGAGAGTGGTGGTAAACAATATACAGTCAGAAGAGATGCAAGTCACAAGTAGGGTACCTCAGGAATCAGTCCTGGGCCAGTCCTCTTCAATATCTTCATCAGTGACATTGCAGATGGACTGGAGGGTAATGTTTGTCTGTTTGCAGATGACACCAAGATCTGCAACAGAGTAGATGATCCAGATGGGGTGGGCAGAATGAGAAGAGATCTGGATAAACTAGCACAGTGGTCAGAAGAGTGGCAACTGGGGTTTAATGCAAAGAAGTGCAAGATCATGCACATAGGGAAGAGAAACCCTGAAGCCACCTATAGGCTGGGAGGAAAGTTGCTGGCAGTCACAAGGGAAGAAACAGACTTGGGCATCATTATCACCAATGACCTGAAATCATCCAAGCAGACCACTAAAGAAGTAGGTAAGGCTAGGGGGATGTTGGGGTGTATTAGTAGGGGTATCACAAGTTGAAAGAAGGAGGTAATAATCCCTCTTTACACGACACTGGTTAGGCCCCATCTGGAGTACTGCATAAAGTACTGGCAGCCACACCTTCACAAGGACATTAACCAAATTGAGGCAGTCCAGAGAAGGGCAACCAAAATGGTGCATGGACTGCATCAGAAAACATATGAGGACAGATTAACGGAGCTCAATATGTATACCCTAGAGCAAAGGAGGGAGAGAGGTGATATGATTGAAACATTCAAACACCTCAAAGGCATTAACAAGGTGAGTCTAACATGTTTCAGTATAAGAAAAATAGCAGGACAAGAGGACATAGCATGAGATTAGAGGGAGGCCGATTAAGGGGTAATGTGAGGAAGTTCTTTTTCACAGAAAGGGTGGTGGATGCATGAAATGGCCTACCTCAGGAAATGATGGCTATGAATACAGTGCAGGGCTTCAAACAGGCATAGGATAGGCATAAGGGAGCAATACAGATGAGTATGAATAGATAGGCCACTGACAGAGCAAAGGCCGATGGCACATTTATAAGGTAGAAAAAGAAATGGGCAGACTGAATGGGCCTTGCAGTCCTCATCTGCTGTCAACTTCTATGTTTCTATAGTGCTTTTGATAGGTGTAATAAAGATTATTGATAATTTTAAATTGCTGTATTTTTAGATCTTGTATTGAGGTGACTTTACTTGCAAATTGCCATATTTTTGTCATTGCCTTTGTGAAGTATCCTTACTTAATACCTTGTTCCACCATTCAATAACTTCCTCTGCTTTTCCTTATTTCTAGTTCAGTAAACAGATGTACCACTGTGACACTGAGCAATCCATTATTACTCATTTCCTGAAGCCATTCATCCTTTCCCTCGGTTATATTTTTCTTGGTCCAGTGCTGTTTAAGGGAATGTTGTATTTGTAACATGCAGAAAGCATCACTAGGACAGAGGTCATTTTCATTCATCAAATCTCTGAGGTGAACAAAGTTGTTGCTTTCTATTAAGTGAATTACCTCAGTTATTCCCATCTCTTTCCAACGTATGTTGCACAGTATTTTGCTGTTAACTTTAAAATAACTTTTGTGCCATATTGGTTGATGAGTACTATATCTATATGTAGAGTTTGTTGCTTTCGGAATTTTAGTTAAAGTTTCTTGCGTATAATGTAGTGGCCACCTTTTCGGAGTAGGGGATAGTGCTATACAGTAATGATCCCATGTCTATATTAACTGTACTGTGTATATCCTTCTCTACCTGTACCCAGCTTAGCACATAAATGTTGGTCTGGTCTTTCTCTATCCATTTGTTAATATCTCTCATTTGTATCACCCAGTTGTACACAATAATGTCTGGCAGTCCAGGCCTCCATTGTCTGTTGTTCTTGCCAGTTGTTGCACATAAATTATTAATATTTATGCAAAGAATACCTGACTACTCAAACATATAAATGTTAATTAGAAAATAATAAAATAGTAGCCAACTGATAGTATATCTGTGGGATAAAGCATCTTTACCAAACTGTCTGTTCACATGGTTCACATCCCATCTTCATATCTTAAAACTGCTTTACTATACTGCTTTTTTGTCTTTCTCAGATAGTTATTATAGAAATCAGAGTTCAGAACGTAATTATAAGTCCCATGTTAGATTTCAGACAAACATCCAGCTTCGGTTTGTCTGTCGATCTTTATAACCGAACTTGCTTCTTGGTTATGCATGGCTCAGACATTATCAGACTTGCTGGCGACATCAAGATATCTCTAATCAACATGATAGTTGATCAATAAATGTGGAAAAAACATGAAAAAATAAGCATCATTCCCAGATGAGCTACAGTATATAAAAAAAGTGCTTATCATTATTGCAACTGATATAACAGATTACAGCTGATATTCCCAGATAATAATTACAACATGAGAGGGAGGGGTAAAAGGGGTTATGAAGGAAGTGAAAGGAAAGAGGGAAGAGAGCAGACAAAAATGATGAATGAAAGATTTCAAGAAACCAAAGGTGCCCATAAAGAAGTAAAGGGAAGCAGTGGCGTAGCATGGTTGGCATGGGCCCTGGTGCAAGAAATGAAATGGGCCCCTCCACCCAAGGATGGTGCAAGGAACGAAATGGGCCCCCCCAAGGATGGTGCAAGGCATAAAATGCCCCCCCCAAGAATGATGCCAGATGTAGATGAGCAGTCAATGTTCTGGGCTCTAGTGTGTCTCTTCATGCTGCTGCTGCCCTCTGGTGTTTGCTAACTAAGCTTTGTTGCAACTTAATGTGACCTACAGTAGACACCAGCCACGATGGACCACCAGAGGCTTGTCTGACACTTTTTACACTTGGGGGCAGCCTGTGACAACAACTATTGTATTTATTTATTTTTTTTTATTTCATCCCTGAAGTTTCTGACCAGAACATCCTTGCTCCTCCTTCAGCCAACCACTCCCTATACCCATCCTCCGAGATCCTGTTTGCTGACCTACCTACCTGCGACTCTGGCCACACCAGTGCCACCACCTCGCCTCTCGTCTTCTGCTGGCTGCACTGCTGCTGCTCTTCTCTCTCACTCCAGAGACTCGGACTCCCTCCCGGCCTTCACCAACGCACTGTGAGCCTGAGCCATGCCACCCATGTGACCCGACTCCCTGACTACTCCAATTTAAATCTGGCAAGGAAGCCCGGCGAAAGGTTGCTGTTGGTGCTTTGCTGACCAGCAGCTGGCTGTTGCTTGACCTGCTCGCGCTCCTCATGACTTGTCCACCACCGCCAATGTCTCTCTCTCTCTCTCTCTCTCCGGCTCGCCTTGCCACACACCACCTCACCTCACCAAGACACACGCGTATGGCGCCTAGTAAGTCCTTCCCCTTGGAAATCACAGTGTGGCATGCTGGCAAATTGAAAAATGCCACCGGCCACCAACCAACCAGAAGCAGACAGTGTCACACGGTGATTGAGGGGGGTTGACAAGCAAACCTAAAGAGGGTATGTTAGGTAAGAGCTCACCGCTCTCTGCTGCCACACTGCTGCGTGGTCATAAAACAAATTGCGGCAGAGTAGTATAGCATTTCCAGACAGAAATGCTGGGATCCAAACTGACAAGGCTATATTTTGAGCCCTGTGTGGCCGTGCTGCACCCGTGCCTGGGACCCTTCAGCTCATGGGCCCCAGTGCAGTTGCACCAGCTGCTCACTCTATAGCTACGCCCCTAAAGGGAAGGGATCTGAATATACTAATATAATAATCATCACAGCATATTCAGTAGATTCAAAGCTGAACCAATGAAAGTTAGGGGGAACATCAATCATATAAACATGAGCACAGTATATGCATCTAACCAAGAGCTACACCAATCAAATCGTAGAATCTTATGACAGGTATCAAGATTCTAAGTACACATTTTAAAGTAAACATTCTTATAAAAATGTGGCGATTTCAAACCTTTCGTTCAAACCTGGTGTTTGATAATCACTCAAGGTGAACGTCCAAAATGCTTCTCTCTTAAGCAGAAAGCCATTCAGATTACCTCCCTGGTGTCCCAGTTGGAACTGTTCAATCCCAACAAAACTCCAAGCATGTATTTCTCCCTATCTTGCAAATTATATTTGTGCTTCTACGCTGGCTCACCAGCACAGCGATGGTGCTACTGCTTGTGGTGTCGATGACCCTGGTTTGGAAGCAAACTCGGGACATCAGAGGGTTGATCGAAGAAAGGAGGATCAAGCATCCGTGGGACTGCTCTCCTTCCCAGACCTGGGGGATGTGGAATCTGGCATATGCCTGACCCCTAGTGGAGGCTAGGGGAAAGCAGTCTGAGGCTGCTAGAAGTGTACGTGGGGGCAGTGGCCATCAGAGTATGTCATACAGGAATGTGTGATAAGCATCATGGCAGCAGTGCACATCCGTGCCACCTCCTGGAAGAACATGAGAAAAGTCCAACTATCAGAATGACACCAGTTCCCCACTGTCCTCATAGCCATCTATCCAGGCCCTGTCCTGTAAAACCAGATCTGGATCAACGGTGGGGGCTGGGGAACCCTACTGACCCTGCCGGGGGGTTGTGAGCCCTGGGGGCGGAAGCAGGACAAAGTAAGCCCTGGAAGATGCAAGGGTGATGGGGCTGGGAGGACCAGCTGAAGTGGTCTGGTCAGACAGGGGAGAAAAATGACAACAAAATGTATGTACCTATGTGCTGCTAGATTATTTGTTGTATTTTTGACTGCTATCCAGTAGTGGCTCTAGCCACAAATGGTTTCCAGGGCACAGCTGGGGCACAACAGATGGCAGCCAGGGCACTGATATATTGTTACTATGGAGGAAGCTCTGCACCATATGGGGCACCCAGTGGGGCACAGCAATTTTTTACCAGGGCACATGCCCTGGTGGGCCCTGGTGTAGAGCCGCCACTGCTGCTATCTTACTGGTGTTTTCTCCATTCTTGTTTTGAACACTCATATCATTTTTCCAATACGGAACACTCCACATTGGCATGTAGCCATATAGACTACACTACTTGTATCACAAAGTGATCAAGCTTGTGATGCAATATTCTTTTCCTGTGATCGGGCTGTGAAACACTTTAGTTTTTTTTAACATGCCTACAGTAACTATAACATCTAAATGTAAGGGCAAAAAGGGTAGCATTCAAGAGGTACAAGGAAACACAGAGGGAAGAAGACAGGGAACTGTATCTGGAAAAGCAGAGGGAGTCGGGAAAAGCAACCAGAAGCACAAAGGCTCAAGCAGAAGAAAACATAACCCAGGCAATAACAAAAGGGAAGAAGAACTTTTTCAAGTACATGAGTGAAAGGAAAAAGACTAAGGGTGGGATTGTGAGACTAAAAAGGGAAGGAGGGAAGTGTGCAGAGGGGGACCAAGAAAAAGCAGAAATCCTGAACAAGTATTTTTGTTCAATATTCATAAAAGAAGGGGAAGGGCAGGGACCCAAAGTTAAGTGATGGAAGCACCACTGGGAGGGAGGTGGACACAGTTCATTTAAGAAGGAAAGAGCCTTAAAGGAACTCAATAATCTGAAAGTGGACAAGGCAATGGGGCTAGACGGGATATATCCCAGAGTATTAAGATAACTCAGGGAGGTATTGGCAGCACCACTGACAGCCCTGTTTAACAGTTCACTGGAAACAGGTGTAGTACCAAGTATACATATATAGATACATAGAATGTGCCAGCGGATGGAGACTATGAGGTCCATCTAGTCTGCCCATGTTTTTTCCTACCCACCCCCCAACTTGGAATTGCTTGTTAACTTACTGACATGTCTGTCCCATGCTGTTTTAAACTGCTTGACTGTCTTTGCCTCCACCCCGAGACAGTCCATTTCATGGGTTCACCACTCTTTTGGTAAAAAATAACTTTCTACTACCTCCCCTTAGTCGCATGTTGTGCCCTCTTGTCCTATGACAACTGCTAATCCAGAAGAGGTCCTGTAGTTGTACCTTGTTGATACCCTTTAAATACTTGAAGGTGTCAGTCATGTCCCCCTTCTTTGTTCCAGATAGAAGAGGTTTAGTTACCTCAGTCTTTTGCCATGCGTCTTATGATGTAGGCCATAAATCATCTTCGTTGCCCTTCTCTGCACTATCTCAATCAATCAAAATCAATCAAGTTTATTTTATACTGGAGAGTATGTGAGCACAAATGCCCATTTTCACAAACATCCAGTTGCACAGGATATAATTACAAATTGAAGACATAGTCATGATACAGTATTAACAACATTATGAGAAAAAAAGACATAGCAGTTGGGATATATATACAGAGAAATATATACAGAGGAAACAGAACACTGATATGCATGAATGAAACCGGTGAACGGGATAAGTATAATATATCTAGACACTGAATGTGTGCATGTACAAGGTATAACAATACATTAATCACAAAACACATACATAATATACAAAGACAAACATAAACTCTAAGAAACAAGCTAGGTAAATATCGCTAAAGAGAGGGAAGAAAGTTATGGGTAATGAGGTGGTGGTAGGGAAGAGTGGATGTGGGGAGGAATAGGAGACAAACTTAAATTGTTAAGGATGTGATTGACCGGAACACACACAGGAGGAGGTTTTTAGGAGGTGGTCCTTTAGAGTGCAGTTTAAAGTGCTGATAGTGGGACAGATGTGAAATTCAGGAGGCAAGTTGCTGTAGAGCTTGGGGCCTTTATAGATAATAGAGTTCTGAGAGTGAGAGGTGTGGTAGAATGGGATTTTGAAGATGTGATGGGAGGTCCTTTGAGTGCAGCACTTTGGGACCGATTTGGGGAAGAGGGAGGTAATGCTAGTTGGCAGTAGGTTCAGGTTAACCTTGTGTAAGAAAGAGCGAAATTTAAAGTGAAACCTCACCTCAAGGGTTGGCCAGCTGAGAGAGTTGTAAAGGGTACAGTGGTCGGTAGACGGTTACCCGTGAAAATGATGATGAAAATGAAAATGAAACAGATGATACTGTGTTGTATACTTCTGGCTCTTCGTTATCTGAAGTCAAGAGAGTGCTTCAAGCGGACTTCGCTCAACTTGAGCATAATTTAATAAAGGCAAAGCTTCTGCTCAATGCCAAGAAGACTAAAGCGATGATATTCTCCCGCAGTGCTGTCTCAGGCCCCCCAATACTCTTGCCCAAGACTTCATTGTCACCATGCTAAATGAGCCTCTGGAAGTTGTAACCAAATTTAAATATCTAGGTATCTGGATCGACAATAAATTATCTTTCAGTGACCACGTCGAAGATGTCTCTAGAAGGTTAAAAGCAAGGTTAGGTTTCTTCTACAGAAATAGGCCCCTTTTCCCCCTTGAAACTCGAAACAAGCTTGTACAGGCCACTTTTCTCCCCCTACTCGACTATGGCGATGTAATCTATTCCTCCACCACTCTTGCAAATCTAAGTAAACTGGACATCCTTTATCACCGTGCGTTACGGTTCATTACCAACTCCCCTTACCGTTCGCATCACTGTGACTTCTATGCAGCTGTTGGTTGGACATCCCTTACTACTAGATGCCTGCTCCATGCTGGCTATGGACTCTTAAACTGCTCCTGCAGAAATTGCCAAGCTATCTCTCTTCCCTTATTAGTATCTCACATAGTGCATACTCGTTAAGAAAATCTGACTTTATTATGCTTGACATACCAAGGACGCGGACTTCCTTTGGTAAACGTGCTATTGCATATGCCCTTCCCTCCATTTGGAACCAATTACAAACCGTACTGAAACTAACTAGCACAGTTTCAATAAACTTCTACAAATCGCTAAGTTCAGCCAAAATAAAAGACATCTGTAACTGTCATTAAGTCTCTTCCTTCCCCATGTGTGCCATATTTATCCACTGGTAAGGTATAATTGATTTGTCATATTAACTGCTTTCCCTTCCCCTTCTACTCCTGGCTTTATCTTTGCTTACGCTCCACTGCTACTCTATCAAATCTCTCCTCCTCCCATATCAGTTGTAGACTGTTGTTTGTTCTAGCTGCCAAAATACTGTATATTTGATTTGATTTGATTTGATTAAATCTAATCACACCAGTCATCATGTTTCATTTATCAGTATCGACCTATAAATTAGCTTCCCTATCTCATATCAATGTTTACCACCTGCGGTCACCCTGTGTGGTACCCTTGTATGTATATCCAGCCTGCATCATGTAACGTGTATTTCATGTATATACTGTTATTACCTATCTGTGTTTGTACTTTAAGTGTTTATGTCACAGGACCTCCTTGTGAATGAGCTTGCTCAATGGAGTTTTCCTGCAATGAACTTGAATTTGAACTTGAACTTGAAAATAGCGACTATAAAAACGTGACTGAATAAGCACGACTGCAAAACAGCGACTGTCATAATTGCAACCATTAAATATGAGCGATCACTTATAAATAGCGACTTATTCTGACATTGCTCTTGCAATAATAGCGACTATCTAATAGGATGGCACCAAGGATTTAATTGCTGTTTAGGAGTTGCATTAATAGTGAAGAACATCTGTTGCCCATGGCAAGAGTCACGCTAAAAATTAAGCCTGAACCCTGTACACAACTCCACTGCCATTCTTCTGAGAAAAAAACCAAGTACACACAAGTTTACCCTTGATACCGATCAGTTCCAACTGATCGCCACTTGGCTACCGGTTGGCAATTCAAACTGCAGTAACACAGAACACTACTGCCAATTTGGGGGTTGCGGGGTGGACTGTTCCTCACTTCTGGATTTTCCATCACAGGACTTCAAAACCAACATTTACAAGCTTATGGAGATCGTGGTCGCTATCTGCGTAGAAGCAATGATGAGGGGCAGGGGGCACTGCAGTTCTGGGAGTGAGACAGAGAAGCACACCAGTAAAAGTCACTCAATGGACTAAAAGCTGACACAAACAGACACTCTTTCCATGGTCCCAATCCATACAACCTTTACAATGTTTTTTTTATTCACAGTTCCAAAGATCTTTCCCTGGAGCACCTGTGGGGTGAACATTAGAGCCAAGCGATGAGGGTGGCCAAAGGGAGATCAGCAGAAGGCAGTGGGAAGGGTAAGGGTGCAGTGAGACATGAGCAGAAGCCGGTAGCCACAGAATGAAGGTGAAGACTTAGAAGCAACAGTGAAGGCCATGTAGTGTGCTCTTTAGATAAAACAGTTGATGCCTTTAACACAAGAGTGACTGTGGTTGAAATGAAACTGGAGTAGCCCGATGCTGAACAAAAAAGCATGAATTCATCCTTTTAATAAATCACAAGCAGCAGTTTCAGGCATGGAGCAAGAAAACAATCACGATTATTACATCGACGTTATTAAGGCATTCGCTACAGCGTCTTGGTGCTATTTTGCTTGGTGCTATTTAATACTCGCACTAATTACATTCACTATTTTATCAGCACGATTATAACATAGAACCGGGTAGACCAGGGTAGACCTGATACGAAATGTGCAATGTTATTGTAAGTGGTGCAAAGTTTGGAGAAGAGGAGGGAGGTGGTAGTGGGGGAGTAGATGATGGAACTGTAATCTAGAAAGGGTAAGAGAAGGGAGCTAGCCAGGTATGGTCTGGAAACAGGACTCAGGAACTTTCTGATATGATACAGAAGACCTAACCGAGTATGGATTTTTCTGATGAGGTTCGCTATATGCATGTGATACGTAAGGTGTGGGTTGAGTAGTAGTCCTAGGTATCTGAATTTGTCGACTTTTTCAATGGGGTTTCCAAGATTGTCAGTGAGTGAAAAACTTCTGTTAAAAGTTTTCATAGGGCCGGAGAAAATCATGAACTTGGTCTTTTTGGAGTTGAGGACCAAGCTCTTGGCTAAAAACCAGGACAGAAGCTTGCTGAAATCAGATAGCAAATAAGAGAACACAGTGTCAACGTTGTGGTCGCTGCAGTATGGGGCAGCATCATCTGCATAAAGAACTATTTTTGTGGAGCAGCAAATATCTGGAAGATTATTAATAAAAAGAGAGAAAAGGAGCAGGCCCAGGATGGAACCTTGGGGGACCCCATATTTAATAGGGCAGTCTGCGGAGAGCTGCCTGTTAACGGTTGTCTTCTGGGATTTATTGGAGAGGTAGCTCCCAAACCATTATACTATGTCATCTGAGATTTGCACATCAGAGAGGGTGTCCAGGAGTAGGCTATGGTCAACAAGGTCGAATACCTTGATGAAGTCCACAAAAACAGAGCCTGTGTACTGGCCTGTGTCATTGACCTTTTGGATGTTACTAGTGAACTTGACCAGGGCTGTTTCGGTGCTGTGGCCATATCTAAAGCCATGCTGGGCTTCGGAGAGGAGGTTATGGCTGCTTAGGAAGGCGGAGAGCTGAGAATGAATGACTTTTTCAAGGATTTTAGTTAGAAGGGCAAGGAGAGAGATGGGTCTATAATTGTCAACCTCATTTCTAGACCCTGATTTGTATAGTAGTCTGACAGTGGCAAATATCCAGAGGCTGGGGGAATAGCAGAGTGAGAGGTTTAGAATATTCATGAGTGGGGCCGTTAGGGTTATAATGGAGAGCTTAAGAATTTTGTAGTCGATTTCATCAGCCCCTTTGCTGGGTTTGGGATTGTTACTTTGGATGAGCTTTACAGTGTCTGTGGGCTTCTTTGCTAAAGTCCTGCTGGGTAGACTAACTGCCTGGTTGGATCAAACTCAAGTATTATCACATTTACAGGCTGGATTTACAAAATACAAAAGTACAATAACCTAAATTTTCCTCTTAAGCCACCTTATAGAAAAATATTGTAATATTAGAAAGCAGCCTTTATTTGTTGCATACATAGACTTTTCTGCGGTTTTTGATTCTATTAAGAGACAAATACTGTGGGTTAGAATGAAGGAACTAGGCATTGAACCAAACTTAATTTGCCTAATCAGAAGATTGTATACAAATACATGGGTATAAAAAAAACAAGGTGACTTGACAGGAAAAATTAACACCAATCTAGGTGTGAGGCAGGGCTGCATTTTAGCCCCTGTCTTATTTAACATTTACATAGATGATATACTGAAGGCAATTGGGGAGAATGAACATGACTCCCCAAAGACTGGTTGTAAAAAAATTCCAATACTAGCATACACGGACGATCTCACGATAATATCAACCAGCAGGCCTGGGTTGCAAAGAGCTTTGCATGCGATGGGCAAAATGTGCTCTGAAAAAAATCTACAACCTAACATTCAAAACACACAGGTAGTAGTTTTTGGCAGTAAAAAAAAAACTACAGGAGTAATTCTACTTAATAATAAAAAAATAAAATATGTGAAAGAGTACCAGTATCTCGGAGTGTGGTTCTCAAGCAATCTTAAATGGAACAAAAATATAAATTATCTTTATAAGAAAACCAAAAATACTTTAATGGCTTCGGAACATTTTAATCATCTTTACGGTGGTTACTCTATAGACCATTTTCTTAAAACTTTAAATGCAAAAGTCACCACGCAGATACTGTACTCAGCCTGAAGTCTGGGGTGTAGCTAATACTACAAAATTAGAAGCAGTATTAAACAGTGCATATAAAAATTGTTTACGATTACCCACTGGTACACTAAATACACTGGTTAGGTCACAGATTGGACAACAAAGTTTGGAACATATGAAACAAGCAAAATTAACTATTGGGTCAAGACCAAAACAGATATACTTGATCCTTTAACTAAATTGTGTATAAGAGAAAAGGAGAAACTATTGCAATTTAATAGAAATACATGGCTCTTTAAAACTGAAACACTTCTGAAACTGAATGGATTAATATATCTTAAAAACTGGTATGAACAAAACATAAGAAGTGGCATCAAATATACTTTCTTCATGACAAACAAAATATACGAATTATCCAGACAGAAGGACCTACGTGAAATTAAAAATATAAAAATATCATCCTGGTTGGTAAATAACACGGTAGAACATACCTTAAAATCATATCTTAAATCAGTTACAAATAAGGACCACAGAGAAATTCTCACTAGGTACAGATTCGAAGTCTTTGCAGGCAATGTTCTCTTGACTAGATACAATAAGAACCTAGTCATTTCTGCATTGTGCAACTGTCCCCTTCTCGAAATTGAGGATTTAAGGCATGTAACCCTGCGTTGCCCTTGGTATGACAAACCCAGGACTGAACTACTTGGCAAACATTTAATGAACTGCAATATCCCTGATAGATATCTATTAGATTTATTATTTAATGCAGAAAATACTGATATTCTTACAGATCTGGCACTTTATTTAACTGCCATAGGTAAGATTCGGGGGGGGGGGATTAGGAATTATTTTCCCCGATTTAAACATGGGCCTTAGCTCTGAATAAAACTAGCAGTTGTTTGAGTAAATACGGGCATGACAAAGGACGATAAGCACACTAAAACTGAATTTTTGCCATCCTGAAAATCTGGCATAAACATTGTATAATTAATATATTACTTCCCTGTCGAGAATGTATTTACAATAATTTGGTAATGTATCCTCATTTTAAAGATCAAGAAAAGTGCATTCTGAAACTTTTTACCTGGCTTTGTACTATGTATTATTACTTTTTACTTATATTTTGTAATTTTCTACTGTAAAACTCTTTTTGAATATGAAATGGCATACGCTGATCAATAAATTCAGTTCTTTTCCCACCATCGACCAGTGCATGTCAGACTCCTTGGAGACACACCGCTTCAGTTGACCCCCAAAATGCCTTTCCTTTTTGGTTTTATTTTTTCACTCTAGTTCATCTAGTCACTTTATTTTAAAGTGATTCGTTTGGTAGTGTATGCTGATTGATTCTTCTAAACTTTTCCATCTCTGCGCCTGTGGAAGGAAAATCTATGAGAAGGACAGCCACATCGTCTGCATCCTCTACCTAGGCTCAAACCACAACCTAAAGCCTGTGAGGTCTGCCACAGGTTCAGCCAGGCCACATGGAGGTGCTGCCAGAAGGACCTCGAGAAATTCCTGCTGGAGTAGCAAGTCAAAGCGATGGAGAAGGAGCTCCAGGCCAGAACCTCTTCCACCTCCCCAGCCCTGTCCTTGGGCTCCCAGCCCTCCAAGTCCCGGGAAAAGTCAGTTGGGATGCATGAACACTAAGAGGACAAACATCGAGACTGGTCCTCCCCAGCTCACTCACAGTTGCCTCGCAAGGCATTGGCCATGGCTGGGTCATTGTTGTCCCTGGTGTCAACCTCTGCTGCAGCTCACACCCTTTTCTCTGCAGGGTCAGAGTTTGCAGCCCCCTCTCCCTGCCTCTGCTTTTTGGGTGAGAGGACTTCAGCATCGGGGCTGCTGTCACCCCTTCCACTCGATCAGCCCCTCTGTTTCGGCCCCTTTTCTCAGTAGGCCTACAGCCAGGGAGCTCCACTGTTCTTGTCCTAGTGAGGATGGGTCTTTTGTCAGCTGGAGTCTTACCTCCTCTGGCATTGCCCCCGGCCCTTTCTCAGGGCCCTCAACTTAGCCTCTCAGCCAGCCTGCCTTTGGCCAACCCAGCCTATCACCTTTGGGGCATCAGTCTCCCCTGGCGATGTCCACGGCCTCTTCTGTGGATTCTTATTTTGATGTCAGGAACACAGTCTCCCCTGTTGCCACTCCAGACTGCTTCTTCAATGATGACAACACTGTCCCTCCCATCGATATCCCAGGTGAATCCAGCGGTGCCAGGCTCTCTGCTCCTGCCGCCACCACCTCAACCTGTTTTGCAGGTGCCAGACCCACAGCTGCCCCCGCCAACACTGCAGCTTGCCCCGGCGACACCTATGTGCTCTCAGTTTCCACTCCCGACACCACAGCCCACTCTGATGCTGTCCGTCATTGTCCAGACCATGTTGATGTCTTTTTTTGATTTCATGCATCGTCTTGCCCCACCATTGGGGCCGATGATGCTGGGACCTTCTGTACCTCCTCCCATGCCTTTGCCTCCTATGGCACTGTGTTCGGCTTGTCTGCGTTCCCACATGCCATCAGTGCCCACTCCTGACCACGGTGAAGGGATGAGTATCACCCAGCTCTCCTGCCAGGGGATGATGGTGAAGATGATAATGATGAGGTCAGGCTGACTGTCCTGTAATTGCCAACCTCCTCTCTGCTCCCACTTCTGTGGAGAGGGGCTGCATTCACCCTCCTCCAGTCCTTTGACAGTCACGACTGGGATATAGTAATCCCAAGCTACAACCTATTCAGAAGAGACTAGAAAGGAAAACAAGGGGAGAGGTAGCAATTTACGTGAAGGAGGGAATAAAGGCGACAGAGCTCCATAGAGCCCAGAACGAAGCAGAGGCCATGTGGATCACTACTGGGTCCGGTAGCAATGCTCCCATAAGGGTGGGAGTGATCTATAGGCCGCCATCACAGGAGGAAGAGCGGGACAAAGATATCCTGAAAACCATCCTAAAGATCATGCTGGTGGGAGACTTTAATCTACCAGCTGTAGTCTAGAGCTCCTACACAGTGGCATCAATAAGATGCCACAACTTCTTATTGGCATTACATGATGCAGGCCTTGAGCAGTTAGTAAAGATGCCTACACATGAGAGGGCAATCCTTGATCTAGTACTTACAGCAACCGGGTCTCAGGCATAGAGGTGGGTAGCCACCTGGGCTCTAATGACCATCACGTGACACAGTCAATAAAGTCAAGGAGACTGGCCATACAAAGTAGAAAGTCCTAGACTTCAGGAAGGCAGATTTTAATCTCATGAGAGTTTACCTGGAGGACAATCTGAAATGTGGGCCAAATGGGAGTATAGACCAGATTAAAGCAGGCAATAGCCACTGCCATGGCACATTGCATCAGGCAGATCAGCAAGACGACGAAAAAAGACGTCTACTTTGGTTCTTAAGAGAAGTAGCAGTCAGAGTTAAGGAAATGAGGAAGGCCTTCAGAAGATACAAGGACTCGGGTAGTGACTGCAGTAGAGAGGCATACAGAGAGAGGCTGAGGGAGGCAGAAAAAGCTATAAGGGCTGCAAAGGAGCTGCGAGCCTGAAGATGTCTCTGCCACCGCTATGTGGTAGCTCCCCACCTGCCCACCCTTTGCTGGTGTGCCTTAAATAGGCACTCTGAGTCATGTGATTAAGTCCCCATTTTTTTCATCTGCAACCTATACAAAATTTCCAATAGATGGTGTCCGTTCACTTTCTGCTTGCCTGTTGACAGTGCCAGTTGACTTCTCAAGGAAGCTAATTAATTTAATGATCAATCCAGTTTGTAGAGAACCTCTCCACCTGTTGGTCTCCTCCGCCAGTAGTCTCCACCCTCAAAGTAAAAATAAAGAAATTTAAGAGTACTTTTCCCTCTAGGGAAACTCTCCACCAGCACTCTTCTCCCTCCCATTAAAAATTAAGATTTTATAGTTTATTTTTTCCTGCTAACAAGACTGCCCTCTTTACTCCACACGCTCCCTGAGTATTTTTTCTTCTACCCTTACCATCCCCTGCCTTACACATGCTCCATACTAGTGGCTTCCCCTTTGTCTCACTCTCCCAGGAGCTATATATAGAAATCCTTACTGGCAATATATTAAATCATTAAATATTCATCAAGATCCTTATTCTTATCTACATGCTATATCTGCAGCGTCCCCTCTACCCACACCACACTTAAGAGGACCCTAACTCAAAACTCCTTGTGACAGGGTTGAATAAGGCCCTATCCCATTTGTTATGCAGAGAGTGTTTAAACGCAAGAGTCTGTTCTATCCTCTTCTTTTCTGTCTCTTGTCTGTCTGGTTGCACAACCAAATTTTCTTGTGAGACCTAGGAACTGATCACTCTGAGGGTCTCGCGATTCTCCGCCTCTCTCTATCTCTCTGCCTTCCCTTGCTATTTCTGTCTTTTCTTCCCCCTTGCATATCGGCAGGTATAAAAATACATGTGAATATCTGTGTAAAACTGTATGTGAAACTGGGATCCTTTGTTTAAGACTGTATATAGTTACACTGTTGAAATGATTGCAAAGCTATTTGGAACTCAAGGGGTTAACCTGAGAATGCTGGATGCAAAATCTCTGCGGAGCTGACTACAAGAGATCAGTTCTGGGTCACTATGTTCTTTTTGCTGCACCTGCTGAAACTGACAGGAACACTGTGTGAGAAACAGAATGTTCTCTTAATGAGCTCCATGCAAAGACTTGTTGTAAAAAGCAAAACATTGCAGCGCTTTTTATAACCCTCCAGCTTCCTATCATGCCCCCTTGTTATGAAACACCTTTTTCTCCAAAAGATATTCTCCTCCTGTACCTTATTAACCCCATAAGGTATTTAAAGGTTTCTATCATATCCCCCCCCAATGTACATATTTAGCTCATTTAGTCTTTCTTTGTAGGGCTCTTGTTGCAGTCCCTGCACCATTTTGGTATCCCTCCTCTGCATTGCCTCCACTCTGTCTATATCTTTTCTGAGATGCAGTCTCCAAAAACTGTACCCAATACTCAAAGTGGGGTATTACCAGTGATTTATATAAGGGTAGAATCACATCTCTTCCTTTATGGAGATACCCCTACCTATGCACCCCAGAATCCCACTAGCTTTTCAGACTGCCTTATTACACCACCTGGCCACCTTCAGGTCATCTGATATGATTACCCCCTAAGTCTCTTTCCTGTGTGGTCTTTTGTCAGTTTTACTCCCCCATGTTATACTCTGCTACTGGTTTCATATAGCCAAGATGCAATCGTTTGCACTTTTTGCATTAAAACCAGCTGCCATATCCTTGACCACGCTTCCAGACTCTTTGCATCCCTGCACATTCTAGCCACCCCCCTCAGGTGTGTCCACTCTGTTACAGATCTTGATGTCATCCACAAAGAGGCAGACTTTTCCTTATAGTTATTCTGCTATGTTGCTTATAAAGATAGTGCTACTGCTTGTGGTGTCGATGATCCTGGTTCAGAAGCAAACTCGGGACATCAGAGGGTAAATCGAAGAAAGGAGGATCAAGCATCCGAGGGACTGCTCTCATCCCCCAGACCTGGGGGATGTGGAATCTGGCATATGCCTGACCCCTAGTGGAGGCTAGGGGAAAGCAGTCTGAGGCTGCTAGAAGTGTACGAGGGGGCAGCGGCCATCAGAGTATGTGTTTTACATTTTTAACACAATGTTTTTTCATTCTCCTCCCCGCTACTCCATCCCGCAGACACACACAGAGAATCTCTGTCATATCATTGCAGACTTGGAGTACCTTCGATGTTGCAAATGCTATCCGTTACTTGCGAGCTATGAATGTGTATGATTGTTGCAATGCCATCTGTGTCCTGTCCCCCCACCCCATCTCCTTCTATTCTCTAACGTCATAGATGTGTTTTCTAGTACAGCACACCAACAATGTAAAAGTGAGGAGGCCACAAATTTCATTATGTTGTGTTATTTTATTTATTTATTTTTTTACTTTGTGGTTTCCCCCCTACATCCCCCCAGCTCTGACTTGTTCAGGAACCCAAGGAGTCATGCTGGTGCTGTCCACCTTACCTGATCTGCCCTCGTCACCCAGGGAGCTGCGGTTTAACCCCCAGGTGGGTATGAGCTGGGTCACTAGACACCCTGAGCACTTCTGGTTTTGTTGATAGGAGGGTATTCAAGCCGGCAGCAGCACATTGAGGGCAAGCTCTAGAGCTCCATCTCCTTCAGCACTGGAGGGCAGTTTCCGCATTTCTGTGGATGTGGCAAGTGCCATTGATGTGAAGGCAGGAGCGCCACCGTCCGCGACGTCCTCCCCATCTTGCCTCAGAGATTTTTTGTGAAACTCCGACCTTCGTCTGAGGCAAATCAGATGTTGAGGAGCCTGACGTGATGCTAAGCCTCTGGCATCCACCATAGGTAAGTATATGCCAGGCATATTTCCCACCCTCCCCTCCGGAGAAGGCGAGCCATTGTGGGACGCTAAAGCCTACTCCCTTCGGTTGGCCCTATAGCAACCCAAGTCCGCTCCCAAACCCGTGTCACCGGCTATCATTGTTTTACCCAACACATGCAAAGCTTGGTATTGAAGTATACGAAGACAGAAAATTACCAGCAGACAATGCTGTCCCAATTATGAGAGGATTACGCCTTGCACAAATGTAGTTTGGTCACATAAGATGATGCAAGGACAGCTTTTGGCCTGGAGTTCTGACACTCATTATTTGCCAGACTGTCTTTGTCTAATTTGACTTGTGCCATTAACTCCCAGTCAGCGACATGACACTAGGGTGCTCACATCACCAGTTACACCCATGATCTGTAACATCGGTTGCTAAGTCCCTGATTTTACTATTTTCCAGTCTGTATACACAGAACATTAGAACAGGTCATACGTGGTCCTCGAACATCAGTTGCCCCACCCATTCACAACAACTTGTGGCAAAAGCTTATCATTGTTGGCGCTCCGCTGAGCCTCACCATGTACTGTGTACATGTCCCGCCTGTCTTGCCAACGCATCTTGTGTCGTGTCCAGATCCACCCATGTAATGTTCAAGTGCCCTGCAGTGCTAGTGCATCCCCCATGATGACCAGATATCTGCAACCCATCTATGCCTGACAATAACCAATAACAAACAGCAACATAAATCGATGGTAGGCTAGTGTCAGCCTCCACCCCCCCACTCCCCATCAGTGATTGTCCCCACACACCCGTTTGTCCGCTGTCAAATAGCACAGTGCACCTGTGACTACCACGGTCAGTCGCTGGTGCAGCTAGTCACCGAATGCATACTGTAAATAGTACTCGTTAACTGGATGACAGTTGCTGTAATTCACTGACCACATGTATGTGATGTTTCGACATGAATGCCCCCACCCGACATGTCATTCCATAGGCAGATAATGTGTTGTGTATTTGTGTAAACAGTTGAACATGGGCACATCAGTTGGCTGGCTGATGTCAGCTTCTACCATCTCCGTCATGGTGCACTCTTATAAGCACTGACCGTTAGCGGTAGAAGTATGTGCCAAAGGAGTTTAATGTTATTGTTTCCTGTCTCCGTCTGTGAATGGCAACGCATGCTGAAGTAACACATTGTGTTACCATAGCATGGTTTAGATGTTGGAAGATGGGTGGTGTCAACTGCCTTTGAACTAGATAAACCTGTTCTATTTTGCTTCAATGGGTTGAAACTTCAGCTGGTCAACAAGACAATTCCACCACTATTTTAAAGTATTTCCATCGGATCCTTACACAGCACTATGTGTGACATTACAGTTCAGCTTGCATTCTGGATTCACCAAGACAATTATTGTCATTACGCTGCTTCACTCAGTGTCTCCAGTACATTACAGATTTCATGGTCATGAATAACAGTACATGTATCCATACAGCATGGCACGTTTGACACGACCGTATTGTAGCACTGCACATCCGTCATGTAGCAGGTGAGCCACCACCCAGTTATGTGTAATTGTTGTACATGATTGCATGTTAAATTACCATGTTTATTGAATAGTTAACAACTGTATTGTTGTACTGAATATTATACGATGTATTCATCCATACTTATCTGCTACTGTAATATGTGTTTTTCATTGCTTGTGCTTATTACAGATAATCAGCCAGTATGTAAATACTGAAGACAAAATGGAGTTCTCAGGCTGTGTACCAGTCAATGATGTAACAAGTGATGCCATTGTGGATTCAGTCACTGAGATGGAAGAAGATGAATAGTTACCCGTTGGTTGTGCAGTTTCTGAATCTGTATCAAAGCAGTACATTTCAAGGGGGACACACAGGTCTCTTCGTCGGCCACCCTGTAAAAGCATAGGTGAATTTTTCAGTGTTCCCTTTCTTGGTTCATGTTATTGTGAGATGCCTACTTATTGACTTGATATGCACTTAGGTCACAATTGCAATACGGTCTTACGAACATGTCTAGATAAGTCTTTCTTTTTTTTTTCACTCCCAGATCCCGGGCATCCTTCAGGAGTGCCCACTCGGTTACTACCCCTACTCCCAGCCTGAACCCCCCATATCTCCCAGGAACTCACCCTGATCGACCCCAGGCAGGCCTGACCCCTGGTATCACCTCCGGGGCTGGTCCCCCCCCCGGTGGTCAGCTCCTAAGTGTGAGGTGCCTTACCTGGGGCCAAACAGTATGGCCATGGAGAGATCAGGGCATGTCTGGGCCGTGATATGGATGTTCCTCTGGGGCCACTGTCATCTCACCGGAGGCATTTCTCCTGAGTGGCTGGTTTCCTCATCGAGCGCAGTTGTGCAATGGCATCAGCATGCAGGCACCCGCTGCAATCATCCATCCTTGCTCCCACACAGGTACAACCCCCCGGTCTCCACCGGGGGACAGTATTGCACTGGCAAACCCCTGGATCCCTCTCAGGAAGAGGAGAGCTGTCCTGTGGATGCTCGATCCATCTCCCTCCCCTGTCAACCCCCGGTGCCCAGGCTTGCTCTCAACCCCTGGTCTGTGGTGTAGTACGAGGTGTGGCATCCAGCACCTCAACCCTCAGCGCCACTGGTCCAGCCTAGACAACAGTCTTGACACTAAGTGATCTGAATGGGTTAAAAATGGTCAATACTGATATCTGAGGTGCGGTGCACCCCTTTTCGTCCACACCCCAACCATGAAACAGGAAAAAAAAGACCATTACGGCAACATTCACGGTAATGGTCCTTTTCCGTGTTTCGCCTTCCCCCAGTGTTCCACCCTCTCCCCGGACTAACTCCAACCTGGAGTTGGAATCCTAAAGTCCAGGTGGTGCGGGTGGCAGAGTTCCCTGCATGAGGGGCTGTGGGGGGCACAGCCCCCCACAGAAAACACCCGTAGAACAGGCAGCACAATACCTGCATTGGTATTGTGCCATTGCTGTGGGGGAGATCGGCATTGTCGCTGTCGACAAAACTTGGTGGTTTCCTGAGGTGTGGTGCTGGACTTCACTTGTGTACTTCAACTGCGCATGTAGTCGACCACCATAACGCAGTCATTGCATTATTGGATGGCCTGATACAGCACTGGTATGTTTCAGCAATAACACATGGCTAGGTGTTATTAGTGCTGCGACACCCATGCACACATAGTCATTGTTATGCACAACAACCCCGAGCAAGTGCCTGCAGCCTTTGGGTGTGCAGCTATCTCAGTTGTAGCAGCACACAGCCATGTCTTATTGGTTATGTTCAATCCCCCCCCCCAAACCACACACACATAATGGTAACATGGAATGCACGAATTCAACATTCTACAAATCGCAAGTTGCATACAAACAAAGACACACAGATAGGCCTGAAGGGGATCTAGTACCACAGTTATATGCGTTGGTAGGTAAGGAGCAGGGAGTTGTCTGAGAAATTGGTTGGGACAGTCGTAGAATTTTTCATCGTCAGCAAACAAACAACATCAGCAATGGAAAGTTTGACTAGTACTTGATAGTCTAAATTTGTGTATGTGGGACTTATGAGTGTAAATAACATAGAGGAGAATGTATGGTGGTACTACCCATAAGTATTGTATGTATTTATTGAGAGGTTGCATTGGCGATTGTTTAACAAACACCACCTAATAACACTCTCTAAGTGTACCTGTGCCTGAGTCCAGCCACACCTGTTCTCTCTGCCCCCCAGGAAGCACTAGGCAACCCTCAAGGTACCCCCTCCCCCTGTCCCTTCTCATGACTTGCCTCAGCAATCAGTCTGCGTCATGCTCCTTCGGCATCCGCCACCCCACCCTCCACCTTCCCCCAACTCACAGTCCCGTGAGTTTCCCTAACAGTCACTACTAATGCAGGCTGCCTGACCATGCCCCCTCACACCCCACCATTTACTCTAGCATGTCCTCTCCGCTCAGCCTCCCCTCACCCCACCATTTATCCCTATACCTTAGCCGCCTTCTTCCCCCTCCCTTCACCTCCACCGTATTACATACCCCTCTCTCTCATACCTCCTTTCTTCACCCCACTGCCACCTATCCCCGTCCCTCTGAACTACTGACAAGGCACTCTGTGGCTTGTTATTCCCCTCACCCTCATACAGTGTTTTTCTTTTTAGTTTAACTTGTACCTATGTTTTGAGTTATTCTGTAAGTTGTGAATCCAAGCAGAATCGTTCATTGTAATGCACCTTAGATTTCTCCTGTTGTTCTTCGTTTTGCAATCTATGACGTGGAACCTTTGTAAAAGACCTTGCGCTGAAAGGTCTTTTCCGAATCACTAAATAAATAAATGAAGAGTCCCATGGCAAGTGAACATCAGAAGTAAAGATACTTAAGATTTATTTCCCTTGTTGGCCAATCTCATCCACTCTGTCTCACAACCACGGCTGCTTCCTTGTGTGTGTTGATCGTGTTACATTCATGCAGAAGTGTACCCCTTGTTGATATGCAGCAGTATCT
Organism: Neoceratodus forsteri; assembly: GCA_016271365.2. Lineage (NCBI taxonomy): Eukaryota > Metazoa > Chordata > Ceratodontiformes > Ceratodontidae > Neoceratodus > Neoceratodus forsteri. Next base: position 1,131,661,154 of record CM028133.1, on the reverse strand, counting down.
ATGTATGTACTGCAACATAACAGTGCTATTCCAAGGATGTATTTCCATCCCTAATAGTGTTACACCATACAGTACATTACATTAATTAGTTTGTTTATTTAATGTAATGGAATTTAAGATTTTGGGCCTAATCAAACTTTGTTACATATGACTAAAGGCCGCACACATGTCTGCAATTGAAAGTCGGAAATTGTTCTGTTATGTATTGTGGTACTTATTGTTGTTGCCAGGGGCTTGTGGCAGCCAGTGGTCGCAACCTCTCACTGCAAAGGCTAGGACCAAGCATCAGGCAATCAGGACCGAGTGATTTATGTGCCCATTTAATAGAAATTTATTATAGAATGGCTCTAAAAATACTGGCCCCTGACTGACTTGCTGGCACGATTTACAACGTGTAAACCGTAGTATGACCCCATGTCAAGATGTGCCATCCAGCCCGAAAAAAACAATATCTTCTGTTTTTTTTTAAACACCAAAAAAAACGGTAGACATTCTATGATCGCAATATCCCACTTGAGTGTGTGGGTAGTGCAAGGATCTACCCACTCCTGGTGTGTTTTCTCACTCAGCCTGCGCCTCGTGAGCAAAGCACACCAGGTGGGTAAACCATGGCCTCACCAACTCCCTCTCATGGTATACTGCTTAAATATTTGCTTTTAATTGACTTTGGTATAGTTTCTTTTTTCTGAATGCTTATTATAAAGTAGTACAACGTGTCTAATTTTTATTGTTGATTAGGTGTTCAAAAAATCAACAAAAGTAAAGGATGCCTGCATACAGACTGACCCTATGGTGCATCATCTCTATGTCACCTCTGGCCCACAGTTCTAACACAGACTCTGACCCATTAGCGTTTGATGATGTCAGTGCCATCAGTTATTCTCCAAGCATGACAGACTCAGACAGTGCATGCAACATCAGTCATCCCATTTCAAGGTAATGTAGTTATTGTTCAAGCTACTAAGGTATATCACAAACAAATGTCATATTCTACATATAACATGTATCCATTTACAGTAAGACTTTTCTACACTTAACATGCCTGTCCCCATTGTGGAACAAGAATCAAAACAAAAGTTTAGATGGGAGGAAAGAAAATGTATTGTTTTTGAATCATCATTAATGGAGTTATTCCAAATATGTATCCAGTGTTATACGACCACAAACCCTGTAATCACCTACATGAAAGGGACAGTTATTGTAATTACCCAGACATGTTTGGAGTGTGGCCATAAGCGCACATGGTCATCGCAGCCTCATATTGCAAAATATCCAGTAGGGAATGTTCTGTTGTCTGCTAGCATAGGGTTTAGTGGTGTTTCACCACAGCAGACATTGAGAGTACTTCGTAATGTTAACATTCAGTGCATTTCTGAGGCACCGTACTATCGGCATTTCACTACATTTGTACGGCCAACAGTTTACAAAGTAGGGACTGCTCACAAGGAATCCATAGTTACTGAAATAAAACACGGTGGAAATTATGTCATCCTATCTGGTGATGGCAGATGTGACAGCCCTGGTCACTCTGCCAAGTTTTTAACATACCCAGTGAAGGAAATGCAATGACGTAAGGTCCTAAACATTAATTTAGCACAGGTAACTAATTTCTGTATTAAATAATTTTATGTATTTACAGCTTTCTTGTCTGTGCTCAGTGTAAGGCTTCAAGCAGGCATGGGTTAGGCATAAGGAAGCAACACAGATAAGTATGAATAGATAGGCCATTGACAGAGCAAAAGTCGATGGCACATTCATAAGGTAGAACAAGAAATGGGCAGACTGGATGGGCCTTGCAGTCCTTATCTACTATCAATGTCTATGTTTCCATGTAAGTTGGAAATGGTTTAATGGATTTTATTATGTGACTGCTACATGCATGCATGTCTTTCTTGCTGCACAGATAGGCATTTTAAGACATGAGTTGAATCAGCAAAGCAGAGCACATATGGGATGCTGACAGAGACAGAGTGAAGGAGGCCACCTTAACAGCAAAACAGATGTGTACAGCGTGATACTTCAGGGATGTAATTTTACTGGTAACTTTAGGGAAACTTAATCATTGAGAGAGTGTTTGCTATGTATTCCCTGGTAAACATGTATTAGATAAGAAACTGTTTGCCTACTGATGTTCCTCAAGTAATGTTCTGTTGTCTGTGCCACATACAATGGCTGTGACATATGTCCCTTTTTATCCATTGACAGTGCAATGAGGTAAAGAGCGCTTACCACATGGAGCTGGAGGGTCTGAAGCGCTGCATCGACTGTGTTAGACAAGATGGATTGCGACCACTAGTGCTAATCACAGACAGACACCTGCAAATTCTAAAGTATTTACGTGAGAACGAGCCAGAAATCAAGCATCAATATGATGTTTGGCACTATGTTAAAGGTTGGTAACAAGTATCTGTTCAGTGCCCCATGACTCTAAATTACAAATTCAAAAGAAATACATACAGCAAAAATTGTGAGTTGGTGGCATGTACACTTCAGCCGACGTAAACACGTTTCACAATGGATTTGGGCGCCGTTGGTACGGACAGGGATATAATGTTCCAGCATCTGCTGACTGCTCACATTCTGTGTGCATGACCTGTAGGGGATGCATGTGCAACACCATGTGTCAGTAATTATAGTCTACCAACAATAGTCAAGGTTCCCCCATCCTCTCACACACCAGGTCACTGAACAAAGTGTGAGGTAAAAACTTGCAATGTATGGCAGAACACTATATAACAGTACTGGATTGGTCACTGTAAGCACAACCTGTCTGTTGTTCCACCTCCTGGATATGATTAACAATGACATATTGAGATTAGCTATCGAGGATACAGGTCATCAGAACTCATCTGTGGTACAACACAGTGGTTATGCCCATTTGACCATCCAGTATCTAATGCATAGGCACAGTATTGCTCTACATACATCAGTTTCAACATTTGGTTTTAGAAAATGTCAATGTTCATGACATGTTGCTATACCCTTTTGTGGTGCAGTAGCATTTATTAACCTGGAGGGAATGAACAATTTAACAGTTGATGGGACTATTTTATCTCAATGTTATGTCTACATTAAGTATAGTGTATAGTGGAATGCAGTCATGCATGAAATTCCATGCCTGGAATATGCTTATAGTGTATGGTCGAATGCTGTTCCGCATGGAAATCCATGCCTGGAACAGCATTGTTGTGCTGCACTCGGTGCATCATGATGTTGTTGTGCTGCTCCAAGTACGTCACTGGTGCAGCACAACAACATCGAATGTGGTCCCGCATGCACAACTGAGCAGGCCACATGATGAGGAAGCAAGCGGTGTGATTGAACAGAATAAAACAGCAGCCAAAGTAAGCATTTTTTTGCTAAGAGACCTGTTTGGGGGATCACAGAAACCTCGAGATCTCTCAACTGCCTTGTTTGTATATGGTTGCTTATACACAATCTTTTATAGTGTTTGGGCAACCATACACAAAATAAAGGCAATTGGCGTCAACTCGTGTGCTGAACCTCTCGAGCACCGCTCTCGAGGTCTCTGGTTACCACGGAAACCTCTCGATCACAACTGCCGTGTTGTGTATGCTTGGTCATACACAATCTTCTATGTTCTGCTGCAGTAGTGATGTCATTATGTTGTTCTGCTGCAGTGGTGATGTCACTACTGCAGCAGAACCACTTGGAATGCTGGCACATTGTTACTTTCCTCTATTTAATTCTGTGGTGTCAGTATTATAGAACCTTTATAGACTTCACAAGTCACTTTCATTATGAAAAACAGAAAAGAAAAACACAACGCATACATTACACATAATAGTATTATACACTATAAAAAATACAGGATGAGGAACTTTATGCACAACCTGTGTGTTCTGTCACATTGGGGTTCTGATTTCCATGGACCTCTCAAGCTTCGCTCTCAAGGTCATAGGGAATCTGAACCCCTCTGTGGCACAACACATTGGTTGTGCATAGTTGTCCATCCAGTATTCTCTATATAATAATGTTCTAAGTTATGATTTGTGTCTTCTGTTTATTGCTTAATCATGAAAGTCTTTTTGGATTTTTTATAGCCATATTCTAATCACAGTATGGCACTCCAGGGTGTCCGTCATACATGAATAACATCTTACTGTGGGTGATGGAGTCACACTACCTGTGGCTTTCTGCTTGTACCCAGTCAAGGTGTGACATTATTCAGCGATGACGCACACCCTTCAGTGACTTTTTTTTTCTTGCATTGTTTCTACTCTTTGGTCCCCGGTCAGCTAACATCCTCATCCACCCGTCCAGCCCCATACCCAGAGATCAGGCCACTACCCCCCAACCCCACGGATTACACCCCCATGGCGGGGCAGTGAGGAGCTTCCCCTGGCACTGCCCTACTCACCTCACAGGATCCAGTGTGGGGAGCTCCATTTGGTGTCGGGGCCTGTGGTGGGTGGATGGCTCATCAGTGCATGACTGGTACCAGATTTTTTCCTCCTCCATTTTTGGCCTTGCATGACTGGTGTGCAATGGCACCCACTGAAGGAGCGCACATGCGTCTGCATGCGCTCCTCCCTAATGCCTGCCCCATCACGCCCCCTACTGTAGAGCAGCGGCACTATATCCACCAGCCTCTGCTAGTGGACACCCTTACGCCGACTACTGGAACCCCCACCCCGGAGAGGGAGAGCACTCTGTCGGGGCGCCCAGTCCCTCTCCTCCCCTGCCCAGCCCCCGGCAACCCGTGCTGCGTTCACGCAGGTCGCCAGCATGGCACGAGGTAAGGCAACCAGCGCCTCAGCCCTCAGCGCCACTGGGATGGCACCCTTCAGTGATTAATTGATTACATAACTCAGTTTCTGTTCTTGAGATGTGCATTCTTGTAATATTCTATTCCAATTTCTGTTTTCATCTGCTAGATATCACAAAGAAATTGGAGGCAACAGCTTCACAGAAGGATTGCAGTGTGATTACAGAATGGATAGCATCGATTAGAAACATGTTGTACTGGATACCCAGATCCACTCCAGACAGGAACGGTTCAGTCATGTTGGCAAAATTAACATCTATCACTAATCACATACAGAATGTACATGACCATGACAATCACTTGTTTCCAAGTTGTGCTCATGGGCGTTAAACCCAAATAAAGGCAAATGCTCATTGTCTCTGGATGCTAAGATGCTATTCCTGTCAGCCCCTGCCATAGCCACTCCACTGGCCGCACTCTTCAACCTCTCCTTCTCGCTGGGCAAGGTTCCAACGACTTGGAAACTGGCCACTGTCATACCCCTTCCTAAAGGCAGTGACCCCTCCTCCCCAGGCAACTATAGACCTATCTCCCTACTCCCAATCGTGGCCAAACTTCAGGAGCGACTGGTCCTGTCCCAACTCTCCCAGTTCCTGGATGCCTCCTCCTTCTTTTCTCCCTTCCAATCTGGTTTCCGCAAATCCCATTCTACCATCACCTCCCTACTACGTGTGACCGGAGACATCCTCACAGGTATCGACAAAGGGCACATCACCTCAGCCATATTTATCAATCTAGCCAAGGCTTTCGATACCATTTCCCATCCCCTTCTCATCTCAAAACTTAAAGATGCAGGTCTAGCTCACCCAGCTATAGACTGGTTCCAAGACTATCTTACGGATAGGATACAAGCAGTCAGACTAGCCTCTCATACATCAATCCCCCTTCCAGTCATTACTGGGGTCCCTCAAGGATCAGTATTAGGCCCAATACTCTTCTCCATTTTCATTAATGGCCTCCCCCCTGCATGCTCCCACTCTTCCATTCAAATATATGCAGATGATACAGTTCTGTACACATCCGGCCCCTCAACAAGCAGCGTAGCACCTCTCCTTCAGGAGGACTTCACAGCCATCCAGCACTGGTTCAGGAAGAACCAGCTATCTCTAAACCCTAAAAAACAGTGTCGCTTACATCTGGCTCCCAGCAAAGACTCTCCCGCCAAACCCTGTGCCCTCCATTCTCAACCTGGAAGGAGCACCCATTGAGCAATGCACTAGCTTTAGATACTGGCGTCTGGCTCGACCAACACCTTGACTTTGCCTCTCAATAGATTCCTGCATGAAACTGCTACCAAAACTAGGGCGCACTCTGCGAGCAAACCTGTCTCCTGAGGAAACGAGGCTCACCATAGTCCAAAAAATGTTACTCCCCGCACTTGATTATGGCAGGACAGTATACTCTATCGCCTCAAGGCCCACCCTAGCTAGCCTAGACACTTATTCCACTCCTTTTGTAGCTTCATCCTCGACTCCCCAAAATCCACTCACCATTGTACTTTATATAACTCTCTATCCCTACCATCTCTCCTTGACCGTAGATTAATAAACTGCACTAGGTTTGCCGCTAAATTCTGGACCCACTCCCCCCCCATCTTGAAACTACCCTATCCCAACAACCTCCCCCGCGTACTCCCTAAGAGGCACAGACCCCAGACTCCTACATATCCCATTTATGCGCACCTCCAAAGGCCAGTTAGCTTTTAAATTCAGAATCCCACAGATCTGGAACGCCCTCCCCACCCTCATCAGACTCGCACATAATCCTGATCTCCGCTCCAGATTACTACAGGCACACTTCTCCTCCAGCTGTTCCTGCTAATTGCTGCAAGCTCGGCCCTGTAAGAAATTAAACAATGTACAGTAATTATTCCTATTATGTGCATTTCTGACTGTAATCTACTGTACTACTATACCTGCAGTACTTGTTATACATGTTATACTGTATCGTATTTGTACAATTCATTTGCTATCATTTCTTTATTACAATATCTGTACTTGTATTTGTTCTAATTATTTGCCATGTACTGGGGCTAGGCCCCCGGGTCAAATCTGGAGTCGAGCACGTTGCTCAGTATGCCTTCCTGGTAAATTTCGTAAATAAATAAATAAATGGACCACTTGATGAAGTTGAAAGGAAACGGAAATGGATGAAACCCAGTAAGTGGACAATGCACATATTCTGATGTATTCATCTGTCATTAAGATCACATACATCATACAGGGTTAACAAGTACAGCGTTAATGTGAGGCATAGCCATTTCTTTCATTGCATCTGTAATCACACCCCTTTGTGCCTTACTTGCTTACTTGTAAAATGGAAGGATAAAATCAGGTAATGTGATTGTGTGTTATTTATGTGTAAAAAAAGGTTGACACATGGTTACCTGTCAAGTAACATTTTGCCTCCTGACTTCCTACGCAACTGTCCATGATGTAGAATATGTATAACACACACTACTGTGTGCCTTAGTCTTATAGCATGGCCAGTAGAGTATTAAGGTAGTAGTCCAAAGGCCATGTAAAGTGTAACCATGTGTGAACCATATGTCGCGCCTCAATAATGTAGAGGATAATGTATTGTCTTTGGTTAATAACCACGCTGTAAACACTGCAAGAGGTTGTCTTGACATTATGGTAAAACTCGAGAGCACAGCTCGAGAGGTTTTCAGTTGTCATGGCAACCTCGGGATGTGTTTTCAGCACAGTTGTTAACCAAAGGCAATACGTTATATTTTATAGTGTATGGGCCATGAAGATTGTGTAATGACAGGCTGAATTACTTTACTGCATTACTTGACAGAACATTGCTTGTTGTGAGCTTTCCGTTTTGTTATAACCTTGACTGTGGTGAGCACTGTTTTGTTACAATACTGATTTTGGTAAACATTCCATTTTGTTATACCATTGATATGACATACTCAAGGAGGGTTAACAACAGAGTGATGTCAAAACAGTGGCATCATATAGAGGTTAATGTCTGGGAATCGAGTGCTAACCATGCTGTAATCACCTCGAGTGGTTGCTAGGGCAACATGTTAAACCTCGAGAGCACAACCCGAGAGGTTTACTGTGGCCCTAGCAACCACGATAGGTGATTACCTGCATGGTTATCAACCGATCAATAGCCATCATCTTTTGTAGTGTTTGGTCAAAAACATGCAAGGTAATCTGTTAGGCGGTCACATTCTATGTGTGAGAATGATGGAGGTCTGGTACATTTTTTTGTTATGCCACTGCTGAGAAGTTCTGAAGTGTGGTTAACAACCATCAGACGTCACAGCAGTAGCATAACAAGGCTGTATATTTGATGATTATGGATGGTAATTAGTGCTTACCATTCATTATAAGGTTGTAATAACTGGTTAGCGTTTTTCCTCATAGAGGGAGCAGGTTATAATTCACCGTTATAACCCGCGGGTTATAACGGCGAACACGTGCAACCTGCTCCTTCTCTTGGCTCGCGCTGCACCTCAGCGCACAACAAACAGTGAAGCGGGCAAACTGAAATCCTCAGAAAACTCCAGTGTGGCAAAGTAGTGGCAACCAACAATCGGAAAAACAAAGAAAAATAATTCTAAAGCCTCTAACCTTCCAAGAAAACATACTTTACTCTCTCTCATCTCCAGAGAAACAACAAAGCCGTGTGACATCACCAGCTCATTACCATTTTTCGGAGGCAATCACACCCGAGACAGCCGATGGGGGGGGGCTGGAGTAGAAGCAGTAATAGCTTGGCAGAAGACACCAGGAGAAAGGACTGTTGTGTGACTAAACTTCTCTGCTGGGACTACAGTAGAAGAACTTTTGTACTTTGACCTTTAATTTAGGGTAAAAAAAAACTAACATACAAAACAAAAAAGTGTGTGTTTGTCTGGGTTAACTGAACTGAATGGGTATCTGAACAGTTATTTAGGTGTAAATCTCAGGTGATTGAAAGGACTTAACTGTTGTGAGGTTTAAATTACTTGTAGAAAGATCTAGTAAGTAGGGGGAGTGGCTTAGCTAGAAGGAAGCTACATTTAAAGACTGCCTTAGAAAGATTCTGCTAATAGCTTGGCAGAAGACACCAGGAGAAAGGACTGCTGTGTGACTGAACTTCTCTGCTGGGACTATATTGCCCTCCTTCCCTCCCCCAAAGCTAGTTCTATTTTTATAGGCACAGGATTTGACTGACAACAGGAACTTCCTGTTTGGGAGCAGGAAGTGAGTGATCACAGAACCACCAAAGACCCACCATCCTAGAAGGGCAAGAGTAGCTCTCCAGCCCCCTCTAGCTGCTGGAGGTCTGCCTCTGAGCAAGTAACTGGTCTACTGAGAAATATAGGATATTCTTGTCTCAGAACAGGACAATCAGGAGCTTAAAGGGCAGAGGCAGAAAGTAAGGAGAGAGAGAAAAAAAAACAGAGGAAAGAGTAAGGATTGCAAACAGTTAAGGGGCCAGAAATAAGACATGATTGGAGTGGTGCAGTGCAGTGGCTGTGGAGCAGCAGTCTTCCGGGAGACGTTCTGGAGGATGCGGTGTTGTCCCATCTGCAGGCACCTCTCTGGGTTGAGGGAGGAGGTTGCTCATCTACAGGCTGAGTTGGCCAGGATTTGTGGGACCTCCTCTTCCATCCAGGGACCACCAGTGCCTCTGCCGCTGCCTCAGAGGTTGCCAAGAAAGAGGAGCGGTTGGACCACAGTGGGCTCAGGGAGGGTGAGGGTGGTGGAACAGAGGTGCCCTCCAGTTGTACCTCTCCACAATTCCTATGCTATTCTGGCAAAGTGTGGTTCTTCTATGGAGGCACCTGCAGTGGAGACCAAGGAGGATGCTGGGAACTCCATAAAGGAGACCCCACAGGAGGGTGGCAGGGGACCCTGCAGGGAAGAAACAACTCCTGGTGGGACTCCTTTGTTAGGAAGGTAGAACTGGGGACGAAGGGAGAGGGAGGTGAGTGCCTGCCTGGTGCCATGGCTTGGAGGGACAGGGAGCGAATCCTCAGGATTGCCGGAGCAGCTGCACAGGGGAAGGAGCTGGATGTCATTGTCCACCTAGGGACGAATGACCTGGCTAAGAGAGGGATTAGAGAAGTGCAGGAAGAGTTTATGGAATTGGGGAGGGGCCTTAGTCAAGTAGCACGCACGGTAACCTTCTCGGAGGTGCTGCCCATCTATGGCATAGGAGAGGCTAGGGTGTTCTGCACCATGGGATTCAATCAGTGGTTGAAAAACTGGTGTGGAGCTCAGGGATTTGGCTTCATTGGGGACTGGGGGTCCACCTGGAGTGATGCAAGCTTATATTGGCATGATGGGCTGCTTCTGTCCAGGAGGGGAACCAGGATCCTAGGTGATAGGTTTAAATGCTTCATTGGCAAGCTTTTAAACTAGCCAAGGGGGGAGGCACTGGAAAGGAGCAGGGAAATCCTAGCCCCCCAAATAATCACGGTAGTAAGTGCGGCAAACACCAACATAGAGGTGTCGATAGGGAGAAGGGCAGGGGTAAATGGAGAAAGTGACAAAGGCAAGAAGGACAGGGATGGGGCAAAAGGGAGTAAGGCCATCAGGAAGTGGAGGGTAATGAGTACCAATGCCCGTAGTCTGGGCAACAAGCTCCTTGAGCTGGTGGCCTTGATGGAAGAGGGATGCCTGGATATCATAGCAGTCACAGAAACATGGTACACAGAGAACCATGACTGGGATGTTAACATACCAGGTACATAACCTACAGGAGAAACAGGCAGGGAGAAGAGGGATGAGTAGCTCTCATGTAAAGGAAAGGATAAAAGCAACTGAACAAAAGAGTAAACAGGGAGGAGAGGAGGCACTGTGGGTCACCTTGGAGACTGGAAAGGGCACCACAATCCGCACAGGGGTTATGTACAGACCCCCATGTCGGGGAGGGAATGGACAAGGATATGACAGAAGGCATTCTTAGAATGGCAGAGAAAGGGGAGATACTGTTGATGGGAGACCTGAATATGCCAGATGTTAACTGGAGCACATTTGCTGCAGCCACATCCAAGAGCAGGGCCATTCTTGATGCCCTACAGGTGGCAGGCATTAGACAGCTAGTTTCAGAACCCACTCGTGAGGGAGCAATCTTAGACCTCATACTCTCAAACGGGGGCAGTGAGAGGATCTCTGATCTAGAAGTGGGTTGCCATCTGGGGACAAGTGACCATCAAACAGTGTGGTTTACATTAAACTCAGCTACAGAGTCAAGCCATACAAAAGTGAGGGTACTGGACTTTAGGAGGGCTGACTTTGGCAAGATGGGAGAGTGCCTCAGAAAAGCACTAGCAAACAGGCTAGAAGGAGGTGTGGAGCAACAATGTGGAATCATTAAAACTGCCATCACAGAGGCAACAAGCCTTTGTGTGAAGCAAATAAACAAATCAAAACGAAAGAAAAAGCCACTATGGTTCTCAAAAGAGGTGGCTGTGAAAGTCAGGAAGAAAAAGATAGCATTCCAGAAGTATAAGGAAACACAGAAGGAGCAGGACAGAGAGCTGTAACAGTTAAGACAGAAGGAAGCAGGGAGGGTAGTCAGAATAGCAAAGGCCCAAACTGAGGAAAAGATCGCCAACTCAGTTAAGAAGGGGGATAAAACCTTTTATAGGTACATCAGCGAGCGTAGAAAGACAAAGGGAGGGATAGTGAGGCTGAATAGAATGAACGGTGGGTGGGCAGAGGGGGACAGTGAAAAAGCAGGGATACTGAGCGAATATTTCTGCTCAGTATTCACAAAAGAGGAGGGGGAAGTGCCTAATCCAATTAACAGAAGCACTCTTGATAGGGGGGTCGATCCCAGTCCTTTCACAGAAGAAAGGGTTCTGCAAGAACTCCTAAAACTGAAGGTGGACAAAGCAATGGGTCCTGATGGAATTCACCCCAGAATTCTAAAAGAATTAAGGGAGGAACTAGTGAAACCACTGGCTACTCTTTTTAATAAATCATGGGAGGATGGTGTGGTACCCGAGGACTGGAGGAAGGCAGATGTGATTCCCTTCACAAAAGTGGGACCAAGACAGAGGCAGGAAACTACAGACCTGTCAGTCTGACCTCTGTGGTAGGGAAAGTGATGGAGTCACTTCTGAAGGAAAGAATAGTTGAGTACCTAGAGGCCAGTGGAGCACAGGACCCAAGGCAGCATGGGTTCACAGCGGAAGGTCATGTCAGACGAATCTAATAGATTTCTTTGACTGGGTGACAAAAGTAGTAGACCAGGAGGGCTGTGACATGGCCTACTTAGACTTTAGCAAATTTGACACAGTCCCACACAAAAGATTAATAGTCAAATTAACCAGCCTGGGAGGGTCCCAGGGGTGGTAGCCTGCAAAACATTGGCTGCACAACAGGACACAGAAGGTAATTGTAAATGGAGTCCACTTGAAGAAAGAGGGGTTACTAGTGGGGTACCGTAGGGTTCAGTATTGGTCCAGTCCTTTAATGTCTTCATCAGTGACATTGCAGAGGGACTGAAGGAAAGTATGCCTTTTGCAGATGACACAAGATCTGCAACAGGGTTGATACACAAGGAGGCGTGGAAAGGATGAAAAGGGACTTGGCAAGGTTGGAGGAATGGTCAGAAGTATGGCAGCTAGGATTCAATGCAAGAAGTGCAATAATGCACCTGGGAAACAAGAACCCAGGGGAAGAATACACAATGGTGGGAGGAAGTAACAACAACAAAAAGGAAAGGGACCTGGGGTAATCATATCAGATGACCTTAAGGTTAGCAAGCAATGTGAGAAGGCAGTAGGGAGGGCTGGTATACTGGGATGTATAGAGAGTCATCAGCAGCAGAAAACAGGAAGTTGTTATCCTCTGTACAGACAGTTGGTGAGACCTCATCTGGAGTATTGTGTCCAGTTCTGGAGACCTCATCTCGCAAGGACATAGACAGGATAGAGGTAGTCCAGAGGAGGGCAACTAAAATGGTGCAGGGTCTGCAAGAGAAGCCGGATGAGGAGAGACTAAAGGAGCTTAATATGTATACCCTTGAGGAAAGAAGGGAGAGGGGGGACATGATAGAAACTTTTAAGTACCTCAGTGGAATCAACAAAGTCCAAGAGGGTAGCATCTTTCAGAAAAAGAGACTTACAAGAACAAGGGGACACAATTTAAAGATAGAAGGAGGGCGGTTCAGGGGCAATGTGAGGAAGTATTATTTCACAGAGAGGGTAGTGGATGCATGGAACAGCCTTCCTGAGGAGGTTATGGGGTCTAAAACTGTGGGAGATTTCAAGAATGCATGGGACAGACATAAGGCAATTCTTGTGGGGGGGGTAGGAAGAAATAGGCTATTGGTTAACTAGGATCTGCGGCCTATCCTGTAGGTAGGGAAATGGGCAGACTAGATGGGCCTAGCGGTCCTTATCTGCCGTCAAAGTCTATGATCTTCCTGGACATAAGTCTCCACCACTCATTCACACTAGTGGGATTAGCGCCGGAGGCACTAAGACCCATCGGGAGCAAACTTTTTGCTGGAGGGTCGGCGTGAGAGACGGCGCCACGAGACACGGCGCCGCGAGCAGCTGCTCGAGCGGTAATGACCATCTCGGCGACGACCCTCCAACCGCCTCAGTTCCTTTTTTCCCGCCGTCAAGTGCGCTTCAGTGACGACGTCGCTCGCCTGTCGGGAGTCAAACTTCAAACTAGCGCATAGTTTTCAGTTTGTTTTTTTGTAACTTTATCACGATAAGTAGTATCGCTTAATTTTATTCTATTTTCGTTAAATTTTTTCTAATATTTAAATTTTACTTGAAGAAGTCTCGGCCTACTGGACGGAGTCGACCATGAGCAGGTCAGGTGACGGTAGGGAGACTTCGTATGAAAGCTGTTCAGTCAGCCGGGCTGGGTCCGTCAGCCTCCTTCTCTCAGCGGGTTCCGGCTAACGGTCAGTCCGATGCCGCGGGATGGCGGTCCCCTCTACCGCATAAAAATAAACGGTCGCATCTCGCACCGCTCGCCTCGAGCTCTTCTTCGCCCACAGGTCAAAAAGAGAAGGCATCACCGAGGTCGCCTTGAGGCGTCTGCGCGTTGCCGACGCCGTTATCGCTGCTAGTTGCCGGTCTCCTTCTTGAGTCGCCAACTTCCGTAATCGCCGTGTCTCGGCATCGAGTCCCTCCCCGCTCTAGGTAGGACTCCAGATGAGCAGTTTCATCAGTGGGCCGCCTTATGGAGCAATGGGCTCGGAGGTTGGTTCTTCTGCCTGGCTCGGTTGCCTCGGAGCCCTCGGGCCCTCCGCGATCAGGTAGGGCGGTTGGACCTTCCTACGCGTGGCGCTTCCTTCGGTGCCAGCGACTCCTGCTAGTGTTTCCCCTCACATGGCTGCGTAGCAGGGGCCTCACCGATGCCCTTATCTCCTGGTTTTTTTCTTCTCTAGCTTTCCAGGTTCCTGGGGCTTTTCCGCACCTTCGCAGGGTCTGTTGGCTTGTTGGCGCCTGCCGTGCCGGGCGGTCTTGCGGGCGCTGTCCGCGGCGCCTGGGTCTCACGCGCGCCGCCGTGGTGCTCGCGGATAGGGGCGGCGCCTGCTCGTGGTGCGTCGTCCGGTGCCGTTTCATGGGCGCGCCGATCGCGGCGTCAGCCAGCCACTACCGGGCGATTTCGGGCCCGCAGCGCCGCTGGGGCGCCAGGGTCAGGCTCTCTTCGGGCGCCTGCAGCGCCCTCGGTGCCGCTTCTTCAGCCGCTTTGGCTGCCTCGCGCCGCAGCCCTTGGGGACTCTCCTTGTTTTTCTGCTATTTCCTCTCCCTAATTTTCACTCTTTCCTGTCCAAACAGTCCTTTCTGGACCATCAGGAGATGATGTTGAGCTCGACCCAGACCTTCGGTTGGGTGATGAAGTGGAGGAAACAGGATCTTTCTTTGCTAAGAGCCTGTGGTCGAGGACCTGTCCTTAAGTCTCTGTTGAAGAACCTGGGATCCACTCTTTCTCTCCAGACTACAGACATCGATCCTGGGAAGATATTAAGACTCCAGTATCTTCATGCTCGGAGATCCCTACGGATTTGACTCCTCCGATCCAGTTTCCTCGAGACGCTGTCTCAAATGGTATGGAATAATCCTGCTCTTATTCCCTCAGTGGCTAAATCCATTGATAAGTATTCAGCTCCCAAGGATCGTCCCATTTTGGCATCCCAAGCCTTTGTGGATCCTATTGTAGTCCTGGCAGAGAATGACAAGGTCGTTTCTTCCTCAACTACTACAGCTCGACCTATTAACAAAGAGTCTCGTAAGATTGATACATTAGGTAAGAGAGTCTTTGCTGCCTCCACTCTAAGTATGCGTATTGCCAGTTATCAAGGCTATTTTTCTCAGTATGAGTATATCCTGTGGCACTCTATGAAAAGAATGGTTGAAGCTCTTCCAGATTCGGATTCCAAGTCAGAGCTTCTTCTGACCGTTATTAGAGGTATTGAGTCCAATAACCAACAGGTCAAAGCCGCCATGGACGCTTCACACTGCTTCTCGCCAGCAGCCACGGGGATTTGTACCGCGCCATTCCTGGCTGCATTTCCTGGCTTCGCTTTAATGATGCTCAGCAGCAGGTGATGGCGCTGCCTTTGATGGCTCCTTTCTTTTGGCCCTCAGGTGGAGCAAGCCTTAGAGGCCACTCAGAAGACTAGATCGGCCATTAAGTTGGCCAGACCTCCGCCTGTCCCTCTCGGGGCATGTGAACAGACCTCAGTTTCATAGTCGTCAGTCCTTTCGAGGCAGAGGCAGGGGAAGCTTCCATAAAAGCCAACCTGCCCAACCTCAAAAGAAGACACAGCAGAAAGCGCAGGGGCCTAAAGCTCCCAGTGCTACCTTATGAGTCGTTGGCCCAAGTTCCATCCACTCTGCCCGAGGTGGAACTTTCTCCTCCGGTGGGAGGTCATCTGATGTACTTCTACAACCAGTGGAAGTCCATAATTTCGGACAAATGGGTCCTTCGGATAATTTGCGAGGGTTATTCTCTCAATTTCTTGGAAACCCCCCCGAATTCTCCTCCCAGACGACAACCCAGGTTGTCGGCCTCTCAGTCAGACCTCCTCACCGCTGGAGATCCAGGGCCTTCTGAACAACAGGGCAATAGAACTGGTGCCCCGCATCTTCGAAACACAGGGTTCTACTCCCATTACTTTCTGGTTCCAAAGAAATCTGGGGGGATGCGCCCCACTCTAGACCTCAGAAAGTTAAACAAATTCCTCCCCAGGGAGAAATTCAAGATGATTTCCCTAGGTACCCTGTTACCCTTGCTGCATCAGCACGACTGGCTGGCCTCTCTGGATATGCAGGATGCTTACCAGCATATCCTCGTCCACCCGACCCACCGCAAGTTCCTCAGGTTTGTAGCTTTGGGTCAGCATTATCAGTTCAGAGTCCTGCCCTTTGGGCTATCCTCGGCGCCGCGAGTTTTTACAAAGTGTTGTGCAGTTCTCGCGGCGCATCTCAGGAAAGTCGGACTCCGAGTGTTTCCCTACCTGGACGATTGGCTTCTAGCAAGCCCTTCCGTCCAGCAAGGGACTTTTGGAAGCTGCAAACCACTTCTCTCTCACGCCCATGGGAGTTCTGCTGAATTTGAAAAATCTCAACTGCAACCCTCCCAGAGGCTCCTTTTCATAGGGACGCTTCTAGACACCTCTTCAGTGAAGGCTTTCCTTCCAGAGGACAGAAGACTCGACATCCTTCGAATGGCCCGTTACATCAGGGAGAACCAATCAGTTACAGCTCTCTCGATGCAACGCATGTTGGGTCTCATGGCGTCCTCGGTCTTCACTGTCCCTCTGGCCCGACTGCACATGAGAACCACCCAATGGATGCTCTCCACTCAGTGGTCCCCGACCTCTCACCCCCAGTCTTATCCCATCAAGGTGACGGAGCCCCTTCGAAGGTCTCTCACCTGGTGGTCTCAAGAGAGCAATCTCCTGGAAGGATTCCCCTTTGCTCCCCCGGATCATCAGATCTCCATCACCACAGACGCATCGCTAATGGGATGGGGAGCTCACTGTCTCTCCCTCCACACTCAAGGTGTATGGACTCAGTTCGAAACTCATCTCCACATAAATGTCCTGGAGATGAGAGCGTCCTCTATGCAATCCGAGCTCTGAAGGATGTCCTTTGTCACAAGAACATTCTCCTTCAAACGGACAACAAAGCAGTGATGTATTACATCAACAAGCAGGCGGTGCTCATTCTTATCCCTTTGCAGGGAAGCAATGAGGGTGGGAGTGGTGCTTGGAGCACAAGTCTCTGATTCAAGCGGTTTATCTGCCGGGTATACAAAACGACCTAGCAGATCACCTCAGCAGAACGGAGGCAGACCCTCACGAGTGGTCTCGATCCAGCCGTGAGCTCGTCCCTGTTCAAAGAGTGGGGACTCCAGACCTGGACCTTTTGCATCCCCACTCAACGCAAAACTGCCTCTCTTCTGCTCCAGAAATCCAGGGCCTGGCATTTTCTGTCAGGATGCGTTCAGGCTGTGTGGACAAAAACGCTTTTACACCTTTCCACCGCTTCCTCTAATCCAGAGAGTACTCCTCAAGTTCGAGTCTCAGGGGACCAAGATGATTCTCATTGCTCCTTCCTGGCCCTCGGCAACTATGGTGGTTCCTCTACTCAACAGTATTGGCCTCTCCCAGACCACTTCCTTTGCAAATCAGACTTTGACTCAGGGTTGTTGGTCCATCCCAACCTGAAATCACTTCACCTTCATGCTTGGCCCTGAAGAGATAGAAGTGAATCGGTTCAACGCCTCTCATAGAGTCTCAGACATCCTTCTGGCTGCTCGGAAGCCAGCCACCCAACGACGCTTCAAATGGAAACGTTTTTCTCTCTGGTGTGCAAAATCCTCTTGGAATCCTTTTCCTGTCCTCCTGGCAAGGTTCTGGAGTATCTTTGACCTGTCAAACTTAGGTCTTCAGTACTCCACAGTTAAAGTTCACCTTAGTGCCATCTCAGCTCCATGAGCCGGTTTCTTCCTTAACTCTGGCTCAGTTACCTATGGTGAAGAGATTTCTAAGGGATTCTCCATACCAGACCCCTGTTAGCCGTCCAGTTGCAGCCTGGGACATTAACCTGGTGCTGGACATGCTCACTGAAGCCTTTCAACCCCTTAGCTACCTGTGAGCTAAAATTTTCACCTGGAAGACTGCTTCCTGGTGGCCATTACCTCAGCCCGCAGGGTCTCTGAGATACATGTCCTGGTTACGGACCCTCCGTATACTGTATTCCATAAGGACAAGGTAGTTCTCCGTACTCATCCTAAATTTCTTCCCAAGGTTGTGTCAGAATTCCATCTGAACCAACCTCTGGTACTTCCCACATTTCGCTAATTTCCAAAATGAAGGGAACGAGCTCTTCATTCCTTGGATGTTAAGAGAGCCTCATGGTTCTATTTAGATAGAACCAAGGATGTTCGCAAGACTCAGCAACTGTTCGCTTCTTTCAGCGACACCCGCTGGGTCAACCTGTCGCTATTAGATGCATCTCTTCATGGTTAGTGGCATGCCTTCGTCATTGCTATTCCATGGCTCAAGTTAAATTAGAAGGTAGAGTGTACGCTCACTCTACTAGGGCGGTCGCGGCATCCCTAGCGGAAATTCGCAATGTTCCAATTGCAGATATATGCAACGCCGCCACCTGGAGCTCAGTGCATACCTTCGTTAAGCACTATGCACTGGATGTTCATGCTAGGCAACATTCCGCATTCGGCAGAACTATCCTTAATGGGCTTCTATCTTAGACGCGTGAGCTCTGGCTCTCCTGCCGCCCTTTTGGGGGATTATCAGCTTGGTACTCTCCCACTAGTGTGAATGAGTGGTGGAGACTTATGTCCAGGAGATGATAGAGAATGACAGATTTGTCAGATTCTTGATCTTCTTGGATGAGTCTCCACCACTCATTCACACGCCCACCTCCATCCCCCGAGCTCACCGCTGTATTGGTCTTCACTCCTCAAATCTTTAGGCCGTGAGGACTTTTTACTGACCCTTCTTACACGGGTCATACGGACTATCTTATGTCCGTTTTTAATGTTGGGTTTACTCTTTACGTTAGTTGCGCTGCACCTCCTTGGTAAAAGGTACTGAGGCGGTTGGAGGGTCGTCGCGAGATGGTCATTACCGCCGAAAGCAGCAACAAGGCGCCTGCGTCTCACGGCGCCGCTCGCTACCGACCTCCAGCAAAAAGTTTGCTCTGATGGGTCTTAGTGCCTCCGGCGCTAATCCCACTAGTGTGAATGAGTGGTGGAGACTCGTCCAAGAAGATCAAGAATTACGGTAGGTACGTAATTTTCCTTTTCTATGTACAGAAAAAATGACATAATTTTCTGTTCTTTAGCACAGAAGTGCAAATTTCTCTGAAAGTTCATTCCATTTAAGCAAGTTTTTTTTTTTCAAAGATTAGTTTCCTAGTTCAGTCATGTTGCCGTGTGCCGTTCTCATACGAAACAGCCATGCTGTAGCATAAAGTAATTCAAATCTTTTTAAAGAAGCTAGTTAAGCAAATGTGTTTAACTATCTGATTGTGCCACAGACATTTTTAACTACTTACATTTCACAAATGTTAAAAACAGTTACCAGTTGAGCTAAATAAACTTCTTGCTCAAAACCCTTTTTTCCTCAATGAGGAGAAAAAACGCAAACCAGCAATTACATAAAACAATGTATGGGGTGAGTGAATATAGTACCGGGTGTGATGTTCATATAAAACCCCTTGCTTCGCCTCAGGGTATGTAGCATCCCACACCTCGGGTGCACATAATTTCTCATTATGCACTCACCCCCATACATTATTGTATATGTAATGTGCTTGAATTCAGTTAATAATAAGGGCTACCCATACATTATAGTAAATCAAATTGCATGATTTCGACCATACATTTCATCTTTTTGTAATGCTACTGCGTATGAGACACAAATAAGAAACTTGACAATTATGTGACCTTGTGTTTTCACTGGTGACCTTAGTCATAGGGCTCATGTTAATGGTCAATTAATCACCCTGTATGGGAATGTGGCACTCGGATATGTCCCTTGCAGCATTATAACCATAGAGGGAGATTAACAGACCATTTACATCACAAGTTGTCATGCATTACTGCCTACAAATGGCCCACTGCTTCCTTATTGTATGTATACACCAACAATAAAGTACCTATAAGATCCCACTTATATGTCACTGTTTCTTTGTGTTCTCATTTCTTCCCTCAATGCAAGGTGAAAAGGCATATGAGAAGGTTGATATGGTTGTGACTTCAACTGTGGCTAAAAGAGATGTTCAGAAGTTATCGCCCATACAGCAAACATGTTCATTGGAGTCTTTCCACAGCCTTGTAATACAGTATGCCCCAAAGAGTCGGGCGTACAGTTTTTGTGGGATGTACACATAGTATGCATTACTTCCTTTTAATTATCGTACCCAACAGTAGAAGGCAGACAAGATATTATCTTTGTCTGTCATGGTGATATACATTATCATCAGCAGTTACCTGTAGACATCACTTTATATAACTATGTCTGCTTGTATTCTGCCATTGTTTGTGTAAACTGAGGTTAGGAGGCTGAATGTCCACCTGTGACCGGCCCCGCGCGGACATCCATGGCATTTTTCAGTCATTACTGTGTTTTTTTTTTATGTTTTATCTCGATTTGTATGATTTTGACACAAACAAAGTGCTTCAAACAGTGTGGATTGTATTGATCAGTGAGGTATAAACAGTGGTTGCACCAACAATCTGTTAATCACCCCCAAGGGGTGCAATGTGGCACTAGGTGCAGTACAGGGTCATATTACCTGTATGGGGTGATTAACTGTTAACGTAAGTCATGTGAGTGCCTCATTGCTACAATTACAAAGTAATCCAAAAAATAAAAGTGTCAAAAGTATGCTTTGTAATAACATCGTACCTCCGCCATGCTTGTTCAAAATCAGAAAACAGCATTCCAGTCATTCATCGGTGCTAGATGATGTAATGCTAACTGGACAAATCCATGTTCCATGGTGATTAGACTACACATGTTAATAGGACATGGAATAATGTAAGGGTGTTGTAATGCTAACATGCAATCAAATTGCATCATTTCTTGTACCCCTTTTATAAATTCTTATAAGATATAGGATACTTTATGGTTAATCAGTCACTACAAGGCGGCAGATAAGGACCACCTGGCCCACCGAGTCTGCCCATTTCCCTACCTACTGGATAAGCTGCAGATTCTAGTTAACCAGCAGCCTACTTCCTGCAACCCCCCACTATAATTGCCTTGTGTCTGTCCCATACATGTTTGAATTCCCCCACTGTTTTACACCCAACAACCTCCTCAGAAAGGCTGTTCCATGTATCCACCGCTCTCTCCGTGAAAAAAAATTTCTTCACATTACCCCTGAGCCGTTCCCCCTCTATCTTTAAATTGTGCCCCCTTGTTCTTACACATCTCTTTTTCTGAAAGATGCCACCCTCCTGGACTTTGTTGACTCCCTTGAGGTACTTGAAAGTTTCTATCATGTCCCCCCTGTCCCTCCTTTCATTGAGGGTATACATATTAAGCTCTCTCAGTCTCTCTTCATATGATTTCTGCTGCAGACCCTGCACCATTTTAGTTGCCCTCCTCTGACTGCTTCCATCCTGTCTATGTCCTGCGTGAGTGAGGTCTCCAAAACTGCACACAGTACTCCAGATGGGGTCTCACCAACTGTCTGTATAGAGGGATAACCACTTCCCTTTTTCTACTTGTGATGCCCCTTCCTATGCATCACAGTATCCCCCTGGCTCTCCTTACTGACTTTTCACATTGCTTACCCACCTTTAGGTCATCTGATATGACTACCCCCAGGTCCCTTTCCATTTTTGTTGTTGTTAGTACTTCCCTTGCTATTGTGTACTCTTCTTCTGGGTTTTTGTTTCCCAGTTGCATTACTTTGCACTTCTTTGCATTGAATCTAAGTTGCCATATGTCTGACCATTTCTCCAACCTTGCCAAGTCCCTTCTTATCTTTTCTAACCCCTCTTGTGTATTAACTCTGTTACAGATCTTTGTGTCATCTGCAAAGAGGCATACCTTTCCCTTTAGACCCTCTGCAATGTCACCTATAAAGATGTTAAAGAGGACTGGACCCAGTACTGAGCCCTGGGGTACTCCACTAGTAACCCCCCTTTCTTCGAAATGTGTTCCATTCACCATTACCTTCTGTGTCCTGTTGTGCAGCCAGTTTGCTACCCAGGCTACCACCCTGGGACCCACTCCCAGGCTGGCTAACTTGATTATTAATCTTTTGTGTGGGACTGTGTCAAATGCCTTGCTAAAGTCTAGGTAGGCCATATCCACAGCCCCTCCCTGGTCTATTACTTTGGTCACCCAGTCAAAGAAAACTATCAGATTCATCTGACATGACCTTCCTGCTGTAAATCCATGCTGCTTTGGGTCCTGTGCCCCGCAGGCCTCTAGGTACTGAACAGTTCTTTCTTTCAGAAGTGATTCCACCATTTTCCCTACCACTGAGGTCAGACTTACAAGTCTGTAGTTTCCTGCTTCTGCCTTGCTCCCACTTTTGTGAAGGGGAATGACATCTGCCCTCCTCCAGTCCTCAGGTACCTCCCCATCCTGCCATGATTTGTTAAAAAGCGTGGTTAGTGGTGTCACTAGGTCCTCCTTAGTTCTTTAGATTCTGGGTGAACTCGTCAGGCCCCATTGCTTTGTCCACCTTGAGTTTTAGGAGTTCTTTCAGGATTCTTTCTTCGGTGAATGGACTGGTGTCAACCCCCCTACCCAGAGTGCTTCTATTGTCTGGTTTAGGTAACACCTCCTCATCTTCTTTTGTGAATACCGAGCAAAAGTATTCATTCAGTATCTCTGCCTTTTCACTGTCTCCCTCTGCCCACCTCTCCTCTCCTTTATTAATCTTCACTATCCCTCCCTTAACCTTTCTATGCTCCCTAATGTACATATAAAAGGTTTTATCCCCCTTCTTAACTGAGTTGGTTATTTTTTCCTCAGTTTGGGCCTTTGCTAGTCTGAAGGCCTTCCCCACTTCTTTCTGCTTTAATTGATACAATTCCCTGTCGTGCTCCCTCTGTGATTCCTTATACTTTTTGAATGCAGCCTTTTTCTCCTTAACCTTCCCTGCCACCTCTTTTGAGAACCATAGTGGTTTTTTACTCCGCTTTGTTTTCTTTATTTGTTTCACATAAAGGCTTGTTGCCTCTATGATGGCAGTTTTGATTTTTCTCCATTGTTCTTCCACCCTCCTTTTTGGTCATTTGCTAGTGCATTTTCAGGTATTCACCCATTTTCCAAATTCAGCCCTTCTAAAGTCCAGTATCTTTGTTTTTGTATGGCTTATCTCCATGGTTGTGTCTATTGTGAAGCACACTGTGCAGTGGTCGCTTGTTCCCAGGTGTCTACTGACTTCTAAATTTGTGATCCTCTCTCCGTTTGAGAGTACCAGGTCAGTATTGCTCCCTCCCAAGTGGGTTCCAACACTAGCTGTCTAGGGTTCGCCTGCAGGGCATCGAATGACCCTGCTCTTGGATGTGGCTGCAGCACGTTATCCAGTTAACATCTGGCATATTCAGGTCCCCATCAACAGTATGTCCCTTTTAGCCATTTTGAGAATCTCTCTATCATTTTGTTGTCCATTTCCTCCCTTGAGATGGGGGTCTGTATACAACGCCCAGCGGATTGTGATGTCATTCCCTGTCTCCAAGGTGACCCAGAGTGCCTCTGTCCTCCCCTTTACTTTTTAGCTCTGTGGCTTTGATCCCTTCCTTATGTATAGAGCTACTCCCACCTCTCTTTACCTTCCCTGTCCCTTCTGTAGATTGTGTACCCTGGTATGTTGACATCCCAGTCATGTTTCTCGGTGTACCATGTTTCCGTGACTGCCACAATATCCAATTGTTCATCTTCCATCAGGGATACTAGCTCAGGAAGCTTGTTTCCCAAACTACGGGCATTGGTATTCATTGCCCTCCATTTAATGTTGGCTTTATCCTTTTCTCTCCCATCCCTGCTCTTATTGTCCTTGTCTATTTTTCCATTTACCCCATCCTGCCCTGTGTTGGGCTCTGTACCTCAGTGTTCAGTGCTTCCCCCTTGGCTAGTTTAAAAGCTTGCCAAGGAAGCATTTAAACCTATCACCTAGGAGCTTGGTTCCCTTCGTGGACAGATGCAGACCATCATGCCAGTATAGACCTTTATCTCTCCAGGTGGCCCCCCAGTCCCCAAATGAAGCCAAAGCCCTGTGCTCTGCACCAGTTTTGCAACCTTTCATTAAACTGCATGGTGTGCAATACCCTAGCCTCACTCCTGCCATGGACTGGTAGCACCTCTGAGAAGGTTACCGTGCTTGCTACCCATCTGAGACCCCTTCCCAACTCCACAAATTCATTCTGCACTGCACTGATTCCATGCCTAGCAATGTCATTTGTCCCAAGGTGGACTATGATATATAGTTCCCTCTCCTGTGATGCTGCTTCTGCAATCCTGAGGATTCACTTCCTGTTCCTCCAAGCCATGGCACCAGGCAGGCACCTTACTTCCTTCTCCTCTCCCTTTCCCAGTTTTACCCCCCTAACAATAGAGTCTCCTATCAGAAGCTGCTTCCTTCCCCTGTGGTGTCCCTTGCCACCCTTTTGTGGGTCTCCCTTGTGGATGTCCTCAGCATTCTTCTGGGTCTCCACTGAGGGTGCCATCATAGAGGAACCTTGCTCTGCCAGAATGGCATATGATATGTGTAGAGGTACAACTAGGGGGCTTTAACTCTGGTCCACCACCCGCACCCTCCCAGAACCCACTGTGGTCCAACTGCTCTTCATACTTGGCAACCTATGAGGCAGTGGTTGTGGCAGTGGTGCTCTTTGGAAGGGGGAGGCCTCCTTAATCCTTGCTAGTTCAGCCTGGAAGTGGGCAACCTGCTCCCTTGGAGCTGATAGTTGCCTGCAAATAGGACAGCAATGCAGTTTCCAGAAAACTGCTGCCCCACAGCCAGTGCATTGCACCACTCCCCACATGTCCCTCTCCTTTATAATATAAAATATGTATATATATATATATATATTTTTATTATTTGTAGTGTGTACCTACCCTTTTGCACTGTGTTGGTTATTATGATATGACAGTTCTACCCCAAGACCTGTTGAGGAAGTAATGTCAGAATTGTGGCTATAAAGGAAATGCTATGCCTGGGGTGTGGGGTGGGGTGTGGGTAGGGTGGTGGTAGTCTACAGCCACTGGTGACTGTTAGAAACAATCAAATACACAACTGCTCCACCACCCTGGTGAGTATTGCCCTTTATAGTAATTCAACTAACACCACAATTTACTAGACCATGGCTCCTGCACAAACCACTCTACTGAGTCCAGGAATAAAAATGAACTCACTCCTCAGCCAGCAGGACAATTTTAAAATGTTGCAAAAATATCCTTCCAAATCCTAGGTCTCAACCCCAACAATCAAGCAAATTCAGTTGTATCTCACTCCCTCTGGTTATAAAATTACTACACTTTTAATGGAATCCTGCAATTCTCTGCTTAATGCCAATAAGGAAAAAAAAATGAAACTTTTTGTAGAAAGCGTAGCTCCCCTTCTTAACAAGTCCCACCAGTATTATGCCTTACCAGGTTTCCAGGTCCTAAATGGAGTTATAGTTTGTTCTTTGCAGTGTAGCAAGGTTCTCAGCTTCCAACAGACAAATCAAAGTCAGTCTGACTACCCACAGAATGGATATAATGTCAACGGATGACCTCGAGAGAAAAGCATTTTATCCATGAGGTTACAGAATAGCTGAGTAGTGCGTGGGTAACCACACAGTGTTCTGTATATTGTGTGGTGAGCGCCACATAAGAAAACACTTCACTTTTTCATATGTTATGTCATGTCCACCAACAGGCCTCGAGTTACAACTGCAGCAGAACAACATTTTGTGGTGTATAGATCTCCATACACAAATGCATTGCACCATACACTATTATCAGACCGTCACAGTAAATACTGTTGTTCAAACCATGTACTGTTTATCTCAACAGGATGCTTCTTGCTGCACTCCATTTTAACTGCAACTCCAGCAGGGAGCAGGCAGCAACTGTGAACGGAGATAAAAAATTCAAAGTTGACATACCAAAATATAAGGGTGGTCAGTGTGTTGTCAGACCAATAAAGATACCAGAATCATACGTAAGTGAAAGGTTTATTGAATAACACACCTTTCCATTTCAAATTTTGTTATCATGCTAATTTAACAGCATTAATGATAATGAAAATGTTATCAACAGATTGATGTTTTAATATCATAGTTTCATTACACTGTAAAAATATTGACAAACCTCTACAGATAATTCAACCCTACTGAAGAAGCATATAAAGTACCTTTAACCCTACCTGAAGGCCTACCATGGTTGTGCTCGGGTTGGTCAGTCTTGCCATCTGTACATCAGTAAGTGATATATGGTTACAGGAGGCTGTGTGTCTCCTCAGTGTAATGGACATGATTCTGGAGGCTCAGCGGTTTGTCAAAATTTCTGTTGCCCACACAGGATGACAGGGGCAAGAGCAACATTTACATATTTCATAACATTATCTGCAAAGTGCGATCATCTGCAGGTACACTGCTCATCCCCCTCCCACTCACCAGTGTCAAGTTCTAATTTTTGAATGTGGGTGACCTGCACGTAAAGGTGCAGTGGGCGCAGTGCACCAGCAGGGAATGTAAAAAGGTGGCCTTCATGAGCGATGGTGAATCCTGACGCTGGTAGAAGCAATGGCCACAAAATTCAAAACTGCAGCCATGTTTTTTATCGCTTAGTAAGACCCATCATTTTCAGCGGTATTCCAAACACGAAAACTCATTTATTTCATATAGTCCCCCCCCCCAATAAAAACTGTTTAATATTTTCAGCTCCCTTATGGAGCGAGTGACAATATCTGCACGATCCTGCTCTCCAACCACCCCCCACACACAATAGTAACCTGGCAACAGCTGTGATGTCTATTTGAGAAGAGTCGCCATGGTAAAGCTGAAGCAAAGATCCTAGGGCCGCCCACCCTCGCAGCCATCTTCCACACTGTTCCCACATCAGTCTGTTTAAGCCCACACAATCACAGTAACAAAAAAAATGAAACTACACACAGCTCACACCTCAATGAACTGTATCTCGGATGGTCACAATCAGTTCCCGATGTACTGCACCCTCTTATCTGTCACTGCATCTGCGTCTTCCCACCAAAACTATAGCTACGGGGGGGGTGCCTTACAATTTGCTCAAAAGTATCAACAATGGAAGCTTAACTAGGACAAAACTCCCTAGTTTTAAAAAGAAAACACAGCACTTAAATACAGACGGAAGAACTATTTTGTTTCAAAGTGAATTTTAGCCATGAATTTAAAGATTTAAAGAAAACCTTTTTTTTTTCCTAAAATACTAACATACTAACATACTAAAATGCCAGCAGAATAGGCCTAATGGTCTTTCATGTCTGCTCATTTGGTCAGCCCCCACCCTGGTTGCTGACCTTGCTGCCCCCCTCGCCTTCTCTGGCTTCTCCCTTCCCAGTTCCGGATATTCTTGCTGCATTGGATTTTGCTTCCAGAACCCTTCCCCTGTACCTGTCCCACCCCCTCTTGAACCCCTCCACTGTCTCTGCCTCCACCAGCCCCCTAGGCAGCGCATTCCATGGCTCCACCACCCTCTCAGTGAAGTAGCACCTCCTCCTTCTCCCTGAATCTTCCCCTCCAGCTTCCACCCATGCTCTCTAGTGGCCCTCCTCCTTCCTTCAAGCACCCTGACTGTTCCTCCCTATTTACCCTCTTCATGTACCTGAAGATCTCTATCATGTCCCCGGTCCCTTCTCTCTTCCAATGTGTACATATTTAGCTCTTGAGCCTCTCCTCATAGGTCCTGTCCCCAAGCCCCAAATCATTTTGGTTGCCCTCCTCTGACCTCTCCAGGAGGTTAATGTCCCTCTTAAGTGTGGCCTCCAAAACTGCACACAGTACTCAAGGTGCGGCCTCACCAAGCAGTTATACAGAGGGAGTATCACTTCCTCCTTCTGGAGGTGATTCCCCAGCGATGCATCCCAGCATCCTGTTGGCCTTGGCTGCCCTCCTACAAGTCTCAGAGTTGTTCATCTTGACATCCACCACCACCCCAGGTCCCTCTCAGCCATCGAGACTTGTAGCATCCCCGGTGTACACTTGTCCGGGTTTCTGGCCCCCAGGTGGAGTACCTTGCATTTCCCTGCATTGAACCTCAGCTTCCACTTTCTAGACCATCTTTCCAAAGCCTCCAGATCCCCCTGTAGGGCCACCCTCCCCTCCTCCCCATCCACCACCGCCCCCAGTTTCGAGTCATCCGCAAAGAGACTCATCTCACTCCTGATTCCTGTCCTTATGTCAGAGACGTCAGTGCAAATATATAACATTAAGTTCACCATTTTCTAAGTGCAAGAATACCCTACAGTGTGGGCATTATTTGGAAACATTGCACCTTCCAGGGGCTATAAGGCACTCCGCCTGTGGTGTCGGTCCTCATTATGCCCCTTGGAGGTTTGATATTTCCCAATAAAGCCCACCCTGGATGGTATTATTACTTAGAGAATGGGGTTCAAAGGTCCAGAACTCTGATTGGCTCTTACGGGGTACATTAATTAGTAGTGTGAGTCATCTAAATAAAAAGTGCCACCCTATGCTACCACTTTACACATTAAAATATCCGACTGCACACTCCTGCTTCATAATTGGCTACAAGAACTCATTTATTTTTAATATATCCTCTATTATTTTACCATCGCTTAGCGACAGCCCCACACCCATACACATTGTCCTTAGGCCACATCCAGTATCACTAATCTGTTTGTTAATCTGATACCATCATTTTGAAATTCAGCAGGTCATATGTGGCTGACAGATAGTGCTGTTGATTAATGTGTCTCCTTGCACGAAGATGTAATGGCAACGCAAGTGGGGGTTTGGTTTGTCATGCCTTCCCATGGGTCTGATGTGCTGACATACTAATTAAAGTACTGTGTTTGAACAATTTGCTTATTATGCTTATGAAAAAAGAAGATTAATGATATAATAAGTGGACTGGCCTGGTGGCACTGAGGGTTGAGGCGCTGGACACCACACCTCGCGCTACACCGGCGACCCGCATTCGGGAACGGACCCGGGTCGGCGGGGGTCAGGAGGATGGAGCATCCCCACGGATGCTCTCCTCTCTCGGGGTGGGATGCCAGGGGTGCTGTCTAGTACCCGACGTCCTACGGGAGCCAGTGGATGCACTGACTCTTGAGGGGCATGGCGGCTTTGTATCTTGGAGCCGGGGAGGGGGGATGTCGTTAGGCGCTTGAGAGCAAGTGTGCATCTGCAGGTCGACTCTCTGCGTCAGCATCTCAGGAGGTTGGGTTACAGGGGAAGAGTTCAAGCTTGGAGAAAAATGCTTCCGGCCCCCTAGATGAAGTTCTCCAGAGCCTTTTTTGGCATCAAGCCGACCAAAGGGCAGATCCCACTGTGCATGCTCGCTGCAGAGGACAAGAGGGGAGGTAGTATGGGAGATGTCTCCTCGTTCCACCCCGGGGGTAATCCGGGCCACCAACTTGGGTCACAATTGCGGCGAGGCACTCTAGGGGCAGACCCAGATGGCTGAGGTTGATGTGGAGGATGTCACTGCTTGAGCACGGAAGGAGTGGGGGTCATGGGGACGTAAGGCGTAGATAAATAATAAGTAAAAAAAATAATAATAATGCAATAAACGAACAGACTGTCTTTTGCATTGTATAGTAAGAACAGACAGCTGACACAATCATAGTAAACATGTAACACTGCTGTTAACTGTAACATCCTTGTTCATTCAAAATGTTTGTAAGTCATGGTTGACAATGTACCAATATAATTCAGTAAACTTGTCCTTCTATTACTTTGTAGACTTTGTGAGTGAACTGTTGAGTGAGTTTGAATGCGCTGTAAGTCTCAGTAAACCAGCAGAAGATTGGCATCGGGGGCAGTCCCGCAGCCTTTAACATCCAGATTTGAAGCAATAGACAAAAAAAATGCAACTGGGCAATGGTATGGCAGGAGGCGCTTCAATTGCTGACATGGTATTCTCATCACGCCGGCAAAAATCCAACATAATTCTCAGATGGCCAATGCTCCCTTATTTTACAAACAGCACACGATGGAAGTACAACGCGCACTCTATAGCCCAATCACCCCCAGCACCAACGAACAAAACTTCTGTAAGCCAGAAATCGATGACGGCTATGGAAACAGAAAAAAAAGAGTGATGTCAGTATTACTTATATAGTCTGTGTACTGACTTGCAAGCCATAATACTAGTGATTGATTCTGAAATGTTACTTGTAAAGAACACCAAAAAAAAAAATATTTTTACAATGTCAGGTCTACCAGTTTGATGAGACTACAAAAAACTTCAGATACACTGATTCCAGTGTGCTGTAATTGGCACAATTCAAGTTACCATGGTAATGTCATGTCAATTAACCACAAAGGCGTACATTACAAACACAGTTGTTGTGTTCAGCTTTGTTTTACAGGTTGTTGTCAATGTAATGCGTACTGCAATTGTAGTTAAGGTTACGTGACATTATAATATCTGTATATTTCTGTACATAGAGTATATGCAATGTAATGCGTACTGCAATTGTAGTTAAGGTTACGTGACATTATAATATTATCTATATATTTCTGTACAGAGAGTATATGCAATGTAATGCGTACCGCAAATGTAGTTATGGTTACGTGACATTATAATATTATCTATATATTTCTGTATAAAGAGTATATGCAATATAATGCGTACCGCAATTGTAGTTAAGGTTTACGTGACATTATAATATTATCTATATATTTCTGTACAGAGAGTATATGCAATGTAATGCGTACCGCAATTGTAGTTATGGTTACGTGACATTATAATATTATGTATATATTTCTGTACAGAGAGTATATGCAATGGAATGCATACCGCAATTGTAGTTAAGGTTACGTGACATTATAATATTATCTATATATTTCTATACAGAGAGTATATGCGATGGAAATGCGTGACATACATTATTTTTCTGCACTTAAGCAGTTTCACCTCAGGTAATATCAGGAGTGCCATAAGCTACTCATGAGGTGTCCGAGGTGAAACTGCTGGAGTGCATATAAATCAGATATGTCACAGCTTTTCCATTGCATATTCGATGTATGCAATAACCATTTATTATCTTCATCACAGCAACACAGATTCTATCAGGCTACCTTGAAAAAGGTGATTTTACAGTGAGAATGTAACGGGCGGTGGAAGGAGATTGATAATTTCTGATTACAATTCCTTGCTGGTGGCAGTATCTGTTATTTGAGGTGGCTGCCTGGGGGGGGTGGGGTTGCTATGGTGATTAGCTTCAGGATTGGCAGCAGCATGGAATAAGGGTGGGAAAATACAGGGTCCCTATTTTTTTTCTTGTCTTATCTATTTTGTCCACTACTCGAGTCCTGACTGCCCTACTAACCTCATATTGCAGCCTGTCCTGAGGTATCCCCCAGTATCCTTTTGCCGGGTGGGTCCCTCTCCTCTGAGAGAGAATTCACCAGTGTAGGGCTGCCTGCCACTTCTGCATAGGACACATTATGTTGCTGAGGACAGTGAGATGGCTCACTGGAGGGTTTCGCAGTGCAGAGGTCCTGGAGGCTCTCATCTTGCATGCACAGAGCTATTTTCCTATTTTCTACACCTGAGGTGGTGTACTGACATCATAGCAAATGCCGACATCCGTCCCTCCCCTGTTGCATACCAAGCCCGACATCCTGTGATGCCTCCAGCCTCCACTATGGGCCAGCAGGTGCCGGGGTACATAACCGCCCTCACCTCAGACAAGGAGAGCTGTCTCTGGACGCTCCATCATCCTCACCCTGGACACCCATCCTGTGACCAAGGCTTGTTCCCGAACTCTGGTAGCCAGCGTCACAGATTGTAATCCAACCACTGCGTTGATGGGCCAGCAGTCATGGTTCATATTTTAAAACATAAATATTATCTTCTGCTTTACTGAAGTTGTGTAACTAGTCATTTGTTTATGCTCACACTCATGTTTGATACCACATGTTATATAAAGTTCTACACAGTTAATATATAGGACAGTGTATGGGAGCCCATACACACCCATGCTATTCGGTAACTAATTGGTTTCCATGACCAAGCGGACCTCAAGAGTGAAGCTTGAGTGGTCCCTGTCATCATGGAAACCACGAGATTACAGAATAGCGCAGTTGTATATGTGGGCTCCCACACACTTTTCTTTATAGTGTATGGTGGCCAAAAAGAAGAGCCTGCTTGCTTTTTTGCTGTTTTTTGTCAGCCATGGTCACTGTTAACTGGCTATTGTCTTACGCTGGAGTGCCATCCAGCTTGCGCACACAACAAGTCAACCACCCCTATCCTATCAACAATGCTGGTGGGTGAGGTTGCAATGTGATGTCATCACTAACGCAGAACAAGAAGTCGTTCTGCATTAGTGAGGGTATAAGTACTGCAGCAGAACAACTGTTTGCGGTGTTTGGATTTCCATACAGAACCGCATTCCACCATACACTATAAATAAATATAGATCTATCTGGTTAATGAACATATATTGATTGCCGCACAACAGTTTACAAATGTTATCTATGACACAAGCTATTTATGGGCCATCTAATTACATGTAACATGTTATTGTAAAAGGAATATATTATGAAATTTTGACATTGTATTATCTGACTGCTAATCAACAGGATACATTATGGTCTACAACAAACCTGTAAATCATTGGTGTCATTTTCAAATTGCATTTTCCTGTTTAATGCATACATATCTGACGTCAGGGAGGGTATAGGGTGTGAAATGAGTCTCTTCGCTGATAACTCCAAGATGGGAGCAGTCGTTGAGGGAGAAGAGGGGAGGTTGGCCCTGCAAGGGGATCTGGACACCCTGGAAAGCTGGGCTCACACATGGAAATTAAATTTCAATATCACCAAGTGCAAGGTGTTGCATCTTGGGCTGGGAAACCCTAAACACAGGTACACCCGGGAGGGAGTCCTGGAGGCCCCTCAATAGGGAAAAAGACCTGGGGGTCATGGTGGATGCATGTATGAATAACTCTGAGCAGTGCAGGAGAGTGGCTAGCAAGGCAAACAGGATGTTGGGATGCATCGTAAGGGGGATCACCTCTAGGAGCAAGGAAGTGATTTTGCCACTGTACAATGGACTGGTTAGACCACACCTTGAGTACTGTGTGCAGTACTGGGGACCACACTTGAAGAGGGACATACAGCTCCTGGAGAGAGTTCAGAAGAGGGCAACTAAGATGATACGAGGGCTAGGGGATTTGACGTATGAGGACAGACTTGAGGAGCTCTGCCTGTTTTCATTGGAGGAGAGGAGAGGATAGACAGGGGGGACATGATTGAGGTCTTCAAGTACCTCAAGAGAATAAATAGGGTAAACATGGAGGGGATCTTTAGACTAAAGCAGGGAGGTATTACCAGAGGGCATGGTTTGAAGTTGGAAGGAGGAAGGGTGAGGGGGGAAAAGAGGAGGAGGTTTTCACTGAGGGGGTGGTGGACCCTTGGAATGCACTGCCTGGTGAACTGGTTCAGAGATCCACAGTGGAGGCTTCAAGAGAGGGTGGGACAGACACAGAAAGTGGATGTATCAGATGATGGCCTGTCCCAGGGGGGTGGGGATGGATGATAGGGGTTTCTGGAACACAAGGGAGGGGAGGGCCTCTGCACCCAACTAGGGATCTGAGGTTCGAGCAGACTCGATAGACTGTAAGGCCTAATCTGCTGGCAAATAGTATGTTAGTATGTTAGTATTTTCAGACAACGGCCATCCAGGGTAGCAACAAAGATACTTGCGTGGGTGAAAAGGCATCTCACCCAGACAGGGCTGAATACCATGAATTGTACAGGCGCCAGCACAACAGAGTTACAGTGAGCGCAACTTACAGATATTCAACCAGCAGTATTCAAAATGGGCCATTATATATGCAATGTGCAAACAGCACCATTTGCATGCCAGTATTGCCAGACTTGCAAGGGATATACAGTGCTGGCCACAGACATGCACATGGCACCACAAACAGCATGCGTTGCTGTCTGAGGAAGACATATGGTACCCGTCTCCTACACCCGCCATAGGCATGATCGCCCCCCCCAAAAAAATACCTTTAAATATCCGTGGCAATGTAGTGTTACCCTCTTCACTACCAATACTTGCAATCACCAAAAAGATAAGTTTGAAATATCGATGGTAGATTACTGCTCCCCCCACCTCCTTGTAGCAGCATTCCCCAAAAATTAACAAATGTTACAGCCAAGGTAGTCTAGTGATACCACTCTCCCCGCCCTAACCCCAACAGCCAGTAACACCTCCTGAATTAAATCACTGGTGGTCCACTTCAAACAGCACCACCACCGGCAACCACAGAGAACACCCTGCCAACCGATCTTCCCACGTCACCCGCATGTGCGGACAGCAGCCACTGAGAACACCCTGCCAACCGATCTTCCCACATCACCCGCATGTGTGGACAGCAGCCACTGAGAACACCCTGCCAACCGATCTTCCCACACCACCCGAATGTGCGGACAGCAGCCACGGAGAACACCCTGCCAACCAATCTTCCCACATCACTCCAGACAATGCGGACAGCAGCCACTGAGAACACCCTGCCAACCAATCTTCCCATCACCCGCATGCGGACACAGCCACTGAGAACACCCTGCCAACCGATCTTCCCACACCACCCGCATGTGCGGACAGCAGCCACTAAGAACACCCTGCCAACCAATCTTCCCACACCACCCACATGTGCGGACAGCAGCCACTGAGAACACCCTGCCAACCGATCTTCCCACATCACCCGCATATGCGGACAGCAGCCACTGAGAACACCCTGCAAACCAATTCTCCCCACATCACTCGTGACAGCAGCCACTGAGAACATTCTACAACCGATCTTCCCACACCACCTACAGCGGACAGCAGCCACTGAGAACACCCTGCCAACCAATCTTCCCACACCACCCACATAAAGCGGACAGCAGCCACTGAGAACACCCTGCCAACCGATCTTCCCACATCACCCGCATGTGCGGACAGCAGCCACTGAGAACACCCTGCCAACCAATCTTCCCACATCACCCGCATGTGCGGACAGCAGCCACTGAGAACACCCTGCCAACCGATCTTCCCACACCACCCACATGTGCGGACAGCAGCCACTGAGAACACCCTGCCAACCAATCTTCCCACATCACCCGCATGTGCGGACAGCAGCCACTGAGAACACCCTGCCAACCGATCTTCCCACACCACCCACATGTGCGGACAGCAGCCACTGAGAACACCCTGCCAACCGATCTTCCCACACCACCCACATGTGCGGACAGCAGCAAACACAACTACATACAGTACTTCAGTTTCTGCGATCCGGGGCAGGTGGGGGTCCTCATAGAGTACAAGTGCTAGAAAATTACTTCATTTTTGGTGATCATGCTTATGCGGGGGAGTGAGGGAGGTAGCACTACAGTACCAGTGTTGGAACATTACTTCATTTTTGACAACTGCGTCTACGATGTGGGGGGGGGGGCTACTCCACTTTTATCTGTGGCAATCACGGCTACAGGGAAGGAGGGTGCGCCACTGGACCTACAGTGAATTTTGTGGGTGCTTGTGGACAGTGTTGTGTGTGAGGGGGCTGACCCATCTACTGCTGGCAGCCGGTGTGTTGCGCCCTGCAGTACAATGGATGGCGTTTGGGTGGATACCATTTCAACATTCTTTTACGGCATCAACTTTGTGCACGGGTATGCTGCACATCTCAGGGTTGTGACAGCATACACACCACACATCCAAGGATGAATATCAGGAAGTGGTGCATATGCATGATCATGCCCCCGAGAGATGTGCCGCATACAGTATCTTTGCAGTACGACATAGAAACATATAGAAACATTGAAACATAGACCTTGACAGCAGATAAGAAAAAATTACTCACCTTAGTAATTGTGTTTCTTCTATTGGAGTCTTGCTGTATTCTGGCATATGCAGTGATCTCCAACCCTTGAACTGCCTCGGAGATCAAAGAGTTAACTTTCTATGCAGAGCATAGAAAGCTGAGCTTCAGCTCGGTTGGAGTCTCTGTCTGGAGTGTTTCAAACTCAAACCGTTAGATTCTTATGTGCCCACTAACTAAAGATTCTATGTAGAAATTGTAAAATTCCTACTAGCCAACAGGCAGTAAAAAGTTTTTGATTCCCAAAGGAAGACTCAAGTCAGGAAACCAAAACCAAAACCCAATTTAATACAAATAACAGTAATAAATCAACACCCAAACAAAAGGAAGAGGGTGAAACAAGGAGCCTGGGGCAACACTGCACCTGCCCACCCACTTCCCAAAAACATGTTCTGAGAGGGGAACAGTGAGGAAGGTCAGAATACAGCAAGACTCCAATAGAAGAAACACAATTACTAAGGTGACTATTTTTTTCTTCAAACAACATGAAGTCTTACTGTATTCTGACATATGCAGACTACCAAGTAGTATCTCCATGGAGGAGGGACAGAACCTACTTTGGGAATAGGCTCTGAAGTACTGCTGTGCCAAACCGAGCATCACTCCTAGCCTGGATATCCAGAGAGTAATGCTTGGTAAAGGTATGGACTGTTTTCCAGGTGGCTGCTTGACAAATCTCTAAGAGAGGAATATCCCAGGCAGCAGCCAGGGAAACAGCTATACCTCTGGCGGAGTAAGCCCTCAGGCCTGAGGAAGGAATTTTTCCCAGTTTTTCATAGCAGAATTGTATACAAGATGCAATCCACCTGGCAACAGTTCTCTTAGTGGCAGGTTTGCCCTTTCCCATTTCTCCATAAGTGAGGAGCAACTGGAGGGAGTCAAACCTGTGACCTTTGGTATGCTCTATGTAGTAACTAAGGGCTCTTTTAATGTCTAATCTGTGTAGCCTCCTCTCACCTGAGGAAGAATGATCAGTGAAGAAAACAGGAAGAGACATAGACTGATTCAAATGGAAGTCTGAAACCACTTTGGGCAAGAACCTTCCACTGGTTCTAAGGACCACTTTATCTCTGTGAAAGGAGATAACATCAGGTTCCACTGACAGGGCCTACAGTTCACTGATATGCCTGACAGAGGTAATGGCTACCAAGAACACAGTTTTCCAAGTCAAGTATTTAAGCTCTGCTGAGGACATAGGCTCAAAAGGAGGTTGCATAAGCTGAGCAATGCAAATATCCAAATCCCAGGCAGTGGCAGGGTCTCTAAAGGAAGGATTGGTGTGAAGCAATCCTTTAAAAAATTTACAGAATACAGGATGAGATGATAGTGAGGAAGACTTTCCCACTGACAGAAAAGCAGAAACAGCTGACAAGTGTACCTTGAGAGTAGCTGGTCTGAGGCCAAGGTTATTAAGATGGACCATATAATACAGAACCGTGAGGCAATTCAGCAGTGTTCGAGAAGATATCGATGAAATAAGAGCTTAAATGAATTGAGTTAACTGACTCTAATCTTTCTTAGAAATATCTAAAAGAGAAAAACAAGTTAGTGTTTTTTTTTCTTTTAGATATTTCCTGAAGAAGACTTAAGGGCGAAACGTAGATTTTTAACTCTATTTTCTATTTTCAGCGTGCATTTAATATAACCATTTTGTTTTGCTTTTAGACCACATGCTGACGCAGCGCCTTGTCTTTGTTTTTTTACAATCTGGAGAAATATGCCTCTTGGAACACCAAATGCTGAATCTTTTCCATTTGGAGTTATAAGTCTTTCTGGTGGAGGGCTTTCGAGCAGTTTTGAGAATATCCAGAACACCCTAAGAAAGATGCAAGTCTGCAAGCTCTAACTCTTCAACAGCCGTGCCTTGAGATTGAGAGACTGAAGATTGGGGTACCAAATCCTCCCCCGAGAGGATGTTAACAGGTTGTAATTCTTGGGAACAGACAGGGGAAGATGGACTGCTAGGGACAACAACAGGGGATACCAAGGCTGCCTGGCCCAATCTGGAGCAATTAGAATCACTTTGCAAGGCTGAGACCTTATCTTGACTAGAACCTTGAACAGTAGTGGGAAGGGAGGGAAAGCATACATAAATTTCTCTTCCCAATTCACAATCAGAGCATCCAGAGGGACTGAGCCCAAGACTGGGGGTCTGCATCAAAAGAGAGGAAGTTGGTGATTGTATGGGGCTGCAAAGAGATCTATCTGTGGAGTGCCCCACCTTGAAAAAATCACTTTTAGTACCCGAGGATCCAGGGACCATTCGTGATGGCCCTGAGAGATCCTGCTCAGTGCATCTGCTAGCACATTGTCCCTCCCTGGAAGGTGAACTGCTATCAGAGAGGCCTGCAGGGAATAAGCCAGGGACCACAACTTCATGGCTTCTGTGCACAAGGCAGAGGACCGAAAGTGCCTCCTGCTTGTTGATGTACCACATGGTGGTGGTGTTGTCTGTTCTGACTTGAACCACCTTGTTCCGTACTGACTGAGAAAAAGCTTTCAGGGCCAGAAAAACTGCCCTGAGTTCTAGGAGATTGATATGGAGAAGGGATTCCTGAGGGGACCACAGTCCCTGGGCCCCCAGATGGGCTCCCCAGCCCAGAAGAGAAGCATCCGTGGTAAGGACCACTGAATGAGATTGAGTGGCAAATGGAACCCCTTACCTTAAGTTGTCCTGATCCTGCCACCATTGAAGGGCTTGGATCAGGGTCCGAGTCACAGGAATCAGCTTGGTAACAGAATCCTTCCTTTGGGACCAAAAGGCCCTCAGATGGAACTGAATATCCCTCATCTGGAATCTTGCCCCTTAGATCACTGCTGTGGAAGCTGCCATGTGGCCCAAGAGCTGGAGGAAATGCCTTGCTGGTCGAGACACCTGAAGGCTGAAGGAAGAAGCCAGTTCTATAAGAACTCTTGCCCTTTCCAGGGGAAGAAAAGCTCTTGCTTTGACAGTATCCAGCTCTGCCCCTATAAAGGTAAGGAGCTGCACTGGCTCAAGAACTGACTTGGGAAGGTTGAGAAGAAATCCCAGAGAAGTGAGCACTTGCTGGGTCACTTGCAGGTCTGACGTGACTTGGTCTGGAGACTGGCCCACTATGAGCCAGTCACCCAGATATGGAAAAATGGAAATCTTTTGCCTTCTTAGAAAGGCAACAACTACTGCCAAGCACTTTGTGAAAACCCTCGGGGCAGATGTTAGACCAAAGGGCATTGCCTTTTAACTGATAATGGCCTGAGGGCAACTCAAACCTGAGGTACTTTCTGTGGGAGCACCTGATGGGAATGTGAAAACAGACATCTTTGAGGTCCAGGGAGGCTAGCCAATCCCCTGGCCTTAGAGAGGGAAGAACTATTCCCAGTCACCATCTTGAACTTTGGTTTTAAAAGATGTTTGTTCAGGTGTCTTAGGTTTAGGATGGGTCGTCACTCCCCTGTCTTTTTTGGGGTAAGGAAGTACCTGGAGTACAGACCTTTGCCCGTGTAGGGCAGGAATTCTCTCTATGGCCCTTAAGGCCAGAAGAGATGAAACCTCTGCCTCTAGGGCAAGGCTTTCCGAGAGACCTGCAGGTGGAAAAAATCTGCCTCTCATCTTCAAAAATTTTTTGAAGCTGAGAACCAGTCGCTGGCTTACTACTTCCAGGACCTACTTGTCTGATGTAATAGACCTCCAGTCCTGGACAAAGTAATCCAGCCTGCCCCCTACTGGAATAGAAGAGTCGACCCCGGCTAACACATCAGGGTGTCTGCTTGGCAGGGGCTTTAGGCTGAGGAGTGAATGCAGCCCTGCTCATCCCCTTTCTGCCTCTCCCTCTGAAGAACCCCCTCTGCGAAAAAGGAGAAGAGGCCTGTGCTTGGTAAAAAGGCCTATAAAAGGTCTGGCCCTGCCCTAGACTGCTGCCTTTGAGGAGTTGCTTGCCTTTCTTTGGCCTGAGCACTCCTGTAAGTGGTCCTGTACTCGTTCATTTTCTTCATGTAATTCTCTGTCTGCTACCCAAACAGGGAACTACCCACTACAGGAAAATCCATGGCCTTAGCCTGAGTATCCTGTGAGAGGCTAGTACATCTGAGCCAAGCCATTCTCCGGAAGAGCCACAGATGTAGCCATGACTCTTGATGACACATCACTGGAGTCCACAGCAGCATGAAACTGTACTTTCGATGCCTCAGTCCCATCTGCAGCCACCTGCTCCATCTCCTTTGCTAGCTGGGGGAGGCCTGTTTAGCCAGTGCCAGTACAGTGTCCCACCTGGACTTCTGGTACCTGGCTGTATAGGCCATATAATTCGCCTGCCTGAGTCCCAAAGAAGATGCCATGTACTGTTTCTTTGCCATGGCATCAATCTTCCTGGAGTCCTTGTCTGGGGGGTGTGAAGCCAAGAGAATATTAGCCTTGTCACAGGCAGCAGCCTGAACTACCCCAACATGGCTGCATTACTTGTATAAGAACTCTGTGTCTGAGCCTGAAAATGTATACCTCTTGTCCATTCTTCTATCCACAAGAGGTACAGTGTTAGGAGACTAGAATTTTTTGTGTCTGCCTCCCAAAGGATTTGTGGAGGGGAATAGACAGTTTCCTGGACTCTGGGGTGTCCGTCATTTCTACATAATCAGGCTCCTCTTGATCCTCCAATGCCTCCTCCATAGGAAGCTGGAGGGTTTCAGACACCTTTCTGTAGAATGTAAAGTGAGAAGGGGACTCAGAAAGTCTAGGAGGGGAAACACCTGAGGGTCTGTCTGGGGAGATGTCCGGTTCCACAGGCACATCCAGACCCTCACTTTCACCATCATCATCCTCAAATTACCCTTCCTCTTCAAACGCTGGTTTATAAAACTCTTCAAGAGCATAATCCTGAACCAGGGGAACCAACCAAACTGAACCCCTGCCAGAAGGTGCCAGATCAGAAGGAACTGGGCGAAGCGATTCCACAATCCAAATCACTTTGGCTATCTCTTCGGCGGTCGGAACATGAACCTCTGGATCCAACCAGATGTTTCTTTGCTTTCTTTTGTGGAACCAATCCTCGAATGGGCTCTCCTTTTGTCAAGAAGTATCGCCTGGTCAGAGGGCACTCCTTCTGGTTTGGTCGGAACCAAACTGGGCTGGCCATCCGGGTCAGTGGGCTTCTCAGCCTCCTTTTCCCTAAGTCTACCTAATCTCTTCTCAAAGGTAGATTTGGGAACATTTTTACATATTTGGCAGTCTGAATCGAGGTGTTCAAACCCCAGACAATAAATACAGGTGGTGTGGGGGTCGGCTTTAGCAAAGACCTCCCCACACTCACTGCAGTGTTGAAACCCAGTGGGACCGTTTTTTCTTGGGTTT
Source organism: Neoceratodus forsteri (assembly GCA_016271365.2). Lineage (NCBI taxonomy): Eukaryota > Metazoa > Chordata > Ceratodontiformes > Ceratodontidae > Neoceratodus > Neoceratodus forsteri. Next base: position 1,131,620,024 of record CM028133.1, on the reverse strand, counting down.
CTCAGACATGGACAACCTAAACAACTTATCCTTTTTATGGCAACCGCCAGGCAAGACACCCTTATCGGTTCCTAAACGTGTCACAGGTATTGGAAAAAACCATAGTAAAACATGGGGTTTTTTTAGAACCGATAAGAACCGGTAACCACACTCTAAGTAAAACATTAAATTTCACTATCAAATGGTCGGTTCAGTTGAACCAACCTGCACTTTTACAAGTTCCACACAGAAACAGAACAATTCCTATTTAGTACTCATGGCACCACAGAGACTGAACTGAGTATTCTGAAAACTTTTTCGGTTTAAAAACTGACGGAAACTGAGACTTTAACCGACTTTCAAACCAAGCTGAAGGAGAAATCTCCAGAACGACTGTTCAGTGAGGCAGAGTAAAGAATCTGACGGTTTGAGTTTGAAACACTCCAGACAGAAACTCCAACCAAGCTTGAGCTCAGAATTCTATGCTCTGCATAGAAAGTTAACTCTTTATTCTCCAGGGCAGTTCAAGGGCTGGCGATTACTACATATGTCAGAATACAGCAAGACTTCATGTTGTTTGAAGGACCGCTTGGCCCACCTAGTCTGCCCATTTCCCTTCCTAGAGGATAAGCTGCAGATCCTATTTAACCAACAGCCTATTTCTTCCTACCACCCACAAAAATTGCCTTATGTCTGTCCCATGCATTCTTGAATTCTACCATAGTTTCAAGACCCCACAGCCTCCTCAGGATGGCTGTTCCATGCATCCACCACCCTGTCTGTGAAAAATACTTCCTCACATTGCCCTGAGCCTTCCCCATCTTCAAATTGTGTCCCTTGTTCTTGCACATCTCTTTTCTGAAAGATGCTACCTACCCTCTTGGACTTTGTTGATTCCACTGAGGTACCTAAAAGTTTCATCATGTCCCCCCACCTTTCCTCAAGGGTACATATTAAGCTCCTTTAGTCTTTCCTCAGATGGCTTCTCTGCAGACCCTGCACCATTTTAGGTTCCCTCCTCTGGACTGCCTCCATCCTGTCTATGTCCTTGCGGAGATGGGGTCTCCAGAACTGGACGCAGTACTCCAGATGGGATCTCACCAACTGTCTGTACAGGGGGATAACAACTTTCTGTTTTCTGCTGGTGATTCCTCTCCCTATACATCCCAGTATTCCTCCAGCCTTCCCTACTGCCTTCTCACATTGTTTGCCAACCTTAAGGTCATCTGATGTGATTACTCCCAGGTCTCTTTCCATTTTTGTTGTTGTTACTACCTCCCCCCACACTGTGTAATCTTCCACTGGGTTTTTGTTTCCCAGGTGCATTGTTTTGCACTTCTTTACATTGAATCCAAGCTGCCATACTTCTGACCATTCCTTCAACCTTGCCAAGTCCCTTCTCATCCTTTTCATGCCTCCTTGTGTATCAACCCTGTTGCAGATCTTTGTGTCATCTGCAAAAAGGCATACTTTTCCTTCCAGTCCCTCTGCAATGTCACTTATAAAGACATTAAAAAGGACTGGACCCAGTACTGAACCCTGCAGTACCCCACTAGTAACCCCTCTTTCTTGAGAGTGGACTCCATTTACAATAACCTTCCGTGTCCTGTTGTCCAGCCAATGTTTCACCCAGGCTACCACCCTGGGACCTACTCCCAGGCTGGTTAATTTGACTATTAATCTTTTGTGTGGGACTGTGTCAAATGCCTTGCTAAAGACTGGGTAGGCCAGGTTCACATCCCTCCCTGGTCTACTACTTTGGTCACCCAGTCAAATAAATCAATTAGATTCGTCTGAATGACCTTCCCGCTGTGAACCCATGCTGCCTTGGTTCCTGTGCCCCACTGACCTCTAGGTACTCAACAATTCTTTCCTTCAGAAGTGATTCCATCACTTTCCCTACCTCAGAGGTCAAACTGACAGGTCTTTAGTTTCCTGCCTCTGTCTTGCTCCCACTTTTGTGAAGGGGAATCACATCCGCCTTCCTCCAGTCCTCAGGTACCACACCATCCTCCCTTGATTTGTTAAAAAGAGTAGTCAGTGGTGTCACTAGTTCTCTCCTTAGTTCTTTTAGAATTCTTGGGTGAATTCCATTAGGCCCCATTGCTTTGTCCACCTTCAGTTTTAGGAGTTCTTTCAGAACCCTTTCTTCTGCAAATGGGCTGGGACTGACCCCCCCATCCAGAGTGCTTCTGTTAACTGGATTAGACACCTCTCCCTCCTCCTCTTTTGTGAATACTGAGCAGAAGTATTCATTCAGTATCCCTGCTTTTTCACTGTCCCTCTCTGTCTACCCACTGTCCATTCTATTCAGCCTCACTATCCCTCCCTTTATCTTTCTATGCTCTCTGATATACCTATAAAAGGTTTTATCCCCCTTCTTAACTGAGTTGGCTATCTTTTCCTCAGTTTGGGCCTTTGTTATTCTGACTACCCTCCCTGCTTTCTTCTGCCTTAACTGGTTCAGTTCTCTGTCCTACTCCTTCTGTGTTTCCTTATACTTCCTAAATTCTATCTTTTTCTCCCTAACCTTCACCGTCACAACTTTTGAGAACCACAGTGGCTTTTTCTTTCATTTTGATTTGTTTATTTGCTTCACACAAAGGCTTGCTGCCTCTCTGATGGCAGTTTTGATGTTTCCCCATTGTTGCTCCACCCCTCCTTCTAGCTTGTTTGCTAGTGCTTTTCTAAGGTACTCTCCCATCTTGCCAAAGTCAGCCCTCCTGAAGTCTAGTACCCTCACTTTTGTATGGCTTGACTCTGTAGCTGAGTTTATCGTGAACCACACTGTTTGGTGGTCACTTGTTCCCAGATGGCTACCTACTTCTAGATCTGAGATCCTGTCACTGTACCCATTTGAGAGTACGAGGTCTAAGATTGCTCCCTCCCGAGTGGGTTCCAAAACCAGCTGTCTGAGGCATGCCACCTGAAGGGCATCAAGAATGGCCCTGCTTTTGGATGTGGCTGCAGGAAAGGTGCTCCAGTTAACATCTGGCATATTAAGGTCCCCCATCAACAGTATCTCCCCTTTTTCTGCCATCCTTAGAATGCCTTCTATCACATCCTTGTCCATTCCCTCCCCCTGACATGGGGGTCTGTATACAACCCCTGTGCAGATTGTGGTGCCATTTCCAGTCTGTAAGGTGATCCACAGTGCCTCCTCTCCTCCCTATTTACTGTTTTGTTGAGTTGCTTTTATCCCTTCCATTACATAGAGGGCAACTCCACCCCCCTGCGCAGGAGTTGCACTGCGCAAGCCCCTCCACTGAATATTGCCCAACTGTGCATTTCTGGGGTGGTGCTGCCGCAACTCAGTATCCCCAGGTGCAAACACGTACAATGTATAGGCCAATAAGCATAACCGAAGTTCTTACTCATGTTGAGGTACGGCTTCGCTGTTATGACACTGCCTGTATGCAGCCTGTACCGTTTACAGAACCCAGATGCTCAAGTGAACCTCAGGAAACCCTGGATGCTCTATTATACAAGACAGGATGTCACTATTGTCAATCACATTCTGAAGATCACTCATTTTCTCGCAAACACGTGGGATCTCTTGACAACATCTGCACTCCAATTCACTGGGCATTATTTCACAATTCCCACAACTGCACCTGTAAAATAAATGGAAAACGCTTACTTTGTCTATCAGCAGTGAACATTTATAATCATACACACATATTATTCACATTGCTTTTTTGGGTGCATATAATGCTACTGTAACACACCACATTTGGATCTCTGTCATGGTGAGGATGGTGGAATGGGGTGGGAAAAACAACACCTGAGTGGTAATAAGATAGAACACACCACCTCATCAGGAGCTAAGAGTAAACAACCACTACACAACACCTGGGATGAAGCACCAGTTACACAGGCCACTGTATGCATACTGGCACCACAGTGCTACCATGACATGATTGGGACCAAAACATTACAGAATGCACAAGGTGCAGAAGAGGGAGTGAGGAAGGTGAGGGGTGGGGCTTCGCATTTATTATTAGGGATAACATTGGTATGACCAATGTTGAGGAGATGATGCATCATGGTTGATGCTCTATGGGTCACCATGCAGTCTACAGTGGGTAAGTAGGTAAAGATAGGTGGTAGTATATAGACCACTAGTGCATGTACTGTAGATGAACAGGAGAAGGCCTTGTGGCTAACCATAGGACTCACTGCGGTAGGGGGGAGCAAAACATTGTGGTGCTGGCTGACCTGAATATCCCAGGAGCAGATTGGGGAAGTATGGCATCCTTATCATGCAGGGAGTAAAGCATGCTGGATGTCTGACAGAATGCGTTTCTTGCCTAGCTATGGACTGATCAGACAAGGCATGGGCTCATCCTATATGTGGTACTATCAGATGTGGAGATTATCAGGGACCTAGTTGTGGGAGACCAAGTGGCACAAAATGATTGCACCATGGTTTTGTTGTCTGTACACCTAGAGTGAAAGGTCGAACACAGCAAACTACAGACTTTGGTGGCGGAAGGGAGAGGATCCTTTGGAGTGACCTTGATGGGATTATGCCAAACATGAACACAGACACACAATGGTGATTATTATAAAGGGGCTCCTCCAGGCTACCAAGGCCAGCATGATGGAGAGACGCAAGTGGTACAAAGCTAAGAGTCACGTGGTGGACAAGGGAGCACAGGATGTGCTGCAGAAAACAAAATGCTGCCTATAACACAAACATTCATGGGGAAGCTATATCTAAGGGGGAGTATAGTAAGGCACCAAGGATTGTCACCACGGTAGTTAGGGTGGCAAAGTCAGGGATGCAGCAGACATTGGCACAGTTGATTCAAAGGCTGAAACAGAGTTCTTCAGGTATATCACTTGAGAGAATAAAAGGGAAGAGGCAGATTAGTACACTGAGGATACAGAGTGATTGGGTGGAGGATGCCTGGGAAATGGCTAAGGGTACCAAATTACTTTAGTGCCTCTGTGTTCACCAAAGGGGGGGATACACAAGGGGGAAGGGATGGGGGACAGAAAGGTTAAGTGTGGCAAACAGATGTTGAAAACAACATTGGGAGGATGTGGAAAGCCCTCAATGACATAAAAGTGCATAAAGCACCATGCCAAGGCAGGCGCCATCACAGGGTTCTCCATGGACCTGGCTAATACCCTAGCCACACACCGGATGGACATTTTTTTTTGCAATATACAATTTGTTGTGTTTCTTGCTTTTATACCCTACCCCTCCAGGGGCCACGGTGTACACATGCATGTATGTGCGTGGAGGAACAGATACACGCCACTGATCAGGCGGCCCCTTCCGCCGGCACCCTTGATTTGTATCACTGCCCATTGTCACCTATGCGCCAACTGGACCCACACCTGGTGGGAGCAGGACCACAGACGGGTGAGCATCCGCCCTTGATGGGGAAAGCCTTGGCTTGATCCTGTTGCAGTACTCCATAACCGAATGCAGGCACCCCAAGGTCGTTCCCGAAAATGGGGCAGTGGCGTAGCGCGAGTTAAGGTGCCAGAGCCTCAGACATCTGCGCTACTTGGACAGCGGTGATGGACATTTTCAACTGCTCCCTGCAGTCCTGGTGGGTGCCTCATCACTAGAGGATGGACTACACTGTGACTATACAGAAAGAATGTCTAGCAAGAGGAGCTGAGATACTATAGTACAGTCAGCCTGACATCGGTAGTGGGCAAAGTAGTGGAGATCATCTTGAAGGACAGTGTGAAGCAATTTATGAAGGGACAGGGTCAGTAAAAGATCCAACAGCATGGAGTTATCTTATCTGACTAACCTGTAGGAGTTCTGTGAATGGGTAATGAGGGCGCTGTATCAGGACAGGCCAGTAGCTGTCCTCTTTTTAGACTTCAGCATGGTGTTTGACTCAGCAACGCATCACAGTCAGCTGGGGAAGCAGGAGGAGGTTGTGTTTGGGAGACTGATTGTCAGGTGGATGGTAAACTGGATGAAGGGTCGTGTACAGAAGGTGATGATAGAAGGGGAGGTTCCATCCTCCAGGAGATTCATTGGAGGGGTACCACAGGTGCCAGTAGTGGGACCACTCCTGTTTAACTACTATATATCAGACTTCACAAGGAGTATTGGGAGTGGGATCAGCCTCTCTGGAGATGAATGTAAGCTGTGGGATGCGGTACAGGGGGAACACTGGAAGCTGGCTATCCAGGAGGAACTTGAGACTCTGGAGAGGTGGTCACAAGTCCGGAAACTCCATTTCAATGCACGATGCTGCAGTGTTGTGCACCTGGTGGCCAAAATCAAGCTTATGTGTAAACCATGGGGGGGGGGGGTGAAAAAGCAGGTTTGTATGAGTGGGGAAGGACCTCGGGGTGGGGGCGTGTGGATGCAGAGATGAATACCTATGAGTAACGTAGGAGGGCTGCAGCACCAGCTAATAAAATGCTGATACCCTGTCCACACCTACTGTAACCCTGGAGGTGGTCACTCCTCTGAGGGAAATAGGGAACACAAGATGACAGTCATTTAGGCTGGATGGGGAAGACTATGGGGTGGGGGAAACAAGGAGACAATACTTCACTGACAGGGTGGAGCCATGGCAAGCACTGCCTGTGGAGTTGTCACCTATGACTGTGGAGGGTGTTCAAGAAGGGCTGGGATAGGTATAGGGACAGGCTGTATCCCAAATAAACACTGGAGTGGTGTGAATGGGAGGTCTTGTAGGGAGTGGTGTGGGAAAGGCTACGAAAGGTGGACACACTAAAGCAGTGATCGCTGAGAAAACTCACTACATCATTGGGTGTAATCAAATTGATTCTTTGTATGTTTTATTTATTTTTTTTTTATTTTATTTAAACAGCAGTTTGGAAAACCTTTGAGCCATAGGCTCATTTACAAAGGTACCTTGTCACAGTAAGACAAACTAAAATACACAGTATAGCAGTACAACACATAAGTATAACAGTAAATTAAGACGTAGATACAAACAAGCTGGTACAGGTAGGATGGATGCAAACAATACCAGAGTTATGTTGTCCTTAGCAGCTTAGTAATAAGCTTTGTCATAAGTACTGAGTACGGCTTTGACTAGCGGCAGTTACAGCATCGGGTGTTAATAAGATGGTAAACCACACTGCCACCACCCCTTGCCAGAAGCAAAATGTGAAAAGAGAGACTCGCACAGCACTGACATCACCACACAGGCAGCTGAGGTATGGACACTATAGCTATGATGGTCACCGTATAGTGGATTTCATGATGGGTTTGAAATGCACATGCTAGAGGTGGGTGTGCTACAAGACTGCATAACAGTGATATACTAACTAAACAGGTTTGTGGGACAGGTGGGGAGGGGGGATGGCAACACTACACTTCACATCACATGTCTCACAACAACCACCCAAAAATAAGGCATAAGACAATCAAGTCATTGCTTATCTGCAGAGTTACTCTGATCAATGCAGCAGTTAGGTGTATCATATGCCATACGCCCAAGCATCCTCTTCACTGGAACAAACTGAATTCACAAAACGTTCATTTGGGTACATGTACCTCCGTGGGTAACTGTACCACCTGGAACACACTGTAACACTAGCACTGTCAACAATTTAATCCCTGTACCCATGAGGTGGAAAAAACGCAAAACAGTCTTGCCCTCAATGGTTGTAAATAACATCTAAGTATTATGTGAAAAGTAAATGTTATACCATACATAGGTACCACTCATTGAAATGGTTGTCAAGTCAACAAAAGTTGTTTGGGTTACATCAAAAAACAAGGTGTTTATCCTATATGAATCGTCATTCAGTCCACAGAGTGCATTGGTGACTGCTGTGCCACGTTATGTTGCTCTTTTTTTGGGGGGGGGGGCAGATAGAACATAATAGAAACCACCCTGCCACAGATCATTGACGGATGTGCCATGCTATCACCAAACCACCAGCCACGGGGGTAAGAGGACAGCATTGATGGCCACTGAACGGGTTGGCGGACAAAAAAAGTTATTTTGGTAATGTGGGGGAGAGGGGGAATGGGACTGCATGATGGGGTATTGAATTACTGTGCTGATGTTTGGTCTAAAACAATACAGCAGCACATCATAATAGTGATGTACCAAAGAAAAAGTGAATTTCAATTTGTCTGTGTGGGGGGTTGGGGGCCACAATCACTTGGCATCACATATCATATTACCACTCCCACACCACCTAAGAGTAAACAAACATACCACCAACGCTAGACTGAAGTGTCACTGCGAAGAGAAACTATAGGAAAACTACCAGTGCACAAGTATCACTGTCACATCTTGATGACACATGACATGGCCAGTAGTATGTGCCCTGTACTGGAAAGGACTCGCACATTATAAAAGGGCAATCAGTCACATCAAATACAGCTGCAGGCCGAGGTTCTGAGCGTAGGGCTTGGTTCATGATGCGCAGTGGTGCTGCTGGAGCACATGTCATTTGTGGGTCCACAGAAACACGGCAACAGCTTACAATAAACCACAGCTCCAAAACACCTAGACTGATGTGCCAGTAATGCAGGCCACCATGCTGACAGTGGTGCCGCCCTTCACAAACCACATGTTTGGCTGCATATGTGAGAGGAGAGATGTGCTGGTGACTGTCTGGTATGACGTATCACCATTCCTGTAGGTACGGTGGAGAGGGGATTCAATTGCACCATGGTACTAGTGGGTACACAACAATACAACATAATGCTGACTAGCACAGCCCAGCTATCAACAACGGTACTGGGAGGAAAAATATGCTGCTCACTACACTGGATGCTGCACCATCTGAGCGGTAGCCACAATTGCAATTAAACCATCTGTAAAATGTACATTTACTTTTACGTGTGTGTGTGAGTCTGAGCGGGAGGAGTGGGCACCTAACTGCACATCACATAACTTGTGTCCACGGTAGCATCACATGCAGCACTGCCAAGTGAGGTTGGGGGAGGGGACCCAGGGTCGACATCCACATTCAATGCCTTATTACCAAGATAAAAATGGTACTTGTCTTTCCCACATCAATGACATGTCTGCAACACTGACTGATGCATGGAAAGAAAACAGTATCAAATGACCCACATCACCTAAATCACCACCAGACAACTGCCGAAACTCACCAGTCCACATTTGTACGCCTGCTAGCTCCAGTAGCAGATACAGAGCTGGATTCACTGCTGCTTTCAGTTTCACTCTGCAGGGGGGGTCAAGACAATAGGGATCATCTACTTCTGCAAGGCTGGGTAGAAAATTAGATTCAAAACTATCACTGTCCACTCAGAGAATTCACTACCACTACTGCTCGCCATGTTCCTCTGGACTGCAGGCTCCGGTGCATGTCATACGCCGCGCTGATAGCTGCATGACGCGATTGACGCACGGAGTTGGCACTTCCAGTTTTCGGGCGCGATTAAATGCGTTTTTTATTAAAGATAAAGAATTTCATATAACAGTCATGCTGCAGTTCCACTCAGGGATATATATACCCACGGAATGCAGGAAGATCATGGCAACCCCTCTCTAACCAAAAAAAACATTTTAAACTGCTGTTTCTATCATCTGTCCAACTTAGTCTAACAGACGTGTTCTATTTCTTTCAGCAACCTAAGGGACTCATTTCCTTTTGTTTTTTGTGAAAACGAAAGTCAGACTCAGTGTCAGATTACATACAGTGGAATGCAGATTGCTAGCTGCCTGACATTCCTTTCCACAGGACAGATTGGAGGCAAGCAGTGGAAACAGAAGACTTTTTTACTCATTTTATAATATGATGTACTGACTGTGTGTTTAGTTACAGGGTCAGGGACATGAAGAAAATAATAAAACAAAGGCCCTGTCCACACTACCCCTCTGTAACGTTACAGAGTGCACAAACCGTTACCGCAATGGTTTGCGTTTACACCTGTAGCGTTACAGAAGGCTTTCATAACCGCCACAGCATGGAAGAGGAGGTGGTTTCAACGACGGTTATGAAACCGTTATGCCTCGCAACGCTGCTCAGGCATAGTGTGGGCGCATGGCACTGGTCCCCAGTGCAGTGGAGCTGCATTGTGATCAGGTGCCACGGTAACAGTCGCCTGCTCCTCAAAGTATGGACTGCAGTGCCAGTCCCGCAACAGACACCGCGGCAGTGTGGACACACTGCACCGCTCCCCGGTTGTAACGTTTTCTATCCATTACAGGGTCTGAGCGGTGCAGTGTGAATGGGGCCTTATGTAACTCATTCAAGGTTCCATCAGGTGGTCAGAAAAAAGTCTGAGAGAATTTGTGTAAAAACTAACGAATGAAAGATGCAAAAAATAGCCTGCACACTGGCCACTGAGACTGGAAGATCAGAAGGCTGTGAGTTCTATCCCCACACTAGGCATGTGGGTAAAAGAGCTTGTGTACTGCCTAAAACTAATATTAGATTTTACAAGCAGTCAACCATTACCGTTTATATTAGAGGTACTTCACCTTTTCCCTTTGTTTAATTAGAAGATTGTTTCCCTGATATTAATATGTGTGATGTGTGGAACAGCACTTTGTGTGGCAGCTGACCTAGCTAGCTATACTGCCCCCACTACATCACCAGCATCGTGACCTCACTGACTGTGACATCACCACTACTTAGGAACAGCAATTCACTGACTGTCAAGTCATTCACCTGTGATTTCACTGTCAGCGACATCACAGTGCTGATGATGTAGTGGGGGCAGTAGAGCTAGATATGTCAGCTGCTATGCTAAGAGCTGTCCTGCACATCCACCACAACGTTATAACACAGAAGACTCTGATGGGCAAAAGTTAAAAGAAAGGTACTTCAGAAATAAAATTTTATAACTACTTCTTAAACGTTATATTGTTTTCTTGTCTGCCTGGTTTGGCTCCACTAGCTCTTTAAATCCCAATACTGACACTGTAGTGCACCGGAGGGGGAGGGGTGCTCTGTCTTTTCTGTCTGCCTGTTCAGGTGGATGTTAAAGATCCTATGGCACTTCTCAAAAAGAGCAGGGGAAAAGTCCATGGTGTCCTGGCCAGATTTCCCCCATTCACTAAAAATACAACCAACAGCTTAATCTGGTTCAAGTAAGGATTAATGCCATGTTACAATTTCAGTTGGTTACCATCTGTACCCCCACATCCCTGAAAAAGGGACTTCTAGTCTTAGTGGGCCTACCCGGTCAACAAAATTCAATGAATAAATAAATTCTCCCATTATGCCTTATGGATTCCATATACATCCAAATCATTCAAAGGCCATCTTGACATACAATTTTAATACCTAACAGTAAATCAGAGCCCTTTTCCTGATAAAAGGCTGCCAACATATTACATTTAAATAAACAACAAAGTCACAAGGAACTAGTGGCTTATGGAAAAATCTACAGGGATTTGATGCTACAGGGAAAATACAGGAAAATGGTTATGTGGATCTGGGAGCACTGTGATGATTGTGACTAAACAGCACTATATGGCACCAACAAGAAAATGACTGGTTATTTGATAGCTCTTCACAGCCCTATCAGCTCTGGCTAGAGTTTGCTTTTTTTTGCTAACATATCTAGAAAATGACTTGTCCCCTTTTGATACTTCCTGAGCTATTCTTTTTGTCAGTTTGCACTTTTGCTGTCCTTACCACTTTGCTTGCCTCCCTCTGTTTTTCCTGGTACTCTTCCCTATCCTTTCCTTTCTGGGTCACCTTGTACCTTCCGAATGTTACTGTTTTAGCCTTTATCTTTTCTGCTACCTCTTTTGAGAACTGTAGTTGTCTCCTTATTCTTTTACTATTGCTTACCTGCTTAACACAGAGGTTTGTTGCCTTCACTATGCCCTCTTTCAGTCTGGCCCATTTTCTTCTACCTCACCCCCTTCCCCCCAGGTCCTCACCCAGTCAGTTCTTTCATGAGGCATTCACACATCTTAATAAAATCAGCCCTTCTGAAGTTCAGGACCCTCACCTTTGTATGGTTGGATTCTGCAGTTGTTCTAAAGTCGAATCACACAGCATGATGATCACTGGTCCCCAGGTGCCTCCTCACCCTGTCTGCAATCCAGGTCCAGTATTGCCCCATCATGAATGGGCTCCCTAACTAATTGCCTAAGAAACAACCCCTGCAGCGAGTCCATGATGTCTCTGCTTCTACCTGATACTGCGGCACGGAAACTCCAGTTTACATCTGGCAGACTGAAGTTCTCTAACAGTAACACCTCCCCCCATTTCCACCATTTGGCCAATTTCTTCTAACATTAGCTTATCTAAGTCCTACCCTTGTGCTGGAGGCCTATAAATCACACCTGAATACTGGCTTTTTCCTAACTCAAGGGTAACCCACAGCATCTCTGCCCCTCCCTGAGTTCCCTGTATTTCCATTGCTTTTATGTTGTCCTACACAAAAAGCAACACTTCCCCTCCTTTCCTTCTTACCCTGTCCATGTCTGATAGAAATGTCCCATTCTCTGAATTTAAATCCTTTATTGAATGTAATAACTTTAATGATTTTGATTTTGTCTTCATTTCTCAGAAGTTTAACTGTTACTGGTCTCATTCTCAAGCCATTCAAAAGTGGGGGTACTGGACTTTAGGAGGGCTGACTTTGGCAAAATAGGAGAGCGCCTCAGGAAAGCACTAGCAAACGGGCAAGAAGTAGGGGTGGAGGAACAATGGGGAAAATCAAAACTGCCATCACGGAGGCAACAAGCCTTTGTGTGAAGCAAATAAACAAAACAAAACAAAGGAAAAAAACACTATGGTTCTCAAAAGAGGTGGCAGGGAAGGTTAGGGAGAAAAAGATAGCATTCAGGAAGTATAAGGAAACACAGAAGAAGTAGGACAGAGAACTGTATCAGTTAAAGCAGAAGGAAGTGAGGAAGGCAGTCAGAATAGCAAAAGCCCAAATCGAGGAAAAGATAGCCAACTCAGTTAAGAAAGGGGATAAAACCTTTTACAGGTACATTAGGGAGCGAAGGAAGACCAAGGGAGGGATAGTGAGGCTTAATAAGGGGAGGTGGTGGGTGGGCAGAGGGTGACAGTGAAAAAACAGGGTTACTGAATGAATACTTCTGCTCACTATTCACAAAAGAAGAGGAGGGAGAGGTACCTAAACCAAACAACAGAAGCACTCTGGATTGGGGGTCGATACCAGTCCATTCACAGAAGAAAGGGTCCTGAAAGAACTCCTAAAACTGAAGGTGGACAAAGCAATGGGGCCTGATGGGATTCACCCCAGAATTCTAAAATAACTAAGGGGAGAACTAGTGACACCACTGACTACCCTTTTTTACAAATCATGGGAGGATGGTGTGGTACCCGAGGACTGGAGAAGTGCAGATGTGATTCCATTTCACAAAAGTGGGAGCAAGGCAGAGGCAGGAAACTACAGACCTGTTAGTTTGACCTCAGTGGTAGGGAAAATGAAGGAATCACTTCTGATAGACAGAATAGGCAAGTACCTGGAGGCCAGTGGGGCACAGGACCCAAGGTAGCATGGATTCACAGCGGGAAGGTCATGTCAGATGAATCTAATGGCTTTCTTTGACTGGGTAACTGGGTGACCAAAGTAGTAGATGGGAAGGAAGGGGAGCTGTGGATATGGCCTACCTAGACTTTAGCAAGGCATTTGATACAGTCCCCCACAAAATATTAAACAAGTCAGCTAGCCTGGGAGTGAGTCCCAGGGTGGTAGCCTGGGTAAAAAATTGGCTGGACAACAGGACGCGAAGGGTAATAGTAAACGGAGTTCACTCTGAAGAAAGGGGGTTACTAGTGGGATACTGCAGGGTTCAGTACTGGGACTGGTCCTCTTTAACATCTTTATAGGTTATAGAAGGAAAAGTATGCCTCTTTGCAGACGACACAAAGATCTGCAACAGGGTTGATACACAAAGGGGATGGAAAAGATGAGAAGGGACTTGGCTAGGTTGGAGGACTGGTCAAAAGTATGGCAGCTTGGATTCAATGCAAAGAAGTGCAAAGTAAAGCACCTGGGAAACAAAAACCCAGAAGAAGAGTACACAATTGGGAGGAGGGGGGTAGAGATACTAACAACAACAAAAATGGAAAGAAACCTGGGGGTAGTCATATCAGATGACCTAAAGGTAGACAGGCAATGTGAGAAGGCAATAAGGAGGGTTGTAGGGACACCGAGATGCACAGGGAGAAGGATCACCAGTAGAAAACAGAAAGTTGATATTCCTCTGTACAGACAGTTAGTGAGACCCCATCTGGAGTACTGTGTACAGTTCTAGAGACCCCATCTCTGCAAGGACATAGACAGGATGGAGGCATTCCAGAGGAGGGCAACTAAAATGTGCAGAGTCTGTACCAGAAGCCATACAAAGAGAGACTAAAGGAACTTAATATGTATACCCTGGAGGAAAGGGGGGGGGGACATGATAGAAACGTTCAAGTACCTCAAGGGAATCAACAAAGTCCAAGAGGGTAGCATCTTTCAGAAAAAGAGATGTGCAAGAACAAGGGGGCACAGTTTGAAGATAAAGGGAAACAGCTCAGGGGCAACGTGAGGAAGTATTTTTTCACAGAGTGTGGTGGATGCATGGAACAGCCTTCTTGAGGAAGTCGTGGGGTCAAAAACAGTGGGGGAATTAAGAATGCATGGGACAGACATAAAGCAATTCTAGGTGGGGGGGTAGGAAGAAGTAGGATGATGATTAACTAGGATCTGCAGTTTATCCAGTAGGTAGGGAAATGAGCAGACTAGGTGGGCCAAGCAGTCCTTATCTGCAGACAGTCTGTTTCTTTTCTCTTTGTGTCTCTTTCTGACAATTTTGCTCCTTTCCAATGAGCTCTATCAGTTTCAGGTATCTCTTGTTCTGATCCCAGAAGGTTTTTGAAAACTTCCTTTAAAATGTCCACCAGGTTATTGTCTTTTTCCCAATTCTCATTAATTCCAAAAATTCTGATATTTTTTTCTTGAACAGTTTTTCCATGTCTCCTTGCTTGTTTTTTTATCCAGTCTTTTTTTTGTTTGTTTGTTTTAGAAGTTCTCTGTCTAGTGGATTTATCTTCTATTTCTGGTTGCCTTTGTTCTAGTTCATTTAACCTTTTAACCTCCTGGTCAACTCTGATCTCCAACTTCTCTAATGTTTGCAGTTCTGTATGTTTTTAGGTAGATGTTTTAACCTTTCCAACTCCTTTTGAATGTTTTTCACCCATTATCAATAGCCTGGCCCAACTCAGTGGTTGTTCATCTTGGTTGAAAGGTCCAGCATTTTCATTAACTTTAGGAACAACTTTTTCCATGTTTTTAACAGAAATTTTCAGCTCTTGATCCAGTTCTGATTTATCATTAGGCTTTTTAATTTCTCCCCTTCTTGATAACCCTTTCCTTTATTAGCATCCTCATTTTCTTTTTTTAGCCATTTGTTTTTGTCTGAGTGATGAAACAGCACTAGCAAAAAGCTGTGCCATTTGTTCTGTTAGGAAACACCTCCCAATTCTTACATATATATTTTGGTGTACATGTACAATTTGCAGATTTCTTAAAGTTCCATTTTAAAAACATTTTCAGTCTCATAGTCTACCTTGGCTCTTATAATTTATTTTTTCTGTTTTGTCTTTCTATAGCCAATATCATGTTTTTCATGAGATCATTAAAAGCTGGATCTCCTGATAACATGGCCACCACCTTTTCCCCATTGTTCTAATTCACTGGGTACCTCTTCCTGCAACTTGGCTGAGTCTCTGAGAACAGCTTGCATTAGGATGGTGCTTCCCTGTAGCAAAGCCTCATATCATATTTCCTTAAAACTCTCCTGATCTTTTCCAAATGCAGGGTTTTTAAATAATCGTAATCCCCATGGGACTCTATTAACACTGAGATAGGCTTTTAATGTGGTCTGCTGTCAATAAATTTGTCTGGCTCTTAAAGTTAGCTGCTCCAGCATTTGGAACACTAAATGTATTGTGATCTGGGCTCCTGTCTCTTGCTCCGTTACTGCTGTTTCCACTGTCTTGGTTATATGATGTTTTTCACTTTCAATAATAGATCATGTGACCCCACGTGATAATGTCATACCTTGAAAAACTAAATTACACAATAGCAAGAAAGAATCTTGGGTTCTGATTGGTGAGTCTGGGACTGGACCCGTGATGTTATCCCAGTACAACATCACAGGTCTAGTCCAAGCACACAGATGTTCACATCAAGTGTCATCAGAATCACTCCATGCAGCCTACTTCAATCCCCGCTCGGTAACCCCGCTTCACTGATCCCCACTTGCAAGCCTTCAGTGTTCCCTCCCAGCTCCTTTACTATTAAAATTAATAACACTCTTTACTCCCCCAGCAAATTAAATTTCATGTCTGTTTTTAATCTTACCTGAACCTGAAACTAGTGGTTTGAAGAGTGAGACCATAATTAGTCACATTTATTACTGACACCGCTTTTGGTTGGCATATATATTTGCCAAGGCAGATATACCAATCATCTATCATTTACACTCATAATACAGAAGTCCAGCAGAACTGGAACAGCGATGCAGCTTAATAAAATAACAATAACCGTTGTAGCTGTCATGGCGATCACCTTCACAGCCATAGAACTGAAGTCCTCTTTTTCTGTGGTTGTGAAGCTGATCGCTCAACATCTTTCAGGAACATTATTGGTATTTTTTCGTGGTATACTCCCCTGCTCCCTTGCAGTACACATGGCTTTACAACCAACCCGCTCTCCTCCAGATGACCATGACTGTAGCTCTACCTGCTCTCCCAGCTTCCTGCAGTGTGTTGTGTGTGTATGTGTGTGTGTGCGTGGAGGGGTGGGGGTGGGGCACTACACAAGTCCAGCACAATTAAGCAGCACTACCTGCTTGCTGGAACAGTGAGAACTTTATTTTTAATACGTGTATCTCACCCTCTAGAAATTAACTGAAATGGTATTAAAAATATGTATTTTAATGTTTGTTTTCTTTTTATCTTTATGCTCAAGCCATTGTATAATAGCAATATTGCACTACAGGGTATGTGTTCTGCTGGGATGTCGATTCTGGGGTGCTGGCGCACTGGGCGTGCGGTCTCATGCCCAACCACCCCATGCATGACGTTATCCCAGCACAACGCACACCATGTCATGCGTTATTGCTTAAAGGAAAGCAGTCAAGATACAGCACGCCCCACCCACCAAAGGCTTAGCCCCCAATTAAGGACCCAGAACGCTAAGAGTTGAGAGGCTCAGATGCTGGGGGGGCGGGTCGCCAGATGATCGGGGAAGGGACGAGACACAACAGAGGCCCAATACGGGGTGGACGAATGAGTGGCTTTCTGTGGGTTCATCCCAGGTTGATCAGGCTGCCGTATCTCTTTCAGCTTACACTTCAAAGCATTCGGGCCATGGGGGGGTGGGGGCAGATGACACCCAGACCAGTGAGGGAAAACAGAAAAATAAAACCAAGGGAACTTCTCCGGATACCCGGGGACCCCCGGCAGCGGGGTTCACACAAGAGATACTGAAGGTGGGTCAGACAGGTGAGGTACTAACATCCTCACAATCACCAGGCATGCAATCAAGGTGGATTATATAGGGCACAGCCACCCAGAGAGATGAGGATAAGGACGGGGGCCCTGAAGCACAAGAGTAGCGCAAGGTCCAGGAGAAAGGGACCTCACCATCCATCTAAAGAGAAGGATGGGGGCACAAGCAACCTTGTGAAGTACAAGTTGGGAAAAAGTTTATGGTTAAAGAGTTATACAGTTGTTATGGTTTTGAGAAGTTCTTGCACTGGTCTAGTAGAGTATTTAAATGTTCATCCCTCACATAATTGGTAATGGAGTGAGGAAAGATAACAACCTACAATGTCAGGCACCTCAATAGCCCCATAAAAAGAACTAGGGTGCTCAATGATATGAAAAAGCAGGGAGCAGAGGTGACATTTCTCCAGGAGACTCACCTGACCCCAGATGAAGCAGCCAAATTAAAAAGCGGGTGGGTCAGCTAGGACTATCACTCTTCATGCCAGGCACATTCACATAAAACAAGAGTGGCCATATTGGTCCACAAAAATTGCCCGCTGAAAGTTGACAAAATTCAAACAGACCCCATGGGCAGGTTTCTTATGGTAAGAGGCACATAGAGAACGGTCCCCTGCTCCCTGCTAAATTTGTATGCATCGAACCAAGAAACTGAAAGGGTCCATTTCTTTCAACAGATGCTGACAAGGTTCGCACCACCACCGGGGGGAGACGGTTGTGGTGGGTGGGGACTTCAACACAGTGCTGAACCCCACCTTGGACAGGTCCGAGGTGCTCCTCAACCTCAGAGGCCCTACTGCAAAGTGTTTAATGGGGTTGATAAAAGAGCTGGGACTAGTCGAGGCCTGTCAGTTTGTACATCCTAAGGTTCGCTACTACACTTGTTGGTTTGCACCACACCAGGCCTACTCAAGGCTGGATTTCTTCTTAATCTCAGCAGAGCAGGTCCATGGCTTAGAATCGGACCAGATTTTTCTGAGAACTGTCTTGGACCATGGGGCCATGAGAATGACCCTGTCCCTTTTGCCCACACAAAGATCATCTTCTTGGAGGCTAAATGTGTCTCTGGTAAACAGGGAAGACTGCAAGGTGATGGTTAAGGACTGTCTTGCGAGTACAAAGTGACCAACCCCCCAGAGGAATACTCAGTGGCTACATGGTGGGATGGCTAGAAGGCTATGCTGATGAGAAAAGTAATATGCTGCGCAGTGGGAGTAAAGAGGGAGACGTTAAGGGAGTAAACTGTCCTATAGGAGAGGATTTTCAATCTAGAGGCGGAGCACAAAATCGACCTGGACCCAGAGGTTAAGCAGGACCTCGAGGCACAAAGAGCTAAGCTTAATAAATTGTTGGGATGACAAAATTGAAGGGGTAATAAGATACTCCTGACAAAGGTATTACAAGGTAGGGAACAAGGCAGGCAAACTATTGGCATTGCAGCTGCATAGGGATGCAGTGGGGTGCGTGGTCCTGAAGATCAGGTGGCACAGTAGGGTAACAGAATGTGAATTGGACCCTTCATAGATAGTAAAACACTTTCAGACATGTTACATAAAGTTGTATATAGGGGAACAGGTAGACCATATATCAGAGAGACTGGGCACCTTCTTTAGAAAACTGACCCTATCACAGTTAAATGACAACCAGAGGTAGGCACTAGAGGCACAAATAACACAGGAGGAGATAGTGGGGATGATAAAAAAACTGAAAGGGGGAAACACCAGGCCCAGATGGGTGCCCCGCAAAATTTTACAAAGCTTTTGAGGTGGAGATGGCCACACACCTAGGGAAAGAATGCAGGGTGGTTCAGGAGGGAAAGGAAGCCCCACCAATTTGGCAATACACCCAAAGATCAGTAATACACAACGTGGGCAAGAATCCAACGCTCTGCGGGTCTTACCATCACATTTCCCTACTCAATGTCCATCACAAAATATTCACCTTGATTTTGGCTGTGAGGCTGCAGGGGGGGTGGTGGGAACCCTGGTTCACCCGGATCAGGCATGTTTTATCAAGGGAAGACTGACATACGACAACATCTGTCATCTTTTGAACTTAATTGCCTGGCAACAAAGGACTAAAGATCCCACCCAGGTAATTTTCATGGGTGCCGAGAAGGCATCTGACTGGGTGAACTGGGGTTTCCTCTACAGGACCCTGGAGGTGATGGGATTGCGGGATAAATTCAGGGATAGCATCAGAGTGTTGTATGCCCACCTGCAGGCCACAGTGAGGGTCAATGGGGTGAAGTCTTCATGGTTCCACCTCCAAAGGGGAACTAGGCAGGGATGCCCGCTCTCGCCTCTTCTCTTTGCTATTTGCATAGAGCCATTGGCGATGACAATTAGAAACAGGAACATAAGGGGATCCAGGCTGGGAGCACTAAGCACTAAATATCTCTTTATGCGGACGATAGATACCCTCTTCTTCCTTACCTCTCCTGAGGCCTCAATACCACACTCCTGGATGAGCTTGAAGAGTATGGCTGCCTATCGGGCTACAAAGTGAACCTGGATAAATCCAAGGCTATGAGGCTGGGGGGCCAGGTCCGAAGGGATCAATTGCCTAGCTTCCCGTTTAAATGTGCACCTAATAACACAGTGCATTACCTTGGGGTCAAGGTAGCCCACAATAGGAACCTGCTGTTTGGTCTGACTTTCTCTCCACTGTGGGTGGAGATCCAGGCAGATATAGCAGGTGGTACGCTCTGCCCCTCTCTCTGTCCGGAAGGGTAGATACTTTCAAAATGAATATTCTCCCAAGACTCCTATTCCTTTTCCAAGTGCTCCCCATCTTCATCCTGGTATCTTTTTGGAAAATTAATAATGAAATTCATATGGGGGGGGCACTGGACCTCCACAAAGGTCTTCCCTCTCCCTCGGGAAAGAGGGGACCTGGCCATGCCAGACTTGCATTCTTAATACTACGTGGCACAACTTTCACCGGTAGTGACTTGGATAAAGCAGGGGAGGACTCTGGGTGGAGGGAGATCGTGACATCACAGAAAGGCTCCATACCCCTGTTCGCCCTCCTGCACGCCACCTTCACTGCGAAGCTGTGGAATGAAATCAATAACCCCTGGACCAAACTGATGATGAAGGTCGTCACTAAGGCCAGAAGCATCACAGGCACCCCCAATAAAGTAAGACCACTTACCTCCATTATAGGTGATGTTGAGTTTCTCCCTGCCCAGACAGAACCAGGGTTCTGCAAATGAAACCATAATAACCTTACAAGACACACCTCTCTGATCCAAAACAAATCAATTAAATCATTTAGCGACCTCCAGACAAAGTATGGCCTCTCAAGGGTGGAATTCCACAGATACCTACAGGTGAGGCAGTACAGAATCTCCCACCAGATTGTTCTCAAAGTAGAGAAGGACATGACACAGCTAGAAACCTGCCTATACTGGTTAGTCAAACTTAAAGGGGAACAAGGGGAGGGTCTCTAGGGCCTACAAAGACCTCTTGGGCCTGGAGGATAGTTGGCTGGAGAGACTCAGGGGGAAATGGGAGATGGAGCCAGGAGTGGAGTGGAGTGGACTAGAGCATTGGAAGATGGTTGGAGGGTCACGGCCTCCCCAGGGTGGAGGGAATTCAGATGGAAATGTTCGATTAAGTTCTTCCACACACCCATGAACAGTACACACTTTGCAGCAGGCAACTTGGTCCCGTGTTGGAGGGGATGTGGTTAGACCGGACCACACTACCACATCTTTTGGGGCTGCCCAAGACTCTCAAACTACTGGGGCAAGGTTCATACAATGCTCATGGAGATTTGGGGTCCCCAGATCCCCAAAGATTTCCAACACCTGGTCCTAGGCCTTGAGGTAAAAAGAGTTGAGGGAACCTAAGTCCCAAAAGCTCCTCAGAATCGTGTGCCTGGCACCTCTTAAGGAGATCACAGTAAAATGGCTTAGCATCAGCCCACCATCACTGGAGGCTTGGACTCAGAGAGTGGACAACACAGAAAGAATGGAAAGCCTTGCAGCAAAGCTTAGGCTTCTAACAGAGAAACACAGTGAGACATGGAACAGATGACTAAACAACTCAGGACAGGCACATGGAGGAAAGGTGGGAGAGAGCTTGCCAGAAATTTAGTTCCCAACATATAGAGCAGGACCACAGGCATACACAAGGGATATCACTTCTCCTAAAACAATGAAACGAAGTTAGGGGGACATGCATAACAAAAACAAAAGTAACACACAGAGACCAGTGCAAGGTTTAGTTGAACATACTTTTCGTTTTTTTTTTTGTTTTTTTTTACTATTGATGTTCTTAATTTGTTTTCAATCTTCTTGAGGTTTAGTAGGCTATGACAAATGAGGTCAAACCTATGAAGACAAGAAGAGTTTGAGAGAAGGTGGAAAATACAGAGCAAAGAAATGGAAATTACATGCTTACCGTAATTATTGATCTTCTTGGACAGTCTCCATCATAGAAACATAGAATTTGACGGCAGATAAGGACCGCTTGGCTCACCCAGTCTGCCCATTTCCCTACCTAATGGATAAGCTGCAGATCCTAGTTAACCAGCAGCCTACTTCTTCCTACCCCCACCCCCTAGAATTGCTTTATGACTGTCCCATGCATGCTTGAATTCCACCACTGTTTTTGACTCCCAACCTCCTCCGAAGGCTGTTCCATGCATCCACAACCCTCTCTAGAGAAAAATACTTCCTTAAATTACCTCTGAGCCACCCCCATCTTCAAATTGTGCCCCTTGTTCTTGCACACCTCTTTTTGAAAGATGCTACCCTCTTGGAGTTTGTTGATTCCCTTGAGGTACTTGAAAGTTTCTATCATGTCCCCCCTCCTCCTTTCCTCGAGACTATACATATTAAGCTCCTAAGTTCTCTTCATATGTCTTTCCGTGCAGACCCTGCACCATTTTAGCTGCCCTCCTCTGGACAGCTTCCATCCTGTCTATGTCTTTGCGATTGGGTCTCCAGAACTGCAAGTACTCAGATGGGGTCTCACCAGCTGTCTGTACAGAGGGATAATAACTTCCTGTTTTCTACTGGTGATGCCTCTCCCTATGCATCCCAGTATCCCCCAGCCCTCCTTGCTGCCCTCTCACATTGCTTGCCCACCTTTAGGTCATATGATATGACTACCCCCAGGTCCCTTTCCATTTTTGTTGTTGTTAGTATCTCACCCCCCACTGTGTACTCTTCCCCTGGGTTTTTGTTTCCCAGGTGCATTACCTTGCACTTCTTAGCATTGAATCTAAGCTACCATACATTTGCCCATTCCTTTAACCTTGCCAAGCCCCTTCTCATCCTTTTCACCCCACCTTGTGCATCAACTCTGTTGCAGATCTTTGTGTCATCTGCAAACAGACAAACTTTTCCTTCCAGTCCCTCTGCAATGTCGCTTATAAAGACATTGAAGAGGACCAGTCCTAATACTGAACCGTGTGGTACCCCACTAGTAATCCCCCTTTCTTCAGAGCGGACTCCATTTACTATTACTTTCTGTGTCCTATTCTCCAGCCAATTCTTTACCCAGGCTGTCATCTTGGGACCCACTCCCAGGCTGGCTAACTTGTATATTAATCTTTTGGGTGGGACTGTGTCAAATGCCTTGCTAAAGCCTAGGTAGGCCATGTCCACAGCCCCTCCCTGATCTACTACTTTGGTCACCCAGTCAAAGAAATCTATCAGATTTGTCTGGGATGACCTTCCCGCTGTAAATCCATGCTGCCTTGGGTCCTGTGCCCCTCTGGCCTCTAGATACTCAACAATTCTTTCCTTCAGAAGTGATTCCATCATTTTCCCTACCACTGAGGTTAAACTAACAGGTCTATAGTTTCCTGCTTCTGCCTTGCTCCCACTTTTGTGAAGGGGAATCACATCTGCCCTCCTCCAGTCCTCGGGTACCACCCCATCCTCCCATGATTTGTTAATCACTCATTCACACTAGAGGGATAGCACCGGAGGCACTAGGACCAAGCGGGAGCCAACATTTTTCAGAAGGGTCGGCGCCGAGACAGGACCACGCACGCGTGGCACCGTGAGATTAGCTCGCGCCTGTGTAGGCTATCTCGGCGTCGACCCTCCAACCATCTCAGTACCTTTTTGACCGAGGAGGTGCAGCGTAAGTAATAAATTTTACTTATCCTGAGTTTCTGAGCCTGAGAGGGCCCAGATGACCCTTGCAAGAAGGGTCAAAGGACAATGTCTTCACAGCCTGAACCATAGGATCATGAAGACCAGAAAAGAAAACTAGTGAACCCAGGGGATGGTGGGTGGGCGTGTGAATGAGTGGAGACTGTACAAGAAGATCAGTAATTAGGGTAAGTACGTAATTTCCATATCTTCCTGGACTAAGTCTCCATCACACATTCACACTAGTGGGAGAGTACCGAGCTAAAACCAACAACCCTGAGTAGGGTGGAGGAGATAGGGTTCACCCAGAAAGGACGGCCAAGGACTGTCCTGCTAATAAAAAGAGCTGTCTTGGAAAGAGGATCTAGAATACAGTGCTCACAAGATAAGTGCTTGAGTTATAATACCACTTTGCAGACGACTGCAATGGACACAAATTGAAACTGTCAGGAAGCTGCAACCACTCTAGGAGAGCAGTGAGAACTCGGCCTCACATTTGGTATATGACCAAAATTAATAGCGTCAAAGACATGTACTAATCTAACGTAAAAGGAAGTCAGGAGCTGAAAGAGAAACATAGAAACATAGACCTTGACGGCAGACAAGGACCGCCAGGCCCACCCAGTCTGCCCATTTCCCTACCTACAGGATAGGCCGCAGATCCTAGTTACCCAACAGCCTATTTCTTCCTACCCCCCACAAGAATTGCCTTATGTCTGTCCCACGCATTCTTGAATTCTCCCACAGTTTTAGACCCCACAACCTCCCCAGGAAGGCTGTTCCATGCATCCACTACCCTCTCTGTGAAATAATACTTCCTCACATTTGCCCCTGAACCGCCCTTCTTCTATCTTTAAATTGTGTCCCTTGTTCTTGCAAGTCTCTTTTCTGAAAGATGCTACCCTCTTGGACTTTGTTGATTCCACTGAGGTACTTAAGTTTTCTATCATGTCCCCCTCTCCTTTTTTTCCTCAAGGGTATACATATTAAGCTCCTTTAGTCTCTCCTCATACGGCTTCTCTTGCAGACCCTGTACCATTTTAGTTGCCCTCCTCTGACTGCCTCTATCCTGTCTATGTCCTTGCGGAGATGGAGTCTCCAGAACTGGACACAGTACTCAGATGGGGTCTCACCAACTGTCTGTACAGAGGATAACAACTTCCTGATTTCTGCTGATGATGCCCCTCTACATCCCAGTATACCCCAGCCCTCCTACTGCCTTCTCACATTGATTGCTAACCTAAGGTCATCTGATATGATTACCCCCAGGTACCTTTCCATTTTGTTGTTGTTACTATCTCCCACCCACTGTGTATTCTTCCCTGGGTTCTTGTTTCCAGGTGCATTATTTGCACTTCTTTGCATTGAATCCTAGCTGCCATACTCTGACCATTCCTCCAACCTTGCCAAGTCCCTTTTAGTCCTTTCCACGCCTCCTTGTGTATCAACCCTGTTGCAGATCTTTGTGTCATCTGCAAAGGCATACTTTCCTTCCAGTCCCTCTGCAATGTCACTGATGAAGACATTAAAAAGGACTGGACCCAATACTGAACCCTGCAGTATCCCACTAGTAACCCCCCTTTCTTCAGAGTGGACTCCATTTACAATTACCTTCTGTGTCCTGTTGTCCAGCCAATGTTTTACCCAGGCTACCACTATGGGTCCCACTCCCAGGCTGGTTAATTTGACTATTAATCTTTTGTGTGGGACTGTGTCAAATGCCTTGCTAAAGTCTAGGTAGGCCATGTCCACAGCCCCTCCCTGGTCTACTACTTTGGTCACCAAGTCAAAGAAATCTATTAGATTCGTCTGATATGACCTTCCCGCTGTGAACCCATGCTGCCTTGGGTCCTGTGCTCCACTGGCCTCTAGGTACTCAACTATTCTTTCCTTCAGAAGTGACTCCATCACTTTCCCTACCACAGAGGTCAGACTAATAGGTCTGTAGTTTCCTGCCTCTGTCTTGGTCCCACTTTTGTGGCGGAATCACATCCGCCTTCCTCCAGTCCTCGGTACCACACCATCCTCCCATGATTTATTAAAAGAGTAGCCAGTGGTTTCACTAGTTCCTCCTTAATTCTTTTTAGAATTCTGGGGTGAATTCCATCAGGACCCATTGCTTTGTCCACCTTCAGTTTTAGGAGTTCTTGCAGACCCTTTCTTCTGTGAAGGACTGGGATCGACCCCTACCAAGAGTGCTTCTGTTAATTGGATTAGGCACTTCCCCCTCCTGTTTTATGAATACTGAGCAGAAATATTCATTCAGTATTCCTGCTTTTTCACTGTCCCCCTCTGCCCACCCACTGTTTATTCTATTCAACCTCACTATCCCTCCCTTTGTCTTTCTACCCTCGCTGATGTACCTATAAAAGGTTTTATCCCCCTTCTTAACTGAGTTGGCTATCTTTTCCTCAGTTTGGGCCTTTGCTATTCTGACTTCCCTCCCTGCTTCCTTCTGCCTTAACTGGTACAGCTCTCTGTCCTGCTCCTTCTGTGTTTCCTTATACTTCCGGAATGCTATCTTTTTCTTCCTGACTTTCACAGCCACCTCTTTTGAGAACCATAGTGGCTTTTTCTTTCATTTTGATTTGTTTATTTGCTTCACACAAAGGCTTGTTGCCTCTGTGATGGCAGTTTTGATAATTCCCCATTGTTGCTCTACACCTTCTTCTAGCCTGTTTGCTAGTGCTTTTCTGAGGCACTCTCCCATCTTGCCAAAGTCAGCCCTCCTAAAGTTCAGTACCCTCACTTTTGTATGGCTTGACTCTGTAGCTGAGTTTAACGTGAACCACACAGTTTGATGATCACTTGTCCCCAGATGGCAACCCACTTCTAGATCTGAGATCCTCTCACTGCCCCCATT
This sequence comes from Neoceratodus forsteri, assembly GCA_016271365.2. Classification (NCBI taxonomy): domain Eukaryota; kingdom Metazoa; phylum Chordata; order Ceratodontiformes; family Ceratodontidae; genus Neoceratodus; species Neoceratodus forsteri. The sequence continues at coordinate 1,131,593,631 of CM028133.1, read as the reverse complement.
TGAGAGTACGAGGTCTAAGATTGCTCCCTCACGAATGGGTTCTGAAACTAGCTGTCTAATGCCTGCCACCTGTAGGGCATCAAGAATGGCCCTGTCTTGGATGTAGCTGCAGCAAATGTGCTCCAGTTAACATCTGGCATATTCAGGTCTCCCATCAACAGTATCTCCCCTTTCTTTGCCATTCTAAGAATGCCTTCTATCATATCCTTGTCCATTCCTTCCCCCTGACATGGGGGTCTGTACACAACCCCTGTGCGGATTGTGGTGCCCTTTCCAGTCTCCAAGGTGACCCACAGTGCCTCCCTCTCCTCCCTGTTTACTCTTTTGTTCAGTTGCTTTATCCTTCCTTTACATAGAGAGCTACTCCTCCCTCTCTCCCCTGCCTGTCTCTCCTGTAGGTTATGTACCCTGGTATGTTAACATCCCAGTCATGGTTCTCTGTGTACCATGTTTCTGTGACTGCTACGATATCCAGGCATCCCTCTTCTATTAAGGCCATCAGCTCAGGGAGCTTGTTGCCCAGACTATGGGCATTGGTAGTCATTACCCTCCATTTCCTGATGGCCTTACTCCCTTTTTCCCCATCCCTGTCCTTCTTGCCTTTGTCACTTTCTCCATTTACCCCTGCCCTTCTCCCTATCGACACCTCTATGATGGTGTTTGCCACACTTACTACCATGATTATTTGGGGGGGGCTAGGATTTTCCTGCTCCTTTCCAGTGCCTCCCCTTGGCTAGTTTAAAAGCTTGCCAATGAAGCATTTAAACCTATCACCTAGGATCCTGGTTCCCCTCCCGGAAAGATGCAGCCCATCATGCCAGTAGAGGCTTGCATCACCCAGGTGGACCACCAGTCCCCATGAAGCCAAATCCCTGAGCTCCACAGGTTTTCAACCACTGATTGAATCCCATGGTGCAGAACACCTAGCCTCTCCTATGCCATGGATTGGTAGCACCTCCGAGAAGGTTACGGTCGTGCTACTTGACTAAGACCTCTCCCCAATTCCACAAACTCTTCCTGCACTTCTCTAATCCCTTTCTTAGCCAGGTCATTTGTCCCTAGGTGGACAAAGACATCCAGCTCCCTCCCTGTGCAGCTGCTCCAGCAATCGTGGAGGATTCACCCTGTCCCTCCAAGCCATGGCACCAGGCAGGCACCTTACCTCCTCTCCTTCCTCCCCAGTTCTACCTTCCTAACAATGGAGTCCCCACCAGGGTTGTTTCCCCTGCAGGGTCCCCTGCCACCTTCCTGTGGGTCTCCTTTGTGGAGGTTCCCAGCATCCTCCTTGGTCTCCACTGTGGGTGCCTCCATAGAGGAACCACACTTTGCCAGAATGGCATAGGAATTGTGGAGGTACAACTGGAGGGATGCACTCTGTTCCACCACCCTCACCCTCCCTGAGCCCACTGTGGTCCAACTGCTCCTCTTTCTTGGCAACCTCTGAGGCAACGGCAGTGGCACTGGTGGTCCCTGGATGGAAGAGGAGGTCCCACAAATCCTGGCCAACTCAGCCTATTGATGAGCAACCTCCTCCCTCAGCCCAGAGAGGTGCCTGCAGATGGGACAACACCGCATCCTCCAGAACATCTCCCGGAAGACTGCTGCTCCACAGCCACTGCACTGCACCACTCCAATCATGTCTTATTTCTGGCCCCTAACTATTTACAATCCTTTACTCTTTTCCTCTGTTTTTTTTCTCTCGCTTACTTTCTGCCTGCTGTGTGCCCTTTACGCTCCTGATTGTCCTGTTCTGAGACCAGAATATCCTATATTTCTCAGTAGACCACTTACTTGCTCAGAGGCAGACCTCCAGCAGCTAGAGGGGGCCGGAGAGCTACTCTTGCCCTTCTAGGATGGTGGGTCCTTGGTGGTTCTGTGATCACTCACTTCCTGCCCCTAAACAGGAAGTTCCTGTTGTCAGTCAAATCCTGTGCCTATAAAAATAGAACTAGCTTTGGGGGGGGTGGAGGGAAGGAAGGCAATATAGTCCCAGCAGAGAGTTCAGTCACACAGCAGTCCTTTCTCCTGGTGTCTTCTGCCAAGCTATTAGCAGAAACTTTCTAAGGCAGTCTTTAAATGTAGCCTCCTTCTAGCTAAGCCACTCCCCTACTTACCAGATCTTTCTACAAGTAATTTAAACCTCACAGCAGTTAAGTCCTTTCAGTCACCTGAGATTTACACCTAGATAACTCTTCAGATACCCATTCAGTTCAGTTAACCCAAACACACACTTTTTTTTTGTATGTTAGTTTTTTTACCCTAAATTAAAGGTCCAAGTACAAAAGTTCTTCTACTTTAGTCCCAGCAGAGAAGTTCAGTCACACAGCAGTCCTTTCTCCTGGTGTCTTCTGCCAAGTTATTAGTGACTAAGAGCCAGAGGTAAAGTCTACTGGTTCAGGGTAGACTGAAAAACGCAGATGGAACCCCCCGCTGCCAAGTATGGCTAACCTGCAAGCAACAGGTCCAGGAGCACTTGAACTCCTTACTTGGTGAGCAAAGAAGGTCCAGGTGAGGTTAGCGCATCAAGGAGAATGGTTTCCACTTAGTCACTGAAACCTTCCTGATGGAAGACTAAAGCACGACTTAGAAGCTTCTTGTGGTGGTCTAGTAGAACTAGATCCTACCCACTTCATATTCCAAAAAAGAATCATCCTGCCCCTGTGTGTACAACTGTAGTAACAGTCTCTGAACACAGGGAAGAAAGGAAAAAGTGTACAGGAGGACGAGTCCACTGCAGAAAAATATTCCGACAGAAAAAAACGGGCTGGATTCTAAGGCAAATAGAGGCAGATGTGCATCGAGGAGGGACACAGCAGGACAAAGTTAGGGCTAACCCATTCACTGAAAGTGAATGAATAGCAGTAGAAGTGACTCAATGCGGTGACGCACAACTCACTCTGGCCTCCCTGAAGGGAGTAGGAAGGACTCTAGTTTGCTTCGCAGAAAAAACAAACCTCATAGCTCCATCACGCACCTGGAGAGGATAGCTTTGTGACTGGCATGGAACCAATGCGCAGGAACTGAAGGTGTGAATATTTGAGAAGCCATCTCAGAAAAAGACCTACTTGACCTACGGTCAGGAAAGGAGCATGTCGTCTGTTAAGGTGAAGCAAGTAAAGAAATAGGAACCAGAGTTCCGACTCGCTGGACAGTCACTTCTGTTGCTGCGAGGTTCAGATCAAGAGAAGAAAGCCTGATAAAAAAGGGGGATTAACAGACTGGGCAGTTGCCTATGTCTAGGAAATATCTCGGAATAAGAGAATCTCTCTTGGAGAAAAGAGATGACCCATACCTCCGCAGAATTGGACTCCCCTGAGGGGTAGGAGAAATTAGGTAATCTTTACCGTAGTTTTAGAGATGACCGCCTCAGGGGCTGAGGCGGAACCTGACCAGATCCAAAAGAGAGGTATCAGGTAATTTCGGCTGGGCCCTGTGCTGTGATAATTTTAGCTTTTTTTTTTTTTTTACCATTACTCCGAGCCCAATAAGGTTTCAGGCTGCTATCTCGCAAGGACTGATACAAAAAATTATGAAGATGTCATCCCTCTGAATGACAGAAGGAGCCTGAGCATCCATAACTGAAATCATGACTGGACTAATAACCACAGCTGCAAAGATGTTAACCACGTGTGCCGAAGAAGCCACCGAAGGGGCAGTATCAGAAGGGGGCTATATACCCTATCAAAGGAGTGGAGAGTCTGTGCAGCTCCCGACCATTGAATTAGAATGTTCCACAGAGTGTAATTCTCTTGATGACGGAAAGAGTCTAGACACAGAGGTGTATGGTCCACAGATGCAGTCTGAATACTATGGTGGACCCCATTACTGAGGAACTACTGAAAAGATCTTCCATCACGGACTCTGATGATAGAGAGGGCGTGCCCTTTAGTATATAAAATGAGTCATCTGCTGTATCACTGACCAGAAGGACATGGAGATACTCATCTAGATGCACTTCTACCCCAGAAAGACCCCTAAGAGAGGTCTAGGTCAGAGCCACTAGAGACTCCGCCACCAGGAAGGATGACGAGGAGCTTGGCACCATGTAGGGGGCCGAGAAAGTGCTGAGCAGAATGAGAGATTTCGCTGGCAGAACAGTACAGAAGAGTTCCATCAGTGGAAAACCATTGGATGTCACAAGATCCCATGCAGACCACCACTCACTAAGATGTGTGGAAAAAATACTCCGCAGAACAGGGCTTCATTCTGTGGAAACATTTCGCCACCAGTGCCGTGGAGAAGAGGTCTGCAGAAGAAGATCCATCACTAGTTCTGCCGGACAACACCAACTGGTACCCCTGCAGCACCAGCATCACTCGTGGCACAGGAGGGCAGCAAGCAGTGCCTATGCCAACCCGAGGGCACCCGTAGTGGTACCCGCAGATACCCTCGGCACCCAAGGCAGCAATGGCACCCGAGGGCACCCCAACACCTTGGCACCCATGACATCCATGGCAGCACTGGCACCCATGGCACCCTTGATACTTGTGGCACACATGGACTCATGGCACCCATGATACTCATGGTACCCATGGTACTCATGGCACCCATGGGCATCACTCGCAGCACCCGCGGGTGCATGGCACCACCTACGGCACTCCCACAGGTGCCTGGTGCCACCCATGGGTGCCTGTGGGTGTCTACAGCACTGCTAGACACCCACAGCACTGCCAGCGGCACCGGAAACCAACAGCAGCAACAAAAGCACCCATGGCACCGAGCCATGATGCCGACCCAAACTCCAGCAGCGCTGCCTACGGCACTGACACCAAAACCAGCAACCACGGCGCCGGAACTGCGGTGCCACCCATGGCATCGGGCACGGCACCAGGAAAAACATCACCATGGAAAATGACAATGGAGAATGCTGAGGAGAAGGAAAAAGGTGGTGCCGGCCCCTGCATGGAAAGAGAAAGGGGGGTAGGCACGAGGGGTTGACACGATGGCAAAGACACCAAGAGGGCATCACGCTCATTATGATCCAATCGACCCGGCTCTGGTCCAGCGACTCCGAGGCCCCAAAATCAGGAACACTGACCAGGAAAACTGGATAAGTTGAACCCCCTGCTTTACAGGAGCAGCCCAGAGGTGAAACTGCTCACTGGAGCTCCAACAAGGACAGAGATGGAGTCTGGAGTCGAAGAATGTGGCCGTTAGGAGCGGGGGCAAGGGGAACCCACCAAAGTCGGTTCAGGCCTAACGCCCCTCCCGATGAACAAACCTCGTGCAGACATACCAGAGGAGCAACCTTGAGTGGCATAAGTCTTCCCCAGCGAGGAAGAGGAGCTCGAGGTTAAGTGGAGCCAGCTCCCCGGAACTGCTAATTCGTGCTTCAGTGGACTGCCCCCCCCGAGCACAAGACTGTCCGTAATCAGACCCACCACCCCGTTTATGAAAAGGGCAGTGGACCGGACACAGCCCCCCGCCATAACAACTTTCAAACAAAGTCTTCCTACCATCACCACTACCGTCTAAGGATGACTCTGTTGATGGCAGGTGAGAATTTCTTTTTCTTCCTCATAATCTTCTTTTCTTGTTCATAAAATAAGAAATTACTACTACTAAAATGTTAAATTATACAGTAAAAGCTGCTGTCATATACACGACAACGTTGACTCCGGCAGACCAGCAATGTCGACATCCAAGCGCACTCAATGGCAGGAGAAAAGGAACTGAGGCGGTTGGAGGGTCGATGCCAAGATAGCCTACACAGGCGCAAGCTAATCTCATGGTGCCGCACATGCGTGGTCCTGTCTTGGCGCTGACCCTTCTGAAAAATGTTGGCTCCCGCTTGGTCTTCTATCCCACTAGTGTGAATGAGTGATGGAGACTTAGTCCAGGAAGATCTGAGCCTATTTTAGTAACGGTATCAATGTTATCAAGCCTAGAAGTTTGAGAGACACAGCAATAGATACTTCTAACTGCTGCACCTTGCTCAAATGCTATTAAAGCACATCTAATGTCAAGCTGTGGAAGACTCTATGTACTGTATGATTGTTTATTCATATTCTCCTCAATAAAAATAAGTTTAAAAACAGAGTGGTGAGACTGCTTGGAGAGGAGGGGGTAAGAGCAGAAAATGATACCCAGAGTTGGTTAATAAGTATTACAGGGGCTTGGGTCAATGAATGAGAAGGGCAGGAAGGAGCAAATATAAGACTAAAAGCTTATTCCTTCAATTATTTATTTATTTAAACTAGTGAGAAGTTGGAGATACCATAACGCCCCCCCCCCCCGTGGTGTACTATATGGGTCAGCAAGTACCTTTGTTAAGGGTGGAGGTGTCTAAAATGTGCCTACATTCACAGGTTTTAGTGTTGAGTAGAAGCTGCTTCAGTTCGTTTTTAAAAGTTTGGAAATTCTTGGCATTGTTTACTTCGACAAGGAGCTCATTAAGCCAGAGGGGAGCCCTGTAGGTGGATGAGCCCTGGCCAAGAGATGTCCTCCTGAAGGGATGCTAAGTGTACATTTTACCGTGCCCCTGGTGTTGTCTTGCGAAATGGCATGTTGAATGATTTGGTGGGTGCAGGATGCTGATAGGCCTAATTGTGCTTTTCCGCCTAGTAAGCAAGGTTGCAATTTAATCCTATCCCCAAGGTTAAGCCAGTTTGATCACACAGGGTACACATGTGAGTAAGTTTAGCTGCCCCAAAGACTAGCCTATATGTTTTATTGAGCACCATAGCCACCCACTTTAGGGCTGTTTCCGAGGCAGCACAATATACTATCAGGCCATAATCAATTACAGATAGGACTGAGCTGGAGATGGAGAGTCAGAGGGCTGTGGGCGTAAGGTATCGTTGGTGTCTATAAGGGACACCAAGTCTGATGTTGACTGCTTTTACCACCTGTTCAATGTGCTTCATGAAGGACAGTTTCATTTATCTGGACCCCAAGGTACTTAAAACAGTCAACTTGTTCTAGGGGAACTACTTTGTTGTTAGTGGTGAGTAGTGGGTTTCTTTTCTTGTGCTGGTGACTTCAAATGGGCATGGTTTTCATCTTTTTGTAGTTGTAGCTTTTGTTTCTGAAACCAGTCCTCAAGTTGGTGAAAGGTAAGCTGGAGTTCCTGTTGGAGATGAGCAAGCTGGGAGTGGCAGCTTACGATGGCTGCATCATTTGTGCACAGTATGATTTTGCTAGTACATGCTTCAGGAAGTGCATTTAGGAATAAACTAAAAAGCAGCGAGCCAAGTATGGACCCTTGAGGGACACAGAGGGAGATCACTCTTGCAGTGGAGACAGTAGTTCCTACTTTAACGCTCTGTGATCTGTGGGAGAGACAGTCATGGAACCAGCTTACAGCAGTAGTTGATAGGCCTAGAGACTGCAGCTACTGTGTAAGAAGGGAGTGATTTACCGTGTCGACTGCTTTGGTGAGGTCAATAATGATTGACCCCATTAGCTTGCCTCCATCTAGGGCCTCGTGCATGTAATCTGTGAACTCGTCCAATGCAGATGATGTGCGCTGGCTCTTCCTGAATTCGTGCTATTGCAGACATTGAAGATTGTATTTTTGCAGGTTATCAGAGACTTAGTCAGCCACTATTCTTTCCAGCACTTCAGAGAGGGGGAGAGGATTGAAATAGGCCTATAGTTAAGACGTACATGAGCGATCTCCACTTTTGTGCATGGGAGGTGACTAGGGCAAGTTTTAAAACTGAGGGGAATTTAGCGGTGTGAGGGATTTATTAAATATTATTGTGATGGGGCAATCACTTCGTCCATGGCAAGAGCAACCAATTTTATGTCGTTTATCGCTGCCCTGCCTGGTTTTGACAAGTACCTTTTTTACATATCTCCTAACCTCCTTGATGGAGATAAATTTGAAATAGAAGTTAGGGTACTTGTTTTCTTTGTAGGGGTGGACTGAGGAGGTTCAGAGGCATTTTTCTACGGAGAGTACAGAGCTAAGCTCTGTAAAGGCTATGTTAAAGGTGAGCAAGTCTTGTGCAGTGGTTCCATTTATGTTGAGCACTGTAGGATACCATCTTCCTTCCCTAGAAGCTTCTTTACGTCCCCCAAAATCTCCTACCATTCTGCCAGGACTTCTCAAGTTGGTCCTCCTACAACTTTGTTTTGCTAAGTCTTGTAAGGTTTGTATGTTTATTCCTGGCCGCCCTATATCTCTAATAATCAGCGTGCTTGCCGGTGTCCTTGGCCCTGCACCACAGATTGTCCCGGTCCATCATTAGTTCAAGCAGCTCCCTGGTGATTCATTCATTACTGGATCTCTGGATTTTCCTTTTTACTGGGGCAAAAATGTAACAAGCTGCACTGAACTCTGGCCAGCCCATCAGCACAGTGGTTGGATTTCCGCTTGCAACACCAGCGATGCTGGTTCAAGAACAGACCCAGGTCATCGGAGGGCCGGCTGATAGAAGGATGGAGCATCCTAAGAACTGCTCCCCTTCTCTGGGGGGAGGGAGGGGAGTGTGACCGGTGCATGATGGACCCCTGGCGGTGGCCTGGGGTACCACAGCAGCCAGCACCAGAATGTAGCTCGAGGGGCAGGGTGGATGCCGGCCATCATTGCACGTCCCTGCCCCCGGCATATAGGGTAGAAAATACTGCTGCCTGCCACCTGGATGAAGCCCGCCCCTCCGCTCCGATGAGCTCCCAGGCCAGCTCCCTGACCTATCCTGACGTTGCAGCACTTAGGCCCAGTGCCACAACCCCACCCTGGGGGGGTAAAGCCAGGGGGTATCGGGGAGTCGCGACTAAATGTGTGAGTGGGATCGGAGGGGGCCATGATCTGAGGCTGAGATAACGCCGGCAGGCGGCACAAAAAAGTATAATAAAAAAACTTGTCTATGAAGCACTGCAGAGCTAGGTCAATGTCACTGAGTTTGTTCAATGGTGTCCAGTCTATCTGGGCTAGCACTGCCTTAAAAGAATTAAGCATGCCTCTTGAGGATCCTACTTTCTACCAGGGTAGGAGAAGCTTTCTTGATTTTATTTTACCAGAGGCAGGTGACAGGTGAATGGTCACTTATGGAGTCTAAGTACACTGTGACCCCCCCAAATACTTGATGGACAGCTGCCCAGGATCCATTCAAAGAGTGTGCTTTTGCCATTTTTGTAATTACGTCTAGTGGGTTCAGTTACCAGCTGGAAGAGGTGCAGGCTAGTGACCAGGTCCTTCTGGGGTCTGTCTCATGGCAGAGCCAATTTACACTGAAATCCCCTGTTATGATGACTTCATTGTTCAGTTTAAGCTGATTGATGACCTCAATAGCCTTTTCTAGTCATTCTTTTGCTCTCCTCAGAGGTAAGTAAACTGATGCTATTACGAGGGACTTGTGTGCTGAGAAAGGGTTTTACAGCCAGCAATTCATGGTCGTCAGTTCTCACGGATGACGGGGTGCATGCACCCTTGGAAATCATCCCCGATACAGATACACAGACAGTGTCGGCAGATAAGGGCCTATGGCACCCCACCCCTTTTACTAGTCCTATCTTACCTGAACCCCGCATATCCTTGTAGTGTAACTGCGCTATCCTTGATTTTAGGTGTTAGCCAAGTTTTGGTGAGAAAGATAATGTCTGTGGTATGCATACGAGTCCATACTTGAAATTTTGCCCATTTTGCCAGTAAGCTCCCACTGTTCACAGATGCCATCTTCAGCCCATTTTGTTTGCTTACAACCTCTGTCTGAGTGTTTGTCAGCCCAGGATTGGGATGCCCATTCTGATTGCAGTAGAAGAATTAGTACTGCCTTTTTATGTGTGTGGCTGATCCGCATTTTAAACGTAACTTTCTGCAGGTTGAGTTTGAGTAATTTTGGTCTCAGATAGAGTTCAAAGGGGGAGTCAGTGGTGTGGCAGCTTCGATGAGGCCGACCCCAAGTGTTTGTTGTCTATCCATTGTTTGGTGTGGAGTATAGAGGGCACATAAACTAGTCTTTCCCTGGAGTATCCCTTGAGGGATGCCGAGTGCTTCATTTTGAGCTAGGACAGCACCCAAATTCCCTGCACGTCTTCTGGAGGCAGATGAGCCAAGGAGGCGACACCTATAAGGAGCAAGAAGTGCATCATAATTAAGAGGTACCCCAAGGTTTGGTTATAGGCTGGCAGTAACCGTGTCCCTTGCGGCTAGCTTGCAGTGGACTATTGTACAATTTCCTGGCTGACCGCACACCTAACAGGGGGGTAATCGGTCGTCAGCTAGTGATTATAGTTTCTGCGCACCTAACATAAGCACTCTGAGGGGAGTAAATCAGTGTACCATATACCAGATGAGCCCATTGGAAATCTACAGTCCAGAATGTTTAGTTAGTGTAGCTTCTACTCTGTCTACCTCATGGAATAGCCCCTATTCCTTTTATACAGTTTAGCAGGTATTAGCTAAGAGTTTAGTAAGCGTGCATTGGGGTCTGTGATTATCCCTACGCTATCCAGAGTGCATTAATTCTCTAGGTAGCAGTTACCAGGAGTAGATTAGACAATTTAGTCATAGGGTGGTATACCTTTCTGTGCATGTACTTTAAACTGCTAGTAGAAGAATTTGCTTCCCTGCATGAGAGCCACTTTTTCTGTGGCAGTTATCAAGTAGTTTGGCTTGGCCAGTTTCTGCTGTTACTAGAGCTTAGATGCCCTCTATTGGTGAGTTCCTACAGGCTGCAGCTGGGGAAGTAGGGACTCAGTCACATGATCATCTGCTTCTATACAAGTCACACCAGCCGAGGGTGGCAGCGGTGGGGGACAGGCAGGGAGCCACTGCAGAGTGGAGACAGGGCAGTACCTGGGATGATTCTGCGGCTCCGGCATGTGGTTGGGCTTACTAGAGACTGCAGCTGCAGTGAGGAAGGTCCATAGTAGCAGCCCAGGTCAGGGGCAGAAGCAAGCTGGGGAGCCAGAGTGAGGAGAACAACAGAGAAAGTGTTACCAGAAATGGGGATATTTTAAGCAGGGAGAAAGCTGGGAGGGCAGCCTGAAAACAGAGAGAAAGGGCTTGAATTAAGTGAATGGGAGGGTTGGGGTTAAGACAAAGGAGTCACAATCCATCGTATCCTGGGGGAGCGAGGGGTTCCCATCTCAATCACAGCAGGGCACCATACTTGATCACTGGAAAAGCACTAAATCCAAGTCATCATACTTAATCTTTGCATAAGGCACAAAATCCAAATAAAGGCTAAACATGTGCTAAAGCCCTAGAAATGGAGACCCTGAATAAATTAATTAGTAGTCTAACACAGTGCAGTAAGCTGCCTTTTTTCAGGTAAAATTAATCAACAGTTAAAAATCCAGGAACAGGCTGCCTTGTCACAGTGGGGATCAAACGCTAATTACAAAAGGTGCCAAGATTCAAATCCTGTGGCTGGAGCCATTTGGCAGTACCTGGAATCATTCAGCTGCTCCAAAGGGTCGGTGGTTGGACTTGCTAGAGACCACAGCTGCAATGAGAAGGTCTGTGGTAGCAGCCTTGGTAAGGGGCAGAAGCAAGCTGGGGAGCCATGAATGATTCTGCAGCTCCAAAGGGCGAGTGGTTGGGCTTGCTAGAAACCGTGGCTGTAGTGAGAAAGGTCCACGGTAGCAGCCCTGATCAGGGGCAGAGCAAGCTGGGGAGCCATGAATGATTCTGCAGCTCCAAAGGGTGAGTGGTTGGGCCTACTAGAGAATGCTACTGCAGTGAGGAAGGCCCGCGGTAGCAGCCCTGGTCAGGAGCAGAAGCAAGCTGGGAAGCCTGGAATGATTCTGCATCTCCAAAGGGCGGGTTGCTGGGAGTGCTAGAGACTGTGGCTGCAGTGAGGAAGGTCCATGGTAGCAGCCCTGGTCAGGAGCAGAAGCAAGCTGGGGAGCCTGGAATGATTCTGTGGCTCCAAAGGGCACGTGGTTGGGCTTGCAAGAGACCACAGCTGCAGTGAGGAAGGTCCATGGTAGCAACTCTGGTCAGAGGCAGAAGCAAGCTAGGGAGCTTGGAATGATTTTTTGGCTCCAAAGGGCAGGTGAATGGGCTTGCTAGAGATCATAGCTGCAGTGAGGAAGGTCCATTGTAGCAGCCCCAATCTGGGGGCAGAAGCAAGCTGGGGAGCCTGGAATGATTCTGAGGCTCCAAAGGGCAGGTGGATGGGCTTGCTAGAGACCACTGCTGCAGTGAGGAAGATTCGTGGTCACAGCCCTGGTCAGGGGAAGAAGGAAGCTGGGGAGCCTGGAATGATTCTGTGGCTCCAAAGGGTGGGAGGTTGGGCTTGCTAGAGACCATGGCTGCAGTGAGGAAGGTCTGTGGTAGCAGCCCTGGTCAGGAGCTGAAGCAAGTTGGGGAGCTTCTGGACACATTGTGGCTCTTCTCAGAGGAGTGATTCAGTTGTACTTTTCAATGCTGAAGTGTGGAGCCATGATATCAAGCCCCGGAGCCTCCCAAGCCATGCTGTTAGGGTGTTGATTGGGGAATCACCTTTAAAACCCTCTCTTCACTCCAATAATGTCAATCAATCAAACTTTATTTAACCAGGCAATACATCACTGAGCAAGTTCATTTGCAAGATGGTCCTGGGCAATGCATATTCAAATATATAAAAATACAGAAGAAGCTAAACAGCTAATACGTTACACAATATATAATAAGTTACAGTACATCAAAACAACAATACTTCTCAATTAAGTATACACATGAGGACTCGTCTACCAATAGTATAGTACAGAACCAGTGAAAGGTAGGACACAAAGGAGGAGGGGTAGACCCAGCATCCAGGAGTGGACGCAGCAGGAGATGTACAAAGCCTGGGAGTAGTCACAGAAGTGGAGAGAGGGAGGAAAGGTGATGGACAGGGAAAAGGGAGGGGAGTAGGAAGGGGAGGTGGGCAAATTAGGTGGGGAGGAGAAGTGCTAAAGATGCGTTGGGAAGCCTGCATGCGACAAGAAGTACAGTGAACTTGCACAGTAATCTGAGGCAGCTGCAAATTTCCTTCAGGGTAGATGTGAGCAAGGAACTGAAGGAGGAAATGCCTGAGATGCTAACAGTCTTAAGGGTCTTCTGCATGGAGTTCCAAATGGATGGGAGAGAGAAGCGAACAGCTGCAGCATCATGGCACATTATACTCTCGCAGTAGATTCTCCATATGTTCTGAGCAGGAATGAATAAGAATATTTTCTTTTACAAGGCTAGATGAAATAGAAAGGGCCTTGACCGCACTACTCACGGCCTCCACAACCTTTGCAGCATGAGCCTCAATCTTCTGCTCAACTGACTGTAGTCAATTTGAAAATATGTCAAAGTTATTCTTTAAAAGTTCCAAGGACTTGTTCATCATTATTACAGTTGAATGTAAGGCGCCGAGGGTTATCTCCTGGTTTCCCCCTTGAGCTCCATCGAGCACTTTGAGTCTCTTTCTATGGTTCCCCGAGAAGTTGTCGAACAGTACTTTTTGACTTTCCCATCATGAAAATCGTCAGATATTCCTAGAGTCAGCAGGAGAGGATTAGGTCTATCGATATTTGTAAATTTAGTGTAGATCAGTTTCAATTCAAACAGATGTTCTGAACAAAAGCAAACTTTATTGCTGGAACTAATAGGAAATGTGTCTGGATACCCTGGCTGCTAGCTCTGCCTCTCCAAGGCCTTAATATTTTCCGACTACATCACATTGTCTCTGAGCACCCATTTTCTTGGTTTCACCAGCAGGAACCAGGCTCCCCATCAATGTGCTGGAGAAGTGGGCAGCATACCGTGCCCTAAAATGTTTATGCCGGCAAGAGGGAGACAGTCATCATCAGAGCAATCAAGTGACCATTACATAATGTAATAAGCAAAGAGGAACATGCAGCAGGTCATCGATACAGGATTCAATAAAGAGTTCTAAACTGGGTGTAACAAAACCAACCAGCCATCTCAGCAACACATCTAGCCAGAGAATCCAACGCTCAAGCAAAATGACTCAACAGGGAAACAATAAGCCGAATGGAAGCTTCACGTAGCAATATTCCAAATAATTCACTGCAGGTAGGGGCCCCTGCAAGTGGATCTCATGGCATCTGTCGTCGAGACACAGGTCAGGAAGCATAGGAAAACCAAAAGCAGTTGAAAATTCGCAACAAATGATTTATTAATAACTAACATTTTGAAAGAAAAAAAAATTCAGTGCAACTATTTACAAAGGCAGTATAAACAGAGAAAGCAAGTCTAGGTTTATTCTCAATTTCCAATCTCAGTTTCTGTGTCTTTTTTCTGCAGAACATTACAGCTCCTTTTTATAAGTCTGTGCTGGAGTTCGTTAAGAAAATAGCATGCTTCTCACACAGTGTTCTTGTGAATTTCCAATGTTCTTGTCAGTTTCAGCAGGTGCAGCAAAAAGAACATTGGGACCCAGAACTGACTTCCTGTTTACATCTTCTGCAAAAGGCTTAAAAATTGCATCTTAGGTTAACCCCGTGAGTTCCAAATCATTTCAACAGAATAACTATATACACTTTAAAACAAAGGAATCCTGGTATTAAATACATTTCCACAAAATTATTCTTACATATTTTTATACCAGCAGATATGCAAGGGGGAGAAAAAAACAGAACGGCAAGTGAGGGTAGAGATATAGCAAGAGGCAGAGAATTTCAAGACCATCAGGGTGATCAAATCCTAGGTCTCACGAGAAAATTTGGTTGCGCAACCAGAGAAAAAGACAGAAAAGGAGAGAATAGAACAGATCCTTCCATTTAAACTCTTTCTGTAACAACTGGGACAGGGCCACATTCAACCCTGTCACATACCTCCTAAAGAGGGAACCTGTTTTACAAAAACAGGTTTCCAAAACTTTATAGTAATTCTCATCTAACATAAGCATATAACCTTTACAGTTCTGTGAATACAGTATCCTTTTTTCCATAACAGTACAGCAAATAGTGAAATTTAAACACACATATTAGTTTTTTCAGCCTTCAGAATTCTCATTTCCTGATCCATATCTAGACAGAAAATCAGCATTGACATTTTCTTTACCAGATTTGTGCATCACTTCAAATTTAAATGGCTGTAGTGCCAGGTACCATGTGATTCTATAATTTTTATCCTTCATTTGGTTAAGCCAATGGAGAGGATTGTGATCTGTTACAAGTACAAAGTCGGCTCCTAGTAAGGTAAAACCTATGGGACTCCATGGCTCACTTTACTGCAAGGTATTCCTTTTCAGTGGTGGAGTACCTTTTCTCTCTGTCATGTAATTTCCTATTTACAGTATATACAGAACAGGATGTTCTTTTCCATCTATATTTTGACTAAAGACTGCACCTAGGCCTACCTCTGCTGCATCAATCTGTAACAAACGGTTTCTCAAAGTTTGGGCTTCTTAAAACCAGGGCTGAACATAATGCAGCCTTAATGGCTCGAAAAGCCTCGTCACACTCTGGGGTCTATTTCACATTATTCAGGAAACATTTCTTTGCAAGTTCAGTGTGGGGAGCAGCTAACTCGACAAAGCTGGGAACAAATCTCCGATAATAACTAGCCAGCACTAAAAATGACCAGACATGTTTCTTGGTTTTGGGGACAGGGCTGTTCACTACAGCTTCTATCTTAGAAACCTCTGGTTTGACTTCTCCATTTCCCAAAACACAGCCCAAATATTTGGTTTCCTGCATGCCAACTGCACACTTGGTAGGATTAATTGTCAGAGCTGCCTTTTTGATCGACTGAATAACTGCTCGTTGGTGTTCCAGGTGGCTTTTCCAGTTTGGACTGTACACCACAAAATCATCCAGGTATGCAGCACAATAACCAGTATGAGGAGATAAAACCACATCCATGGACAGCTGGAATATAATGGGAGCACCATGTAAACCAAATGGCATGGTGGTGAACTGACAGAATCCTATAGGAGTGGCAAATGCAGTTTTGTCTCTGGATTCTTTAGCTGGGAGGATTTGCCAGTAACCCTTGGTGAGATCAAAGGTACTGATATACTTGGCACTCCCCAGTCTGTCCACCGAATAGTTTATTTTGGGCATAGGATAATTGTCCAATTCTGACACTTGATTTAAGTTTCTTAAAATCAAGGCAGATTCTTACACCCCCTTCTTTTTTATTTACGATCACCACTGGTGATGACTAAGCACTTCTTGACTCTTCTATGATACCCAGTTGTTTCATTTTTTTGTATTTCTTAACCACATCAGCTCTTAATCGCTCTGGTAGTCTATGTCTTTTGCCTAACAGGGTGAGCATTCTTTGTCTCTATTACATGCTTGACCTCTTTAGCTCGGCTTGGTACTGTGGTAAAAGTACTGTTAAATGTCTTTAGCAAGTTACACATTTTTGCAGTTTGTTCAGAAGTTAAGGAAACATTCACCTTTACAGCATCAGCAGTTACAGTTTGTTCCAGTCTATCATAAGCTACATAGATTTTTTTTTTTTTTTTTTAATCAGTTTCTTGTAAAACTAGCAAAACAGCTTTTGGTGTTTTTTCAACCCATTTCTTGAGAAGGTTTAGTTTATTGTTCTAGGAATTACTACCTTTGAGCCAGAGGCTCTTTTACAAAGGTTCCACATCAATTAGGTACAGTACAAAAAAAGGTTACATAGATAACACAATTTGTGCTGTGTCAAGAGCGAGAAAACATATACAAATACATATCAAATAATTTGTGCAAAAGGACATGAGATATCAATAATCACATTATTACAAGAAAGAGGTCATGCCAGATTAGGAGAAACAAATAGGGAAAAAGTCCAGAACAGAGAGGGTAAGTGAAAGGTGTGGGGAGCAGACAATAGCAGGAGAAAAGGTTTCCCTAACATGTCTGTCAAATAACGGAACAGGGTGAGTAGTGAGAAAATAGGTTTAATCAGGGCAGTCACAGGAGCTGGAGGTGGTAAGGTGAGAGAACAGCCTTGATTTGAAAATACCTAGAGAGGTGGAGGCAGTAATATGAGTGCTGAGGGCATTTAGCCAGCTGGGGACACGACAGGCAAATGATCTTTGTCCCTGAGAAGTCCAGCATCGGGGGACTTGGAGAGGCTGGTGTTCTGATCTTCTGGTAAAACGGGTGCTAGCACTCGGGAATAACAGGTCTTGGATACAAGGTGGCGTGAGGCCCAGAGTGGATTTTTTCACCATCAGGCAGGTAAGGTACTTTATCCGGTCTGAGAGTTGCAACCAACCTGAGTCAGCATAGAGTTCACATGTGTGGGTACGTCGATGTGCACCAGTGAGCAGCCGACAGGCCTTATTTAGGGATGTTGTAATGCGACTAAGTACTGTAGTAGTGGCAGATCCATATATAACTAAGCCAAAGTCAACGACTGAGATGATAGAGGATTGGATGGCAGTCCTCGGTGCAGAATGGGTAAGGAGCTGTCTGTTCCGATACAGAATCCCAATTCGCTGATTAATAGTTTTTGCTGTACTATCAATGTGAGTTGCAAAGGTTAGGCCTTGATCAAAGCTGATTCCAAGATATTTGAAAATTGGCACTTGTTCAAGGGTATTTCCCAGGTATGTATTAATGGTGAGTGGGACTTGCCGTTTCTTGTTTTGCAGGTTAGAGAAGAGCGTGGATTTAGTTTTTTTGTGGTTTAGAACCAGCTTTTGTTCAAGGAACCACCTCAACTTTGGAAAAAGCATGCTGAAGGTTGAGGCGCAAGAGGTTTGGATCTTTGAGTGGCAAGGTTAACATGGTATACTGTATATTAGTAAGATTTTTCCCATCAGGGGTCTCAGTCAACTGTGCCAGTACATCTAAGCACTTTATAAGGCCCTTGCCACTTCATTAACAGTTTATTTTATGTAGTGGGTAACAGTAGCAAGACCTTTTCACCTGGCTCAAAACCTTTTTGTTTTAGTCCATGGTCATAATAGACCTTCTGCTGGTTTTGGGCCACTTCCTGATAACTATGGCCGATTTCAACATATTTTTGCCAGCGTCTTTCTCAGGGCACGCATATAAGATGTAATAGATCATTTCTGATGGAGGTCATCTTCCCTGGTTTCTTTTACTACATCTAGTGGCCCTCTAGGTTGTCTACCATACAGCATTTCAAATGGTGAAAAACATGTAGATGCCTGTGGCTCTTCTCTAAGTACAAAGCAGGTAAGGTAAGTTATGGTCCCGATCTTTCCCTTCCCCTTTTACAAACCTTTTTAACATGCGTTATAGGGTTTGATTGAAACACTCAACAAGATCGCCTGAGGGTTATAAGGGAAGGTTCTTATGGCAGAAATACCTAGTAGTCAGTACAGCTCCTTCAGTAATGCAGCGCCAAAATTACTACACTGATCAGTAATAATCTCTTTTTGTATGCCCACCCTGCTGAAAGTTTTGGCAAGCTCTGCTGCCACTTTTGGGAGTTGTGACATTACACACTGGAACTGCCTCTGGGTATCAAGTAGCATAGTCACATACTACCAAAATTAATCAATTACCTTTTTTTTACTTTTGTCTAAGGGGCCAACCACATCCATTGTTAATTCTCTCAAAAGGCACATCTATCAAGGGTAGGGGTACCAGGGGGCACCTTGTCTTTCAGTCACTGGGGCTACTTTCTGACACTCAGCACAGGAACTGGAATAGGTAGCAACATCTTCATGAATTCCAGGCCAGTAAAATCTGTACAGCAATCTGGCAAAGGTGCGATCCCTCCCTGAATGACCAGCCATTGGACTATCATGTGCTACCTGTAACAACTCAGATCTATACTTTTACATATGAATGTTCCAACAGAAACAGACCTCCTGGTCCATCAACATCTGCTTGAATGTGCAGCTAGCTCCCCTAAGTTGCAGCTGCCCCACCCCTTCCCCTTTTGTCAGCCCTAGGCTATTCTCAGCCTCATCCACCCATACTCTCCCCTGTTCTCTGTCCCATGCCCTTTTAAAGCTACCCCCAGTTTTGCATATCATCACCCTTTCTGGTAGGTGGTTCCACTTCGACACCACGGTCTCTGTGAAGTAATGCCTCCTTATCTCCCTCCTAAATCTTCCCCCTCTATTCTTAGCCCATGCCCTCTAGTGTCCCTTCCCCAGTTTAAAAAAAAACATTGGCTCCATCCTTAATGATTCCCTTCAGATACCTGCAAGTTCCAATCATGTGCCCCCCCATCCTGCCTCTCCTCTAGGGTGTACATATTCAGTTCCCCCAGCCTGTTCTCAGTCTCTCCCCTCCACTCCCTGTATCATCCTCATTGCCCTCTGCTGCACTCCCTCCAGTACACCTTGATATCCCGCCGCAGGTATGGCCTCCAGAACTGCACACAGTACTCCCAACTTTTGTGGTATAACCAATTGTTCTATCTGGTCCTGTGTCTGAGGTTTAACTCAAACTCTATACAGTAGTCCATTACATTTTTTAAACATAGGTTCACCCCGTTTTGGTTTCACCCCAACTGCTTAAAATAACCCTGGAGAGAAACATGGTTAACTTGTTCAGAAAGAAGATCAATCAGTAATCAGTTTAGTTTCAGCATTTTCATAAGTTAACCCCTTATGTCCATCAGTCTTTTGTTGCCACTGTTTCTTCAGGCATAGTCTTTCTTTCCTGGACTTCCAGATCTTGGAGCTGTGCTCAAACAAGTCCAAATCAAAACCAGTGAAAGGAAGAGAGTCCCCACCATTTAAGATTTTCTTTGCCAGAGTTCCTGTCACCACAGCTGCTGAAACATCAGGATTTACTCCCTCTTTGCTCAACTCAGTAAATCCTGGAAAGTCATTTCAATAATCACAGCTACAGGTACTACCCCCACATTCATTTGGTGCAATCTACCCCATTAATAGTCAGTCACTTGGCTGGTGGGATAATAGAGTGTCCCCGTGGATGCAGATGACACCAGTACCTGGTCCCTTTTGGCATTGTTTTCCTAGCACTTCAGTATGTACTAAGGTCTGTCTGCTTCCTGAATCTATAAGTCCCTTCACAGTCTTATCTCCCACCTTCCCATCTGTTAAGTACTTGCCCCAATTTGCTAAGCACAAATCTGCTCCAGTGTCACTCTTCTTACTATGGCAGTTTCTTGCAATATGACCTACTTTATTACAGTTATAGCAAATAAAATCTTCGGGCACAGATTTGTTACCCTCCACCAAAGTTCTTTTCAGACTTTGAATGAGAAAAAGAATGTCTTAATGGTGCTTGGCTGTTACCTCGCTGCTATGGTGTCTGTCTGGCCATTTAGTAGTCATCAGCCAAAGAAGCAGCCTTTTCGCCACTTTCCAGTCAGTGTTCTTTTACCCAAAGCTGCACCTCTGTAGACAGGATGCTGATGAATTGCTACATTGCAAACGTGTCGATCTGTGGGACTGTTTTGCCCTCTGGTTGGAGCCATTTTTAGCAGGAGTTCCGAGTCAGGTGAAGGCTTCTTGAGGATTGTCAATTGAGTTGTACTTCAGAGACCGAAATCTCTGCCTTTAGGTCTTTCCTGAGATGTCATACCTTTTCAGGATTTCACTTTTCACCAGGTCACAGTTTTCTGACTATGCAGTGTCCATATTGCTGTAGGCAAGTTGGGTTTTTCCTGTCAAGTAAGGTACCAGTCTAACTGCCCATTGCTGCTTAGGCCACTGGCAGGCTGCAGCAACCCTTTCAAAAGTTGTCAGGTATGCTTCGATGTCATCTGAGGGACACAACTTCATAAGTTTAATGTATTTCAAGTTGCCTTTGTCCTGTTGCTCGTCTGGATCTGTGGCAGATCCTCCGCCTTTGATAGCCTGCAAGGCATCCAACCACCACTGCTCCCGTCAATGCATCTCTTCTCTTATCTGCTGCTCCTGTCGCTGTATCTTTCTTTGCTGTTAGAGTTGTTGCATTTTTTATTTTCTCTGCCTCTTTTTGTTGTATAGCCCACCATTTGAAAAAGGCAGCCTGTTCTTTTTCCATCACTGGTGCTAGTTGTACAGTCTCAGCTTGGACTTCTGTCTCTGTTAGTTTGGCTGTCATTCTCCTGGTAACCACTCCTGGGCTTGCTGCTGCAGAATCCATGCCTCCTTGTGTGCTTCCCTGGTACCAGGTCTAGTGCCCACACACAAAACTCCTGGCTTAGAGTATACACGGCGCAAATCCCACTTCTAATACCACCCGTCATCGAGGCACAGGTCAGAAAGCATAGGAAAACCAGGAGCAGTTGTAAAATTCAAAAGTGATTTATTAGTAACAGTAAAATAAAAAAGTAATAAAATTGTTCAGTATAACTATTTACAAAGGCACTATACACAGAGAAAGTCGATCTGGGTTTCTTCTCAGTTTCTGTGTCTCTTTTGCAAAACATTGCAGCTCTTTTTTATAAGTCTGTGCTGGCACGCGTCAAGAAAACAGCATGCTTCCCACACAGTGTTCTTGTAAATTTCCAATGTGCTTGTCAGTTTCAGCAGGTGCAGCAAAAAGAACACAAGAGACCCAGACCTGACCTCCTGTTTACATCTTCTGCAAAAGGCTTAAAAATTGTATCTCAGGTTAACCCCTTGAGTTCCAAATAGCTTTGCAATCATTTCAACAGTACAACTATATACAGTTTTAAACAAAGGAATCCCAGTATCAATAACATTTCCACAAAATGATTTTTATATATGTTTATACCAGAAGATATGCAAAGGGGGAGAAAAAACAGAACAGCAAGTGAGGGTAGAGAGATGGCGAGCAGCAGAGAATTGCAAGACCGTCAGGGTGATCAAGTCCTAGGTCTCACGAGAAAATTAGGTTGCACAACTTGACAGAGAAGAGACAGAAAAAGAGAGAATAGAATAGATCCTTGCATTTAAACTCTTTCTCCATAACAAATGGGACAGGGCCACATTCAGCCCTGTCACAGCATCCAAGTACTAACAACTTCTGTGTTAACACTCCCACTTCTAGTGTCAAATGGCACAGGAAGTGGGCACACTGTTGGCCCCATGAGACTTCAGCGCAGCCTACATATTTTTTCCTACGCCGATGATTCCCAAAGTGCTCCATGAGATCCGCTCGACAGGAACAATGGTGGTACTTGTGACCTCAGAACGGCCGAGATGATCATGGGACTCCCTTATCCAAGTGATGAAAAACTGACACCACTGCCTTTCCACATGATCAGATCCGAGTAATTTTGCCTTTTCACATGGTCGGACCTCCCAAGTCAGGGGACAATTTTTCATCGCAGCCTGACAATATTCAAACTAATGGCCTGATTACTGAGAGAGGCAGATCGCTAGCTCTAGGCTACCATCCGAAAGTAGTGGAACGCCTGCTGTAGCCATGAAGACAATCCACAAACAGCACCTACTGAAGACATTGGCTAATCTTTAATAAATGGTGCATCGAGAAAGGGTCTACTGCACCTGTGGTTGGACAACCCCTTATATTAAATTCCCTCAACGATGGGGCGGTGAATTGTTTGCGTCCAAGCATCTATATCAGCCATCAGAAGTCCCATTACCAGGAAAAGGCCAGGCTGGAGCTCACTTCAATGTCGTCAAACTACTGAGAGACGTCCAAATTGCATCACCACGCATTAGGCTTGCATGTGCTCCTTGGCCACTAAATCTGCTCCTAGACACACTTAAAAAATTAAAAAAATAATAAAAACTCCAGCAAAACTCTTGATACTGGATCACCCTAAAAGCTGTTTTCCTGGTCATCATCTGCTCCAGTGGGAGAACTGGCGATTTACAGGTCTTATTCTGCAGGGACCCCTTCTAGTGTTTCACAACAGGGTTACCCTGCAAAAGGTTTCCTCCTTCCTATCAAAGTGGTGAGTGTTTCAACTTGGAGCAACAGACATATCTGCCTACTTTCAGCTCGGCAGCACCCCTCATCCACTCAATGGGAGACAGCAGCTCAGATGCTACTGGCTACTACTGAAGCTGTCTGCAAGTCAGACAGACTGTTCATCCTAACAGCTGGAAAAAGACTGGGCCAGACAGCGACAGAAAGACACTATCACCTGGTGGTCACATTCTACTAATACTAAGGCTTACTTAGGGCAGGTTTCGACAACTCCAGGAATCAAGGCCCACTCCATTCAGGTGGTGGCTACCTCCTGGACTCAGAGGAGACAGGTATCCATGCACATTTGCTTAGCAGCCACTTGGTCTACTCTACACACCTTTAATAAGCATCATCACCTGGACACAGCACTGGCAGAAAGAGCCACCTTTGGTAAGGCAGTTCTCCAAACTGCTTTCAAGTCCCTCTGAATTAGTACTCACAACACTTACCCATCCAAAAGTTTACAAGGGCACTGCTACTAAGTCACACCAATGATCACTGTGGAGCAGTATAAAGGGTGCCAGACATAACAGATTTACTCGCTTGGTAAAAATGAGTATACAAGCACCCTTTATGGTACTCTGCAATCCCTCCCAATGTGGACTCCACAAATTTTTTGAGGGCAGAACTACAGTGGATGACCCAGTCTAGACCAAGAAGATGTTTTGACCATATGGACACATAAGGGTGATTGGATTAGGGGTGAAAGTAGTGTCCGTTCTATTACTTGACTGATTACAAGTGTCTAGGCCAGAGATGCTATGTACTGTATTTTCTCATTATGATTTCCTTTCTGCTAGGGAAGTTTCTCACTAGAGTATCTGTGATGGACTAATGGGCTAGCCATAAGCCAGCTCGAATGTAACTGGACCGTGAATGAACCAACGGGATGGACAAGGGCTATCACACTGGTAATGACTATGGAGTATTATACAGTGTACTCATACAATCACCTTTACCAGGTGTGTAAATTCCAGTATTCCTCTAATTTAAAGGCATTTTCACAAAGTAATAAGGTACAGAAAGGTTACTGTCTTAATGTGATTAAATGGGTATACACTAAGCAATATTTAAAAGGCGGATCCTCTGAAGTATAAAGTAACCCATGTTAGCAGCACGGCCCATCAGCACAGTGGTATTGATACAGCCCATGATGCCAGTGACCCCAAGTTTGAGAATGGGCTAGAGTCGCTGATGGCTGGTCAGGGGGAGAAGGATGTTCTCCTGTTCTGGGGTAGGAAGGCAGCTGGCTCCAGTGTAATACTGTCACCTGGATGACAACAGGAGGCAGTGCATATGGAGCAACTTACTGGGTGGGAGGGACGCTTGCTGGTGACTCACTACACACGCTGGTGTGCACAGCTTGTGCATCCTAGTATGCTGGCAACCCAATGGGAAAGGGAAAAAAAGTGCAGTAATTTCCCAGTCAGCTGCAGGATAAAGCGCCAGCATTCTGTAAGCCCCACACCGGCGACGTGGCACTCCTCTTGGTGTGGAACCAGTGTTGGCACTTAAAATAAATGTTTTACTGTTTCACATTGTTTACAATAGTTCTCGCTTTCTTTGTATAACTTTTGCTACTGTTTTAAACCTATATTGACATGTTTTCCAATTTACCATGAATTTTTAAATTTTCTGTAATGCGTAGCTTACACAATCTCTTTATATTTTTAAATAAAGCTTATTTTTATTCCACATCTTGGTGACAAATGCAGGACATCATTCACATAGTCTCTTGTTATTCTTTATACTGTGAAAGAATATTAAGGAGATAGAAAATAATTTTAAGTAATATTCTTGGAATTCATTATTAACCAAAAGTGAGATATTCTGATAGATCCCATTCTGACATAATACACCACCTGCCCCAACCACCCCTACCCAGCAGTCTGCTTTCCACTGCAGGGTCACTGCAATCTCATCTTCTCCGTGATCATGTTAACGTACTTATATCCCCACTGTTCCCAGCTTTGGCAAGGAGCAGGATGCTACAATACACTACGCAACCCTCCTCAAAAAGCTTACTCCCAGGGTGCAGCGAGGCCAGACGGATCCGTAAAGGCCATGGGACCCCACTCCCCAGCACACTATGCAAGCCTCCACACAAAGCTTACTCCCAGGGTGCGGTGAGGGCCGACAGAGCCGTAAAGAAAATAGCAGCCACCGTCTTACAGTGGGGTGCTTTTAATATCTGCCCTCCTATTCTGCCTGATAGTTTCTGCAGCCTTCTCTGAATCCTCACATTAGGGATTTGCCTGCTCCTGGAGTGAAGCTTTAAGGCGTTGGACACTGCCCTCTGGACACTTGCTTTCAGCTTCTACCTAGTCACTGCCTCCATGGGCTCTATCTGGCTGACACTTTCACTGTAGCATCTGTGCAGTAGCTTGTGGTTATAACGCTACGTTAGGCAGCATTTAACAGCCTGCTAGTGAGTTCTATATAGCATGTTACAGCTTGCAAGGAATTCGTAGACTGCATTTTACAGCTTGCTAGACAGTTGTGTTTAGATGTAAGGGATACTCACTGTGGCATCTATCAGTAGCCCTCAGACCCTTGGTTGTTTGCCTCAGCCGGCTGCTAGCCCGCACATGAGTACTTGGACTATTCCATTCCCCAGTATGCGCATGCGCACTAGTGTCCAGCCTGTCCCTATGCACAGCCTGGCTCCCGCTGCATATTAATTGTATATTCCTTTGTTCCAATTCCTTTCTTTAGGCCGCGGGACCCCACTCCCCAGCACACTATGCAAGCCTCCACACAAAGCTTACTCCGGGGGTGCAGCGAGGACCGACAGAACCGTAAAGGTAATAGCAGCCACCTCCTGGAGAGCATCTTACAGTGGGGTGCTAGCCCATCGATGCTTTGCGTTGACTGCCCTGCCCACTCCCTTCTCACCCAAAGGCATCCTCAACTTCAGGACCTTCCCGTCACACATGGCATCTAGCTGCCTTTTTCCTATCTCCGCTTTCCCATTTGCAGGTTACAGGTTTCGCCACTAAGGGATTTCCTTTCCTCCCTGCCCCTATCCTATCTCTTGTTCTCTCTCTATACCTGTCAAGACTCTCTTGACCTCCTATCCTCTCCACTGCTCACCCCAGTCTACTTTTCTATCCTCACTACCCCAATCCCAAAGCACTGCATGCCTTTCACTCACCAGCCCCTTGCCTCTGCTACCTCATTCCCACACCCTGCCTCCTATATTTTTCCTTCCACTTGTCACCTCTAGGAGTCGCTATTGCATCCCCGCAGTTTGACCCCTTCCATCCACTGTCTAGGTGACAGTACGCACCCTCTTCCCAGGCTCTATAAGGTTTCCGTGCAGTGTTTCCCCCTCTGGATTTGAACCTGGCACCTTCTGCATCGAAGTCCAACACCCTACAACTGCACCACAGAGACCTCCACAATGACTGAATGCACCCCACTTATATCAACCCTGGGCCACTACCCCCATATTGGCTGTAATCGGGCTCCCATACTCATGCAGTCTCCCCAGGCTCCTGATGATTACAATAATTGTTCTTCTCATCAGACCCTCCAGCCCTTCCCCCAAGGTCTGTAACCTCACACCCTCCACCCCCTCAAGTGACCCTCTCCTATCACCAATACCAATGCCTCGCATCCATCCGACCTCCCCCCCGCATATCTGTTATCCATCATCACCATCCACCTTGCCATCTTGCATTCCTATTGTTTCCTACCCTCCTCACCATGACCATTCCATGTACCATCCACACAGCCATAAGGCGGCAGCCCTCACGGGCATAAAAAGAGACAATCACTTGCTCTCCTCAGAGTTTTTGCCCTACTATTACTAATGTCGGAAAATGTTCAGCCCAACCCGGGCCCCATCCCCGCGACCCAAGTTTCTCGCACCACGGGCTCAAAATAGCTGCCATGAACATCTGTAGCCTGCCCAAGAAGATGGCATCACTTCAATGCTGGATCTCACAATATAAGCCAGATGTTCCAGCCCTCTCTGAAATCTGGTTCTTAAAAAAAATCCCTGACTTCTGTCACCTTCCCAGGCCTCTCTCTACACAGGTCTGATAGAGCGGGCAAATGAGGCGGGGGTGCCATCTTCATCCGGGACTCCATACTATGCCAAGCCCTTCTGGCACCTCCTCTAGACCATGGGGCCCAAGCCCTATCACTTAAACTAACCCCAGACCCGTCCAGAGCCCCTGTAGCCATTACTGTTGCATATGTCCCCCCCTCAAAACCAAGCTCTTGCTGCTCAAGCCATTGCCGACTATATCTCCAGCTTCCCCCCTAAAACAGAACACATCATAGTGGTGGACTTAAATGTGAACTGGCTTGCTAGGTCGGCCTCCCCTATCAAGGACACTTTCACTGCCACGGACTTGGCTCAGCTGGTAAGCCAACCAACCAGGGTGAATCCAGCTAATGGCTCAAGCACCCTGCTTGACCTGTTACTTACCAATCGTCCCCACAGAATCTTGAACATTGTAGTCTTTCCTGACTCACTAAGTGATCATTCCTCCATCCTTTTTCACTGGTTATGTCAACAGAAAAAAAAAAAAAAAATACAGCTTGACGTAGACTCTGACCAGGAGGCCTAGCTAAGCTAAAGAAATACCTGTTACTTTGGAATTTGGTCCCCTGTCTCTCAGGCCCCTACCACAGACGAAGCCCTTGATTATTTCACCCATTCTTTCAACAGTGCCTGCAATATCCATGCCCACCTCTCAAAAGTGCAATCCAAGCAAGCACATGTCAATGCCGAATGTTTACTTGCTGGCATTGGCAGTGGTAGTGTATAAGTTACAGAGCTGCGTAATAGGAATGGCAGTGAAGTACTGAACTGAAGCCAACCCCACCACCACCCTGCAGAGAGTGAAACGCATTGGGGTGTGCCTTTGGGTCATCAGGCATAACGGTCACGCCATTTCACCACACCCCACCCTGCAGACACTGACAAGTGTCACGGTGTTCCTTGGGGTCTTTGGCTCTTATGTGCACCCCATTCCATTAGGAAATACAGTGAGATGGGTGCGATATAGGAGAATGGGGTGAACTTTGGTGTCAAGAGTCCAAGGCATACCTTGATGCCTCTCACTGGCTGCAGGGTGTGGAATGGTATGAGCATTACAGGCAAGAATCCCAAGTCACACCCCTGATGCCTGTCATTCTCTACAGGGTTGGGCGTTATGGTTGGAAACCCTAATACCTCAGGCATTCACTGGTATTTTCACCAAAATTTTCAACATGGTTTTTTGTGACCCCACCTCATGAACAGGGGAATATCAGTTTGTTAGCTGAAAGCTGCTTATGCACAGCGACTCGGCATTTAGCACCACAGGTGCAAAACATTCGAACAGGATGTAAAAATGACAGCTGTACTGTTCATGGGGAGTGTAAAAATGGCAATGTTGCAAATCTGCAGTAAAAATATTTAAAAATGAAGTCACGACGTACATAGAAACTGTGCAATGCACACCCGTAATATAATTAGGTTGGATTTTTTTTTTTTTTTTTTTTTTACAGCAGATAGTCAACTCAGGCATTTTGGTGCCTCCGATCATGAACAGTGTCACTGTGATTTTCTTTATCTGTCCCGAATATGATTTGCCACAACGACCACGCATCTCTGCGCTGAAAGTGTGAAAGCACACTTCGGCCATGTTGTGAAAACTGACAGCTGTACTGTAAATAAGGAAGTGTGGAAAATGCCACTGGTGAAAATCTGGACTTGAAATATTACAAAGTCATGAACTTACGAGGGTGCGTGGAAACTGTGCAATGCTCACTCGTAACAGTCATTTTATGGACTTTTGTCACCAAATTTTCAACACAGCCATTTTAAGACCTCTGCTCATGAACAGTGTAACTGTGATTTTCTTAATCTGTCCCAAGCATTGCTTTCGCACACCAACAGCACCACTGTGTGCTACATGTGCGAAAACACATTTTGGGCGGCATATGAAAAATGGCAGCTATAATATTCATAAGGAAGTGTGGTAAAATGGCAATGTTGAAAATCTGGAGTGAAAATATTGAAAATTCGCGAACTTACGAGCTTGCTTAGGAACTGCGCAAACACACGCTCGAAACAGTAATTTTTGGAATTTTTTCACCAAACTTCAATATAGCCATTTTAAGACCTCTGCTCATGAACAGTGTCACTGTAATTTTCTTAATTTGTCCCAGACATTGATTTCAGACACCGATCGCCATTGTGCAATGACAGGCGGAAACATCGCTTTGGTGAGATGTGAAATGACAGCTGTACTACCATAAGAAGGTGTGGTAAAATGGCAATGTTGAAAATCTGGAGTAGAAAATATTGAAAATTAGCGAACCTGGCGTGCGTAGGAACTGCGCAATGCCTTTCGTTAAATAAAACAGTCATTTTGGAATTTTTCCACCAAATTTTCAAAATAGGCTTCTTGAGAGCCCACCTTATGAACACTGGCAGTGTCGTTATATTAATTGGACCCGAAAGGTGATTTCGTGCAGTGACTGCGAAATCACCCTTTGGGCCCGAATAATGCCATGACAGTGACAGCATTCATGAGAAGGGGTCCCAAAAACCCCATGTTGATAATTTGGTGCCAAAATTCCAAAATATGCCTGAGATATGCAACAAAGTTGAAAAAACCCTATCTATCCCATTTTACAGCTTACCGGCATTTCCTCAGTTCACGGTCGGCTTTGAAGAGTGCAAACGTGTTCCCAGTCCACTCAAGATCGTCGGTGCTGGACTCGGAGGTAAGTATGGGGTGGCGGGGGGTGTGGGGGAGGTAGGGTGGCGAGTGGGGGGCAGGAGGCTGCATGGGACCTTTTTAGTTTTTTTTGTATTTTTTTTGACGATGGACGCTTGCCACGCTGGGGTGGGCTCCCAGTGTGGCACAAGGACGGCTGGTTGGGGGCCGTGGAGCCGACGGGGATTGGGCACCCTGCTGGCCATAGCATCCACTGCCACGCTGGGGTGGGCTCCCAGCTGGCACCCAGCACTGGGGAGGGGGGTGAGGCAGTGATATCGTGACGGGATTGGTCACCCCTGCCGTCTACTATGAGTTGCCACGCTGGGGTGGGGCGAGCACAGCCGATGGGGATTGGCACCCGACTATGTGTGTGCGTGGAGGAGGCAGCACGCAGTGTGTGTAGGGGGAGCTGCACATGAGCAGGCGATATCTTATCGCTGCTCACTGAAGCGTAGCTCCCCCTTTCAACTGTATGCCACTGCATTTTGGAGCTGTCATAGACAGCTCCACCATGCATTGGCGGACTGGGGCCGTGCCTGCCAACACACTGAATTGGAAGACGGGGTGACGCCTCCAAAAACTCGGATGATGGCACTATGTTTCTTGCACATGCGTGCAAGCAAACATAAAAATGTAATGCCCCCTTGGTCATGCTTGCGCTGTTACAACAGCTGAAGCACAGAGATGATCTCTGGCACAAAGCCAACACCTCTGGCTTGCAGTCGGATAGGCAGGCCTACTGATCGGCACGTAATAGGTGTACATGAACTATACAGCACACCAAAATCGGACTACTATAAAACTACTCTTACCTCATCCTGGGGGAATGCTCAGTTGTTTTGGGACAACATTAAAGAACTATACGGTAAAACCCAGGCCCCCCTCCCCATTAACCATTAACAATGTTCTCATCAGGGACCCAAAGGCCAACGCAGACTGTCTTAACTCTACTTTCTCTGACCTGAGCGCAGTTCTACCCAACTTCTTTGACCCAACTCCCACTACTGCTGAGCCCTACGTTCAGCATCCACCCTTCCACCTCAGGGTCATCACTATGAGTGAGGCAGGAACATATCTTGCAAACGCGCTCAGTGGCTCTTGCTACTGCAAAGATTCTTTTGATACGAGAATTCTGCATTTGGTTCTAGATACTATCCTCTCCCCCCGACGGACCTCCTTTACCACACCCTACGTCTGGGGCAGTTCCAACTGACTGGAAGACGGCCTTTATCACCCCAATTTTGAAAAGTGGTGATGACCTCCTCCAATAACTACCGGCCCATCTCCATCCTCTCCCCCCCCCCCCATCAAAAGCCCTAGAACAAATTATAGCCACCCAGCTCACCGAATACCTGCTCGCACACAACCTGCTATGCAGGGAGCAACATGGCTTTGATCAGGACACAGTACAACTACTGCCCTCACGGAATCCTCAAACTTTATACACTCTGCCCTGGATAAAAAACACCTTGTTGGAGCAGTCTTCATCGACCTGTCAAAGGCCTTTGACACGGTCTCCCACACCCTGCTCCTAAATACACTCTGCCACACCAGTCTGTCACAAGGCCCCATTTCCTGGTTCACCAGTTACCTCTCTGCTAGATCCCAATGTGTCAAGATAGGCAACATTCCCTCCACCACCTTACCTGTCCACTCTAGGATCCCCCAGGGCTCCATTTTGGAGCCTCTTCTATTCAGCATCTATCTAAACACCTTACCCAATTTTTGCCACGGTAGCCTGCTGCTCCATGCTGATAATGTGGTTCTTTTTGCCTCTCACTCGGACATCACCAGCCTACAAACCTCCCTCCCTCCAACTTGCCTACAACCAGACTGAAAACTGGTTCATCGATCGAATGCTCGTGATTAAAGTTAAAAAAAAAAAATATGCTCTCTGCCCATCGGCAGAGCAAGACCAGTGACGTACAACTAAAAATCCTGTCCCGCTCCCTCCTCCCACTGGAACAGCTACATACTTATAAATATCTGAGCGTTACCTTCAACCCCAGCCTCTCCTTCCACTCCCACACTGATAACCTATCCTTGGCCATAAATGCCCCCATAGGCATACTCTATCGCCACAGAGACTGCTTACCCCTAGAAGCCCTGAACCTAGCTGTCATCTCTTCAGTCCTCTCACTTGTAGACTATGGTCTCACCATCTATTCAGCCGCTGACCACACAACCCTCAACAAAATCCATCTGGCATTAAACAAATCTTGCAGGCACCTCTCTGGGGCAGACAAGCGCACTCCTACCTGTACCCTATATGCCTTAACAAATGTCATGTTGGATGAAAGAATACTATATCAAACGTGCCTCCTCACCAAAAAAATTCACCTGGGGCTTACCCCCTTGAGGGTATCTGCCTCTCTAGTCTCGACGCATATCAACGTGAACACCTGCACTGCCTACAAACAGGTGTGGGCCCTAACAAGAGCCAGGAGCTCCCTAGCTCAAAGGTCCTACCGAGCCCCGTTATGGTACAATGAACTCCCATCGACTGTTACCCCCTCCCCAAAAATCGGACCCTTCAAGCTAGCCCTCAAAAAGCATATTCTGTCCTCAAGAAGCTGCCAGTGTAGCAGCTAATTTATGTACAACTGTATACAAACTGTATATAAATCGTAACATGTAACTTGCCTAACTACTGACATGCCTGACAAAGTCATTTATGCCTCGACTGCCCGTTACCTCTGACAATAACTGGTCCCCATGTTTTAGGGAAAAGCTTAGCTAACAATTAGTTTAGGCCGCTTCTCTATACTACTGTCCTGTAATGCTAATAATCTGCTTGTTGTTATCACTCTTGCTCGTTTCTCATGGACGTGGAGCCTTTGAAAATGAGTCTGACTCAAAGGATTATAATTCTGAATCTTCTAATAAATAAAACAACAACACTGTATGTGATCAAGCTGCAACAACATAACTTTTACTGAACGTAATGAAAGAAACAAGAAACGTGCAGAGCACAAGACCAAACATTGTAAAAGGAATCTTTTTTTCCCCACCTTAAGATCAGACAGCATTTTATTTGTAGTAATATTTGTGAAATGAATATCAGTTGGATTATCAGTATGAACAGTACGTGAGAACTTTGTATGGAGCACTGCACAACCCACCTTTGGGTGAAACCAGACGTGCAGTAAGTGACGTGCCAAACTATTTTTTGTAGCAACAAGCTCAAATTAGGCAGTATTTGCTCCAAGTAAAATGTTCCCACCTTTAACTTTTGCCATAAATCAGTTGCAGTAAACCAGAGCCCAACAGGACCACAACAGTTCAAGCCGTGTGCTACTCAGGTTGGACTGCTGCTGCTTTTCAGCCTCAACTTAGTTTCTCGCTTGCTCGCTCTCATTCTGCTGGTTCATCTGCCAGGCTACATTGCATACTTCTGTTCTGCCATTGCTCACTCTGCGTTATGCTCCTGCAGGTACACAGGTTTGCTGATAGTAGGACTGCAGGACCCTGAATTGACCCTGGCGGATGATAATGTGAGGACGAATTGAAGCAATGAAGCCACATGCTTCCTTAGGTGTCCACTGATGTAACTAGTAGAAAAAAAACAAGAGTAAAATGGTTCTTGTTAAAGGGCACTATTTTTTTTTTTTTTTTTAAACATTTTATTTATATATTAAACATTTTAGAGTTTTTGCAAAATACATTACAAATAAAGATTTCATCAAGATGGATGACATAAAAATAATTCCAGGAAGGAGCAATGAAACATTACCTATTATCATATCCTGCTTAGCTACAGCCTTAAGGGGGCAACCAATACTATTTTTTCATTTTTTATTTTTTACACTTGAAAGTGAGATGAGCACAAGTGCCCTTTTTCACAAGCGTCAAGTGTACAAAAAACTCAAATACACTAGACATAATTCAACAATATACATAACAGACCATACAATAAACAATTATTAAGAACTGCGG
This sequence comes from Neoceratodus forsteri, assembly GCA_016271365.2. Classification (NCBI taxonomy): domain Eukaryota; kingdom Metazoa; phylum Chordata; order Ceratodontiformes; family Ceratodontidae; genus Neoceratodus; species Neoceratodus forsteri. The sequence goes on along the minus strand of CM028133.1, from coordinate 1,131,560,311 downwards.
GAAAAATTAGAGAAATCCAACCATAGTTTGAGTCAAAATTAAAAAAATATGAATCATATTACAATTCAGTAAGTTACCTGGAACAGAATTAAAAAAGTGGGGAGTATGATATAATAAAGATTTTTGATCATAGAGACTTTTACACAGTGGGAGTTGGAAAACATATCTACACTGGGATCTAGTTGTATGTGTAATAAAGCTTCTGGGGAATAATAATATTAAAAAAAGCAGGGAGAGAATCCTTGGTAACTTTAAATAATAGGGATCCTAAACTAATCTTGACCCTGTTTCTTAAGAAGGGGCATCTAGATTCTAAATATAGTAAACAATGATGGGTCCTCTGAGGAAGATCTGTCGTGAACCTTAAAGAACTATAAAAATTTGAATCTAATTTAGAAAATGTATTTTCGCTAGCAGTACAGATTGCTAAATAACAGTCAAGTAATCCAAAAATAAAGCTATAAGTTAGTTTAATCCTAAACATACAACCCAGCCGCTGATGCAGTACTTTAATAATGTTGGTTATACGAGTCTCAAAAGTAAGGCCCAAATCCAGGGTAATACCTAGATATTTGAAATTAATCGACTAAGTCAATAGGTTCACACTGAATATCAACTAAGGAGGCCACTAGATTCTTTTTCTTTTTAGAACTGGAAAAAATCATAAATTGTTTTCTTAGCGTTTTTTTTTTTTTTAAGATAACCACAATTGAAAAAGAAGAAAATAATTTTGAACCATGCTAACTGCATCCTGTGAATTATTACTAGAACTAAAAATAACTGCATCATCAGCATACAAAACAAGATTTTTTTTTTTTTTTTTTAACATGCATCAGGGGCTGAGTTGAGGTACAGGGAAAATATCAGGGGCTCCAGGATGGAATCTGGGGGTACCCCACAAACAGTGGCTCTACAATCAGACCTTATTCCATAAATTTCAGTGATGTGCTTTCTATTTTGCAAATAATTTGCAAACCATTTTATAGCCATTCCTGAAAAGTTAAAACTAGGCAAGGCACTAATTAACAACTAATGATTAACAAGATTGAAGACCTTGGTGAGGTCCATATATACAGCTGCCACAGAGTCCACATTATCAAGGGAATTTTGTATGCAGCTGGCGAACCCCACCAAGGCCATCTCTGTCCTATATTTAGCTTTAGATCCATGCCGACATTGGAAGAAAAGACCATTACCATCAAGAAAACTTAGACTGATTAAAGATGACCTGCTCTAAAATCTAACTCAGAGGTGACAATAAATAGGTCTGAAATTAACTACTTCAGTTTTTTTCCTCATTCTTAAAAATCTGTTTAATAATGGCAGTTTTCCAAAGATTGGGAAAAGTACCTGAACACAGAGAACAATTAAATATAAGAGATACTAGGTATGCCACTGAATCGATACCTAATTTATGGAATCTAAAGTCAATTCCATCAAATCCCAATGAAGGCCTAGGATTACTTTTTAAAATAAGCTCCTTTACTTCCAGGGGAGAAACAGTTTGAAAATTAAACTGAGGAAAAGAATAACTTCTTTCAACCGGGGATCATGACAAGGGGGACGTACTAGAAAAATTTGTTTTGAAATCTACCAAGGTCACCAAAATAAGAATGAAACATATTAGCTACTTTAAAGGGATCAAAGATAACATTATTCCCATCTTGCAAGTTTTTTAAGGGACGAATCACTTCTATTACAACTCAAATTGTTCAGGATCTCCCAGGTCTTCCGGGGATTTTGAAAATATTTAGATCGCTCCAATAGAAAATAACGTATTTTAGCTTTGCATATTTCAGCTTTACATTCATTCCTAGGCCTTTTATATTTCACTAATCTAGCTGGGTCAGGACTCTTCTTGGAATGGGTCCAAGATACGTCCCTTAATTTCATTAAATTCAAAAGATCCTTATTAATCTATCTTTTCTTACTGGCCCTAATACGTATTTTCTTTTTGGGTGCCAATTTGTCAATTACCTGGTTAACTGATTCTGAAAAGGTAGTTAGTAAGTCATTAACATCACGGATTGAATCCAGAATGGACCAATCAATCTCGCTACAGGCATTATTCATCTCTTCTTGATCAATTCTTTTAATATGCCGGTTTCTATCAACACTGGGGGATTTTCTGCCTCCTAGAGGACCACTCATACTGGACTGTGGTCCCTGATGGAATCTGATAAAACCCAGAAGAAATAATATTACTCGGATGAGTGGCCACAATCCAGTCCAGTAGGGACCCTTTACCCGATCTATAATTAAGTCTAGTTAGGTCCTGAGTTAACTGCTGAACCCCCAGTTCTGCAAACAGTTCACCGACTTCCATATTAGAATCCTGAACCTAATCACAATTAAACTCCTCCACTAAAATCCATTCTCAATTAGAGGGAAAACTTGTCTTGACCCTGGTAAGCAACTCCAAACCCTGTTTAAGCAGCCGGGGGGGGGGGGGGAGATGTAAACTGAACTAATCAACAGATGTTTCTCACTACCTAAAATAACACCTATAGAGAAATTTACACCATGTCCTTTCCCCTGTATGTTCCGTAGGCAATGAATTATATATATAGACTTGACATAAATCAAGGTCCCCCACCCCTCCTACCTAACCTATCTTGTCTATATAAATTATACCCTTCTAGGGAGACTTGGGAATCAGGTACCAGGTCTCCGATAAAGTGGTCACATCAAAATCATGATGTGCAGTCGAAGCCTCAAATAAAGACCATTTAGCTTGTAAATTCTGGAAATTAAGATGTACGATATTTAAATTGGAGGACCAGGAAACTTTCAAGTTATTAGATGACAAACACTTGATACCCAACAGGTTCCGATAAAGGAGGACCTGGATGAGGATGAACAGAACCTATTATTAATAATAACATGACTGCCAATCTCCTAGTCATGGATTTTTGATAATAGTTATTAACTCTAACCGAGGAACAGGAAGGTTTTAAACTATGACTCTGGTGGAATACATAGTCCAAAGTAGGAAAAGGTGGGGGGTTCGTTTAGTCCCAAAGTAATCGAAGGCCATGGTAGTGACTGATGAAAAGGGGTAGAGAATGTATCCAGGCTACAATAATTGTTGGGCAAATCAAATGTGGTATCAGTATTAAAAGTCAACTCAGGAGGATTAAGGGAAAGTAGGAAGCTACCAATTACTACATAACAAATTTTTTTCATCTAAACTATAAATTACCAAAATAAAAATAAAATAGGATAAAAACAGTATAATGCACATAAACCAAGAGGAGAATTATCCCCTCTTCAATACCACACCTCCCCAAAACCAAAGGACAATGGACTAAACTTATTTAAGGTCAAGACCCCTCTCAAGTAGCTAAGTATTTTTACTGAATTATTACTAAAAAACTCATAATATATTAAAGTGCTTTTTCCTTATCACTTGCTTGCGCTATGCTCGTGCTAGCGAGTGGCATGGGTTTTTAAAGTGCCAAACCCTGACCCCAGATGACGCGTCCAGCTGATGGCTCCCCTGAGCCCCCTGCACACTGAACACAAATAAGGCCTGTCCCCTGGAACGAGCAAACAACTTTCAGTCATTAAGGCTGGGGAAAAATGACCTGGCAAGGGGCGGTGCAGGGAAATTTCAGGACGCTGGAGAGGGGCCTTACACAGGTAACACGCATAGTGGCATTTTCCCGAGGCGTTACCTGTGTAAGTCCAAGGAGAGGAGAAGAAAGGGCTTTCCACACTAGGGCTTTTAACAACTGGTTGAAGGCATGGTGCATGGAGGAGGGATTTGGCTATACTGGGTCTGGAGGCCAGCCTGGGAAGATACTGGCCTCTATAAGGGAGATGGCTGGCATCCTTCCAGAGGGGAACCACAGTCCTTGACTGGAGGTGTAAATGTTTCTTTAATGAGCATTTAAACTAGCTGGGGGGTGAGGGGCCTGTAATACCAAAGGAGGCAAAAACTGCCACCCCAACATAATGAGAAAGGAAAAAAAAAAAAAAAAAAAAAAGGACTGAGGACCCGAGGGGTACAAACTAAGAGTGCAAGAAGACAGTAGTAAATGAGAAATAAAATGGAGAGGGTAACAAGGTAAGGGGGGGGGGAAGGTGTTTAACCAGGAAAGGCACACTAGGCCAGAGCTTGTTTCCAGATGCGACCTGGGAGTACAAGGAAGTTAAGTGACTGGCTCAGGATCACAGAGTATGCAAGTGGTAGCTGATGGGATTCAAACCCAGGTCTCCAGGTTTGCAGCTCAATGCCCTTAACCACTATGTTATACTGTGGGGGCCGGGTCACAGGGGAGCTTCAGGGAACAGCACAGGGGAGACAGCAGGGAGGCAGGCAGAGAGGGAGTAAGGTACGGACAGTCATGAGCGCCAATGCAAGGAGTCTGGTGAATAAAATTCAATCCTGGAGGCCACCATGAAGGAGGCTAGCCCGTTAGCCTAGACCAGGTGGCCACAACGGAGTTATGGTGTACTAACAGTCATGTCTGGTATATGGCAATGCCAGGCTACTCTCTGTTCAGGAAAGACACGGAAGGGAGGAGGAGTTTATGGTTGAGTCCCCTTACATTTCACGTAATTATATATTTTACTATTGCACATATTGACAGTAAAAAGAAAGATGTTCTATAGCATTTTCCTAATTCTTTTCTGTTGGATACTTCAGACAATAAATTTTTGCACTGTTTCTCTAGGAACAGCATAAATCTGTGTATTTTCATTATACCTTCTCTGTATACATGTCAAAGCTGCTAGTACATATTTTTTAATGTTGATTTTGCAGAAAAAGGAGAAGACAAAGATAAAGTAGTAAAGACAGATAATAAAGGTCATGAGAGCTATAAAGACAGGATAGGGAAAGAGAAGGTTATTAGGTTACATTGTGTAAGTATATCACCCATATTTTGTATTATGTTTCCCTCTAAACTAGTTGGTTGTTTTTTTCTGAAATTATCTACCCTGACTAAAAAAATATGAATTAACAAACAAAAGATCCAGCACAACACTAGATTCCACCCCTACACTATTCACAAATAGGCCAATACTGGAGACAACCCTCAGAGAGCATAGGGCCCATCCCATACCGCATTTGTTAGACATCTCTTCTTTAAATTCACTAAACCCATAACATCAAATGAACAAATAGAAATTTCTTAATCCAAGTTAAATAGAACATCAATTAGTAATAAAGGCAGCAATTCTAGTTAAGCATTAAGCATAACTGTTTGTAGTCTTAAAACCTGATGAATCATTTAGGGTCTACCACATCTAGTTACCATCCAGTTGCCCCCTTCCCCCTTGTCTGCAGCTATGTGGGAAAACCAGTTTGGTCCAGCCTTTTGGACAAATACATCTGTATTCTGTCCAACAACACGAGCCCAACAGGAATGTTATGTTTAGCTAGCCACTTCCTGACCATCAAAAACACTTCCAAAGTGCAATCATAAACTGTCCAGAGGACCTGCCAGGAGACTGGATGGCCAGATAGCAAGGCTTAAATTAGTGTCGGAGACTTGATTAGTGGTCTTCGCTAATCAAAGTGAAAAATGATTAGCAATTGGCCGAAGCTGATTAGCAATTACTAAAAATTGATATTTTTGCTCAAAACTCCACAAAATCTGCTTATCTTGCTATATATTGATAAAATGCACATTTTACGCAGTTTCAGACATTTATCCGTTTTATTTAGCCATTTGTGAAATACAGTACAAGTGCAGCAGCACATCAGAGCCAAGAGTTAGCGTGATGATATCTACCAAAGCAGACCGTGACATTCATGAGCATGACATTATTCATGACTGTGGGTAAAGAGGGGATAGGATAGGGGAAGGGAGGGTGCCTTAAGTTGCGGTAGGTTGGGCTAGTGGGGTAAAGGGCAGAACTGATGGGCCGGGAGGTCCTTTTCTGCCATCACTTTCTATGATTCTAGTGACAAAATTAAACAGTATATTTAAAATGAACCCCTGCCACAGCATAAACCTGGTACCCAACGGCATCCCTCCCAATAATTGTGTGCTGCAGGCAGCAGTCACTGCACAGCAGGGCACATTACTTAAGTTTAATTTATGTGGGCTTGCTGCCACAATAAGTGTCCAGTGTGTCCAAATCAAAGTGCAACAGGCACAGTTACAGTAGTTCCTTCCTCTGTAAAGCAGGGCACAAGCACTTAGCAGTTAAGTTCAAATTAAAATCTCTGCAGCTGCAGGGCACAACACTTAAATTTGCATAATTTCTGCCCAGAAAAAGGGTAGCCAGTATTTTTCAAAGTTTATTTTTTCCAACACTGCCAAAGGAGGGCACAAGCCGACTTTAAGTTCCCTCATGGATCTATGCAAAGCAGGGCATGTTAGTCTTATTCTGTTCCCAAGTTCACTGCAAAGAGCAGGGCACAACGCTTAGCAGGACTACATTTTAACTGGTTCCCCTCCTGGATCTCTGCAGAGCTGCAGGGCACAAATATCAGTCTTTATTCTGTTCCCAAATGGTCACTGCAAAGAGCAGGGCACACAACATAGTAGGGTCTTGGTTCCCCTCATGGATCTCTGCACAGCACGTTACTTTAGTCTTAATTTTCTGTTCCCAAGTTCAAGAGAGCAGGGCACAACACTTAGGGCACAGTAAGTCTTTTTGGTTCCCCTCATGGATTTCTGCAAAGCAGGGCACGTTTATTTTCAGTCTTAATTTTCTGTACCCAAGTTCAAGAGAGCAGGGGCACAACACTTAGCAGGGCACAATTAGTCTCTGGTTACCCTCATGGATCTCTGCAAAGCAGGGCACATAACTTAAATCTTATTCTGCTCCCAAATGTTCACTTCAATTACTTCATTGTAATTCACTGCAAAGCAGGTCACAAACTTAGTATTTATAAATGTTCAAGCAGGGCACCCTCTTATTTTTTTTGCTTCTGGTAACCGGGTAAGTGCACTAGACAGAACTGCCTATTTTCAGGCACGACCCTTGAGAGTACAAATCAAGGAACAGGTAAAAACAAATACATATAGTGTTGTACAACAGGAGATTCCAAACAGTTACACAGAGGTGTAAGTTACACAGTACATAGAGAAAGTACATATCACACATAATAGGAAAGTACAGTTACGTAAGAACTTACCGTAACAGTAGAACTTCAAGAACAGCTCTTGCAGCAGGTTACACCATTAGAACTGAAGCTGGCAGGCGCCAGGACCCCACGGAAAAATTCTAGCTAGCAGTATCCAGTGGGGGACTGCCCCCGTCGGCCCCTCCCCGTCAGGCATCACATAAAAGGGGGCGGTCCCCCAGCATCCCCAGTTCTCCCGCCGGAGACTCCCGACCCAAAGGTGACATCTGAAGGGGAGACCGAGGATCCGCTCCAAAGGAAGGTATGTATTAGGATGGTAAGTCAAAGACGCTTATAGCCTAGAAACTAGGTCAGAAGACAACCTCAGAGGGAAGATGGAGGATTCATTTGAAGGTAAGAGCTGTTCTCGAAGATCTACTGTTACGGTAAGTTCTTATGTAACTGTACTATCTTACTTCGAGAAACAGCTCTTGCAGCAGGTTACACCATTAGGACCGATTCCCAAGCAGTTTAGGGAACTTATTTCCTCATCGGGAGGAGGATAGGAGAGATGTTGGTCAGATATCAAGATAAAAGTCCCTGAAGGACTGCCAAGCCGAAACCTGCTCTGCGTCTAGAAGCAATATCCAAACTGTGATGCTTGATGAAGGTGTGTACAGTGATCAAAGTTGCTGCGGCACAGATGGCTGAAGTAGAGACATTCTTAAGCGCAGCGAAGGAGGTAGCCACCCCCCTCATGGAGTGACCTTTTACCAGTCCCGGTTAAGGTTTGTTGCACTTCTGGTAACAGAATTAAATACATTTCATGAGCCATCTGGAGAGCGACTGCTTAGACACAGGTGCACCTTGCATCTGGTGTGTGAAGGAAAGAAAGAGCTGGTCCGACTTGTGATGGGATCTGGTTCTAGCCAGATAGTTATCTGAGGCTCCTATGTACGTCCAAGGTGTGTAACAGGGCTCTCCTCTGTTAGAATGAATGGGGTAGTACATTGGAAGGTCTATGTCCTGGTTGAGTGGGACAGCCAAGACCACTTTGAGAAGAAACTTAGGATTTGTCCTTAAGGACACTCTGTCCTCACGAAAAACCAAATAAGGATCTTTGCACATAAGTGCATGAAGCTCAGAAATTCTTCTGGCAGAAGTAATGGCAACTAAAAATAGCGTCTTCCAGGGAAGGGGATGCAGCTCTCAATCCACGGCTGGTTCAAAAGGGGGCAGTGTCAGCTGCTCCAGGACAAAGGGGAGATCCCAAGGTGGAATCGGGTCTTTGATGGGAGGTCTCAAATGCAGGATGCCGCGCAAGAAAGCGCGGGAAGCCTCTAGTTGTGCTACAGACCTGTGACCTACCGGTGAATGGTCGCCGAAATGGTGCAGAGGTGTACCTTAATGGAGGAGTAGGCAAGCCCTCCTCATAGAGGGATAGAAGATGATCTAAAACTGACCTCTCCAAGCAGTCCAGCGGGGTCAGTCCATGAGCTTGAGCCCAGATGCAAAATCTGTGCCACTTCATAGCGTAGGTGGCATGAGTGGAGGGCTTTCTGGCCGCTACCAAAACATCTGCAACGTCCTGAGACCCCCCATATTTCATGACTGCTATGTCCTTAGGAGCCAGGCATGCAGGTTCAGTGACCAAAGATCCGGATGGACCAAGGAGCCTGCCTCCTGGGACAGTAGGTAGGAGGTGAATGGCAGAGGCACTGGAGGTTCCTGGACCAGCTGGTACAATAGAGGGAACCAAATTTGCCTGGGCCAAAAGGGCACTATCATAATGAGAAATGCCCGTTCTTGCTGGAGCTTCAAAAGAACCCTCTGAATCAAAGGGAAGGGCGGGAAAGCGTACAGGAATTGCAGCTGCCCAAGAAAGGGACACAACGATCTCGCCAGAAAACACGAGGCCCTGATCTAGCGAGCAGAAATTGGGCAGTTTTGCGTTGGATGGGGACGCAAAGAGGTCTAATTTTGGTGTCCCCCATCTGCAAAACAGGTCCTCTGCGACTTCCTGAACCAGTTCCCATTCGTGGAGTCTGGCCTGTGATCGGCTTAGACTGTCCGCGATAGTGCTGTCCACTCCGGGAACACGTACTGCAATGATTTCTGCGCCATATTGTAGTACCCAATCGCATACCCTCTGGGCCTCCCTGCAAAGAGGGTAGGAATGAGTGCCTCCTTGCTTGTTGAGATAGTACATCACTGCGGTATTGTCGGTTTGTAACAGGAGGGTACCCAGTGGAATTTACGACTGTAAGGCCTGTAGGGTGTACAGGACAGCTCTCATCTCCAGAATGCTTATGTGAAGGTGAGACTCTAGAGACGACCAGGAGCCTTGAGTCCTGACCCCGTTGAGATGAGCTCCCCATCTGGACCCCGAGGCGTCCGTGGAAAGCGTCAATGATGGAGCTGGCACAATGAAGGGGACTCCTGTCGAAAGGTGCTCTGGGACAAGCCACCAATGCCAGTCCCGGATGACTGCATTCGTGATCCAGACTGGATGCTGCATATGATCTTGCTGTTGGTCCCATTGGGCCCATAAACATCCATTAAGCGATTCGCATATGGAGTCAAGCTTTCGGAACCCTTGCAATGGCAGCCACCATATGCCCGAGCAGGCAAAGAATGCTCCTGGCTGGTACCACTTTCTTTTGAGGAGCCCCCTGAAGACCTTACCATAATGGGGGGGGGGGCTGAGAGCGAGCCCGGGAAGGCGATTACTCAGAGCACATGGAGCTGGCCCTTGACTCTTGAGGCCCGGCTCGGGGATCTCAACCTACCAGAGTCCCGATGCTTGTCCTGGTGCTTCCCAGATTTAGAAGATTCATCCTTGGAGGAAGGTCTCTTTTCCATCTTTTTAAGTTTCTCCTCAAGAAGGAACCCCTGAAGGGCCTTTTGGCGGCGGATCCTGGTCCTGCTATTGAACTGCTGGCAGACTGGGCAGGCCTGGGTATCGTGCTCTGTGCCTAGACACCTCACACAGGGCATGTGGTGGTCGGCAAACGGGATCTGCTTGCCGCAGGCATACTTGGAGGGGTGTCCGAGAGAAGGAGTAGGAGAATTAGACATGGATGTCTAAAAAAAAAAAAGTTTTGAAGATTTTCACGCATCGTTCATCTGTTCAGGTCCGTGAGGCAAATGCTAGCGAGTTGACGGTGGGAAAAGAACTGGGGATGCTCAGGGAAGGGCAAACGTCGGGGGCGGTCCCTCGCTGGATACTGCTAGCTAGAATTTTTCCGTGGGGTCCTGGCGCCTGCCGGCTTCAGTACTAATGGTGTAACCTGCTGCAAGAGCCATTTTTCAAAGTAAGATCAAAACTTACTTGCCCAGATAATGCCCTTCTCCCATCACCCACAGTCCAGTGTACTGTTCCAGACCTTGCCCGTTGCAGTTTATGCCGTCCCCCCAGATCTGTACCCTGAAGTCCGTGTGCCTTTTATTTATTTATTTATTTATTTATTTATTAAAGAGCTTGGAAGACATCTGTGAGCGGTTGCTCGTTGAGAGGTTCCACATCATTACATTAACTGAGGAGTCAATCATGGTGGGCAAAATACAGATTTGATAAGTGTATATATACAAAATACAGCGTACAAACAATACAGTTGGTGGGTCAGACAACAGATAAGGTGTGCTGAGGCACAGTACAATGTATGCCTGCGTCCTATAAAGTGACAAAGACAGAGGAGGATGATAATGTGATAGGGGAAGTGCTACGAAAGGTAGGAGTGGGGGGGGTTAGGCATGAGTGAGGAGGCGACAGAGTGTGTAGAGGGGTGAGGCAAAGTGCTGTCAAGAGACTATCCTGGTAGGATACGAATGGGAAAGTGCTGGGGGTAGTCCATTGCTGCATGTGGTGATTTAGCAGTGACACATACAGAAACTTCTATCAGTGAGGTGCTGGCACAGCCTACATTTAAAGGATCCCAGTGTAGTGGCAATGGAGATGTCAGGAGGTAGGTCATTTGTCCAGAAAGGAGCGCAGTGAGCAAAAGAACGCTAAGCCATAGTAGTCCGACACCTGGGCACATGGAAGATTTGGGTGGACGAGCTCCTGGTGTGTCTGGCATTCGAAGGTGGAGCTAGGAGTCTCTGTACTCCAGGGGGAAGTAGGTGTAGAGTGGCCTTTTTTGCAAGGAGGTAGGTTTGATATTGGATTCTGTCGCTCAAGTGGAGCCAGCCAGTCCGAGCATACAGCTCACAGGTATGGATGAGCTTTGGGGCACTGGTGAGCAAACGGCAGGCTTTATTTAGAGCAGTTGAGAGGCGTTGGAGAGCAAAGTCAGTTGTGGAGCTGTAAATAGCCAGGCCATAGTCAATGAGGCTCCTCCAGGCTCCCTGACCAAAATGAAAATGTTTTACTTGTTTTTTTAGCACCCCAAATCTCTGCTGCATCTTCTTACCTTGGTCACCGAAATATGCGTCACCACGCCTCATCCCATGATGCAGCTACCTGCTCTCCACTCCATCCCGGTCCCATGCCCTCTCATGGCTTTGGCCTTCTCCCCCCCACCCCTTCTCCTTGGGGCAGCCACCTCCGGTCACTCTGTCTCCCGAAAAAGGACACAAAAATTACAAACCAGATGACGCCAACAAAGACAGAGAAAAAAAAAAAGGAAGAAAAAATATTTTAAAAAAATACAGTCACAGTTTGACTCTGGCTGGAGCGTCCGACCACCTGCTTGCTCTTCTGGGTGTGCTGCAAAAGAACTCCCATATGTTTCTCCCACACAGAGATCCAGTGTGTGTGTGGGGGAGGGGGGGGAGAGCATCACTGGACTAATCAGAGTTCACGGGGAGGACAGAAAATGGATATACAGAGAAAAAAAAGTTAAAGTGACACTGCCCAATAAGACACTTTTACAGGACCCAGGACCAGTTGGCAATGATTGCAATGCCTGCTAATCACTGCCACACTTGACTCGCTTTTTCTCGATCTTGGGTCGCAAACTGCAATGCAAACCCGCTTATGTTATGCCTTAAGATAGTAAATTTTCAACAGACCCAGATGGTCTGTTCCGACAAGAATCTTGTCTTTCTACAAGGAAATGCCAGCTTGACTCTTTAGCTGCTACATTCCGACTCTCGTACAGAAAGAATTGAATAAAATAAATATAAAAGATACTGTGACAGGTATAAATAGCAACTTGCTAGAGCAACATTTACTGTTTGTTGTAATGCAACAACCACACTTACTGTGATTCCCCTCAGAGAAACACCTGCTCCATTTTGGAGCCAAGCAATGTGTGTACTTTCCCCTTCACCCGAGCCTCCCATGACACTGTTTATTTAGGTCTTTCATGAAAAAATAAAGTTGGGTGGGAGATAAATTATGAAGCAGATTTGGGCTATCTCCTATGTTAAAACATTTAGGCAGTATAATCCCAGCTACATTCCCACATTCCTGTATCTGCAACTTAAAACTTCACTGTGATTACCTCACTCAGGTCGATGAAAGGCACATAATTGAAAGGCTTGCCTGTAGTTCGGTGACCAAGCAGCCAGCCACTCCCACTTCCTGAGCTACATAAGCAGTTCCTCTAAGCTTCACTGTGAAGCATTTTTTCTTTGCAGCCAAAGGCTCTGTCCTCTGAGCAGGCTGGGCCTCCTGGCTGGCTGGGGCCTGCCCCCCCACCCTTGCTGCTCCTGACTGTCTCTGCTGGGCTTCTGTGTTTATTTTACTGCTTCAGTATCTGCCTTAAGCTGTATGTGCTTCCTTTCTTTTTGGGGGGGGGAGGCTTTTCTAGCTCCTAGCATATTATTTCAGAGCTCATACTGCTTGCTTTCAGTTACTCATAACTCTCAAATTACTTGCTTTCACTTGACTCAGATTTACTTGAACCTAGCTGTACAGCTTACTCATGCTTGTTCTAATAACTTATTTGTTTTTTACTACTGCTGTACAGGCCTACTTGCTTCCTGTTGCTGCTTTTACTCCCATTGCTATTGTACGTTTTACTCTGAGGTTAGCTGAAGCTCCTGCCGAGGCTATTAAATTAGCTTTACATCTGCATGTGGTTCTCTGCCTTCCATCACTTTCTTGTTTGTCCTACGGCGGGGAATGGGAGGTGTCTGGGGGGTCGTGGCCTATGTGGTTAATTAATTCTGTTCTAAATCCTGTCTTCGCCACCGAAAATCCTCAGAGTTATCACCTTGATTTGGCTATTCATGTCTGGCTGGCTTACCCTCGATTCAGTGCTGTTTAATTGCTATACAGTTGTTATGCAGGTCTACCTATCCCTACTACTGCTTACTGACCTATCAGGTTCACACTTGCTTACGCAACCGTTGCTCCTTGCTTACGCAAACCATTGCTTCATGCCTATTGCCATCCCCTCAGCTTCAGCCTGGGATTGTGCTGCACTCAATCTGCATTCGACTTTGCAAGGTCTTAGCACTCAATGCTCATTACGATATCAGCAGCCCATGCTCATTCAGCTCACCAGCTTTTCAGCTCTCAATTTCTGGGGCATGCCAGCCATCCTATTTTGGCACAGGGGTCCTGCAGCTAACGGTCTCTCTCTGCATTTAGTCCGCATCTCGAGCGTGTCCAACTTGGGGTGGGATCCTTCTCACCTGGCCCACAGCTGGGAATGTTCTTGCCCCGGACTTGGCTTTAGCTGCCTGCTACACGACAGCAGCTCCTGGTGTAGAATTTAAGATTAGTGGTGAAGGGTGGAAAAAGTTACCTCCTTTGGCTCTAGTGTTCCACTATAACAATTAGCCATTGACTTTAGTGGTTTCCCTAACAAGGCACCTTCACCACATGACTGCCTCGGTTTCACCTGGTTTGATTTAGGGCAGGTAGGCCAGGCGAGTGCCTCAGCGGTTGTTGCTCTCCTCCTGCGCCTTGGATGCACATATTGTTGCAGAGTTTTCTCACAACCTTTCATGACGTTCCCGCTAGAGGGTTTGATTGAGAGCCTTCCTCCAAATTGGAATATTTTCCACCTCCCTTTAATTGGGGTTTCCAAATTGCAGCTGCAGAGCCATCACTAAATAAACCATCCCAAGCCTGGAGGGAAGGTGACCTAGGCCTTGGATCCCCAGAGATTTCCTCCTCAAAGGGTTTTTTTTCTCTCCTCCATTGCCTCAGGTCATAACATTCAGCTGGCATAGTTGTTTCCCCTAGTTTCTTTAGATAGGTTCCGTTGTTGGATGGAGGTGGAGGATGTCCTGCCATTCCCTCTCTCCTTAGGGGATCCCCTCACCTCAAAGCTAAATGTCAGTATCATGCTACGCAAACTTGGGCAGTCCTTACGTTATCCCACGGAACGTCTCATTGCATTATCAAACTGCCCCTGCTTCTCTACTACTACGTTACAGTTACTGCTCCTATGTCACAGTTACTGCTTGCTCATGCTTCATGTTGCCTCCTTTTTGGGGATAATACAACATTTCTTTTGGGGATTCCTAAGGTATCTTTAGCCACGGGAACTGTCCCGTTGCACCTCTAGGGGTGGAACCCTCTCCGAGGGTTCCTTGCCTTTGTACCCCTACAGGGTGATAATTCCTCTGGAATAGTGTGCGCAAACGGCCAAAACCAAACTAACAGTTGCACAAAGCATAACACTATACTGGCTGCGTGGGTAAGTGAATATGGCAGTTAGGGCAGCACATAACATTAATAACAACTGTCCCAGCGTGTCCATATACCAAATTAATAAGAGTCTGCTGAAACTGTTCATTAAAAGGTAGAGAGAGAACATACAGTGCCTGGAGTGATGAAAAGCCACTGACCACTTAGGGTGAGTGGACGCATACATGTATAGGGCCTACGGGCAGACTGGATGGACCTAGCGGTCCTTATCTGCCGACAATTTCTATGTTTCAGTCATTGTCTTCTATGTTGAAGCTACTCACTGCATCTGCTTCCACTCGTTACACGTACATCTTTTAAGCCAAGCTGCCAGCTCCTATTGGGTCTGTATGCATATATGTATGGTCCCAGACTCAGAATGTTGCTGGGAACATAAATATTTATTGACTTCCAGCACAGTGAATCTCCTGATGACTGAGTTGAAAGATTTCTTGTGCTGTCAGGCAGCAAAACGCAGGTCTGGGAAGAGCCCGACTGCTGAACTGTACTGTTGTAGATTTCTGTGCCATCTAGCAGTCAACAGTAATTTGTCCAATTTGGCTACATTCCCAGATACTTCTAACACAGGCAGTATAGCACAGTGATTTAAGGCTCTGAGCTGCAAACCTGGACACCTGGGTTTGAATCCCACAGCCCCTACTTGAGTACTGTGTGACCCTGAGCAAGTCACTTAACTTCCTTTTGCTCCCAGGTCGAACTTGTAAACAAGCTTCGGCTTAGTGTGCCTCTCCTGTTTAAAATAAAAAATAAAAAAAAAAATGTCCAGGGTGTATTCAGATTCCCCAGTGGGCATCTGGGTGTAATTCTGTAGGACTTAAAATCTGTGACATGTCATCCACAGACTTCCCCATGAGCTCCAATCCCAGTCACCATGCCAAAAAGTCAGGACACAAGGGCCCCGCTGACCCCTCTGGTATTATGAACTTGGGTCTCTCAAACTCTCTTCTCCAGATGCTCCATCCTTAATTGCTGAGTGGGGTTTTCTTTGATAAAGCTAGCCACTGACTCCTGTGCCTTCTCGGCCACGTTACATGCTGCTGTTGAGAACTGTTTCATCTCCATACACTCCAGTTTCAACTTCATTACTCGGTTATTGAAAGCTTCAACCTTTTTATCTAGGTGTGACACAGATTTTGCACAACAGCTCAATGCTGTGATTTATTTATTTAGTTTTTGTTAATCTGGGACATGCACTAAATGAATAAATGCCTATTTTCCGGCACTAACCGGGAGGTTCACAGGTTTATTACGAGCTAGAAGGACAATCTGTCCATTCAAACTTAAAACACTTCAATATACTGTACATAACCCAGGATGTTATTTTCGAGGCAGTAGATGTCCAGTTACAAAGGGTAAGAGTCAACGACAGGCATGTACAACACAAAAGGCATTTAAAAAAAAAAAAAAAAAAAAAGAGTAATCAAACCATATATACAGAATACATGACACTGGAGTTCTTGGCAAACATATGAAAAGTATTCTTGATATAAATGGGCCATTAATAAGCAAGTTAGCCAGCCTGGGAGTGGGTCCCACAGTGGTAACCTGGGTAAAACTTGGCTGGACAACAGGACACAGAGGGTAACAGTAAACTGAGTCCACTCTGAAGAAAGGGGGGGGGTTACTAGCGGGGTAACGCAGGGTTAAGTACTGGGACCAGTCTTCTTTAATGTCTTTATAGGTGACATTGCGAAGGGACTGGAAGGAAAAGTATGCCTCTTTGCAGATGACACAAAGATCTGCAACAGGGTTGATACTCAAGGTGGTGGAAAGGATGAGAAGGGACTTGGCAAGGTTGAAGGAATGGTCAAAAAAGTATGGCAGCTTAGATTCAATGCAAATAAGTGCAAAGTAATGCACCTGGGAAACAAAAACCCGGGGAAAGAGTACACAATGGGGAGAGGTATTAACAACAAAAACTGAAAGGGACCTCTGGGTATTCATATCAGACGACCTAAAGGTAGGCAAGCAATGTGAGAAGGCAGTAAGGAGGGCTAAGGGGATACTTGGATGCAAAGGGAGATGCATCACCAGTAGAAAACAGGAAGTTGTTATCCCTCTGTACAGACAATTGGTGAGACCCCATCTGGAGTACTGTGTGCAGTTCTGGAGACCCCATCTCTGCAGGGACACAGACAGGATAGAGGCAGTCCAGAAGAGGGCAACTAAAATGGTCCAGGGTCTGCACCAGAAGCCATATGAAGAGAGACTAAAAAAGCCAAATATGTATATCCTGGAGGAAAGGTGGGGAGGGGTGGGGACATGACAGAAACTTTCAAGTACATCACGGGAATCAACAAAGTCCAAGAGGGTAGCATCTTTCAGAAAGAGATGTGTAAGAACAAAGGGGCACAATTTGAAGGTAGAGGGGAGAATGGTTCAGGGGCAACATCAGGAAGTATTTTTTCACAAAGAGGGTGGTGGACGCACGGAACGGCCTTCCCAAGATGGTAGTGGGGTCAAAAACAGTGGGGGAATTTAAGAATGCATGGGACAGACATAAGGCAATTATAGTTGGGAGGGTTGGAGGAAGTAGGCTATTGGTAAACTAGGATCTGCAGCTTACCCAATAGGTAGGGAAATGGGAGGACTGGGTGGGTCAAACGGTCTTTATCTGCTGTCACAGTCTATGTTTCTATGACAACTAGCAAGATGCTACGCAAGAATCCACTGTAGTGCAGCAAGCAAGCATACGCCAGGAGAATACCATTAGGCCCGAGATTACACATAACCAGGATCAAATAAGCTAGGCACAGGAACAAACTGATGACTTGAGAAGGTGGCTGTGGTAGCTCTTTTTGAAGGCAGACACAGTCCGACACAAAGATCAGCTGGTATGGAATTCCATAACCGTGGAGCAACAATGGAGAATGTAATATCCCCCACCTGCGTTCTAGTTCTAGGTATGGATAGCAGGTCTAGATTAGTGGACCTTAGTGAACAGGCACCATTTGGGGACTGGATAAGCCTTCATAGTGATTGAGGGGATTGGCTGCGCAGTATGTTAAAAATTAACCCACTTAGGGTTAAATCACGCAGGGCAGCAGGAGGAAGCCATCCCAGTCTAGAGTATAGAGTACAGTGATGCCTATGGTGGTTCAGAGACAAAGCAAAGTGGCAGATATTACTGTATGTAACGCCCTACTTTTGCAAGGTAGATTGGCTGAAGCATGAAATACAGACACCTCACAAGTAAGCTTAGGAAGCTGGACACCACAGGCTATGGCTAAGCAGGCAGCAGCGGTGAGATTATACTTGACCTTATACAGCAGCCACACTTTGGTGTTAATCGATTTACAGGCGCCCAATACATGCAGTGAAAGGTTTAGGGATGGGATGAGTGTCACACCCAAGTACCCGAATAAGGACACGGATTAAAGAAGAGTTCCGTCACAACATAAAACTGTTAAGGAGGTGTGACAGCTTTTAAATTCAAGTGTACAGCCGGCCCGGTGGTGCCGATGGCTGAGGCGCTGGATGCCTTGCCTCGCGCTACGCCGGTGACCCATGTTCGCAACTATCATGGGCAGCCGAGGTCCTCCACTGGACGCCACTGCACACCCCTCTCAAGTAAGCGGAGTAAACGAGAAAAATGGTCCCCGCCAGTCAAGCAGTGTGAAGCAGCCACCCGCTGCAGGCCCCGACCCTGAATGGCGTTCCCTGAACTGGATCAGATTCGAGGTAAGTGAGCTTAGGGAGGCTCCTCACCGTTCCGCCACGGGGGGTAATCCATGGAGGAAGAAGGGACACTGCCTGATATCAGCGTAGGGGCTGGACAGGTGGGCTAACCGAAGGGGCCCAGGGGTAGAAACAGATGGGGGGGGGGCGAGTTTGAGTGTACAGCCAAACAGCACAGCCTAGGACTTTGTTCTATTTAAAAAGTTTATTTGCTAGAAGCCATTGCCACTCTCCCTGGAGGTCAGTGGGCAGCCTTTTATTGACCTCAGACATACTACAGGAGCTAAGGTATACCACCAGACCATCTGCATATAGAATGCGGTATTATGGGCAAGGGTCAGTATGTCATTTATGTGAAGGGAGAAAATAAGAGGCCCAAGGATGGATCCTTGTGGCACATCTATCAGGGTAGGGGCAGGGTCTGAGAAAGAGGTTCCATACTTCACCTGCTGACGCTTCCAGTCCAGGTAATTCCTGAACCATGGTAGGGTATAAGAGGATACCCCAAAGTTGCTTAACTTGGTACACAGAAGCTGGTGTTCAACCAAATTGAAGGCCTCAGTGAGGTCAATGAACACAGCATCAGTGAATTCACCCCATCCATGGAGTATTAACAATATGCAAGGTAAAGTACAGAAAGGCAGTACTATGACTTTTACAGAACCTATGTTGTGCTAGTGATAACAGGTTATACTTAGTTAGGTACTCATGTAATGGACAGGCAACAATCTTTTCCAGTATTTTGTCAAGAGCTGGAAGAATAGCCATCAGCCTGCAGAGAAACATAGATTTTGACGGCAAATAAGGACCGCTTGGCCCACCCAGTCTGCCCATTTCCCTACCTAATGGATAAGCTGCAGATCCTAGTTAACTAGCAGCCTACTTCTTCCAACCCCCAACCCCTAAAATTGCCTTATGACTGTCCCATGCATGCTTGAATTCCACCACTGTTTTTGACTCCACAGCCTCCCTCCGAAAGCTGTTCCATGCATCCACAACCCTCTGTAAAAAATACTTCCTTAAATTACCTCTGAGCCCCCTTCTATCTTCAAATTGTGCCCCTTGTTCTTGCACACCCTTTTTTGAAAGATGCTACCTCTTGACTTTGTTGATTCCCTTGAGATACTTGAAAGTTTCTATCATGTCCCCTCCTCCTTTCCTCGAGGCTATACATATTCAGCTCCTTAAGTCTCTCTTCATAGTCTTCTGGTGCAGAACCTGCACCATTTTAGTTGCCCTCCTCTGGACAGCCTCCATCCTGTCTATGTCCCTGCAGAGATTGGGTCTCCAGAACTGCACGCAGTACTCCAGATGGGGTCTCACCAACTGTCTGTACCGAGGGATAACAACTTCCTGTTTTCTACTGGTGATGCCTCTCCCTATGCATCCCAGTATCCCCCCAGCCCTCCTTGCTGCCCTCTCACATTGCTTGCCCACCTTTAGGTCATCTGATATGACTACCCCCAGGTCCCTTTCCATTTTTGTTGTTAGTATCTCACCCCCCATTGTGTACTCTTCCCCTGGGTTTTTATTTCCTAGGTGCACTACCTTGCACTTCTTAGCATTGAATCTAAGCTGCCATACATTTGACCATTCCTCTAACCTTGCCAAGTCCCTTCTCATCCTTTCCACCCCACCTTGTGCATCAACTGTTGCAGATCTGTGTGTCATCTGCAAAGAGACCCACTTTTCCTTCCAGTCCCTCTGCAATGTTGCTTGAAGACACTGAAGAGGACCGGTTCTAATACTGAACCCTGTGGTACCCCACTAGTAACCACCCTTTTTTCAGAGCGGACTCCATTTACTATTACTCTCTGTGTCCTATTCTCCAGCCAATTCTTCACCCAGGCTGTCATCTTGGGATCCACTCCCAGGCTGGCTAACTTGTATGTTAATCTTTTGTGTGGGACTGTGTCAAATGCCTTGCTAAAGTCTAGATAGGCCATGTCCACAGCCCTCCCTGATCTACTACTTTGGTCACCCAGTCAAAGAAATCTATCAGATTTGTCTGGCATGACCTTCCCACTGTGAATCCATGTTGCCTGGGTCCTGAGCCCTCTGGCCTCTAGATACTCAACAATTCTTTCCTTCAGAAGGATTCCATCATTTTCCCTACCACTGAGGTTAAACTAACAGGTCTGTAGTTTTCTGCTTCTGCCTTGCTCCCACTTTTGTGAAGGGGATCACATCTGCCCTTCTCCAGTCCTCGGTACCACCCCATCCTCCCATGATTTGTTAAAGAGGGTAGTCAGTGGTGTCACTAGTTCTACCCTTAGTTCTTTTAGAATTCTGGGATGAATCCCATCAGGCCCCATTGCTTTGTCCACCTTCAGTTTTAAGAGTTCTTTCAGAACCCTTTCTTCTGTAAATGGGCTGGTATCAACTTCTGTATCCAGAGTGTTTCTACTGTTTGTTTTAGGTACCTCCCCACTTCCTTTGTACATACTGAGCAAAATATTTGTTTAGTATCTCTGCCTTTTCACAGTCACCTCTGCCCACCCTCCTCCTCTTATTAAGCCTCACTAGCCTCCCTTGGTCTTCCTTCGCTCCCTGATGTACCTATAAAAGGTTTTATCCCCTTCTTAACTGAGTTGGCTATCTTTTCCTCGGTTTGGCCTTTTGCTGTTCTGACTGCCTCCCAGTTTCCTTTGCTTCAACTGATACAGTTCTCTCGTCCTGCTCCTTCTGTAATTCCTTGTACCTCCTGAATGCTTTTTTTCTTGAACCTTCACTGCCACTTTTGAGAACCACAGTGGTTTCTTACATCGCTTCGCTTTGTTAATTTGTTTCACACAATGGCTTGTTACCTCTGTGATGGCAGTTTTTATTATTCCCATTGTTCTTCCACCCTCCTTCCTGCCCATTTGCTAGTGCATTCCTTAGGCACTAACCCAATTTGGCAAAGTCAGCCCCCTTAAAGTCCAGTACTTTTGCCTTTGTATGGCTTGGCTCTATTGCTGTGTTTATTGTGAACCATACTGTTCGATGGTCGCTAGTTCCCAGATGGCTACCCACTTCTACATCTGTGATCCTCACTTCATCTCCATTTGAGAGAACCAGGTCTAAGATTGCTCCCTCTTGAGTGGGTTCCAATACTAGTTGTGTAAGGCATGCCCCTTGTACGGCATCTAGAATAACTCCACTCTGAAGTGGCTGCTGCAACTGCACTCCAGTTAACATCTGGCATATTCAGATCACCCATCAGCAATATCTCCCCTTTTTCTGCCATTCTAAGTATTCTTTCTATCATTTCCTTGTCCATCTCCTCCCCCTGAGAAGGGGGTCTGTATACAACCCCTGTGCGGATTGTGGTGCCATTGCCGGTCTCCAACTTTACCCACAGTGCTTCTTCTCCTCCCTGTTTTCCCTTTTGTTCTGTTGCTTTGATTCCTTCCCTTATGTGAAGAGCTACTCCTCCTCCTCCTCCTCTTCTTTTACCTCCTGTCCCTCCTGTAGATAGTGTATCCTGGTATGTTTATGTCCCAGTCATGGTTTTGTGTACCATGTTTCTGTGACTGCCACATATCCAGATGTTCCTCCTCCATCAAGGCCACTAATTCAGGAAGCTTGTTACTCAGACTACGGGCACTGGTACTTATTGCTCTCCATTTTTTGATGGCTTTACCTTCTTTTGCAGCATCCCCCACTGACTTGTCTACCTCGGTCAGTTTCTCATTTAGTACCCTGTTTTGTAGGGAGAGGCTGGGATTTTCCTGCTGCTTATCAGTGCCTCCCCCTTGACTAGTTTAAAAGCTTGCCAATGAAGCATTTAAACCGATTGCTCAAAAGACTTGTTCCCTTCCTGGACAGATGCAGACCATCCTGCCGTATAGGCTGGTGTCCCTCCAGGTGGAACCCCAGTCCCCAATGAAGCCAAACCCCTGTGCTCCACACCATTTTTTCAACCATTCTTTAAACTGCATGGTGCAAAGTACCCTCGCCTCACTCATGCAATTGACAGGCAGCACCTCAGAGAAGGATATTGTGTGTGCTACTTGTCTTAGGCCCCTCCCCAATTCTACAAAGTCCTTCTGCACTGCTCTAATCTCATGATTAGCCAAGTCATTTGTCCCTAGGTGGACAATGATGTCCAGCTCAGATTCCCGTGCAGCTGTTCTTGTGATCCTGAGGATGCGCTTCCTGTCTCTCCAAGCCATGGCACCAGGCAGGCACCTTACTTCGGTTTTCCCTGCTCCCCCAGTTCTATCCCCCTAATAATTGAGTCCCCCACCAGGAGCTGCTTCCTTTCCTTGTGGTGTCCTCTGCCTCCTTCCTGTGGGCCTCCCTTGTGACAGTTGTCCTCAGCCTCCTTAGTCTCCTCTGGGTGCATCCATAGGGAGCTATGCTCCCCCAGAATGGTGTATGGATTGTGGAGTGGAACAACTGACTGGGTGTGCCTCTGTTCCACCATCCTCACCCTCCCTTAGCCCACTGTGGTCCAACTGCTGTGCTTTCTTCGCAACCTCTGAGGTAGTGGTGGTGGCTCTGGTGCTCCCTGGATGGAGGAGGTTCCCTTCCTACCGTCCAGTGTGGCCTGGGGGAAGGTCCCCTTACTACTGTCCAGTGTGGCCTTAAGACGGGCAACTTCCTCCCTCAGGGCAGAGAGTTGTCTGCAAATAGGGCAGCATCTCAGCCTCCAGAAAGACTCCCGGAAGACTGCTGCCCCACAGCCATTACATTGCACTACTCCCCACGTGTGTGTGTGTGTGTGTGATTGGTTTGTAAACTAATATATATATATATATATATATATATATATATATATATATACACACACACACACACACACACACACACACAATGTGTATGGTTATATTGTCAGTGCAGTGTGCTAGAGGATATGACAATGATATGCACCTTGCACTCTTGAGGAAATTATGTCAGAACCTCAGGTATAAAGGAGCTATTTCCAGGGTGGGAAGGGTTGGGCCTAAACTGTGCCCTCACAAAACAATCAGCTAAAAGCTCTGACCCACCGCTGCAATGAGTGCCTTCCTGTCAGCAAGATGCCCTACACAGCAATTTGACAGAGAAAATACCCTGCTAATCAAACAGAGAAAAATCCACACATCCAAGTCAGATACAGGTAAACCTCCCCAGCCCCAAAACAGGTCTGGTGGTTTGTGCTCTGAAAGCTGTCAGTCCCAAAATAAGTCAGCTGTGCTTTAAACTCTTCCTGCATTGAAAATGTTAAGAATTGTAACAAACAAACGTAAACCTAGATCCACCTCCCTCTGTTGCTTGAAAGACTGTCTTTTCCTGTTTTACACTGCAGGTTTTGCTATGACAACTCCTTAACCACAGTAACTTATTTAAAAATAGTTTATCACAAACTCCTACACACTAGTAAATTATTTAAAAATAGTTTGTCCCAAAATCCTAGTAGTCAATCCAGCTACCCCCAAGGGACAACCAAAATGCAGTATTCAAACACTTATGAAGTTACTTCCAAGATAAGCAGAGTTTGCAAGCTTCTTTTTCAACTCCTCAGCCACCTGTAATTTATTTAAAAATAATTTAACTGTCAGAAAATCCTAGTAGACAATCTAGCTACCTCCAAGGATCTACCCAAATGCAGTATTTAAATCCTTCTGAAGTTACTAACAAGATAAACAGAGTTTGCAAGCCCCTTCTTGGTTAAACACTAAATAAATATGTGAATAAAAAGCAATTACCAAGGGTAGCTAGTTTCACCTCCCACAGAATTAAGCAAAAGTGCACATTTGTTGCAGATATCAAGTGCAATATAGAATTTCTCACACAGCTCGCAGCTGAATAAAGAAGTAGTGTCCTTCCAGGTCCAGAAAATGTGCTTTGTACAGTCACTGACAAATTTAGCATTACCTTTCTTGAATGCACGGATGATATGAGAAGAATTTCCAAAGCTCAGGCACAACTCCGGATATTAGGGACAGGTTGATAATTGTGGTAACTGGCGATGTCAGTTCATTAGCAACTGTTTTAAGGAGTTCAGAGTCAATTTTAGCAGAACCTGCAGCATTGGCTGTTGGGATACACTGCAAATGTTTACGTGCCTTTTGAGATTTTAGTGACTTTAAAGTGGAACTGTGGGTGATTGAGCTGGTCTGTGAAAGACCCACTGTTCAATGGCGAGGTCAGCGAGGAGGGTATAAAGGCCCCTGTGTACGCAGGAAGGTCAGAGAAGAATCCATTGAAAGTAACTGCTATAGTGTTGGGGTTAGTACAGTTGACAACCATGATACACGTCATGAAGGGGGAAAATTACCAGATTGACCCATGGCCTGTTTACATTTCCAGAGGTGTCGTAGGTTACTGGCAGATGAGTCAAGGAGCACCCGAAAGTGACCACTCTTATTCTGATGGATGGCTTTTTTACATTCACTTCTGATGGTATGGTTATTTTATCAAGTCAGAAACAAGCTATGACAGACCAGGATTTTTCCCTTGCCTTAATCAGGGTGAGGAGTGGGTGGTCAAATCATTTGGTAACAGGGCCCCATAGTCTCCTGGTAGTGGGGAGAACATGTTTGCCCTACAGTCTGGAGAAAATATGAATAATGCAAGAAACAATCAGACCGATATCACTGGTATTCCAAAGACATGACCAGTCTGTGCATGCAATATCTTTGAGCAGTGATGAACGAACGTGAGGTGGGGGGTCACAAAAATGAAGAAGTTTAGGAAGTGCCTTAAGAGGATTTGGCTATCCAACTACAGTACACTGGTAAGTGGTCAGTGATAACATCAGGGAGCATTCCAGAACAGGTGATCCTGTCCGCCCGGGGGGTAAGGATCCAATCTATTAATGTGGCTTTACTTCCAATAACAGAGCCCAGTGGGATAAGAGACAATTTGAGTAAGCCAAAGCTTACCAAGGGATAGGTCAACATTATTTTTTCATTAGTGGTCCAACAGTACTCAATAAGGGTCGTAATGCTTAATGACTACCAGCAAGGGAGGTAGGAATACAAAACAGGTGCCATTTTTTGGGACCACCAAGCAGGAGAACAGCACTGCTGAATTCAAAATCCGTATCAGAAAGGACTGGTGCCTGGAGTGGAGATGCTTAGGTGGGACATAAAGTACACTATGGTGCCCCCAACCCTCTTGGAGCAGAATGAGAATTTCTTATCAAGTTACGCCCAAGCAGAGCACAGAGGTTATCAGGGGTACAAAGCTCGAGCCAGGTCTTGGAGACACCTAGTACATCGGGACTGTAATGACTGATCCATGCTCTGAAAGAGCCATGGTTTGGGATAAGGCTCCTGATGTTCATATGAACAATTTTTAGACTTCTGCCCCCATGCCCCATGCCCCCTGGGTGACTAGGGAGGTGGATCAGGGGAGGGCAGTGGACATGGCCTATCTGGACTTCAGCAAGGCCTTTGACACTGTGCCACACAGAAGACTATTGCACAAACTGGGGAATATGGGTGTGGGCAGGACAGTAGTGCGGTGGGTAGGTAACTGGCTGAGCAGGACACAGAGGGTGGTGGTAAATGGCTGTCACTCCACAGAGGGAAGAGTGACCAGTGGGGTACCACAGGGATCAGTGCTGGGACCGGTACTATTCAATATCTTCATCAGTGACACTGCGCAGGACCTAGAAGGCAGAATTTCACTGTTCGCTGATGACACAAAGCTCTGTAACAGAATAGACACACCAGAGGGTGTAGACAGAATGAGAAGGGACCTGCAGAAACTTGAAGAATGGTCAGGGTTTGGCAGTTGAAATTCAATGCAAGGAAGTGCAAGATAATGCATATGGGCACAAAACCCTGGCACAATATATCAGTTGGGGGTGAGGATATAGCATGCACAAGCAGGAAAGGGATCTTGGGGTTGTCATCTCTGATGACCTCAAATGAGGAAACAGTGTGACAAGGCAGCAGGTAAAACAAATAGGATGCTGGGATGCATAGGCAGGGCATCACCAGCAGGAAAAGGAGGTCATAATTCCACTATACAAGACACTAGTGAGGCGCACCTGGGTACACTGTGCAGTTCTGGAGACCTTACCTACGTAAGGACATAGACAGGGTAGAGAAGGTTCAGAGGAGGGCAACAAAGATGGTGCATGGATTGCATCACAAGTCCTATGAGGACAGGTTGAAGGCACTGAACATGTACTCCCTGGAGGAGAGGAGGAGGGGGATATGATAGAGACATACAAGTATCTTACAGGGAGGAACAGGGTGCAGGAATGCACTATTTTTAGCGAAAAAGATGTTCCAGGACTAGAGGGCATGGGATGAAGTTGGAGGAGGACGATTCAGAGGAAACATGAGGAAGAATTTCTTCACAGAACGGGTGGTGGACAAGTGGAACACCCTGCCAGAGGAAGTGGTGGGGGCTGAAACAATCACGGGATTTAAGAATGCATGGGATAGACAAAGGAATTCTGGAGGTCAGGGGTAAGGGGCAACAGACTTCCTGGAAAACATAAACTGAACTTACAAACTTAAATGGGCAGACTGGGTGGGCCATAGGCCCTTATCTGCCGACACTGTTTATGTATCTATGTATGCCATGAATGAAGAGATGTATTGAGAGGGGTACAGAGTAGAAGCCCTGGATTGTGTCCTACGTCCCCAGCAATGAGCAGAAGAGAGAGGGTCAACAATACTAATTTGCCAGGCCTAGGGTGGGGACACAAAGATGCGCAAGACCAGCAGCACCTTTTGGAACAGGGGCAATTAGGCACAGACACCAAGGTACAAGTAAACATGTATTACCCCCACTCATTTCTATAAAGCACAAGATTAAACACTGCAAAACTTAATTCATCCTGAGGTTGTGCTAAGCAACTATGGATTAATAACATATGAGCAATAAGCAGAGTCAGACTAACAAGCAGACAGGAACTCAATACATTGTAGAACACATTTTCTGTAGCATTTTACACTGTCAGTGGGTATTCAAGACAAGGTGATGTGCACCCCCATCAGGGGAACTGGCTCAGCCCAAGGCGGTGATCAACTTAGAATCCTGGGCACATGAACATTCCGGACTGCAGCAACTCTCCAGTCCTTGCTGTGCCACTGAAGGGGAAACAGCTTAGAAATTTCTCTGAAGAAGAGGAAAACTTTCTTTGGTGTTTCTCTTTCGGGCTGTGATTCTACACAGCAGGCTGGGGCTACCTGGTAACAGAGAATACCCCTAAATTTAAAACTGTGTCTATTATGCTGCAGCTCTCAAATGGGTTAACCTGCCCCATTTTGTTTCCCCATTTCCAAGGTCTGTTTGTGCTTGGATTGGGGGCCACGTCTACCATACTAGTCTAAGGGCATTTGTTTTTTTAGCAGGTCTCCGATTTTTCCTCCCGTCATAGTGCCTCAGGAAAGTACCTGCCCTGGGGTTATTTTTAGGGCTTTGATTTACAGCATTCCCCCTGTGTCTCCCTTCCATGTAGTTGGACACTGCCCCCCACCACAGGGTGACTGCTGTGTGGTGTCTTTGTCTTTATAGTCTTTGCAAGAGTTTCTGAGTAATCACTGTTGAGGAGATATAGTCTCCTTTATTTTTGTTTCAGCTTGGTTTGTTGGTTAAAAAAAAAAAAAAAAAAAGAAAGAAAACAGACTGAGAAGAATCAGCAGTTTTCAGGGGGATCTGTTGTCACAGATTGTGTGGCTGTGGTGGTTCTAAACAGCTCCACTGAACCACACCGCTTCCCACTGTTTTTCTGAGCCCTGGCCATTGGGCTTGCACTGTTCTTTTTGCAAGAGGTTCTCCAAGTCACAGTCGTCTTTTCGCATCTGTGTGAAACATGCTCCTCCCAACATCTGACATCACAGGCAGTGTCGTGATGTCACACGCACATCTGCACTTTCTCACATGCAAGACACAAAGGCTGTTTTCCTGCCAGCTCAGCACTGCTGGCTGAGCGCAGTCATTCCTTCTACAGCCTTTAGAGTTTCTAGGTTGGTAGGAACACTTTCTACTTGTGTTTTCCCCCCACAGGCGGAGATGGGGGTTGCAGCAGTGTCCCTCCCTTCATTAACGTTATAGAGGCAACTCCAGATACTTCTTCAGCATTATTTTCCTTTTTTGGGCATCTGTGTGACTACTGTTTTCACACCATGGTTCATCGGAGATTGCTGTGTTCAAACGATGCAAAAGGGCAATGCGATCCTCTCCACTGGGTTCCTATTGCCCCCTTGTGTTACTCAAGCTAACACATCTTTTACAGTTCCCCCAGTCGGAACTCTGAGCTGTTAGGGGGAGGGGCACCTGGTGTACTAGCTGGCAGTGGCAAAGCAGAATTGCGTAAATCTTTTTGGTTGTTCCTAGGAGAGCTTTTGAGCCCCGATGTTCCGCAGGATATCCCTTAGACACACCCGACCCCAAGCCAGGTCCTCAGATTGGGGGGGGGCCCACACAGGCACATCCAGGTGCGCCAGAACAGGACATATCTGCTAAAATGGATCTGCAGGCAGACCCTGTCTTTTACCATGCAGAGGGTCAGGATAAGGATAGCGGGGATCTTGGGGAAAATCCTGATCTAAAACAGTTACTGGATCATGATGAGGACAAACCCTATGAGTAGGAGGAGGAGGAAGGGGAGTGAACAGAGCCAAAGAGGAGGATTCCTACTCCTATCCTGTTTGATATCAAATCTTTGTCCTAATAACAGAGGCTTGTAGGATTTTACAGCTGAAGGACGTGCAATCCATGGAGGCCTTAGACGTGAATCCTAGCCTGTCCACGTCCTCCTCCACTCCAAAGTGTTTTCCAAACTTTTGTCACTGATCATGTAACCCCTAGGTGGCACTATCCTATGGGCTACTACCCCTGCCTGCGTGACTAGGCACAGGCTGGGGGGGCCTGAGCTCGGTGAACAGGTGCCTCAGAGGAATAGTTTTGGGGTAGCGTAGCTGCTGTTGGTATTACACTCTGGGATGTTATAACCCCCCACCAACCCTTCTAGTGGCCTAAAACAGTTCAGCAACAAGAGAAAATTACTCAGCTTAGTAATTGCGTTTCTTCTAATGGAGTCTTGCTGTATTCTGACAATTGCAGTTAGCTCCAGCACTTGAACTGCCCCGGAGAGTGAAGGGTTAAAATTCTGTGCCAGGCATAGAATATTGGGCTCGAGCTCAGTTGAAAACTCGGTCTGTAATACTTTGAAACCAAACTGTCAGATTCTTACGAGCTAAAACTCACCGACTATATAATGTGGAAATTATAAAATTCCTACTAGCCAACTGGCAACAAAGACTTTAGATTCCTAAAAAAGACAAGTCAGGAAACCCAAAGACCAAAAACCAAGCAATAAGGCATAAAAAACTCAAACTAATCAATCAAAAGGCACCCAACACAACAGAAAGTGGGCTGAAGACACTCCTGGGGTGCAACACTGCACCTGCCGACACACTTCCCCAAAAACAGGTTCTGAGAGGGGAGGCAGGGAGGGAGGTCAGAATACAGCAAGACTCCATTAGAAGAAACACAATTACTAAGGTGAGTAATTTTTTCTTCAAACAACATGAAGTCTTGTTGTATTCTGACAATTGCAGACTACCAAGCAGCACCTCCAAGGAGGAGAGACCAAATCTACTTTGGGAATAGACTCTGAAGTACTGCTGTGCCAAACCTAGCATCACTCCTAGCCTGGATATCCAGAGAGTAATGCTTGGTGAAGGTATGAACTGTTTTCCAGGTGGCTGCTTGGCAAATTTCTAATAAAGGAATATCCCTGGCCGCAGCCAGAGATGCAGTTGTACCTCTAGTGGAATGAGCCCTCAGGCCTGAGGGTGACATTTTTCCCCAGTTTCTCATAGCAGAATTGGATACAGGACACAAGCCACCTGGCAATGGTTCTCTTGGTGCCAGGTCTGCCCTTACCTACTTCCCCATAAGTGAGAAACAACTGGAGGGAGTCAAACCTGTGACCCTTTGTACGTTCTATGTACTGTAGTAACTAAGTGCCTTTTTAACATCTAAACTGTGTAGCCTCCGTTCTCCTGAGGAGGTATGATCAGTGACAAACACAGGAAGAGACACAGATTGGTTTAAGTGGAAATCAGAAACCACTTTGGGTAAGAACCTTCTATTGGTTCTAAGGACCACCTTATCTCTATGGAATGAAACAAAGTCAGGCTCAACTGACAGGGCTTGCAATTCACCGATACGTCTGGCAGAATTAACAGCAACCAAAAACACAGTTTTCCAAGTCATGTACTTGAGCTCTGCTGAGGACATAGGCTCAAAGGGGGGTTGCATAAGCTGAGCAATGCAAATATTCAAATCCCAGGCAGGAACAGGATCCCTAAAAGGGGGATTGGTATGAAGCAATCCTTTGAAAAATTTTACAGAATACAGGGTGAGATGACACAGAGGAATACTTCCCCACTGACAGGAAAGCAGAAACAGCTGACAAATGAACTTTGAGAGCAGCTGGTTTGAGGCCTAGGCCATTAAGGTGAACCATATAATCCAGAACTGTAGACAACTCAGCAGTGTCTGGGGATATATGCTTCTTGAAACACCAAATGCTGAACCTTTTCCATTTGGAGTTGTACGTTTGTCTGGTGGCATGCTTTCAAGAAGCTGAGAATATCCAGAACCCCTTGGGACATATACAAGTCTGTATACTCTAACTCTTCAAGAGCCATGCCTTGAGATTGAGTGACCGAAGACTAGGGTACCAAATCCTCCCCTGAGAGGAGGTTAACAGGCTGTGATTCCTGGGAAGAGACAGGGGAAGATGGACTGCTAGGGACAGCAACAGGGGGTACCAAGGCTGCCTGGCCCAGTCTGGAACAATCAGAATCACTTTGCAAGGTTGCGACCTTACCTTGCCTAGAACCTTGAACAGTAGAGGGAAGGCATAAAGAAATTTCCCTTCCCAGTTCAAAATCAGAGCATCCAGAGGGACTGAGCCCAAGACTGGGGGTCTGCAACAAAAGACAGGAAGTTGGTGATTGTCCAGGGCTGCAAAAAGATCCATCTCTGGAGTGCCCCACCTTGAGAAATCCCTTTCAACACCAAAGAATCCAGAGACCACTCGTGATGGCCCTGGGAAATCCTGCTCAATGCATCTGCTAGCACATTGTCCTTTCCTGGGAGGTGGACTGCTACCAGAGAGGTCTGTAGGGAATAAGCCAGGGACCACATTTCATGGCCTCCGTGCACAAGGCCGTGGACAGGTGCCTCCTGCTTGTTGATGTACCACATGGTGGTAGTGTTGTCCGTCCTGACCTGAACCACCTTGTTCTGTACTGACTGAGAGAAAGCTTGTAGGGCAAGAAGTACTGCCCTGAGCTCCAGGAGGTTGATATGAAGAAGGGATTCCTGAAGGGACCACAGTCCCTGGGCCGTGAGAGCACCCAGATGGGCTCCCCACCCCAAAAGGGAAGCATCTGGGGTAAGAACCACAAGTGAATCTGAGTGACAAATGGAACACCTTGCCTCAGATTGTCCAGGTCCGGCCACCACTGAAGGGCCTGAATTAAAGTCTGAGTAACAGGAACTAGCTTGGTAAGAGGATCTTTCCTTTGGGACCAAAAGGTCCTCAGATGAAACTGAATGTGCCTCATCTGAAACCTGGTCCCTTGGACCACTGCTGTGGAAGCTGCCATGTGGCCCAAAAGCTGAAGAAAATGCCTTGCTGGTCGAGAAACCAGAGGGAGGAAGGAAAAGGCCAGCTGAGATGGCTTTTGCCCTTTCCAGAGGAAGGAAAGCTCTTGCCTTGAGCGTGTCCAGCTCTGCTCCTATAAAAGTGAGAAGCTGTACTGGCTCAAGAACCGACTTGGGAAAACTGAGAAGGAACCCCAGGGAAGTGAGAACATGCTGGGTAACCTGTAGATCTGACTTGACAGTCTGGGGACTGGCCCACAAGGAGCCAATTGTCCAGGTATGGAAAGACAGAAATCCTTTTCCTTCTTAAAAATGCCACCACTACTGCTAGGCACTTTGTAAACACCCTTGGAGCTGAAGTTAGGCCAAAGGGCAGTGCTCTGAACTGGTAATGGCCTGAGGGCAATTCGAACCAGAGGTACTTTCTGTGGGAGCACCTGATGGGAATGTGAAGATCGGCATCCTTGAGGTCCAGGAAGGCTAACCAGTCTCTTGGCCTCAGAGAGGGAAGAACTGTTCCCAGAGTCACAATTTTGAATTTTGGCTTTAGCAGGTCCTTGTTTAGGCATCTTAGATCTAGGATGGGTCACCACTCCCATGTCTTTTTTTGGGGGTAAGGAAGAACCGGTAGGAATTCTCTATGGCTCTTAAGGCCAGTAGAGAGGCAACCTCTGTCTCTAGAGCAAGGGTTTCTGATGTATTTGCAGGTGGAAAGAATCTGGGTCTCAGTTTCGGAACATTTTTTGAAACTGAGAACCAGCCCCTGGCTTACAACCTCCAGGACCAACTTGTCTGAGGTAACAGACATCCAGTCCTGGACAAAGTAAGCCAGCCTGCCTCCTACTGGAATGGGGGAGTCGACTCGGGCTGACACATCAGGGTGTCTGCTTGGTAGAAGCCTTAGGCTGAGGGGTGAATGCAGCCCTGCTCATCCCCCTTCAGCCTCTCCCTCTGAAGAACCCCCTCTGAGAAAAGGAAGAAGAGGCCTGCGCTTGGTAGAAAGGCCTGTGAAAAGGCCTGCCCCTAGCTTTCTGCCTTTGAGGAGTTGCCTGCCTCTCCTTGGCCTGGGCACTCCTGTAAGTGGTCCTGTACTCATCCATTTTCTTCATGTAATTCTCTGTCTGCTCCCCAAACAGAGAATTACCCACCACAGGGAAATCCATGGCCTTAGCCTGGGTATCCTGCGAAAGGCTAGTACATCTGAGCCAAGCCATTCTCCGAAAAGAAAAAATTACTCACCTTAGTAATGTTGTTTCTTCTAATGGAGTCTTGCTATATTATGACATATGCAGTTTGTCCCAGCCTTAGAACTGTTCCGGAGGTGAAAGAGTCAACTTCCAAGCCAGGCATGGAATCTTGAGCGTGAGCTCGGTTGAAAAAACTGTCAGTTGATCTTCAAACTGAAACTGTCAGATCTTTACGAACAAAATTCACTAAGGTTCTGTGTGGAAGCTGTAAACCTACACTAGCCAACTGGCTACTAAAATATTAACACATTTTTCTGGTCCCAAAACCAAGACTCAAGTCAGGGGACCCAGAAAATAAAATAAAATACAACACCCAAACACCCCAAAAAGGAGGGGTGAAAAAAACACAAGGTGGGCATCATTAAGTGCCAACACTGCACTGCCCACCCACATCCCAAGAGCAGAGGTTCCGAGAGGGGCAGGCGGGGGCCGGGGGTCATAATATAGCAAGACTCCATTAAAAGAAACAACATTACTAAGGTGAGTAATTTTTTCTTTAAACAACATGAAGTCTTGCTATATTATGACATATGCAGACTACACAGCAGTACCTCCATGGAGGAGGGACAGAACCTACTTAGGAAATAGGCTCTGAAGCACAGCTGTGCCAAACCGAGCATCCCTCCTAGCCTGGATGTCCAGGGAGTAATGCTTGGTGAAAGTGTGTACTGTTTTCCAGGTAGCTGCTTGGCATATCTCTTAAGATAGGGATGTCCCTGGCCGCAGCTAGGGACGCAGCTGTACCTCTGGTAGAGTGAGCCCTCAGGCCTGAAGGGGGAACCTTACCCAGTTTTTGATAGCAAAATTGGATACAAGAGACAATCCACCCGGCAATGGATCTTTTAGTGGCAGGTTTCCCTTTCCCAACCTCACCATAAGTGAGGAACAGTTGGAGGGAGTCAAACCTGTGACCCTTGGTACGCTCTCTGTAGTAACTAAGGGCTCTCTTCACATCTAAACTGTGCAGCCTCCTCTCGCCAGAGGAGGAATGGTCAGTGAAATACACTGGAAGAGATATAGATTGATTTAAGGTGGAAATCTGAAACCACCTTAGGCAAGAACTTCCTGTTAGTCCTGAGGACTACCTTATCTCTGTGAAAGGAGATAAAATCAGGCTCCACTGACAAAGCTTGTAATTCACTTATGCGCCTGGCAGAAGTGATGGCTACTAGAAACACAGTTTTCCAAGTCAAGTACTTAAGCTCTGCTGAAGACAAAGGTTCAAAGCGGGTTGCATCAGCTGAGCAATGCAAACATTAAGATCCCAGGCAGAAGCAGGGTCCCTGAATGGAGGATTGGTGTGAAGCAATCCCTTGAAAAACTTGGAGAATACAGGGTGAGCAGAAAGAGAAGAGGGCTTTCCTGCTGAAATAAAAGCAGAGACAGCTGCCAAATGCACTTTCAGGATAGCTGGCCTCAGCCCCAAAGTATTTAGATGGATCATATAGTCCAAGACTGTGGGCAAATCAGCAGATTCTGGGGAAATATGCTTCCCAGATCACCATATGGAAAACCTTTTCCATTTAGAATTATAAGTAGCCCTGGTGGAAGGCTTCCTAGAAGCTTTCAAGATTTCGAGTACACCTTGAGAAAGGTGTAGGTCACCAAACTCTAACTCCTCAAGAGCCAGGCCTTGAGGTTGAGGGAATTGAGATTCAGATACCAAACTCTCCCCTGGGCACAGGTTAACAAATTGTGGTTCCTGGGGAGACAGAGGAAGATGGACTGCTAAGGACAGAAGGAGTGGATACCAGGGCTGTCTGACCCAATCTGGAGCAATCAGAATCATCTTGCAAGGTTGAGATCTGATTTTGACTAGCACCTTGAACAAGAGAGGGAAGGAGGGGGAAAGGCATAGAGCAACTTCCCTTCACAATCGAGAAGGAAGGCATCCAGAGGGACTGAGCCTAACACTGGGGGCCTGTAACAAAAAAAACGGAAGTTGGTGATTGTCTGGGGCTGCAAAAAGATCTATCTGAGGGGTGCCCCACCTGGCAAATACTAACCCCAGTACTAGGGGATCCAGTGACCATTCGTGATGGCCCTGGGAAATCCTGCTGAGAGCATCTGCCAGGACATTGTCCTTGCCTGGGAGGTGAACTGCTATGAGGAGGTGTTCAGGGAATAAGCCAGAGACCACAACTTCATTGCCTCGGTGCACAAGGCTGAAGACCGAGTGCCCCCTTGCTTGTTGATGTACCACATTGTAGTGGTGTTGTCTGTTCTGACCTGTACCACTCTGTTCTGAACAAATGCAGAAAAAACCTGAAGTGCTAGAAAAACAGCTCTGAGTTCCAACAGATTGATGTGGAGCAGAGATTTCTGAGGGGACCACAATCCCTGGGTGGTGAGGTCGCCCATGTGAGCTCCCCATCCCAAGAGGGACGCATCTGTAGTAAGGGTCAAGGAGTGAGATTGAGGGATGAAAGGAACCCCCTGTCTCAGATTGCTCTGATCCTGCCACCACTGCAGGGCCTGGATCAGGGTTCGAGTTACTGGGATCAATTTGGTTAGGGGATCTCTCCTTTGAGACCAGAAGGCTCTCAAATGGAACTGAATGTCTCCCATCTGAAATCTTACTCCTTGCACTACAGCTGTGGAAGCAGCCATGTGTCCTAGGAGCTGTAGAAAGTGCCTTGCTGGTCGAGAGACCTGCAGAGTGAAGGAGGCCAGAGCCACCAGGGTCTTTACTCTTTCTAGAGGAAGGAAAGCTCTGGCCTGCTTTGTGTCCAGTTCTGCGCCTATGAAGGTGAGTAGCTGAACAGGCTCTAGAACTGACTTTGGGAGATTGAGAAGAAAACCTAGAGATGTAAGCAGCTGCTGGGTAACCTGAAGGTGTGATTTGACTTGGTCTGGAGACTGACCCACTATGAGCAAGTCGTCCAGGTAAGGAAAGATGGCAATCTTTTGCCTTCTTAAGTGAGCAACTGCTACTGCCAGGCATTTTGTGAATACCCTTGGGGCAGAGGTAAGGCAGAAGGCATTGCTCTGAACTGGTAATGGCCTGAGGGCAGTTCGAATCTGAGGTACTTTCGGTGGGAGCTTCTGATGAGAACATGGAAGTAGGCATCCTTGAGGTCCAGGGACACTAGCCAGTCCCCTGGCCTTAGGGAGGGTAAAATCATTCCCACAGTCACCATTTTGAATTTTGGTTTTAAAAGGTGCTTGTTTAGGTATCTTAGATCCAGGATGGGACGCCATTCTCCTGTCTTTTTTGGTGTAAGGAAGTACCTGGAGTACAGTCCTTTGCCCTGGTGTAGGGGAGGAACCCTTTCCACAGCTCTGAGAGCCAGGAGGGTTGAGACTTCTGTTTCTAAAGCAAGAGCCTCTAATGGATTTGCAGGTGGTAAAGATCTGGTTCTCATCTTTGGAAATTTTTTGAAGCTGAGAACCAGTCCCTGGCTTACTACTTCCAGGGCCCACTTGTCTGATGTTAAAGACTCCCAGTCCTGGACAAAGTAAGCCAGCCTGCCCCCCCTACAGGTAATGGAGAATCAGCCCTGGGCATCCCATCAGGGTGCCTGTTTGGCAGGGGCTTTAGGGTGAGGGGTGGGAGCAGGCCTGCTCGTACCCAGTCTGCCTCTCCCTCTGAAGAACCCCCACTGGGCATAAGCTGAAGAGGAGGCCTGGGCTTGGTAAAAAGGCCTGTGAAAAGGCCTGCCCCTGCCCCTGGAAGGCTGCCTCTGAGGAGTGGCTTGCCTCTCCTCGGCCTGTGCACTCCTATAAGTGGTCCTATACGCATCCATTTTCTTCATGTAATTCTCTGTCTGCTCCCCAAACAGAGAATTACCCACAACAGGAAAATCCATGGCTTTAGCCTGGGTATCCTGTGACAGGCTAGTACACCTGAGCCAAGCCATTCTATGAAAAGCCACAGATGTAGCCATGACTCTTGAAGATACATCATTAGAGTCCACTGCAGCATGGAATTGCACCTTGGATGCCTCAATACCATCAGCAGCCACCTGTTCCAGCTCCTTGGCAAGCTGGCCAGGGACCTGTTTCACTAAAGCCATAACAGTATCCCATCTGGATTTCTGGTATTTTGCAACATAGGCCATATAATTTGCCTGTCTGAGTCCCAAGGATGCTGCCATGTATTGTTTCTTTGCCATGGCATCAATCCTCCTGGCGTCCTTGTCAGGGGGGTGTGAAGCCAAGGAATATTTGCCTTATCACAGGCTGCAGCCTGCACTACTAACATGGCTGCATTGTTGTGAAAGGAACTCCGTATCAGGGCCTGAAAATGTGTACCTCCTGTCCATCTTTTATCCACAGGAGGTAAGAATTAGGAGCTTTTAAAATTTTTATTGTCTGTTTCCTAAGGGATTTATGTAAAGGAATAGACAATCTCCTGGACTCTGGGATATCCATCATTTCCACATAGTCAGGCTCCTCCTGTTCATCCACAGCTTCTTCCAAAAGGGAGCTGGAGGGTTTCAGCAACTTTTTTTATAAAACAGAAAATGAGAAGGGGACTCAGAAAGCCTAAAGGGAGACACTCCTGAAGGTCTGTCTGGGGAGATGTCCGGTTCAATGGGCACATCCAGACTTTCAAAATCACATTCACACTCTCCATAATCCTCCTCCCCCTTCTCCGGTTCATAAAATTCCTCTATATCATATTCTTGAACCGGTGGAACCGACCGTTTACCTGATAGTGGCGGTTCGGACGGAACCGGGGAAAGCGACTGGACAATTTGGATCGCTTTGGCTATCTCTGCAGCGGTTGGAGAAGGAAATTTTGGCTCCACACCTGCTGATTTTCTAGTCCTCTTTGCTGGAACTGGATCCTTCGAGTCAGCTCTTCGTTTGCCTGAGGAAGTCTCGCCCGGTCAGAGGGCACTCCCTCCGGTTCGGTTGGCACCGAACCGGGCTGGCCATCCGGGTCAGCGGACTTTTTGGTCTCTCGTTCCCTGAGCCTACCAACTCTCTTATCCAGGGTAGCTGCAGGGAAATTCTTGCAAATCTGGCAGTCTGCATTGAGGTGGTCAAACCCCAGACAATAAACACATGTGGTGTGTGGATCAGCCTTGGCAAAGGCTTCCCCACATACACTACAGTGCTGAAACCCAGTGGGCCCGGTTTTTCTTTTGGGTTTCTCAGACATAATGCCAGCCTAACCAAAAACTTGCCCTTTTCCGGCAAATCGCCAAGCAAGACACCCTTATCGGTTCCCAACCGTGTCATGGGTCGTGGAAAAAAAGTAATGAAATCCGTTTTTTAGAATCGATAAGAACCGGGAACCGCACTCTAAATGTAATTTGATAAGTTTTAACAACAACCTGATCGGTTCAAACCGAACCGATAACGTTTGCAAGTTCCACACAGAGAAAGCAAAACCTATCTATTACTTACGATACCACAGACAGAGCTTGAACCGACCGGTTTGCGGTTAAAATAAATATAATTGCGGTTTAAACAAACCGAGAATAACACTTTAACCAAGAAATGAACCGAGCAGTAGGAGGAATCTCTGGAGCGACTGTTCAGTGAGGCAGAGTAAAGAATCTGACAGTTTCAGTTTGAAGATCAACAGAGTTTTTTCAACCGAGCTCACGCTCAAGATTCCATGCTTGGCATGGAAGTTAACTCTTTCACCTCCGGAGCAGTTCTAAGGCTGGGACAAACTGCATATGTCATAATATAGCAAGACTTCAATGTTGTTTGAAGCCACAGATGTAGCCATGACTCTTGATAACACATCACTGGAGACCACAGCAGCATGAAATTGCACCTTTGATGCCTCGATCCCATCAGCAGCCACCCCCTCCAGTTCCTTGGCTAGCTGGGGAGAAGCCTGTTTAGCCAGTGCCAGTACAGTGTTCCACCTGGACTTCTGGTACCTGGCTGTATAGGCCATATAGTTAGCCTGCCTGAGTCCCAAAGATGATGCCATGTACTGCTTCTCTGCCATGGCATCTATCTTCCTGGAGTCTTTGTCTGAGGGGTGTGAAGCCAAGGGAATGTTTGCCTTGTCACAGGCTGCAGTCTGCACTACCCCAACATGGCTGCATTGCTCATAGAAAAACTCTGTATCTGAGCCTGACAAGGTGTACCTCTTGTCCATTCTCTTGTCAATAGGAGGTACAGAGTTAGGAGACCTTAGAATT
Organism: Neoceratodus forsteri; assembly: GCA_016271365.2. Taxonomy (NCBI): domain Eukaryota; kingdom Metazoa; phylum Chordata; order Ceratodontiformes; family Ceratodontidae; genus Neoceratodus; species Neoceratodus forsteri. Next base: position 1,131,521,080 of record CM028133.1, on the reverse strand, counting down.
TTGTGTCCGTTTCCCAAAGAACTTATGGAGGGGAATAGACGATCTCAGACTCTGGGATGTCCATCATCTCAACAAAATCAGACTCCTCCTGATCCTCCACAGCCTCCTCAATAGGAAGCTGGAGGGTTTGAGCCACTTTTTTTGTAAAACAGAAAGTGGGGAGGGGACTCAGAAAGCCTAGGAGGGAAAACACCAGAAGGTCTGTCTGGGAGATGTCCGGTTCCACAGGCGCATCCAGACTTTCATCATCATAATCATCCTCTTCAAAATCTCCCTCCTCATTAAACTCCAGTTCGTAAAAATCTTCAGGGGAATAATCCTGAACCGGGGGTACCAACCGAACCGAACCCCTGCCAGAAGGCACTGGATCGGTCGGAACCGGACAAAATGATTCAACAATCCGAATCGCTCTGGTCATCTCTTCAGCGGTCAGAACATGAAGTTCTGGATCCAAACCGGTAGATTTATCCTTGCACTTTCTCTTTGTAGGAACTGATCCCTCAGGATTGGCTCTCCCCTTGCCTGAAGTAGTATCGCCCTGGTTAGAGGGCACTCCTAGTTCGGTAGGAACCAAACTGGGCTGGCCTTCTGGGTCAGCGGATTTCTCGGCCTCCTTATCCCTAAGTCTACCTAACCTTTTATCCAACGCAGACTTAGGGAAATTCTTGCAAATTTGGCAGTTTGAATCAAGGTGGTCAAACCCCAGACAGTAAACAGAAGTGGTGTGGGGATCGGCCTTAGCAAAGACCTCCACACACACACACACACACACACACACACACTGCAATGCTGAAACCCATTGGGCCCGGTTTTTTTCTTGGGTTTCTCAGACATGGCCAACCTAATAAAACTTACCCTTTATACAGCAACCGCCAGGCAAGACTCCCCTATTGGTTTCTCACCGTGTTACGGGTGTTGGAAAAATACATTCAAATCATTTTTTTTTTTTTTAAACCGATATGGACTGGTAACCACACACTAAACTTTTTCACAAAAATTTTTTCTAAAGGATCGGTTCCGCTGAACCGACCGAAAAAGCTTTACAGTTTCCACACAATAACTATCCTACATACTTACAGTACCACAGATAGAGTCTCGACCCAATAAACAGAACTTATTGCAGACCAAAACCGACAACATTAACCGACTTTGAACCGAGCAGAAGGAGAAATCTCCAGATTGACTGTTCAGTGAGGCGGAGTAAAGAATCCGACGGTTTGGTTTCAAAGCATAACAGACAGAGTTTTCAACCGAGCTGAAGCCCAACATTCTCCTGGCATGGAATTTTAACCCTTCACTCTCCAAGGCAGTTCAAGTGCTGGAGCCAACTGCAATTGTCAGAATACAGCAAGACTTCATGTTCAAAGACATTCACATATACCATATAACAGTAATGATAGGCTCACACTCCTTGCACTTACCACCAGGGCTGGATCTTCTGCGTTTGTCCCTGCAGACCCACTGGAAAACAAGACCAGTGACGCAGCAATGCACTGGCAGTACAATATCCCCACCAAGAAGGTACACAATCTTATTTATTCAGGGGGATGTGAACAAGGGTGGGGCACGACTCTAGCAAGTGATAGCGGATCCGATTAAATTCAGGCTGAATAAGCATGCTCATGGAGTCCCTTTGACACAGTACTCACAACCCTGAGTATCCAGTACGGAAAAACAGGCTAGCCTGAAGCCTTGCCCGGGGTAGGCAGGCATTGCAGCCGTCATTGGGGCCCTTAGGAAGGAAAACAATTAACGTGCACTCAACCCAAATATTTGTAATCCGGAACCGGACGGCTCAGTTCGTTGCAATAAAACTGAAAACAAGCGAATCGGATGACACACAATGATTGTAGCCCATGTTGCAGGGAGCTACCCTGTTTGTACTCAAGCTACCCAGGCCAGGATGCAGGACAGATGAAATGAAGACCTCAGGATGTTGTATTGGATTGCCAGGGGAAGCAGGGCCTACACGACTCACCGTGGTGATCGCTACCTGTTTGGTGGTGTTGGTAGGGCCAAATCCCGAGCAAGTCTTTCACCAGAAATGTCTGAATCACGAGCAGCAGCCTAGACTGAGCTGACAGGGCCCAGGTGGAGCCAACAGTGCGGATGAAGTCCGTGATAAGTGCTGGAACAACCTCCAGCTGGCATAATACAACTCTGTGTGAGGAACCAAATCACGACCCACACAACACATTCAGCACATCTATAAAACTTAAAAGTAACTTGCCGCAGTTCGGATAAAGTATGTTTGCAAATCGCAGCTTTTTCTGCACAAACCTTTTCATCTGAGGCCCACTTCGGTACCTGGCGGACCAATCGCTTCTGGAGCAAGTCTTCGGTCCACTTGCAGGCAGCAATAACGCACTTTTCTCTTCAAGTTCAGGTCTCGATCCACTAATCGGATAAATCCAACTTTCACTCAAGGCAATGCTTCACTCTGGAAGATGCGACAGGCAGGCTAGCAGAGTCCTTCCACTGATTCTCCCGCACTCCTAGCAGGAGCAGCTGCTCGATGGCTCGAGCTGTTTACTCTCCAACTCCAATTCTCGACTGACACACTGCTCACGCAGTCCTGGGGATTTCCCAGTAATCCAAAAGGTTTGGTTGGCTGAGGGAACTGTGTCACAGAAAGGGCTTCCCCACCAGGTCCATTTGGGCGCCAAACCTTAAAAAATACAGGTTACTCACCTGTAACAGGAGTTCTAGGAATGGTATGCATTGTTCATCCACACTGTCTGGCAGGTTCCTTGCCGCTTTAAGTCTTGCCAGAAGCTCTTCAAGCTGGCTCCTCCCACCCACCCGGTTGGTAAAACTCTCGGCTCCGTCCCATGACGCCAGATCTAGCCCGCTGGAAGCCAGGTTGTGAGTCATGTGGATTAACAACATATACCATTCCTAGAACTCCTGTTACAGGTGAGTAACCTGTATTTCTAGGGACATGGATATGTTGTTCATCCACACTGCCTGGCAGACTCCTAGCAGTTCTCTGGGAGGAGGAGGCAGGCGCACACCCTACTTGGGAATAAAGATTGGAGAACTGAGGCTCCAAACCAGCATCCCGGCGTGACTCAAGGTCGATGTGGTAGTGGGTGATGAAGGCACGTATGACTTCAGGTAGCAGCCCTGCAGATTTCCTGGATAGGGACGCCTTGAAAGAGCTACGATGCAGCGGCTGATGGGTAGAATGAGCTCTTATCCCTCTGGGAGGCTCCATGCCCGCCAACCTATAGCAGAGATCTATGCAGGAGGTGACCCACCTGCCTATCGTCTCTTGGCTGCAGGTCTGCCAGGTCATGGCTTCAGCGTGGGTGACAAACAGCTGGCGAACCTCTCCCCGAACTTCAGCCGTCTGCTCCTTATAATAAGCGAGTACTCTTCTAGGGTCCAAAGTATGGAGCCTATATTCGGCCTCCAAGGTGTGATTGGGGTAGAACACCGGCAGAATCAACACCTGGTTAAGGTGAAACTCCGACACCACCTTCGGAAGGAAATTCGGGTGGGGGCACAGGACAACCTTGTCCCTGTGGAAGAACAGATAAGGAGACTCGATGGAAAGCACCTGGAGCTCTCCCATCCTTCTGGCTGACGTGATAGCCACCAAGAAGGCAGTCTTCCACGACAGGTGAGAGATATCGCACCTGTGCATTGATTCGAATGGCCTGCCCATGAGCTTAGCCAATACCAGCAGTAGATCCCATGGAGGTGGAGGTTCTCGCACCGGAGGGGATATGTAATCAAAGCCTTTGAAAAAGCACCCAACCACCTTCTCCTGCGCCACCGACTGCTTCCCGGCCCGCGTCCCGTAAGCAGAGATGGCTGCCAGGTGCACCTTAAGGGTCGTCAACCGATGCCCTTTCTGAGAAAGGGAATACAGGTAGTCCAGAATGCTTGCCAAGGAACAGGAGGAAGGGTCCAGGCCCTTGCCCTGACACCAAATGGAAAATCTCTTCCATTTGAAGGCGTAGCATTTTCTGGTCGACTCCTTATGGGACGCCTCAACGACATTGAGGACCTCGTCGGAAAGACCCAAGGCCTGGAACTCTAGCCGCTCAGGAACCAGGCCGTCAGGTGCAGGGATTGAAGGTCCAGATGGAATACCTTCCCCTGATTGACTGAGATCAGGTCCGGGTGGGCTGGAAGCCACCTCGGGAGCCTGGAGCTGAGGCTGAGGAGATCTGAATACCAGAACTGACGGGGCCAGTCTGAAGCTACCAGAATCACCTGCGCCTTGTCCCTCCTCGCCTTGAGAAGCACCTTGTGGATCAAGGGAAATGGGGGAAAGGCATAGAAGAGGCCCGGGGTCCACGGCCTCGAGAAGGCATCCCCCTGCAGCGAGCCCTGCTGAGGGGGCGGGCATGAAACAGTCTCAGCTTCGCATTCTCCCTGGAAGCAAACAGGTCCGCTGAGGCGTGCCCCAGTGGGAGAGAGATCTTGTACTACCCCCGGCAGGAGAGACCACTCGTGTGACGCAACCCCTATCTGGCTTAGGGCATCGGCCAGGGTGTTGGAGGCTCCTGCCACGTGAATGGCCAGGAGATCCGCCTCCAGGCTGCGCACGAGTGACCAAATGCGGAGAGCTTCCCTGCACAGGGGCATGGAGCGCATCCCACCCTGGTGGTTTAGATAGTACATGGTCGTGGTATTGTTTGTCTGGATCTGAACCACTTGACCCGTAGAAAGCGGAGCAGGCGGTGAGGACTGGCAGACTGCTCGAAGCTCCAGCAGGTTGATGTGGCATCGGACTCCCGAGGGGACCAGAGGCCATGCGCTCTGTGCTCCCCAGATGGGCACCCCAACCCATTAGAGGCGCCGGTCGATGAGAGACCGTCAGCTCGGGGTGGACAAACGGGATGCCCTCCTGCAGATGTGCCGGAACGGTCCACCACTGGAGAGCGTTCCACATCCCCTGGGTCACTGTCACTAGCTGATCCAACGGATTGAAGCGCTGTGACCACTGGCTGGCCAGTCCCCATTGAAGGGGACGCATGTACCAGCAGGCCCAACGGACCACGCTGGTGCAGGCCGCCATGAGGCCCAGGAGGCGCAGGAAGTCCCGGGCAGGGCGCGACTGCCCAACCAGAAATGATTGGGCAAAGGAGGAAAGAACCTCAGCCCTGTCCGCCAGGAGCCGTGCTCTGGCTCGAAGAGAGTCGAGCTCTGCCCCGATGAAAAGTATCACCTGCTTTGGCACGAGTTCCGACTTGGCCTCGTTGATGAGGAGGCCAATCTGAGAGCAAACCTGGAGGGTCAGATCTCTGGACCGCTCCACCTCCGCTCTGGAGGGGGCTGCAATCAGCCAGTCGTCCAGGTAGGGGTACACCCGGGACCCTTCGACGCCGCAGGAATGCTGTCACCACTGCCATGCATTTGGTGAAGACCCTGGGAGATAGGGAGAGGCCGAAGGGCATGGCCCGGAACTCGTAAAGGGATCCCTCCGCTCTGAAGCGGAGGAATCTCTGATGAGACAGACGGATTGGGATGTGAAAGAACGCGTCCTGGAAACAGAACCACATGCCTTGTTCCAAGGATGGTATTATCTGAGCCAGAGTGACCATCCTGAAGGTCCGAGACCTTAGGAAGCTGTTCAGGTCGTGCAGGTCGAGAATGGGGCGCCAGCCCCCCGTCCGTTTTGGGACCAGGAAATACCTGGACACAAACCCCGGGTCTGGAGGAGGATCTGCCACCTTCCTGGTCACCTCTTTTTGAGGAGCAGGGCAATATCGGCTCGGCGGGCCGACAGCGAGGCTGCGGACCCCGTAGCCCCCCTCCCCCCACCGAGGGGCGACGGCTCGAAAGGGTGGGGTCTGCTCCAACTCCAGAGGCAGGCCCTGTCCTACCACCTCCAACACCCAGCGGTCCATGGTGATAGCGGACCAGGCGGAAAGGAAGTGGCGGAGCCGTCCCCCCACAGGGAGAACCCAGGGGGAAGTGACTAGGCTGGGGGCGACACCCCTCAACTCGTCACTGGGCAGGCTTGGAGGAGGGACCAGCCAAGGGACCTCCTGGGCCTTTACCTCCTTGCTTCCTGTTGGAGAAGCCACAGGCCTGGGTTTGGGATGCAAGCGTGAGCCTGCTGGCCCTGATGCTGGTGCTGTTGGGCGGACGTGCCGCAGGAGCAGGAGGACGAAAGGGCTTGTGCTGCTGCTGACGCGGCATTTTGTCCTGGCGGAGGTGACTGAGTCCAGGGTGGCATTGGACTTTTCAATCCGCTGGAGTGACCTTCCACTCCAGGGCTGAAGAGGTCGGTCCCCAAGAAGGGACATTTGCCAACTTGTGCTGGGTATCTGCTGTAAAGGTGGATATCCTCAGCCATGCCCTGTGGCGCATGGCCACTGTGGCCGCCACTGATCTGGCACAGGAATCCCCTATGTCCAGAGCTGTCTGGAGCTGCTGCTTTGCCACTGCCCTACCCTGGTCCCGGACCTGCCGGACCGTGGTCTGGAGGTCGGCCGGGAGATGAGGGATCACCTCATCTAGGGAGCCCATGAGGGCGTGGGAGAAGTGTGCCATCAACATGGCCGAGCTGGCCTGGCGGAGGCCAAGGAGGACGAGCGGCACCTGCGGCGCGCGAGTCCAGCTTTCGACTCCTTGTCTGGGGACTTGTCCACGTCCCTGGCATTCCCGGAATGCCAGAAAACGCTATCGGTGACCAACCCCTCGGCAGAGGGGTGCTCCAAAAACCCGGGCAGAGAGCCGGTTGGGACAGCATACTTCCTGGCCGAGGGCGCAGGACAGGAAGCAGGCCGCTGCCAAAGCTCCAAGGCTGGGCCGACAATGGCCTCAGCCACAGGAAAGGCCTCCGTGGGTGAATCCCCTCGGTCCAGTATCTTCGTCAGGGGATACTTGGCCCGCTTGAACATGGGCTCGAGCTGCATCCCGGTGGACTCTGAGATGAGCCAAAGCAGACCCATAAAGGACGATGGGCTTTCGTCCAGTGACTGGCCCCCAGAGGACTCCAGGTCAACCAGCCTGGAGAATACGGAGGAGTCAGACTCCGAAGAGTCTGCGAAGAGCTGCTTAGGGCCTGAGCCACCCTCCACCTGCCGAGGACGGTCGGGAGTGAGGGTGACCGACAACCTGGGGCAGGCCTTGAGCCGACCGAGAATTCTTGGTCGGTATCGCCCAATTTCGGTTGTGGAGGCGGAGGTTCCACCACAAATCGGTGGGCAGCAAGCTTAGGTCGTAACAACCGCCCAGACAAGGGCATCTTGACTGCAGCGAGGTTACTCGCCGATCGGATGACAGCCACTTGATGGCCGGGAAGGCGCCAGAGTCGACTTAGCCCCGACAAAAGTAACTGCTGCCACATCAGCTCCTCGTAGCATCGACGCAATTTGCTGCGAAGCCTCTCCTCATCCGAGGAGGAAGACGAGGAGGAGCGACGGCAGCTTACCTCGGTGTAGAGGCAGAGACCGCCGATGTCAGCGGGATCGGCTGGACAGAGAAGAGGTCCGAGACAGAGAACCTCGGTGTGTCCGAGGGCAGGCCTGGGAAGGAGCAGGGGACACCCGCTCCTCCCTCAGCTCAGATGTCTTAACCGGCGACTGCTGCACCAATGGCGCAGGTAAATCCTCGGTTTCCACCGGGGGAAATCGGCGAAGACGGGTTGTCAGCCTCACCAGTCGACAAACCGTCCGATGGGTCGAGAAATATCTCGACCGCGTCGACGGCAGTCTCGGCCGGCTGACCTGACTGAGACGCCGTGAAGCCAGCAGCCTTAGCCGCAACCTCAACCGAAGTCGACGGTCGGCTGTCCGGGGAAGGGGACCTCTCCCGCTCCCACGAATGCTGACGATGGGACTTACCCTTGGGATCCTTCTTCTTGGACCAAGAGGACTGTCCCGATGGCCCCTCTCCCTTCGTGGAAAGGGAATGGCAAAGCTCCTTGAACGAAGCAGAATATGACGACCCAAGGCAAGTGGATAAATGTCAGCGACGAGGAGGAAGATGCAGCCTGGGCCGCCTTCCTCCTCGAGGGCGATCATCTGCTCAAGCTGCTCAGCCGAGCCAGCGCGCGGTAACCACCCAACGGGTCTCTTTCGACTAACCGGCGGATAGCCCGAAGCTTCAACCAGGCAGCGCGTCTCCCAAGAAGTTGTCCAAGAACAAACAGCAAGATTCGCGAGGCCTGCGGATCGTGGTTCTAGGCCGAGGCAGTAGACGCACATGGAGCGCGATCCGCCTTGACATCTTCTGCCCGCACGGCACCGCCGAAACCGAGTCGATTTGTCCATCGTGAGCAGGAGGGAAAAGGAAGACCGAAGTCTTGAAAATTTTAAAACGAGTTTCAGATGAACCAAGAATTAGGATCCAGTCGAACACGCAGAGCTGCTATGAGGAACCTGAGCCTGCTGCAAGGAAGATCTAGCGCCATGGGGGGGAGCTAAGAGTTTTACCACCTGGGTGGGTGGAGGAGCCAGCTTGAAGACCTTCCGCAAGATTTAAAGCAGCAAGGAACCTGCCAGACAGTGTGGATGAACATATCCATGTCCCTAGAACTACAATTCCTACAGAATTTCAATCCCACAAGACCTCTGGGGACAGTCTCCATTTTAGGTCCCCTAAGGTTCAACTGGTCTAACACTGGCAGTCCAGAACCAAAATGGTGGCTCTTATGAAAATGTTCAAGCTGCAATGGAAGGCAGGTTAGACAAACTCCTATATTATTATTACAGCAGACAAACAGCAAATAATCACTTTCCCTAACAAAGCCCCCTCTGCGCAAACAGCGAGTGCAGAATGGAGCAGAAATACGGACTGCCTGGCTGACTGCAAGCCTTAAATACTCGGACCCAGTCCAGACTAATTTTCTCACACAGAATAGCAGCTCTCTTAAAGAGACAGGCACGGAGGCTTACTGGAGCACTCTCATGCAGACAGATAAAACTACAGAAGACACAGGACACCATCCTGACAATGGACATTAGGCAGCCCAGGAAGACATTATAGGAACCCCTATTTGTAGGGGGGTTACAATCACACTACTGAACAAGAATGGGCAGGTGCTGACCAGCAGAAACATCTGCCAAAACCCAAGCTACGGTGTTTCCCCTTTACGGAAGAAAATACCTGCATGTGGGAAACCCTGTCCCTAGCTGACAAGGCTGTACATAACTCCGTAAGGCACACGACTAACCCAAATGAAAGGGCTCTGGCCTTAGCAGATACGCAGGCACTACATGCAAGTGGATGCTTTGTGCAAACAAGCCTTTATCTCCAATGACTGGTATGTGGGGACAGCAGAAAGGTAAAAGCCACATACAGCGGTATGCTTTATGGGTGGTATATGCTGTTACCTTCCCCTTCTCCCTTCATGTTGTCATATTGTGTCCTGCAGGGTTACTGGCAGGGCAGGGGGACTACATGTTTGGAGTTCAGACCCCTGGAGGGTTGGGAGATGAGGAGCTTCTCATCAAAAGATTGTCTAGCAGGCCTGGGGTCCATGGTACCCTACTCAATCACTGATTGACTGCATAGTGGGTCAGAGAATCCTTGGTATCCTAACTCAGTCATTGATGGATTGCGCAGTGGAAATTCGGTACCCTATACTGTCATCGATAGATTACCTCCTGGGCAATAGGTTGCCAGTACCCTACTTAGTCATCAACGGAATGCCTAATGGGTCTGTGGGTTCCCATTACCTTACCCAGTCATCAAGGATTGCCTAGTTGGTCTTCAGAGCACACTACTTACTCATCGATGGATTGCCTAGTGGATCAGGGATCCCTCAGTACCCTGCTCATTCATGCATGGGTCAGTAGGTCCCCGGTATCCTACTCAGTCATAGACTGTTTAGTGGGTTTGTGGGTTCCCATTATTGCTCATGTCACTGCTCTCCCTAGCACCTGCCTCTAACCTCTCCTCCTTATCCTCAGTTCCTAACTCATGGAAGCTTGCTACTGTCATCCCTCTTCCTAAAAGGGGGCCACCCCTCATCCCCTGGAAACTACTGTCCTATCTCTCTGCTCCCCACTCTGGCTAAACTCCAAAACACCTTGTTCTCTTCTACCTCTTTTTGACTCGGTAGCCTTCTACACTCCATTCCAGTCTGGCTTCAGAAGTCCAACTCCAACTCTTTCTCTGGCTGACTGATACTGTCCTCTGCATGGATTGGGCCTAGTCACCTCCACCATATTGGTGTAATTGGCCAAAACTTTTGACACTCTTGTCCAACCCACTCTCCTGGACAAGCTTAAGGCAGCTGGACTCTCCACCTCCTCAGCTGAATGGTTCCTCTCCTACCTTGAGGCAGGTCACAAGCTGTCAGTAATGGAGACACTCCCTCTCCTCCACACAACTCTCAACCTGCTCAGGTGTCCCCTGAAGGTCTTTCCTTGGCCCAATTATTTTCTCCATTCTTCTAAATGACCTCCACACTACCCGCCTCCTGTGTGTCCATTCACATGTATGCAGATGACACAGTACTCTTTACCTCTGGCTCCTCCACCCTTGACCTCATGGTCCAACTCCAACTGGCACCATGAAAACAGCTGTCCTCAATGCCAAGAAAACAGTCTCTGTGACTTTTGGCACTAGGCAGAAGCTTGCTAGACTCCCATTCCTCCTTTCTTCCATACCCTTGATGGTGTGGCAATTAAAGACATCTCCTCCTTCAAGTATCTTTGCTATGGCTAGACAGTCACCTCAATTTCTCTGTTCATGTGGACATAATCTACAAGAAGCTCCACCCCAAACGTGGTGCCTTTACAGGAACAAGACAAGTATCCCACTTCCTGCCTGCAGAGAGATCCTCTAAAAGATGATTCTCCCCAATTTTAGGGCTGCAGGCAGGCAGAGCCTGCAGCCCTATTGCATCAGCTCTAAAAATGAGCTACAGGATTCGTATTGCAGATTCTCCAGGGTACAGAAATTCATGAATTCCCATTTAGCATAGGCAAAAGAAACACAAAACAGCGAACACTCTTGTTCCGAAATGGAGATTGGCGCACACAGCCAGACGTGATACATTTCCCATCAACTAGGCACACACGGCCAGTACTAGGACACTGTCCCATATTTTATGAGGAATGAAGGTGGTACACACGACCACAAAGGAGCATATCCAGGCTCAGAACTTCCAGAACCCACTATACTGGGGTAAACTAAGAGAAAACCACCCACATCCAGGAGTAAACACTTTTCTCAGGCATTGGCCAACTGCACTGAAGAAAAAGTAATAGGTGCCCCTCAGAACCTGTAGAGGTAAACTGGTTACTCCAGCTGGGGGGTTCCCACCTTTTGTTTCCAAGCTTATACTCAGCCATTCATCTGGTTAAAAACACCACACAGCTGCAGAAAATGGAAGTTACGTACCTACCGTAATTGTTGATTTTCTTGGACAGTCTCCATCATTCATTCACACTATTGGGATAGCGCCGGAGGTGCTAGGACCAAGTGGGGGGCCAAAATTTTTAAGAAGGGTCAGTGCCAAGACAGGACCACGAATGTGTGGCATCACAAGGCTAGCTCACGCCTGTGTAGGCTATCTCGGCGTCGACCCTCCAACCGCCTCAGACATTTTCGGCTGAGGAGGTGCAGCATAACTACTGAAAATAACTTATCCAGAGTTTCTGGGCCTGAGAGGGCCCAGATGGTCCTTGCAAGAAGGGTCAAAGAACAATGTATTCACAGCCTGAACCATGGGACCATGAAGACCAGGAAAGAAAATGAGTGAACCCAGGGGATGGCGGGTGGGCGTGTGAATGAGTGATGGAGACTGTCCAAGATGAACAACAATTATGGTAAGTACGTAATTTCCATATAAGGACGTAGACAGGGTAGAGAAGGTTCAGAGGAGGGCAACAAAGATGGTGCATGGATTGCATCACAAGTCCTATGAGGACAGGTTGAAGGCACTGAACATGTACTCCCTGGAGGAGAGGAGGGAGAGAGGGGATATGATAGAGACATACAAGTATCTTACAGGGAGGAACAGGGTGCAGGAATGCACTATTTTTAAGTGAAAAAGATGTTCCAGGACTAGAGGGCATGGGATGAAGTTGGAGGGAGGATGATTCAGAGGAAACGTGAGGAAGAATTTCTTCACAGAATGGGTGGTGGACAAGTGGAACACCCTGCCAGAGGAAGTGGTGGGGGCTGAAACAATCACAGGATTTAAGAATGCATGGGATAGACATAAAGGAATTCTGGAGGTCAGGGGTAAGGGGCAACAGACTTCTTGGAAAACATAAACTGAACTTACAGACTTAAATGGGCAGACTGGGTGGGCCATAGGCCCTTATCTGCCGACACTGTCTATGTATCTATGTATATCTTCCTGGACCAAGTCTCCATCACTCATTCATACTATTGGGAGAGTACTGAGCTAAAATCAACAACCCTGAGTAGGGTGGAGGAGATGGGGTTCACTCAGAAAGGAAGGTCAAGGACTGTCCTGCTAATAAAAAGAGCTAACTTGGAAAGAGCATCTAGAATATAGTGCTTACAAGGTAAGCGCTTCAGTTGTAACTCACCACTTTGCAGACGACTGCAATGGACACAAAATGAAACTCTGCCAGGAAGCCGCAACCACTCTAGGAGAGTGGCGAGAACCCGGCCTACAATTTGGTATAAGACCAAAATTAATAGTGTCAAAGACATGAACTAATCTAATGTAAAAGGACCTCAGAAACTGAAAGAGATGGAGGTAAAGTCTACTGGTTCAGGGTAGACCGAAAAGCGCAGATGGAACCCCCGCTACCAAGTATGGCTGACCTGCAAACAACAACAGGTCCAGGAGCACTTGAACCCCTTACTTGGTGAGCAAAGAAGTTCCAGGTGGGGTTAGCACATCAAGAAGAATGGTTTCCACTTAGTCACTGAAACCTTCCTGATGGAAGGCCGAGCACGACTCAGAAGCCTCTTGTGGTAGTCTAGCAGAACCAGATCCTACCTACCACATATTCCAAAAAGGAATCATCCTGCCCCTGTGTGTACAACTGTAGTAGCAGTCTCTGAACTCAGGGAAGAAAGGAAAAGTGTACAGGAGGGCATGTCCACTGTGGAAAAAACATTCTAACAGAAAAAACAGGGGCTGGATTTCTAAGGCAAACAGAGGCAGATGTGCGTCAAGGAGGGACACAGCAGGGCCAAGTCAGGGCTAACCCATTTGCTGAAAGTGACTGAATAGCAGCAGAAGTGACTCAGTGCGGTGAGGCACCACTCACTCCGGCCTCCCTGAAGGGAGCAGTAAGGACTCTAGTTTGCTTTGCTGAAAAACAAACATCACAGCTCCGTCACGCACTCAGAGAGGATAGCTTCATGTGCGACTGGCATCGAACCAGTGCGCAGGAACCTAAGGTGTGAATATTTCAGAAGCCATCTCAGAAAAAGACCTACTTGACCTATGGTCAAGAAAGGAGCATGTCATCTATTAAGTTGAAGCAAGCAAGGAAGTAGGAACCCAAGTTCTGACTCGCTGAAGAGTGACTTCTGTTGCGGAGAGTCTCTGATCAAGAGAAGAAAGCCTGTTAAAAAAAAAAAAAGGGGGGGGGCAGTCGCCTAGGTCTAGGAAATATCTCGGAATAAGATATTCTCTTGGAGAAAAGAGATGACCCATACCTCCACTGGATCTGACTCCCCCTAGGGGTAGAAGAAGTCAAGTACTCTTTACTGTAGTTTAGAGACGACCGCCTCAGGGGCTGAGGCGGAACCTGACCAGATCCAAAAGTGTGGTATTGGGTAATTTTGGCTAGGTCCTGTGCTGTGATAGATTTTTGTTTGTTTGTTTGTTTTTAACATTATTCCGAGCCTGACAAAGTTTCAGGCTGCTATCTTGCAAGAATTGCCTGATACAAAAATGACGAAGAGGTCATCCCTCTGAGGGGTAGGAGAAGCCTGAGCGTCCATAACTGAAATCGTGACCGGACTAATCACAGCTGAAGAGATGTTAACCACCAGTGCCGACACAGAGTGTAATTGTCTTGACGACTGGAAGAGTCTAGACGCAGAGGTGTATGGTCCACGGATGCAGTCTGAATACTATGGTGGACCCCATCATTGAGGAACTACTGAAAAAATCTTCCATCACGGGCTCTGATGATAGAGAGAGAGTGCCCTTCAGCATATAAAATGAGTCATCCACTGTATCACTGACCAGAAGGACAGGGAGAGACTCACCTACATGCACTTCTACCCCAGAAGGACCCCTAAGGGAGGTCTAGGTCAGAGCCACTAGAAACCGCCACCAGGAAGGATGTCAAGGAGCTCAGCACCACATAGGGAGCCGAGAAAGTGCTGAGCGGAATGAGAGATTCCACTGGCAAAACAGTACAGAAGCGTTCCTTCAGCAGGAAACCACTGTATGTCACAAGATCCCACGAAGACCGCCACTCACTAAGATGTGTGGAAAAATAATCCGAAGGACAGGACTTCATTCTGTGGAAAACATCTTGCCACAAATTCCGTGGAACAAGATGTCTGCAGAAGGAAATCTGTCATTAGTTCTGCCAGGCAGCACCAACTGGCACCCCTGCGGCACCAGCACCACTCGTGGCACAGGCAGGCACCAAGCAGTGCCTTTGCCAACCTGGGTGACATCCAAGGGCACGCGCAGTGGTACCCACAGGTAACCCCAGCACCCATGGCAGCAATGGCACCCCCCCGCCGACACCCATGGCACCAATGGTACCCATGGCAGCACTGGCAACCAACAGCACCAACACCACCACCCGTGGTGCCGCACAAATAATGGCGCTGACCACGATCAACCTAATGGCACAGACCCAGGCCGACCACCCAAATGACCAGTGGTGCGCCCACGGCACCAACGCCAAAACCTGCGGCACCACCCATGGCGTCTGGTACGGCACCAGGACACCACCATGGGAATGCCAATGGAGAATCCTGAGAAGAAGGAGAGAAGGAAAAAGGTGGTGCCTGTGCCGACCCCTGCATGGAAAGGGGGGGGTAGGCACGAGGGGTCGACACGATGGCAAAGGCACCAAGAGGGCACTGCACTCATCCTGATCCAAACGACCCGGCCCCGGTCCAGCGGCTCCAAGGCCCGAAATCAGGAACAGTGGGCAGGAAAACTACATAGAAGTTCAACCCCTCACCCACAGGAGCAGCCCAGAGGTGAAACTCCACGGAGCTCCAACGAGGACAGAGATGGAGTCCGGAGTTGAAGAATGCGGCTGTTAGGAGCAGGGCCAAGGGGAACCCACCAAAGTTGGTTCAGGCCTAACGCCCCTCCCGACTAAATCCTCGCAGAGATGTACCAGAGGGCAACCTCGAGCGGCACCGATTCTTCTTCCCCAACGAGGAAGAAGAGCTCGAGGTTAAGCGGGCGGATCCCCGAACCACTAATTCATGCTTCAGTGGACTGTCCCCCACGAGCAAAGGACTGTCCGTAGTCAGACCCCATTTATCAAAGGGTGGCGTACCAGACAGCCCCTCTGCCATAACAACTTTCAAACGAAGTCTTCCTACCATCACCGCTACCGTCTAAGGACGACTCCGTTGATGGCAGGTGAGAATTCCTCCTCCTCCAATTCCTCCTCCTCCTCCTCCTCCATGATCTTTGTCTGTAAAATAAGAAATTAACACTACTAAAATGTTAAACTAAACACTAAAAGCTGCTGTCGTACAGACGAAAACTTTGACTCTGGCAGACGAGCAACATAGACATCTAAGTGCACTCTACGGCGGGAGAAAAGAACTGGGCGGTTGGAGGGTCAAGCCCAGATAGCCTACACAGGCGCCGAGCTAACTCAATGTGCCACGCATGCGTGTGTGGTCCTGTCTTGGCGCTCGACCCTTCTGAAAATGTTGGCTCCCCGCTTGGTCCTGGCGCTCTAGCTATCCCAATAGTGTGAATGAGTGATGGAGACTTGGTCCAGGAAGATCACTGTAGATGCTGTCTTGAAATGTATATCACATTTAACATCACACACACACACACACACACACACACACACACACACACACACACCTCTGAGGTGTCAGAAATTAAAGTTCTGTACTTAGACGGTCACATACTGGACTCCAACATAGGTAGACACTTTAAAAACAGAAAGTCTCAAGTGACACGGTCCCTTTGTCAGAGAAATTCACCCCTTGGTATTGCAGATGCTCCTGGGCTTACACAAAGAAATTGCACTCAACAATGAAGATGTCCAAGGCAGCTTCACCACACAAGTGGATCAAGGGGGCTGCACCCGAATCCTGGAGTTCACCCCCATCCCTCATGGGATGGGGTAAAGGAAACCTTTTGGCACAGGTCTCCACCACATCAGAAAAACTAACTGTTGTTCTTCTAGGGTGAGAACATACTACCACAAAAACAAAAGGGGGTAGCTCTTTGTCAGAGCTAAACTGAGGAGCTTCCCAGCAGCTGCAGCCTCCTCCTCGAACTCCACTCTACAGACTACTAACTCAATATTCCAATTCAGTCTAAAGCCAGCTGAACAAATGTGGTTTATGCTACTGCGAAAGTTCCATGATTACATCATCACTCCAGCTCAGCTGAGACTGAAAACAGAGTGCGACAGTGTGAAACCCATTTACCTGGTATTTCACACGAGCTGCCTTCCCTGCCTGCCACTGATCTAACTGGGATTCTAGTAACCCCTGGGAACAAGGGGATTACACCCACCCTTAGCCAGGAAAATGACTGTCCCCAGTCATTACCTACCTGGCACTGGACCATCCTACCCTATGTGATACCTACGGAGAGGGGTGATCAGGCCTTCTCCTACCATGTGCCAGGCACAGGTGGGCAACACTAAGGGCCCCAGAGGCCATTGGTTGACTCATCAGCCTCTACACTACGATCTTACTATGGATAATCAGTGGCTCTGGAAGAACTGTCTAGAGCATGCCCTAACAGACCAGAACTGCAACCCCTCCGGCCGGTCGGGACCACAGCCTGTCTATCCCCCTAGCCCTCTGAGGAAAACCTACTCAAAAGAGGAACCTCCCCAATCCAGGGCACCTGCAAACCAAACCAGAGCCAACACTTTACCAAAGCATTACACTCCTACTATCCCCATGTACTAAGACCTGTGGAAGGAAAACTTAACACGTGTTAACCATACAATTCTACAAAGCACTCTATAAAAGCAAGAGAACTCTGATGAGTTATCACATCCTCTTCTGGTCTTCTTCTTCCTTCTTTAACAGGAACCACCTGGAAGAAAAAGAGACAAAAACACACCCAAAATCTGCAAAACACACAGTATAACAATAACCCTTCCATCAAAACACTGGAGAATCCCATAAAAAGTATTTTTTAGAAAAGTAGAAAACATCTAACTTTATGTACAATACACCTTTTGAGGGGGGGACGGAATGTCATAAATGTCCAAACTAGTGACAAACAGTTATGCCCAAAGGCAAGGTTCATAACAGAGTCTCCCCTGGGCCAGGGCCCGCTGAAGCACAGTTCTTAAACTACTGTAGTCTCAAAGGGGAGAGTCTTTGTTGACAGTTCAACAGTTTGTAGTCTGCCAGGTGTAGGATGTGTATTGCAATGTCAATAAAGTAAGAAAAGTCTGGACTTACCAGTCCCTTGAAGAATGAAAAATGGACATCACCTACTTCTCCAGCCGAAGACTACCTGGCAGCATTTTTAGGATACAGCTGGGGAGAAATCTTCTGGAAAACAGGAAACTGCTGGACTGATGTCATCTAGGAGATAGAACCTTGGAACAGGAAAGGAACAGCTAGGTTGATGTCATCTGAAACCCCAGGCAATGAATCAGGAAAACAGCTGGGGTGATGTCATCTCGGCTATCTGGAAGACCAGACGATGAAATTGGAAAGGGATACTGCAGAGCTGACTAATTAAGACACACCTTGGATCCTGGAACATCAGACTGGCAAAACAACATGGGTACAACAACGGCTGGATGGCAGACATTTGCTACCAACTGCTCTACTTTCCTCTGGGTAGCACAGGCATATTCTCGGAGGATGGTAACACTGAGGGTAGTTACCACACAATGGGTCAGGTGCGTGAATTGAGACCCCATCTGGGTACTGTAATTGACAAAATGTAAAGTCTCTTTCCCTGTGTTGTCCACATATTGTACAGTGTCTATGCACAATGTCCTGCCCAACTTCCAAAACTGCAGTCTTGTTTCTTATGACATTGTTTTAGACATAACAAGTCACACCTGGATGCATATTCAGGCTTGCTTCCTCCACTAGCCAGGCTCTCCTGTTTTGCTCAATCTCCTCCCAGACTCTCCGAGGAAAGGTAGGAAAGGACCACCCACAGATGTCGTTGGCCTTCCTACGAACCAGTCTTTCCTCTTTACTGCTCTTAATCAGTGTATGCCCCCTCGACCTGGCTTGAGAGCGGCCAGTCCTGGTTCAGCCAGTGTCGCATACTCAAAGCAATGTAGAACTTGCCCCTGAACACTTCTGAGGGCAGGGCTGTGGAGTCACCAACTTCTTCTGGCTCCTACAAGGCAAGAGCTTGAGGCCGCAGACTGGGACCCTCAACAGAAAGATGCATATCTTAATCGTCCTCTTTGTCACTCAAAATTTGGGCCCAGGAGTGAGCAGTCGTCCTCACTACCAAGACAGTCCACTCTTCACTGGGCGCAGAGGTAGACACCTCCCATTCTAGAGTCTCTCGAACCTCATCCTCTTCAATCCAGCTAGAGCTAGGACCCTCTCTCCATGGATCCACTGACTCTCCCTCTGCACTGTCCAGCTGCGACACATGCGTGGAAACATCACGAGGAATCTGCAAAGCCACACTCTCTTCCTTTGGGCCACACTCTGCTGGGCCTCACCCAACAGGTTCAACCTGGTGCTGTGTGCTGCTACTTGTAGGGGCTTGCGCTTTTGCCCAGGTGGGAGACAAATTTGTGATGTTCTAGTTAGACCATGCTTCTCTAAACACCCTCAGTGAGGAATCAAGAATTTGTCCCTTCCAGCCTTGAGGCACATTATGCATACCCTCACAGGGTAGTTGGGAATCACAACATGAGGAGACAAACTTCCACTGTAGAAACATTGCTCAGTTTCTTTAAGCTTGGCAACCTCCTCAGCTATCATAGCTTGGGCATGCGCATGATCCAGGTAGCGGGATGGTCCTGAAGCCATGTCTGTAAACAAACACACAAAAGTTCACTATTACTACTGCGTTCACTCTACTTGGAACAGTCTCTCAAATTAGCTCCCTGCTGCAGTGTTTACATTACTGCCCCATTCTGTGATGGCAATGGCAGCACTCCTGGTGTATCACTAATCTGTATCTGACAGAAGCCACTGTGCATCAGACTCACTGCTACTGATGCATTTTCTCAAACTAACAACTGCACTGTTTACTTTCTCAGCACATCTATATGATTTTGGGGACTTTATGATTAGCTTTCTATCAATTTTACTTGCTTAAAGTCACTAAAAGCCACAGTAGTTCTAGGAACAGGACTGCCTGCTTGTTGCAGCCTCTCATACAACTCACAGTCTTTCAAATTGCTCAGACAATTATACTGCTGCTGAATCAAAATACATGCTTACAGTCAACTGCTTAGAATTCTTGTTTGCTTTTAACTTCACTTTACAGTGCTTCTTTGCAAAAACAATCTCACTGTTTACACACAAATCCAGCTGGCTTCGTTAAATCACAACACAGTTTGAGCTCATTTTTGCTGAATGGTACTCACTGAACCAGTAGCTGGCTTGCTACGTTGGAAAACCTTGGCCTACAGCCGATCCTGGAAGGCCTCTGGGTCGAAACGAGCTGGCGATTCCGCAGATTGTCACTACGAACACCTCACTTGCTTTCCAGTCGGTCGGATACCGGGTTGAGCCCGAACTTGCACAGAAACAGTCTGTTTTTACAGAATTTAGAACGTTCACAATTACTGTGACGATTCTCCTGCTACCAGCTCGCACACCACTCACTCCCTCTTGAACACTGGGCAGCTCTCTGAAGCTAGCTAGGAGGCGGGACTGACTGCAGTCTCACCAATCACTCAACGCCATGTAAATGAGCCTCTCTCTCCTCGCACTCTTCCTCCATGGCGATTGTCGAGCAGGGCAAAATTTAAACTGCAAACTAAACTTTTTTTCTCAACTGAAATTTCATGGCGGGAGCGCTGTTTTTGACTATTTTTTTGCTCAGAACTTGGCTATTTCATTAGTGATTCCCCAAGTTACACAGCAAGCACATGAAACTTTAGAGGCACAATTGTTCTGTTTCCTAAAGTCCACAATACTTTTCTGTCACAAACTTGAGAAAATAAGCACTGTAACAGTCCTCTCTTGGACGGGACAAGGGACACACATTTTGGCTTTACAGCTCCTTGGTAAATGATGGCACAACACACAGCACATGAACAGCAGGCACTATCCTAGGCAGATCCTTTTGCACAAAGCTTCCAGTTTTGGACTACCAACTACCAGACAGACAAACGCTAGCCACAACTTGAGCAAGCAAACTTGCTTTTCTTCCAAAATTCAGAATGCATCCCAGACGAGGCTCCCCATTTTTGTAACCCACCAACCCTTGTTTAACTAGCAGAGCTTCTCCTCTCACCACAAACATCGGGGTGGGGTTTACAAAACCAATAAAAGACATAAAAGGAGAGAAAAGGCCATTAGACTCAGTGGACCAGACAGTTATACAAAAAGTCAACCAAGTGTGGCAATTACCTGGCACACACCTGGTGGGACCAACTGCATGGCCAGCAACCCAGGTCCCTGGGAGAAAACATTTGCTTGCAATTATGCTAGGTTTGCACTTCTGGACAGGGGCACCCAAGTAAATCCAGACACAGGGAAGCAATAACAATACTGTCCAAACCAGGTTGGGATCCTAGAGTGAGGCTTTTATTCACGTAACAAAGTAGGAATAATCACAAAGCGAAGATGGACCCCCCACAGGGCTACACATACTGGTACTGCAGATTCTCCAGGGTACAGAAATTCCTGAATTCCCATTTAGCATAGGCAGAAGAACCACAAAACAGCGAACACTACTGGTTCTGAAATGGAGATTTGCACACACAGCCAGACGTAGTACATTTCCCATCAACTAGGCACACACGGCCAGTACTAGGACACTTTACCATATTTCACGAGGAACAGAAGGTGGTACACGACCACAAAGAAGCACATCCAGGCTCAGAACTTCCAGAACCCACTATACTGGGAAACAGAGAAAATAGCCCACATCCAGGGGTGAACACTTTTCTCAGGCATTGGCTAATTACACTGAAGAAAAGTAATAGGTGCCCTTCAGAACCCATAGAGGTAAACTGGTTACTCCAGGTGGGGGGTTTCCCACCTTTTGTTTCCAAGCTTATACTTGGCCATTCATATGGTTAAAAAACACACAACTGTAGATGCTGTCTTGAAATGTATATCACATTTATCACACACACACACACACACACACACACACACACACACACACAACTCTGAGGTGTCAGAAATTAAAAATTCTGTACTTCAACGGTCACATACTGGGCTCCAACGCAGGTAGACACTTTTAAAAACAGAAAGTCTCAAGTGACAGGGTCCCTTTGTCAGAGAAATTCACCCTAGGTATTGCAGATGCTCCTGGGCACACAAAAAAACTGTACTCACAACAAATGAAGATGTCCAAGGCAGCTTCACCAAAAAGTGGATCAAAGGGCGCCCAATCCTGAGTTCGTCCCATCCCTCATGGGATGGGGTAAAGAAACCTTTTGGCACAGGTCTCACCACTTCAGAAAAACTGTCTGTTGTTCTTCTACGGTGAGAACAAACTACCACAAAAACAAAGAGGGTAGCTCTCTGTCAGAGCTAAACTGAGGAGCTGCCCAGCAGCTGCAGCCTCCTCCTCGAACTTCACTCTACAGTCTACTAACTCAATATTCCAATTCAGTCTAAAGCCAGCTGAACAAATGTGGCTTATGCTGCTGGAGTTCCAGGATTACATCATCACTCCAGCTCAGCAGACTGAAAACAGAGTGTGACAGTGTGAAACCCATTTGTCTGGCATTTCACAAGCTGCCTTCCCTGCCTGCCACTGATCTAACTGGGATTCCAGTAACCCCTGGGAACAGGGCTACATTAAGAAACAAATGCTCTGGAGAATCACTCTTCTCCCAGCCTTGTTTTCATTTGAAGCCAACTTGGTAAACAGCATTTTTAGAGCTAATGCAAGAGGGCTGCATATAGCCATATTGCTGTCTGTAGCTGAAAAAATTGAGTACCCTGGCACACATTTCGGGAGTTTTCAGTGTATCCTTCTACCCTGCCTGCAATATATATCACTGTTTCTAGAGCCCCTTAAATAACTGTGCCTCTTAAAAGGGCTTAAGGCAGTAATGGCTGTAATTTCTATTGAAACACATTCATCACTTCAAGGGCATGTAAGATAAACCAATACGGAACAGCTAACTTCCATAAACAATGAAAAGATTATTTCTCTTCAGTGGCACTTCTTTTCCTGCACTCTAGCATATTTACCCAATTCTGTAGTATATGTGTTGATTTCCTGTAAAATGTGTCTTTAAAACTAAAATATTTATAATATTTCTATAGTTAATGTAGTTGTGTGCCTTTTCTGGTATTTTAATGGTTTCAACTCCCCCTGTTCTCAGATTACCTTGTAATAAATTTGAGTCTGAACCTTTGATTATGCTAGTCATTAATCTTCAGCATTCTTGTGTGCTTTCACATACATAAATGTTGACATTTTATTTTCTTCTTCAGTACCATAAAGGCATTGTGTTTTTGCAGATGTTTTGCAAATTTCTCGCCTCATTTAATTTTTCTGTCCAATGTCCACCTCCAAATTTACATTTTTTATTTCTATTTGACCAAGTTTCACAGCATGTAAGGCTAGCAACAGTGGCAGCTCCAGCTTCCGTTGGTCACCAGGGCACTGGCAAGGCACTAGAGTTGGAAGCCAGGGCACCTATTGTAACTAGAATGGAAAAGCATATGTGAATATTCATGCTTGCCTCTTGGAGTATTTGAACTAATGATGAATGTTATGTTTCTAAAAATAAAAATGCAAATTCCATTTTTTTTTTTTTTTTTTTTTTAAACAGGAGATGGCCCTGCTTCTCCTGCCTTGGGGGTGGAGTACGGATGGCCAGCTTCTCTTGGCTTGGGATGGATGGCTCTGCTTCTCCTGGCTCGGGGAAGAATGGCCCTGCCCCTACTTTCTCTAGCAGGAGAAGCTGGGCCACATGACCCAGAAAAATAGGGCCACCCCCAAGCCCGGAGAAACACGGAGATACCCTTCCTCAAGCTAAAAAGAAGCAGGGCTATCCTCACCCCAAGCTGGGAGAATCAGGACCCCCAAACCCGGAAAGGCAAGCTATTCCCCAGGGCAGGAGACGAAAGCCTTCCCAATCACCCAAACAAGAAGAAATGGCCATCACAACCCTTTACAGCAGGTATCCACCTACCAAAATGGTCTTAATGGATTTGCCACCGCAGTGGCAAGCCAGGAGATCAAGGGCCATGCATTCTCTTGTTGGAGTCCCTCCCTTCCTCTCTCCA
Organism: Neoceratodus forsteri; assembly: GCA_016271365.2. Lineage (NCBI taxonomy): Eukaryota > Metazoa > Chordata > Ceratodontiformes > Ceratodontidae > Neoceratodus > Neoceratodus forsteri. The sequence goes on along the minus strand of CM028133.1, from coordinate 1,131,497,620 downwards.
CAGTACTGAGACATTTTCAAATAAACCCATCCATTTATCTTAACGAAAAGGCACAAGCAGTTAGAACCCTGTCACTGTGGTTCTATAGGTAGTTTCTTTCCTGGCTGTTTTTGCTGCTGGCAGGACTTTTACTTGAGGGTCTGACTCTGTGCTGCAGCTACTGGCTGGGCAGGGTGGCTAGCTGGTGCTGCACTCTCATTACTAACCAGACTGCTCCAGTATTTTATGAAAAACCACAGTACAGCTCTTTTAAGGTTAATTATATTGCTGGGTTTGGAGAGTGGGGGCTTCTGTGCTGTAGCTTGCAAGCAAAGCAATGCAGTTCTAGTTTGGTGGGTATGGTTGGCTGGGCGACTCCTGATTCAGGCAGCTAGGCAGTCACCAGGAGCCAAGCCGCAGTGCCACTCCCTGCCCCCAACACTGGGTGCCCAATTATGGGGTAGGGTGGTAAATTAAAATGAAACCAAGTAGCCATTTGCTGCTCAACCCTGTTGCCACCAGACTTCCCCAATTTTAACACCAAGTGCCTAAACCTAGAGTCAGACAGTAAATGAAAAAGTAAGCAAACAATGACAGCCAAACCCCGGTGCTGCCAACCCTCCATTCTAACACTAGGTGCCCAGTCCCTCCCGATCAACAGTCAATGAAAAAAAGTAAGCAGACAATGGAACCCCATCTACAGTGATGTTTTAGAAAGAAACGTTAGTTGTTTTCTGCATTAATCTATTGTAGCATTGCTCTCTGCTATTCATTGTACTATTGCACATTTGTGTACTTGCCTCTTGTACATCAAATAAAAAGCAGTGTTATTCCATAGTCAGCATTAACACTTTAACCCGCTTAACAGAAAAGCATACGGGAATTCATAGGACGAATACTAAAAACTACAAAAGTGCAGCAGTGCAACGAATATCAAGGAGCAATGCTATGCCATATTGGGGCAAAAACAACTAACGTTTCACTCCAGAAGCAGAGTTTTATCAGAGTTAGTAACTTAATGCAGAAATGCCCCTTATATTATCTGTCACTAGGTCTGAATAGCACATCTATGAACAGTGCTGTCAATAACAGCACCTTCCATACAGCACTATGCAGAACAGTGGCAGGAACAAATGGCGCAAGTAAAGGCAATGCCACTAGTAGCAGTCACAAAGCACACCGACTACTGCTACCAGTTCAAACACTTATTATTAGTAGGGGCTCTGCCCCCCGCACCCCCCTTAACTAAAATAATCAACTCTGAGTTGGAGTTGAATACGGAGAAAAACAATTTTGAAAGCCAGGATTAGATTCCTGATCTCCACCACCATTGTGGCCAAGCAGCTCCATGGCTCAGTCCTCTCTGCCATGGGAGCAGCTCATCCACCATTTTCGATTTCCCAGCCTCATCTTCTTCCTAGTACTACGGACAGTGACCTGGGTAGCGCTTACTGCATAGCACTGTTTAATCCAGTCTCTGTCTGTGGTATGCCATTCAAACATTGCTGTTTTTACCTTATGCTATATTTGTAGCACTACTGTAACCGGTTATTACATTATCCACCACCAGGGATGTGTACAAATAAAAAATGTGAAACAATTAATATAATGCATCCTCAGGATACGTGAAGGCACTTAAAATTACAACTGCAAATTAAGGTAATGAAAAGTATATCAAAGCTGGTTTAAACTACCCAACGGGCATATTTTCACAATTAGTTAGTGCATGTAACTATAAAAAAAGCTTTACTTATAAACTACAATATCAGGAAATATAAACTGTATAGAACTCCATTTTGTGGATGTTGGAGTGAAGATATAAAACTGAAAGGTAATCATTTATATACCACTTCTCTTGAGAGACAATTTCTTTAGAACTGTGGAACCAATGAACTCTGCGGTACAAGGATTCCAAATATCAAGAATCTATTCTAAAACATTAGATAAAAAGTGCGGCATTATTATATCAGATGCTCAGCCAGAATGGAGCTATACTGTGGGGGCTCGCTACAGGCCAGGTGTGAATGATTTTTATAGACAATCTTTATTTCCTGTATAAAAAGATGGCAACAGAAGTATTTTTTTGTTATTACATTAAGTTACATTATGACTAAATGACCATCTGATATAATAATGTCCTGCTTTTTATTGTTTTTTTTTTTTAGAATACATGCCCGACATTTATATTTTGTATCGTAGAGTTCATTGGATCAACAGTGCAAGAGAAAATGTCTCTCAACAGAAGGAATATACATGGATGAACACCTAAACATTTTATATATTCAGTGATTCACCACAACATGTGCAAACGACTTCAATACAAGTTTATATTTACTATTATTGTGGTTTATATGTAAATATTTTTTTTTTTTTTATATTTTCATCTAACCAACTGTTGAAAATATGCCTTATGGGTAGTTATTACCAGGTCTGATGTTGTACTTTCCATTACCTTATTGCCAGTTGTAACTTTATGAGCCTCCTCAGATCCTGAGGATGATCCACACTCCTCTCCTGCAGCCCTATCGGCTCTGGCCAGAGTTTGTTGACTATGGTGACACTGTTTATAAAGCTACTCCCAAGTACACTGAGCCAGACTAGAACCCCTCCTTTCACTCCTTTTGTAGATTTTTCTTCTATAAACCCCTGCACACACACCACTGTTCCTTGTACATCTCCCTCTCGCTCTCCTCCCTTGATGCCAGGTGCCTTGCCCACTGTGCCTCCTTTATCTACCAATTTTGGTTTGGCTCCATATCCTCTTATGCTTCTCTCATCTCTTACACACACACACACACACACACACACACACACACACACACACCCCCTCTTACTCCCTTCACAACTCTTGCTTTCCCTGGAAAAAAGCCTCTGCTGGGCAAGCTTCCTCTCTTTCTGCTTCCCTAAACTTTGGGACACTCTCCTTCCATTTGCTCTGCTCCTTCCCTTCACACTCTGAAAACTCTCCTCCATGATTCCACTACTCACTCCTGCAGTTGCTCCTGATACAGAGTCTTGGACATTTGTCCACAGCCCTCTGCCCTACACTGTTCACTAGTACGGTTCCCTCTCCCCCAGTTTTCAGCCTCTACCACACCCCTCTTATTACTACATCGCGGTTCACTGCATATTGTTTTCTTCTGTAGTTTGCTGTGATTGGAAACAGCCTGCTCAGAAGCACTGCCTGTAATTGCTCAGTTTCTATACTTATTGCCATATTATTGCACTGAACATTATATTTTGTATTGGTACTGTTCTCCTCTCTTCCCACGTGCCATGAGACGCTGCCTGGAGTAAGCTCACATTTATTTATTTAAGAGATTTGCCGAAAGGCATACTGAGCAGAGTACTGCTCGATTCCAGATGCGCCTGGGGCAGGGGAATTACATGGGAAACGTGAGTAAAGAGAAACATACATTGATGCGTTAGTACAAACAAAACAAGGAAGAGACTGTCATAGTGCAATATTGCAGAAACATTTACATTACAGATAAAATTGGCTCAACATTTACATTACAAATAAAATCAGCTCGACAACAGGAGCTGGCAGCAACACAACTAACAAAATGGAGACCCAGACAGGTGTTTGCAGCAGGTAATTAGGAGTTGTGAGGGTGCAATGGGGGGTTTATAGGAACAGTTGGTAGAGCATGTTTTGAGAAGAGCAATCTGTGTGGGGTAGTTGTATGCGGTCTAATATCGTGATAAGGAGTTCCATAACCTTAGCAACCTGAAACTGAAAGCAGCCTGGCCTAACCAGGTGGATCTGTGTGGAAATGTGCAAGAGCCTGGAGTCAATGTTCTGGAGTGCGTGAGGCCGGTGGGGAGGCAGTTAGAGAGGACGACAGGTAGGAAGGAGTGTCTGTGACCAGAACTTGGCCGTGGATTTGGCGCGAGTGTAGCAATCGGGTTTTGAAGAGAGGGGAGGTCCAAGGTTTGTAGAGGACACAGTGATGAGTATCTGAGGCGGTCCAAGGCTAACTGACAAAAGAGTGGAAGAGGGGTCAAGCTCAGCTAAGGAAGTTTGGGGCAGCACAGTAGACAACGTCGCCATAATCCATGATCGGGAGGATCATTTTTGACTATTTCTAGCCTGGTAGGTAGAGGTATGCAGTTTTTGTTCCGAAGAGAGCTCCCAGCATGGGATTCAGTTTTTGTGTACAGCATCTATATGCGCCAGAAGTCGAGGTGCTGATCTAACCAGACACTGAGATACTTATATGACGTGATAGGCCTCTAGGGGGAAGCTATCCATAGTGTAGAATGTGTGTGTGTGTGTGTGGGGGCAGTAAGGCAGGTTAATTTGGCCCGAGAGCCGAAAGTGAGGGAGACGGTTTTCTTTGGATTCAAGAATAGTTGATTTGAGAGGAACCAACGTGGATGGAGTCAAGTCCTTCTGAAGACAGGCTGTCACGCCATGAGTGGATGGGCCAGAGTCAGCTCACTATGACTTTTCTGGTAAAAGTTGTGAAATAAATACATTTTCCTACTCAGTCACTGATGGATTGCCTAGAAGAAAAGATTACTCACCGTAGTAATTCTGTTTCTTCCAAGGGGTCCTTGAGCATCAGTAACAATAGCAGTAAGCTGAGCAGGTTGAACTGCCTCGGAGGTGGAGCCATGAATATTCAAGAACAATGGAGAGGCCAATCAAAAATAAGCAGGAAGGTGTGCTGAGTGCGGCACGCCCACAGCATTTCAGAATTTATTTGAAGACGAAAAAGAGAACAATGACTGAAAAAGACTGTGCCAATAGGGTTTAAAAACCATGCATTAGTATGAACCCTTAAAAGGACTATAATCAAACATTAACCAAGCTCTAAAACAATCCAAATACCCAAACAAATTTGGCAAAACAATTCAGAACCAGAGTCCCTTGAAGTAGGTGCCTAGGAGGCAGCAGGGTGGGATGTTACTGATGCTAAAGGACCCCTTGGAAGAAACAGAATCACTACAGTGAGTGATTTTTTTCTTCTCACCCCAGGAGTCCTTTAGCATCAGTAAAAAAATACAGTAGCAGACTACAAAGCAGTACAGTTCGGAGGCCGGTACAGAACCTACTTAGGAAAGAGGCTCTGCAGGACCGCCCTGCCAAATTTGGCATCGGACCTTGACTGTACATCCAAGGCAGTAATGCTCTGTGAATGTGTGTACAGTCTTCCAAGTAGCTGCTTTGCAGACATCTAGCAAAGGGATGTCTCCTGCAGCTGCCACAGAGGCAGCAGTGCCCCTAAGAGAATGGGCCTTGAGGGGGCGGTTTGCCAGCACTGGCGTAACAGAACTGAATTCAGGAAATAATCCAGCGAGAGATAGTTCTCCTGTGGCAGGTTTTCCTTTGCCCACCTCATCATAGGTAAGGAAAAGCTGGGTAGTGGAGCCTCTGGCCTGTTTGGCATGCTTCATGTACTAGGACAGGACTCTCCTAACATCTAGGCTGCAAAGCCTTCTTTCCCCTGGTGTGGAATTATTTTTTTTTCCAATTGTTTAACCAGGAGTAGCACACTAAACTGAAAGCTTGTTTACAGGTGCAACCTGGGAGCACAGGGAAGTTAAGTGACTTGCTCGGGGTCACACAGTATGCAAGTGGGGGCTCTGGGATTCAAACTCAGGTCTCCAGATTTGCAGCTCAGAGCCTTAAACCACCGGACTATACTGCCTCCCATACTGCCAGTGAAAAACAGGGAGAGTAAACAGACTGATTAAGGTTGAACTCAAAGACCACCTTGGAAAGGAATTTTCTATTTGTTTTGAGCTCTACCTTATCCTTGTGTAGGATGATGTAGTTTGGCTCAGTGCAGAGTGCTCAAAGTTTTGAAATCTTTATTGCAAAAAGTGACAGCCACCAGGAAAACTAAGTGACATATTTTAGGTGCGCTGTAGCCAAGGGCTCAAAGGGATGCTACATGAGCCTAGCAATGCAAAGATCAAGGTCCCAACTGGGAACAGGTTCCCTAACTGGGGGCTGCAAATGAAGAAGGCACTTGAAAAACTATTTGAAAATGGGCCTATTAATGATGGACTTTTCTTTCCCAGTGGAAAGGTAGGCGGAAATTGTAGCTAAGTGAAGCTTCAAGGATGAGGCCTAAAGGCCTGATGATTGCAGATGAATTAAAAAGTCCAAAAGGAAAGGGACAGAGGCCTTCAGAGGGTCTATTCTTTTTCCTCTGCGCAAGACTGAAAATATTTTCCACTTAGCTGCATAGGTTTTCTTGGCTTTTTAGCCATGCAAAGTATTTTCAGAACTTGTTCTGAATACTGTGAGTCTGGGAATTCTAGCTCAAGAACCAGGCTTTGAGGTGAAGAGATTCTAGATCTGGACAGGTCACCCCTACCTGTGGTACAGTGAGGAGACAGTCAGAGGAAGTCGAATCGGCTTCTTGTGGGACATAGCCAGCAGGAGAAGATACCAGGCTTGCCTTGGCCAACCTGGAGCTATGAGGGTCATGGCTGCTGGTTGATCTCTGAGTTTCGGTAACACTTGGTGCAAGTGAGGAAATGGAGGGAAGGCATATAGAAACATCCCTGTCCAGTTCAGAGTTAAGGCATCTTCTGGGACAGTGCTCACTACTGGGGGTCTGCAGCAGTATAGAGGAAGCCGATAGTTAAGGTGGGATGCAAACAGGTCCACTTCTAGTGTACCCCACCTCCTGAAAAGTATGGCAAGGACTTGCCTGTTCAGAGTCCACTTGTTGTTACCTTGGCTCGTGCAGCTCAGAGCATCTGCCAGTGTGTTGTCCTTGCCTAGGAAGTGTATGGCAGGGAGACTTGCATCCAGTGAATAGGCCAGGAACCAGATTCTCATGGCTTCTGTGCACAGCACAGCTGACCTTGTGCTGCCCTGCTTGTTTATGTAACACACAGTAGTGGTGTTGTCTGCTCTGATCCGGACAGTGTGTCCCTTGACTAAGGGGGCGAATGTTTTCAGTACCATGTACACAGCCCTGAGTTCCAGAAAGTTTAAATGGCTTGTGGATTCCCGTGGGGTCCAAGTGCCACTGACTGAAGAACTGTCCAGATGAGCTCCCTAACCCAGCAGACAGGCATCTACAGTAAAGATTTTTGAGGGAGATAGCTGGAAGGGGATAACCACTGAGAGGTTTTCCTCTTCCTTCCACCAGTCTAGAGCCTGAGGCAGTGTATTTGTCACTGACGCAAGCTCGAACAGAGTTTTTCTTTTGCCACCAATGGGTTCACAGACTATACTGAATGTCCCTCGCCTGTAACCTTACTCCTGGGATCACAGCTGTCATGGAAGCCATGTGGCCCAGGAGCTTTAGAAAATATCTTGCATACCTTGGCTGGCCTAACAGAAAAGAATTTGTTAAAGTCAAAAAATTCTGAATTCTGCCCAGAGGGAGGAAGGCTTTTTTTGCAAGCTGAGTATCCAAGTTTGCTTCTATAAAGTTGAGGAGCTGAGAGGGTTCCAGATGGGATTTATTTTTGTTGATTGGAAACCCCAGGGAGGACAAGTTTAGAGCCTCTGTGACTTGCTGAGGGGTCCTGTCCAGTATGAGCCAGTCGTCCGGGTATGGAAAGACAGATGTCCTGTTTTCTCAAGTCTGCTGCCTACAGACACTTCCATGAACACTCTGGAGAAGAAGTCAGGCCAAAGGTATGGCTGCAAACTGGAAGAGACCTGAATAAAGTCTGAACCTCAGAAACTTTCTGTGGGACTGCCTAATTGGTATGTGAAAAATAGGCATCCTTTAGATCCAGGGAGGCTAGTCGGTCCCCCTGCTGCAGACAATGTATTACCACTTGAAGAGTTACCATTTTAAATTTGAGTTTAAGTACCTGCGGTCTAAAATAGGTCGCCACTCCCTGTTTTTGTTTAATATGAGGAAGTATCTGGAGTAGAGATCTTTTCCACACTGTGAAAAGGGAACGCTCTCCATCACTCTAGCTGGCAGCAAAGTTCTTACCTCCAGCTCCAACAGAAGCTCTCTGTTGGGGTTAGGGGGTTTGAAAATGATGGACCCCAAAGGGGAATTTTTTTAATTTTTTGCAGGGGCTAACCTTTTCTTACCATGTCCAAGACCCACTTGTCTGTGGTGATGCGAGTCAAAGCTTGGTGGTAGAGGATGAGCCTGACCTCTACTGGGAGAGGGGAAGTGACCTGGTTGCTGGAAACAGCGCTTGGACCATGTGGCAGGAGCAGGAGACAGCAGCTCCACTCTGTGTCATCCTGCCTCTTGTGAAAAAGAACTCTTGAGGAAAGTTCATGGGCACAGGCATGGGAAAATATGCCTTGGGATTAACAGCCCCTACCTCTATTCCCCTTGGGCTGTAACTTCTGGGAAGTAGAGGCTCTCTGCTTTGCCGTACTACTTTTATATGTGGACTTGTAATCCTCCACCTTATTCCATATATGCTTTATTCTGTCTTCGAATAAGGAGTTATTTTTACAGGGAAAAACTCCATAGCTTTGGACTGCCCATCCCGTGATGAAATTGTAGTTCTGAGCCAAGCAAAGTGTTAGAAAGAGATAGCTTGCTTTGGTGGTTATATCATTACTATAGCTTGAAAACCAGCTTTCACAGACTCTGATTTCCTTAACCATCCTGATCTGTAGTTTTTTTTTTTTTTTTTAATATTCTTTTTCTGCCCGGCTGCCAGTACCTCGGGCCTTATCCTGTACACCTATACCCATGCCCCTCTACACCAATATCCCCGACTTACCCCTCGAGGTGGGGCCGATGCCCATGCCCAGTCCGTCTCCGACAGGAAAGGTGCCTTCCAGCACTGCCTCCCTGGCTCACCCCCCCCCCCAGGGTGGGGTTCAGGGCTGGGTGGTGCACCGGAACCAGTTACTGGTCGGTGAGCGGTGGGGGGCCATGGTGCCACGCGCAAGCATCATCTAGGCGGCCAACGCTGTTTTTGGTACTGCCCCAGGGGCGGGGACGTGCAATGACGTCCAGCATCCGCCCCGCCACTCGAGACCTGGCGCTGGTGCAGACATATCCCCCAACCTCCGCTAGGGGTTGTATGTGCACGGACACTCACCCCAAACCTCCCGGAGAGAGGAGAGCAGCCCACTGGCACCTCGATCCTTCTCCCCTGGCCAGGCTGCGGTCGAGGCATGGGTCAGGAAGCATAGGAAAAACCAGGAGCAGTTGTAGAATTCAACAAAACTATTTATTTGCAGTTATAAAAAAAAACACTTGTACAGAATAACTATGTACAGAGGGAAAAAAAAAATCTTTCTTCAGCCTCTGTGTCCCTTTTTCTTGTAATCTCCTTTTTGCAGTTCAACTTGGGTCTTTTATAAGTCGTTTCAAACCCCATCCTTAGCAAACATCCTGTCCTTGTATATTTCAGGTAGGTGCAAGGCAGAAACACATTGTGCTTGCTGAGCCCCCCCCCCCACCAGCATTTGCAAAAGGCTCAACATTTGCACTCAAGTAACCTCTAGAGTTTATGCAGTCACCTCAAAATAAAAATATATGCATTTCAACAGTAATACTACACATTTTCTAAACAATAGGAATCCCAATATTAGTTACATTTTCATACAATGATTTACACATTTTTATATTAGCCAATATAGATAAGCAAGGGAGAAAAACAGATAGAAGAGAAAACCGAAGCCAAATTATGAGACTGTTCGGCTGATCAAGTCCGAGGTCTCACAAGAAAACTGGGTTGTGCAACCAGACAGAGAAAAGACAGAAAAGGAAAGATCCTTGCACTTACACACTTTCTCCATAACAAATGGGACAGGGTCCTATTCTACACTGTCACACAGCCCTCAGGCGACCGAATCCTGATCTGTACTTGGACAGGACAGGTTTCCACAAAGCTTTTAGTACTTGGCAGAAAAAGACAAATATGTAGAAAGGCGTGGTAAGAGAAGGCTGTAATGTAGGATTTTTTTTTTTTTGCGCTATGGAGTCCAGTTTTTATGACTCCTTTACAGGTAACAGATAAGAGAAGAGCATAAGATTGTATTACAAGCTACAGCCTATACCACTCTGTACTGGTCTGAGTGAACATGAGAAGAACAGCATTTGTTTAGTCTAATAGTTGCTTGTTCAAAATATTGTCTACTGCAGCACACTAGTACTTCTGTAGGCAACCGTGGTTGCCGTTTCTGAAGACAGTGAGAATGGGCAAACTTAGGGAAAAGATAAACATGTCAAGGTAGTCTTGATCCAGTTTAATGAGTGGTCTCCTGGTTAGAAAGAACCAGGGTGTTGTCCACTGTACTATAAAGAAAGTACGGTATAATGGGAAGAGAAATCCACCTGAGCACAGGAGTAGTAAAAATCCAAGTCAGGGGACCCAACATATTTAAAGTTCACCCTCTGCCTCTCTCAACATTTATTTATTTATTTATTTATTTTTAAACCCTGGATGTAGCCAGGGTCTGAAAATGAGAAATAATAGAACAGAGGCATGATATTACCCATTAATTGTGAAGTATAGTGTGTGCGTGGTGTGTGTATATATATATATACACACACACACACACACACACACACACACACACATATACGTGTCACAGGCACCTCCCTTGCCTTTTCGCAGGGACGGGCAGTGAACTGAAGCTTTTTTTGGCTTGGCCAAAGACTTATTTGCTAGGGGATCCTGAAAAAGGACCAGTCTACAAACTATGAGAAGAAAAAAAAAAAAAACTCTTCCACAGCTTATGAGAGGGAAATACAAACTGAGGAAAAGTGAATTTTCTGAAAAACTGACTGGACCCAAAGGGATTTAAAGGGAGTAGTGGCTAAGAGACTGAGCCACTAAACTATGGCACTAGAAGTGCTAATCAGAAGTATTTGGTCCAGATGCATTCCTGGGTCTTTCTGAGCTGCAGGATTTGCCAGAGAGCACCCTTAAAATGTGTTTCCCCATAGGGAAAAAATGCAATTGGTTCCCTAGCGGTAAAGAACCGCAAATAAACTGAATAAAAATAGCTTAAAAGAAAATGGCAGTTCCTGGTAAAATAAGGGAACTGCTATCAAAAAAGCATCAAAAGCCATCGAAAAACACCAAACGCTGCAAAGTTTTACATCAGAAATAGTGATAAGGAACCAAGCAAAACAGGAAAAAACTTGGTTCCCGGGAACCACAAAAACATTTAAAAACCTTTAAAAACAACCAAAATACTTACAACTCAGCACAAAAGTAAAAAAATTGAAAAAGAGTTGGTTTCACAATCAAAAAAAGCACCTCAGAGGCAGTGTTTCTCAGTCGGAGGAAAAAAAAACAAAAAAAAAACTCTGAAGCCCTGTGGGTAGTACTCTGCACATCTTGCAGCTTGCTTCTGATTTGCCACTCTATTTTTCATGAATATTCATGGCTCTATCTCTGAGGCAGTTCAACCTGGTCAGCTTACTGCTACTGTTACTGATGCTAAAGGACTCCTGGAGTGAGAAGGTCTGTGGGTTCCCAGTACTATACTCTGTCAAAGGATTGCTTAGTGGGTCCTCAGTACAGTACCTATTTATCACTGGATTGTGGATCAGAGGGTCCTCAGTACCCCCCACCCAGTCATTAATAGACTGCCAACTGGGTCCTGGGTACCCTATTCAGATTGGCAGGTGCGACCCACAATTACCAGCACAGAAATCTATCATGGGTTGAAGGCAGGATTTAGGCCTGTGGTTAGCCTTCTGGGTGGGAAGTATAGTTTATTATAAAATAATGGCTGGAAATGGAGTGTTCTGACTGGCTGACATGCAGTCTGAGAGTTTTTATGATTACAGCTGGAGCCACACATGTAAAATAGAACTATTAGAGTGTGATCTTAGTTCAATAACAGCATTAAAGCACTCCACGGGGTGGGTTAGCTTTATTATTCCAGCCAAGGTTCATCTTGAGCCCCCCCCAAGGTTAGACTAGCTCACAGTAACCTAACCCCTGGCCATGCTTTAGAAAACTGCCGCTTCCTCTGGAAGAACTTTGAAACAGTAAAGCACAGCTCTGTTCAGGGGTTGAAATTAACATACACAGCCTGTTCCCTGTATGGGCAGAAGCAGACTAGTGCGTGTAGTTTTCTCCCTGCTTGCACTGTGGTGGATGTAAATTTTAAAAGCTGTACTGACTGTTATATTGAAAACCACCACATAGGGCAAATAACTTCAGCCACAAAAGCTCCGTACTAATCAGGTTGATGCATGGCGCAAGGCTGGAGACTGAGCATGAGAGACACACCTAGCTAATTCCTCCTTCCCCAATGTTGGTCAACTGCAGCCAGGAACACAGCACGTAGGCAAGATGTTCTCTCGTGCTCTGAGTGACAGCAGCAGGGGTTGGTGGATGTGGTGCACTAACATGGCTGGGGTGAGCAGGTCAATGTATTTCCTCCTAGCAGCTCAGGTTGAGAACAGCCCACCCCAAGCCTCACGGGCACAGGAACTGGACCGGTGATTGACAGCAGGAGAGGGAGCTGGGTCAGTGAATCAGGGTAGTGTAGCACAGCACTGCTTTGTACTGAATATTGGGGCAGCAGTGAGGACTTGGGAGAGTGGAAGAAGAATGCAAATCTGCAATCCCTGTGAGTCAAGAAGACACTTAGTATCCCATACAGAACACCAGCATACAACTTGCACTGTGGTAGTCAGCGAACCACATGGTGTGTTTCTTTGTAACACACGTGGGCTCACTGCACTGCCAAAATGCATCTGTAAGTATAAGTGGCACACACAGTTGGCAGCTGACTTTGGAGACAGGCAGACATCTGAGTACTAACTAATCACATGTCTGATCTAACCTACAGAAAAAAAAAAAAAAAAAAAAAACGCATTAATCAATAATTTTTTTGATTTTCTTTTCTTACCTTGTGACCGGTACAGGTAATCTAACTGTGGCGCATGTAACTTTTCGCCACATGCACCATGGTGCAAGTACAGAAAAAGTTAATCTTTACCTCTTGATATTTCATGTATTTTTTTACAGTTCCTGCATCCTCCTCTATTACCAAGTACACACTGTAGAAACCAGTATCTTTATCGACTCCCACTGCATATTCCCCACCTGAGGTCCTGATCCTCCGTTTGTGATATACTGGGTACTATACTGGATTTTAGAGATGATTAAAGCGTCAGCCCATATTTATATCATCTCTCACTTCTCAGTGGTAGTATCCTTGGATTCCTGAATCCATCACATGCTTGTCAGGTTTTTCTTTAACAGTTCTAACAATTCTGCTTCGACCTCCTATTCTGGTAATATATTCCATGTTAACCACCTGCTGTGTAAAAAAAAAAAAAATTCCCTCTGGCTGTAATCTTGTACTTGGTGCATTCTAATTGCTGGTTATGGTCTCCAAAACTATGTCCCAGGTTCCTTATTGCCATATTTACTGAGGCTAACAAGGCACGATCCTTGATTGTTTAGAAACCAGTAACATGTCACCCCCATCTCTTCCTTTCTAATGTGTACGTGTCAAGTATTTTACTCCTGTGTTCATAGGTTAGAGTCTCACATCCTCTAACCATCTTTGCTGCCTACCTTTATATTCTCTCAATAGATCCAATCTCCCCTTTCTGGGTCAGAATCCAGAATGACTGAAAAGTAGCCTAGGTGAGGTCTGACAAGGGACCTGTAGAGGGGCATAATCATTCTGGGTGTTTTATTAATGAACGTTTTCTTGACTGTATAATGTCCTGTTTGCCTTCCCTACTGCCATTTTACACTGGTCATGTGATTTAAGTTGATAGTCATGGGGCCAGATATTCAGAGCAGTTGTACATGGTGCAACCAAGTTGTGCCAGTGCAACTACAGACTTGCGCCGAAGAGCAATATTCAACCAGTGTGGCTGTGGCGCAAGTCTCATTGCGCCGTGGCACAAATGTAATGTATGCAGTGCAAGTGCAAGGGGGCATTCCTATGAATATGCGATGCAATGGCATATTCAACCCAAAACCATAGCGCAAGTCAGAAGCAAAACAAAGGATGCATCAGGTGGACATGAGCGTATTAAAACTGCCTCAAATACAGACAGAGCAGATGCACAACCCTGAGCAACAAGCAGAACAGAATGGATGCTGCACCATTTGTAATGGAGCAAGTAATGAGGGGTGTGAGGAGGTGGGAGGAACAGCAATGTGGCCAATGAAGGGTCCATCGGCGGTATGCCCAACACAGACGGTACCGAGCCCGCCTCACATTTGAGGACTACAGCGATGTGGAGATCATGGGCCAGTACTGCCTGAACAGGGCAATTCTGAGGCAGCTCTGTGAGCTGTGCACTGATGAGCTGCAGGCACCCACTAGGCAGGTCACGCCATGTCTGTGGAGACCAAGGTAACAGTAGTGATGTGCTTGCTTCGCCACGGGCACCTTCCGAGACCAGCGGGTGCCACCACAGGATCGCCAGTCGGCCATGTCCACCTCCTCACACAGTTCCTCAACACTCCTGCTGCCACATGCTTCAGAGTTCATATGATTCCCAAGCACACAGGCAGAGCATACAGGAACCATGCAGGACTTCCACAGGGTGGCACGCATTACAGGCACGATAGGGGTCACAGGCTGCACCCACGTGGCAATACGCACACCACCTGGCCCCGAGGGAGCAGCCTACATCAACCGCAAGGGATATCCATCCATCAACTGCCAGGTGGTGTGCAACACCACAGGGTGCATCATCAATATCTGCGCCAAATACCCAGAGTGCGCACACGATGCCTACATCTGGCACAATCCCATACTGTGCCAGAGATTCGAGTGTGGGGAGATCTCCACGGGGCGCCTGTTAGTTGAGCAAGGCATAGGGATGGAGAAGAGTGCAGCAAGGCTGGGGAAGGAAGGCGAGGACATAGGTGGGGTGGGGCACAGGGGGCAGAGGACAGCAGGAGCCAGGGGGTGGAACAAGCACAGCACAAAGATAACCATGCCCTCTCCCCACACAGGTGACAGTGCATACCCGCTCAGGCCCTGGCTGCTCACACCCTACCGGCAATCGTCCTCCCAGCGGAGAGAGGAACAATGAGGCACACACCACAACGCGCAATGTCATCGAGCATGTCTTGGCATGCTGAAGATCTGATTACATTACAGAGACAGGTCGGGTGGTACCTACAATATAGCCCATTGAAAGCCTGTGGCCTATTTCTGGCCTGCTGCATGCTGCACAACATGGCCACTGACTGTGGGATAGCTGTCCAGGTGGATGAGAGGCGACAGCAGTGGGAGGACAGTGAAGGCGGGCGGAGGGTGTGCAGCCACCCATGAGGCGGGATCCCAGGCTGGCAGCAGAGGCCGGAGGCACAAGGCCACCATCACACAAGAGCATTATGGAGAAGAAGGTAAGTATAGCGACATGCGTGCATGGGGCTGCACTGACAACCACCCCATCCACAGGGCTGAACAGGTACAGAGGGTTGCATGCAGGGACACAGGCACACAAAGCATGCACGGTGGATCAGTGCCACACAGACACACACAGAACAGGCACGGCACACACACGGGCTGCAGGACATGGCATGGATAAGATGCCGCGACACCAGTGCACAAGCACAGCCAGCCAGCGGAGCTGCCCTCGTCACACCCACACTACAAGGCCCAGCAACCCGACCAGCACACACTGGGAGCATCTCGCCAAACCACACATGCACACCACCACCAGCGTGCATTGGGCGAGCAGCAGCAGACAGCAGGGTGAGACGCTGCACGCACATCAAGGCAAACCACGCGGTACCACGGCCACCCAGGCCGGTCAGCAGCCTGGGCTAAGCAATGGCCAATGGGGAGTGTCCAACACACTTGCAGGGGTGGAGGCCTGAGAACGCAACCGGGTTCTTGTTGGGATGTAGAGCCAGCCAAACAGGCGTCTGTTGTGCAGCGGTCGCCAGGCGCTGGGATCGTGGAGTTGACTACGCACTGTGGGGGGTCCTATGCACATAGCCGTGCCCAGTGGCTGCCAGCGATGCAAACCCAGCTGCAATGGTACCAGTCATGCGATCCAGTGATGCGGTTGTGGCCTCCACAGCTGGCAAAGCTCATCGATCAGCTGCACTCGTCCACTGTCCTGGCCTTTCGGTCAGCTGGCATCTCTGCCCACAGTGCGTATCTCTGTGGCAAGCAGCACCAGTTTCTCCACAGGCGCCCAGCGGCAGCGGGTGGCCTCTGCCAGCTAGTCGGCATCCTGGCCCAGGCGTGGCTTGCTGTGGGTGATGTGCCCCACTCAGGTGGGCCTGCGCACGGGGGTAATGTCGCAACAGGTGCACCGGGCAGTGGCCCCTGGACGCTGCTGGGTGGTTACAGCACTGGACCCAGTCTCTGGGCGTGGCTGGCACCACATGCCCTGCTGTCCAGGATCAAGTTATGTCATCGCTCAGTCGGACATGCCACCCAGCTGGGTGCCTGTGCAAAGCACAAGCAGGCCGTCTCCAGGAGCAGCTCTAACAGCGTGTCGTCCGACTCCAGCCCCAAGGCATCCAACAGACCCACACTGTTGCGTCACGACTGGTCCCTGCCACGGATGCCTGTGGATGTTGACAGCACCACCTCCTCTGGTCCCATGTTGGAGTCCTCCTCCTCCTGGACCGCTCCGCGGAGACGTGAAGATGCTGGAAAGGAGGAACACAGAGTCAGCATTGCTGTAGAACCCATGCAGGTGGTACTCGCAGCCAGGGGTGCACGCTGCCGTGGCTGCCATCCACTGGTGCAACCATGCATGGCTGCAGGCATTGCATGCACGTGCCATGCAGCACAGCCGCCAAGCCCATCTGCATGAACGCGCAGCCATACCACCACCCAAGCATGTCGCATGCGTGACTCTCCATGCTGTGAGGGGCTGCCACCTGTCTGAAATCCACCACCAGGAACGCCCTCTACGACAGTATGGCTGATGGTAACACCACCATCTCCTCCGTCGCCATCAGCGCCGGTGCAGTGGATGGTCCTCCGCCGGTTCCACTATGGGATGCCCTGATGGTGGCCACCTTCTTGATGCGGCACTTGTCTGTCCCCACTTTTCTGCGGCACTCCTGGGTGCTCCTCTGGTGTCTACCATGGGAATTCACACAGGTGGCCACTGCATCCCACCACCCGACCACTCCTGGCGTACCCGTGGCACCACTCAGTAGGTCCTCCTATCGAGGTAGGCCTCGAATAGGGCCTGCTGCTCTTTTAGTGGGCCCTGGCTTGCGGGCAGGCCACGCTCCTCCTCTCCTCCCTCTACCTCGGACATTCTGCTACCTGTGGACAGTGACAGCACAGCTGGTCAGTGGCAGCATGGCACAATACAGCGCTCTGTTGCAGTGTTTGTCTTGTCCTCTCGATCCCTAGCATCCCTTACCAAACAGGCTGAAATACCCGGTCCGTGACCTGTGCTGTGCCATGGCGCTTTTAAAGTAATGCATGCAAATGAGCCTGTGCGCAATGGTAATGATATGCTAATGCACCCACTGTACGCACACTGGCTCATGAGGCAATATGCATATGGTGATTTAATATTGCGTTATTGCATCAGTGCTCAATCACATTGCCCGAAAAGATCATGTATTGCAAGTACGGCATGTGTAGTGCGCGCGGCGGCCTGCTATGCACACCGTTGCACTAGTCTATCGCCTCGACCATCTGCACGCACGATGTGCCAATCGCATGCAGTGCTGGGCGTCTATCCGCATCACGCACACATCTGGCGTGCCTACCTATAGCACAGATGCTTGTGATGCGCTACGCCGCATATCAGGAATGTGTGTGTCGCGGCGTCATGCCTTATGCGTTGGGGTCATGGACGTGACCCCAGGCACCCAAGCCATGATGCTATGCGCATGCGCAGTACTGTGCGATACACCCCCACAGCGTACGCCAACTGCACATCTACCTGCTGCGCAGACGTGTACAACAGTACGCTACTGCGCAATGCCCACGTGCCGCAACACTTGTGCCATTGGGGTCATGGATGTGACCCCAGGCACCCGCCAGACCATGATGCTGTGCGCATGTGCAGTGCTGCGCGATACACCCCGACAGCATACGCCAATCACGCATCCATGTGCTGCCGTAGGCGCATAAAGCAATTTTACTGCACCTTTTTTCCAATGCTCCGCGTGCGCAACACATAGCTGTGTAGTCCATAACACCTCAACATTGATAGGGTACAGGTGCCATGCGCGCACCGCTGCCTCCTGGAAACAATGAACTGGAAAGAGGTTGAAATGTGCAACCTTGTTGCACTTGTTCAGCCATTCGTGCCCCAGCTGTTTGGGCGGGTCCCTCTGCAGCAGCCCGTGGTGCGGTGTGGGACCATGTGGCCACAGACCTGGGCGGCACACATGGGTGAGGTGCACAGGAGCAGTGCAGGCACGTACAGTAGCCTGCGTCACCAGGACCCTGAGAGGCTGCAATGGCTGCAGGCACGCATGTGTGAGTACTGCCTCGGGCAGGTTAGTATGCACATGTAGTCAGACATGGACAGGGGCATGACTGTTGTGGTGCTCTGGCTGGGGCGTATGCGCTGCCGGGGGTTGACATGGTCCTGGCGGTCGCTGCATGACTGCCACGCACTCAGCAGCTGTGCGTGTTGTGGTCGTGCAGGCACCAGGGCCACAGAGTGGGTGTTGTCCCGCCCTGAGCCATGCAGGTTGTGTGGGTGGGGGGAAAGGGTGTCTGTGCGTGCCCGTTCACTCATGTCCACCTCTCTTGTTGCTTTCCACAGGACCAGAGGATCGCAGGAGGGCCAGGGCGGCCGTGGCTCTAGGGCACGTTAGGGGGTCTGCAGCTGGGCCGGCAAGACGGTGGCAGCAAAGTAGGTATGTTCACATTACATTACTGTGTATCTATGGGTCTTTGTTGGCGCAGGGTCCAGACACAGTTGCCACAGCCGTAATGCGACACTGATGTGATGGGCGTGCTGTCCGGTGGGCTTGCGGTGTTCTGCTTGTGCTTGCACTGTGCCAGTGTCCACTGTGCCGCCTGGGAGGGATGGTGCGCGTGGCCACGGGTGCCTGCGGTCAACATCATGTGCCCTGCCTGTGCGCTGATGAACCCACTGCACAGCCCTGTGTGCCTGTCTGCACCAGCGTGGTGTGCTGTGTGGGTGGCTGGTGTGGCCCTCTGTGTGCAGTACCTTGGTGGTCCGTCCGCCGGCGTGTGCCTTCGCTGTCCAGTGCACCCTGTGGGTGGGCTGGCGATCATTTCGGCATGTCGCTTATTTCCTGTTATGTCCCATCTCCTAGGTGTTCCCAGGATACAGCCAGGGAGGGGGACAGGCAGAGTGGTGCACGCCTTAGGAAGCCTGCTGGTGCAGCAGCGAAGAACGGTGACTCTCCTGGTGCGGCTGCTCAGAGACACAGCAGCGATATGATGGGAGGTGCACCAGCTGGCGGTGGCAGACCGTGGCTGGCATTAGCCTCGTATACTTGTAACAGCTCCTGTTTGTCCTGACCTTCCCCTGATGCCCTGCCCATCCCCACATCCCATTGTATGGCCCTTGGACCCTATCCCCCGCCTCCCATGACCCTCCCCTGTACCATATGTTCACTGTATATAGTTGCCCTGTTGGCCCACTTTTCATTACTTTTGTATTAAAGCCTTTCATTGCTGCATCACTGTTCTGTTTCCTTTGCAGCTGGTGTGACCGACGCTGCAAGTGTCTGTAATGCTGTGCTTGGCCATGTCCCTGGTGTCCCAATGCTGTTCCCTTGGGCCACTGTTAATGTGTACACTGGGCATCTGCCCATGTCCCTGTCCTGTGCGTGACCCTGTGTCATCGTCTCGCAGTGGCCTGTGACTGCCCATGCACCTTGTGCCCTTGTCAGCCTGCCCTTCTGTTAGCCTGTAGTGCTATCCATCTCGGTGTGGCCCACAGTGCTGTGCCCTTTCCCATTCTGGGTGGACGGTGTGTGCCCCTGGGTGGCCTGTGCCTTCCTCGCCCCTGGACCATGGACCTCTGTGTTTGTGTCTTCTGGCACCATGGCCACAGCTCCCAGCGTCACTGCCTCATGGGTATCTCATGCGTGGCTCTGCCATTGGCCTGCCAGTGGTGTTGTTGTGTTGGTCTGGTGCTTGTGCCATGGTTGGTGGGCAGGGTACTGTGCACTGTCCCATGGTGCCGTGTTGCCTCCGAGACTGTGCCACTGTCCTGTGCTGTGCCATGCTGGTGGGGTACTGTGCCCTATGCCCCTGTGCTTCCTTGCCTGTGTGTGTCCCTGTAGCCTTTGCTCAGCCCACTGGGCTGTGTGTTCTGGCCTGGTCCCACGCATTCATGGTTGCGCCACGGCGCATCGTTGCTGTATTCAGCCTGGTTGCTCCGGCACATTTCGGTGGCGCATCTTCTGAATATGGCGTCTGTTCCCACATGGTGTATCTGCATTGCGCTGCACCATACTTGCGCAAATCTGAATATCTGGCCCACAATCTCTAGGTCCTTTTCTTCACTTACTTTGTTGAGGGTGACCTTGTTCAGTATGCATTCTTGTTCTGGGTTGGTTTACCAGCTACAAAGATGGTAACTAGTACTAATCGCAGAACTGAACCCTGCTGGACCCGGTTCACAGCCTCACCCTTGTCCGATAAGATTCCATTTATCTGGACCCTTTGATGTCTTTCTGATGTCTCTGATATATAGAAATATAGAACTTGACGGCAGATTAGGACCACCAGGGCCACCTACAGTAGTCTGCACATCTTCCTACCAACTGTATAAGCTCCAGATCCTATCTGATACAGCAAGTTGTTGATCTAGGTTGTCAGCTGTATGCTCATGTTGCAAAAAAAAAAAAAAAAAAAGTCTCATCTCTTTATCCCCTCGTGCTCCACCCCAGCCACTCCTTCGGGCTGTATGCAAGGCTTGGCTCCGACCTATCGCGCTCCCGAGCCACCGTCTCACATAGCAGCCAGCCCCAGGGTAACCCCGGACAACCCTTCGCGGGTGGATTCACTCCTCCGAGAAAGGGAAGGCACCGGTCAGGAGCAGACCAAGCGCAACTACTTGGCCCTGGGGTGCTGCTGAGACGGATGGCTCTCTGCGAGACTTCGATGGCCACGCTCTGCAGTGCTCCGGTCTCACCACAGGCCGCTGCAGAGCAACGCCATCCGCTACCACCTCAGGAGAGGAGCAGTCCTACGGACACTCAATCCCCTACTCACTGCCAGCCCCTGGCGTCCCGACTCCGTTCCCAAACCCGGTCGCCAGGCGTGGTTCGAGGTAAGGCGCCAGTGCCTCAGCTCTCTGCGCCACCAGACCGCCCGTTTCTTGTTTTTAATTTATTAATTAATGGCCAGCATTTTTATAAATGGATAACAGTACTTTTAGTTTTCCATTACAACCTCCTGGTTGATATTTTCAGTTACAACCGGGAGGTTGTAATCAGTGCCACTCAATGAAACTCACCCTAAGAAACCTCATTGGTCACAACTTTCTGTGGGTAGGCCGACCATCTAACACAAACATGGCAGCTCCGTTCTTCCGATAGCAAGCAGTCAGCAGCACTCATGGATTCCCTCACACCCAAGAAAGGTACGGACTCTAAACATTTTTCACATATCTGGTTGATCCTGCCTTGGAACCGGCTCGCCCACTTTCCTGAACCGCCGCTGTATAGCGAGAGGTGGTAGGAGCCCCCATTAAAAATGCGGCGGTGAGAGAGAGAGAGAGAGAGAGCACACAAAGCCAGCATTAAGCGCAGCAAACCACATCACGGCTCTTCATAACACAGACATTCCCACTACAATTATTATAATAATAATAATAATAATAAAAGAAAAAAAAAAAAGAACTAAATGAAAGTTTCTACTAAAAACATACAAAAGGCAGTGAGTGTGTGTGCGTCTCACACACATAAAAATGCTGGCCCTTAAATGAATAAAATACGTAGGTGGGTGTAAAACCAGAATTTGAGGATACCCTCAGTGTGGGATGCTTTATAAACCCCTCGGGCTTTGCCTCAGGGTTTATGTGCATCCACGCCTCGGATCGTCTAAAATTCTGGTAACACACCACCCATGTATATTCTATGTTACGCTGGTGTGTGGAATCTTGTCAAAGGCCTTCTGATAAGCTAAAAAAAAAAAAAAAAAAAACAACAACAACCGGTATGTTTTCATCCATGTGTTTACTGACCTTTTAACTGACCTTTTCATAAAAGGTCAGCAAGTTCGTTTGACATGACCAGTTTTTCCTGAACCCATGCTGGGACAGGGGGGTACCGGATATTTCCTTTCCAAATTTGTTCAGTATTAGCCCCTCCATCAGTTTTCCAACAGTTGATGTGAGACTAATAAGCCTGTAATTCTGGGGTTTGGACTGGTCGTCTTTTTGTAAATAGGGATGACTGTTGCTGTTTTCCAGTCTTGGGGGACCTCTCCTATTGCCAGTGAGACATTGAATAGTTTTTGAAGGGGGCTGCTAGTTCATTGCTAAGCTCTTTTCAAAGTCTAAGGTGGAGGTTATCAGGGCCTGGATATTTATCTGTTCTGATTTTTTGGACACCTTTGATAATGTCATCCCCATCTATGTGATGTTCCCAGCTGTCCACACCCTCCGTCTCATTGCTAAGTTGTCCACGTATTGCTCTGGTTTTGCTACAGACTGTGCAAAAGATTTCACTGAACTTTGTGGTCATGTCTCCTGGTCTACTAATTTTCTCCTCATCAATTTTTAGTGGGCCCACTGACCTTTTTCTAAATGAATTTGCGTACCTATAGAAGGATACAAGATTATCACTAGCATGGGCAACTCTCATTTCTAGGTTGTATTGTGCTTTTTTCATCACTATCCTGACATCCTTAAATGTTGTTTCATATATTTTTACATCATATTTTCTTTTTTAAGTTTCCTGAACAATCGTTGTTTTTTCCTTATTGGTCTTCCCACATTCCTTGTTGAAGACCCTCTTTTCTCTCTTTGAAACTATATAGTTTAAGTCGTGGTATGTACTTTTGTTCTAACAGTAATACATTTTCTTTGCTGTTCATCCCAAACAGTTCTAGTTTTGTCTCCTAATTCAGTATTATTTACCCACTGACTCATTTTATAACGTCTTTTATTATGATTATAGGTAATTGTGTTCTCAATTAGTCTTTTTTAATTTAATGGAGAACTGCACCATCCTGTGGCCACTAGTACCCAAGTTCCTCCTGTACTGTGGCTAAAGTAATTTCTTTGGGTTACTGGTGAGGATTATATCAGTATCTTACCAGCTCTTGTTGATTATCTTATAAGTTTGCATCAGACCGTCACAAAGGTAATTAAATTCATCTGGGAATTTACTTGCAGCATTTCCTGTGCTTCATTCTGCTCCCAGCTGATGTTTGGTAAATACAGGTTACTCACGTGTAACAGGAGTTCTAGGAATGGTACTGTATATGTTGTTCATCCACACTGTCTGGCAGGTTCCTTGCCACTTTAAATCTTGCCGGAAGGTCTTCAAGTTGGCTCCTCCCACCCACCCGGGTGGTAAAACTCTTGGCTCCGCCCCATGACACCAGATCCAGCCCACTGGAAGCCAGGTTGTGCGTCGAAGCCGGGGAGGTCGGGTGGGTCGTGCGGATGAACAACATATACCATTCCTAGAACTCCTGTTACAGGTGAGTAACCTGTATTTCTAGGCGCATGGATATGTTGTTCATCCACACTGTCTGGCAGACTCCTAGCAGTTCTCCAGGAGGAAGGAGGCAAGGCGCACACCCCCCTACTTGGGAAATAAAGACTAGAAAACCAAGACCCCAAAACCAGCATCCCGGCCTGACTCAAGGTCGATGTGGTAGTGGGTGATGAAGGTGTGTGCTGACTTCCAGGTAGCAGCCCTGCAGATTTCCTGGATAGGGACATCCCTGGAAGCAGCCATCGATGCAGCGGTATGGAAGGTAGAATGAGCTCTTATCCCTCTGGGAGGCTCCATGCCCGCCAACCTATAGCAGAGATCTATGCAGGAGGTGACCCACCTGCCTATCGTCCGCTTGGCTGCAGGTCTGCCAGATGCGGCTTCAGCGTAGGTGACAAACAGCTGGCGAACCTCCTGAACTTCAGCCATCACTCTTTATAGTAGCGGCGCTCTTCTAGGGTACAAAGTATGGAGCCTGTATTTCGGCCTCGAGGTGTGATTAGGGTAGAACACTGGCAGACTCAACACCCGGTTAAGGTGAAACTCAGACACCACCATCGGAAGGAACTTCGGGTTGGGGCACAGGACAACCTTGTCCCTATGGAAGGCCAGATGAGACTCGATGGAAAGCGCCTGGAGCTCTCCCATCCTTCTGGCTGACGTGACAGCCACCAAGAAGGTGATCTTCCATGACAGGTGAGAGATGTCACACCTGTGCATCAGTTTGAATGGCTTGCCCATGAGCTTAGCCAATACCAGCAGTAGATCCCACGGAGGTGGAGGTTCTCGCACCGGAGGGGATATGTGATCAAGGCCTTTAAAAAAGCGCCCAACCACCTTCTCCTTCACCACCGACTCCTTCCTGGCCCGCGCCCGGAAGGCAGAGATGGCTGCCAGGTGCACCTTAAGGGTCGTCGACTGAAGCCCTTTCTGAGAAAGGGACCACAGGTAATCCAGAATGCTTGCCAAGGAACAGAAGGAAGGGTCCAGGCCCTTGCCCTGACACCAAATGGAAAATCTCTTCCATTTGAAGGAGTAGCATTTTCTGAGCCTCCTTACAGGGCGCCTCAATGACATTGAGGACCTCGTCAGAAAGACCCAAGGTCTGGAACTCTAGCCGCTCAGGAACCAGGCCATCAGGTGCAGGGATTAAAGGTCCAGATGGAATACCTTCCCCTGATTAACTGAAATCAGGTCCGGGCGGGCTGGAAGCCGCCTCGGGAGCCTGGAGCTGAGACTGAGGAGATCTGGATACCAGAACTGGCAGGGCCAGTCTGGGGCTACCAGAATCACCTGTGCCTTGTCCTTCCTCGCCTTGAGAAGCACCTTGTGGATCAAGGGAAATGGGGAAAGCTTAGAAGAGGCCCAGGTTCCACGGCCTCGAGAAGGCATCCCCCTGCAGCGAGCCCTGCTGAGGGATGCGGGCATGAAACAGTCTCAGCTTTGCACTCTCCCTGGAGGCAAACAGATCCATCTGAGGCGTGCCCCAGTGAGAAAACAGTTCTTGTACTACCTCCGGCAGGAGAGACCACTCATGGGACGCAGCCCCTATCGGTTTAGGGCATCGGCCAGGGTGTTGGAGGCTCCTGCCACATGGATGGCAAGGAGATCCGCCTCCAGGCTGCGCACGAGTGACCAAATGCAGAGAGTTTCCCTGCACAGAGGCACGGAGCGCATCCCGCCCTGGCGGTTTAGGTAGTACATGGTCGTGGTATTGTCCGTCTGGACCTGAACCACTTGACCCCGTAGAAACGGAGCGAAGGCGGTGAGGGCTAGATGAACCGCTCAAAGCTCCAGCAGGTTGATATGGCATCGGGACTCCCAAGGGGACCAGAGGCCATGCGCTCTGTGCTCCCCCAGATGGGCACCCTAACCCAGAGAGGCTTCAGTCGATAGACCGTCGGTGCGGGGCGGACAAACGGGATGCCCTCCTGCAGATGTGCTGGAACAGTCCACCACTGGAGAGCGTTCCACATCCCCTGGGTCATGGTCACTAGCTGACTCAGCGGATTGAAGTGCTGTGACTATTGGCTGGCCAGTCCCCATTGAAGGGGACGCATGTACCCAAGGGCCCAATGGACCACGCTGGTGCAGGCTACCATTAGGCCCAGGAGGCACAGGAAGTCCCAGGCAGGAGCAATTGCTCAACCTGAAATGACTGGGCAAAGGAGGAAGAACCTTGGCTCTATCCCGGGGAGCCATGCTCTGGCTCATAGAGAGTCGAGCTCTGTCCCGATGAACTGGATCACCTGCTTTGGCAAGAGTTCCGACTTGGCCTCGTTGATGGGGAGGCCAACCTGAGAACAAACCTGGAGGCCAGATCTCTGGACCGCTTCACCCCCGTTCTGGAGGGGCTGCAATCAACCAGTCGTCCAGGTAGGGAACACCTGACCCTTGGCACCGCAGGAATGCTGTCACCACTGCCATGCATTTGGTGAAGACCCTGGGAGCTAGGGAAAGGCCAAAGGGCATGGCCCGAAACTCGTAGAGGGATCCCTCTGCCCTGAAGCAGAGGAAATCTCTGGTAGGATGGACGGATTGGTATGTGAAAGAACGCGTTCTGAAGGTCAAGGGAAGAGAACCACGCACCTCGTTCCAAGGATGGGATTATCTGAGCCAGAGTGACCATCCTGAAGGTCCGAGACCGTAGGAACCTGTTCAGGTTGTGCAGGTCGAGAATGGGGCCCAGCCCCCCCGTCCGTTTTGGGACCAGGAAGTACCTGGACACAAACCCCAGGTCTGGAGAAGGAGCCGCCACCTTCCTGATCACCTCTTTTTCGAGGAGCAGGGTGATATCGGCTCGGTGATCCGACAAAGAGGCTCTGCGACCCGTAGCCCCTCCCCTGAGGGGCGACGGCTCGGATAGGTGGGGCCCACTTGTATTCCAGGGGCAGGCCCTTTCCTACCACCTCCAACACCCAGCGGTCCATGGTGATAACGGACCAGGCAGAAAGGATGGCGGAGCAGTCCCCACGGGGACCTGGGGGAGTGGCGAGGCTGGGGTGGCACCCTCAACCCGTCACTGGGCAGGCTTGAGGAGGGACCGGCAGAGGGACTTCCTGGGCCTTACCTTCCTGCTTCCTATTACAGGAAGCCGCAGGCTGGGTTTGGGATGCCAAGCGCGAGCCTGCTGGCCCTGGTGCTGGTGGGCCGGACGTGCTGCAGGCGCAGAAGGACAAAAGGACTTATGCTGCTGTTGTCGGCGGCCCTTGTCCTTCTGGGTGGAGATGACTAAGTCCAGAGTGGCACTGGACTTTTCGATCTGCTAGGTGACCTTCCACCCAGGACCAAAGGTCGGTCCCCAGGAAGGGGACATCTGCTAGTTATGCTGGGTATTTGCCGTGAGCACGTGGATGTCCTCAGCCATGCTCTACGCGGCATGTAGCCACTGAACATCATAACTGATCTGGTACAGGAGTCTCCAATGTCCAGAGCTGTTTGGAGCTGTTGTTTTGCCACCGCCTTCCCTGGTCCCCTACCTGCCGGACCGTGGTCTGCAGATCAGCAGGTAGATGTGGGATCACCTCATCCAGGGAGCCCATGAGGGTGTGGGAGGTGTGTGCCATCAGCATGGCCGAGCTGGCCTGGCAGAGACCAAGGAAGGACGCAGCATACACCCTGCGCCCAGCATAGTCCAGCTTTTTGGACTCCTTGATGGGGGGGGGGCTTCCACATCCCTAGCGTTCCCGGAACGCCGGAAAACACTGTGTGACCAACCCCTTGGTGGAGGGGTGTTCCGAAAAACCAGGCAAAGAGCCAGTAGGGACCGCATACTTCCTAGCCATCTGGTCAAGGCACAGGACAGGAAGCAGGCCGCTGCCAGAGCTCAAGGCTGGGCCAACAATGGCTTCAGCCACCGAAAGGCCTCCATGGTGAATCCCCTCGGTCCAGTATCTCCGTCAGAGGATGCCAGGCCCTCTGGATCTGGAGCTCGGAGCTGCATCCCGGTGGACTCCGAGATGAGCGAAGCAGACTCATGAAGGGACGATGGGCTTTCGTCCATCAACTGGCCCCCAGAGAACTCCAGGTCAATGGGCCTGGAGAACAGGGAGGAGTCGTCGGACTCCGAGGAGTCCGCGAAGAGCTGCCTGGGGCCTGAGCCACCCTCCACCTGCCGAGGACGGACAGGAGTGAGGGTGACCAACAACCTGTGGGGCAGGCTCTGACCCGACCGAGTGTCCCTGGTCGGTGCCCCCGATTTCAGTTGTGGAGGCGGAGGTTCCACCACAATCAGTGGGGCAGCTGGTTTCGGCCGAACTGGCCCAGGCTTGGGCACCTCGGCTACAGCGAGGTGTTGTTTCGGCTGCTCAGGTGACAGCCACTTGATGGCCAGGGAAGGCGACGGCTTCAGCTTGTTCCCGGACAGAAGTAACTGCTGCCAAATCAGGTCCTCGTAGCACCGCACAATTTGCGCCTAAGCCTCTCCTCTTCAGAGGAGGAAAGCGAGACAAGCAGCGGCACCGCTTGCCGGTGCTGAGAGACTGCCGATGTCGGCGGGATCAGCTGGACCGACAGGATGTCCGAGACAGAGACAGAGAACCTCGGTGTTTCCGAGGACGGGTCTGGGAAGGGGCAGGGACACCCGCTCTTCCCTCGGCTGAAGCCATGACCGGGGACTGCGGCACCGGGGCGCAGGCAGGTCCTCGGTCTCCACCGGGAACCAGTGAAGAAGGGCTGTCTGCTTTACCAGTAGACAGCCCGTCCGAAGTCGAGAAAAATCTTGACCGTGTCAGCAGGGTGTCTCAACCGGCTAACCTGACAGGGACACCATGAAGCCAGCGGCCTTAGCCGCAACCTCGACCGAAATAGAGTGTCGACTGTCCGGGGAAGGGGACCTCTCCCGCTCCCATGAACGCTGACGGTGGGACTTACCCTTTGAGTCCTTCTTTTTAGACCGAGAGGAATGTCCTGATGGCCCCTCTCCCTTCATGAAAAGGAACTGGCAAAGCTCCTTGAAAGAAGCTGAATATGAGTTACCCAGAGAGAGCGGGATAAATGCCACGACCGAGGAAGAGGATGATGCTGCCTGAGCCGCCTCCTCCTCCTCGAGGGCAATCATCTGCTCGAGTTGCTCAGCCGAGCCAGCCGCCGTGGTAACCGCCCAATGGGCCTCCTTCGACTTCACCAGCGGGAAACACTTCTCGGGGTGCCCAAGCTGTAACGAGACGCCAGCGGTCTTCCAGGATGTTGGCGAAAGCGAAAAGCATAACTCGCAGGCCTGCGGGTCATGGTCTAGGCCGAGGCAGTAGACGCACATGGAGTGCAGATCTGTCCTGGATATTTTCTGCCCACAAGGGCACCGCCGAAATCTGGGAGTCGATTTGCCCATCCCAGCCCCGAGGGAGAAACTTGATCGAAGTCTTGAAAATTTTAAAATAAGTTTCGGGCAAACCGATGAATTAGGATCCAGCCTACACACAGAGCGTTAAGCAGGGAACCCGACCTTCCAAGCAGTAAGGAAGATCTGTGTCATGGGGCGGAGCCGAGAGTTTTACCACCTGGGTGGGTGGGAGAAACCAGCTTGAAGACCTTCCGGCAAGAT
Source organism: Neoceratodus forsteri (assembly GCA_016271365.2). Classification (NCBI taxonomy): domain Eukaryota; kingdom Metazoa; phylum Chordata; order Ceratodontiformes; family Ceratodontidae; genus Neoceratodus; species Neoceratodus forsteri. Next base: position 1,131,468,594 of record CM028133.1, on the reverse strand, counting down.
TTAAAGCAGTAAGGAACCTGCCAGACAGTGTGGATGAACAACATATCCATGTCCCCAGAAATGTAGGTTTCCATCAGTATGATGGCCCTTTTGCTTGCTGCTTGTTTAATGTCTAGGATGAGAGCACTGTCCTTATCTGACTATTTGGCGGTCTAAAGCAAATGCAGAGAGTGACCTTACGTCCCATCACTGCAACGCAGTTACCCATTTGTTTGTTATTTTTTTTTTTATCTTGTGATCACATATTTGTGGACTCCATCTCAATTCTCATATATACTGCAACCCCCCCCCAACCTCTTTATCAAGCCTGTACAGTACACCAGTCAATAATACGGGTATCATTTGACTGATCGCTCTACGAAGTTTCTGCTAGTCTGAATACATCTATAGGCTCTTTTTCATAATATATTCCAGCGCCTTTTTTTTTTTTTTTTATAGTTGCGAGGCTTCTAGTACTGACCAAAACATTTTAATTCAACCTTTTTTCTCCCTTTTCTTTCTATCAGCTGGATTTTTCTTCACCTTTTCGGAGCCTCCTAAGATTTTGTTTAAAAGGAGTCAGCGGCTCTGGAGAATTTTCCCTAAAACCAACTTCCTTTCTTGTTTACATGGAGGCCATCTTTGCTGTACAAGTCTAATTTCCCTTTAAATGTATCCCAGTTTCTAATAAAAGTGGGTCATTTTCCTCTGTCGTTTTCTCAACCAGATGTTTACTTCCTGGATTTCTGGATGTCTTTTACAGTGTGCCTTAGGAACAGGCAATATTTCTGAAACTGCCAGCTTCCCATCCTTTCTGTCCTAAGTTTTCCTTATGTTTTCAAAATTCATTTTGGATTTCTGACACTATTACACCTGTTGGTCCCAAGGTGCAGGATAACACTTGGTTTATCCTCAACCTGATTCATTATCGGATTCATTGCGTTACACAGATCGTTTATTTTGATGCCTGAAAAGGAGTCATGAGCGTGTAGTCTGTACGGTTCCATTCGTGGACTGTTAAGTCGGTGGCTGGCCGTGGTGGTGGGAGTCAGTCGCCGGCTTGGGTGGTGCAGGAGGGGTGTGGGCAGGGGGTCCTGCCTACCAGGGTGGGGGGCCACTACACTATGGGAACCTGAGAGGCAGTATAGCACAGTGGTTTAAGGTTCCGAGTTGCAAATCTGGAGACCTGGGTTTGAATCCCATAGCTCCCACTTGCATACTGTGTGACCCTGAGCAAGTCACTTAACTTCCCTGTACTCCCAGGTCGCACCTGTAAACAAGCTTTCACCTTAGTGTGCCACTCATGGTTAAACAATTGCAAAAAAATAAATAAATAACCTTTGGGATGGAGATCGTGGTTCGGTGACTGGGTTGGGGTCCCTATGCAAGGGACTTGTATGGGATGGGATGCTGTGTCAAACAGGGTACCAGGGTAGGGAGTCAATACACTATGGAACCAGGCCTTCAGTTACACTCAGATGGCAATCGGGTAGGGGAAGGGAGTGACCTACACTATGGAAAATGAGGAGTCTGACATTTTGTACAAGGAGCGGGATCAAGCAGGGAAGGGGTTCCCTACACTATGGAAATGGGGGTCCGGGATACTTCTCACACGGATGGGGATCAGACCGGGGAGGGGTCCCCACACTATGGAAATGGGGGTCCGGGATACTTCTCACACGGATGGGGATCAGACCGGGCAGGGGTCCCCACACTATGGAAATGGGGGTCCGGGATACTTCTCACACGGATGGGGATCAGACCGGGCAGGGGTCCCCACACTATGGAAATGGGGGTCCGGGATACTTCTCACACGGATGGGGATCAGACCGGGCAGGGGTCCCCATACTATGGAAATGGGGGTCCGGGATACTTCGCCACGGATGGGGATCAGACCGGGCAGGGGTCCCCACACTATGGTTGAGGGGGGTTTGTGGCCATACAGGTCATCGGGAATGGGGCTGGGGGGCTGGCCCAGCACAACTTGTCAAGTAGGCATGGTAATGAATGCAAATGGGTCCATAATGGGCATGCAAATGGCCCCATTTACATATTCAGGCTGAATATCTGGAATTTGGGACCAGCATATCTGGGGATGCACTGCACATCCCCATTCCCAGTATTCAGCCCATCCCCTGGGATGGACTGCCCATTCCCAGTATTCGGCCCATCCCCTGGGATGGACTGCCCATTCCCTGTATTCGGCCCATCCCCTGGGATGCACTGTTGCCTTGTCAGCAGCCACCATTTGCGCCACCCGCACCAGTTGCTATAGTCGGAAATGATGCACGATCTGTTGGGATCGTGTATCATGTTTGAATACATCACTTTTTTGCACCAGCCCATTTATTTGGGCGGCCCTTCTGAATATCCTGATCCAAGTGCCTAATACCAACAGCTGAATCTTTTTGTGTGTTTATATTCTGGCCCTCTTCTGTTGTTCCTGGTGTCCCGGCACTCTTCCCAGTCACGTCGTGTTAACTAAACGGGTTTGAAATAGGTACTGTGAATTCCTCTGCTCTCCTTCTATCATTTTTGCTGGCGTGCCTAACTAATGCCAAGTCAGTGTCATTGTCTCCCTGCTTCCTTTTTAGTTTCTGTATTTGTTGCAGTTGAATTGTCAGTATGTTCAATATTTCCCTGGTCTGTCCTAAAAACTTCACCCTCTTTGCAGTGTCTTAGTTCTTCAAGGTCCCTTTCTAGATGTTTAATCCTTTCTTCTAGGTCTTTTATTTTGCTGCATTGTTTACATGTAAATGAGATCAACTCCCGTAGTGTTTCAATGCTGTAACACAGGCTATTTTCACACAGGATAGCAATAAGCCTGTTTTTAAATGTTAAAGACCCTTCCATTTTGATTACCATAGTAGGTCTTTTTACCCCTTCCAGTAGTTCCTGGGTTCCAGTCTCTGCCTCCACCACATGCTCACAAGTCGGCATGCAGTTCCAGTGCCAGAACCGGAAGTAGGGGACCACCGACCTGTAGTTTCACACTGTGCTAAGGATTTTTAACCCAATTAAACAGGAGAATGTACCTCCCAAGGCTAGTAATTCTCCAGTCTCTGACTGAAAAACCGTTCAGGAGCTGCTAATTCCCTTGCTGAGGGCTAAAATGAGACTTGATCACAAACTGTTGCTGTACAAATCACTGCAATGTCACAAACAGAAGATCAGGGCAGCTGGTATAGCATAGCAAAATGCTATGTAGAAACAAGGTAATGCTAACCATTTTCAGAAACGCTTAGCAGTAGACTGATGACCAAGTGAGTCCAAGACAGTACACAACATTAATAAAAATATATATATTTTTAATTTTGCTAATCATTCTGTGCCAAGTGCTATTCATTTTCACAGCTGATTAGCACCTTTACACATCAAACTGCTAATCACTTTTTTCAGCTTATGTAAAACTCTGAAGATTATGACTACAGGTGGGGAATATGCAGTAGAACTGGATGAACTCCGTGGGCAGAAGATCACGTTTACAGGAACATGTGCTCAGTAACAGAGAATGGGGATAAGAGAATTGTGGAACTGGAACAACTCCATGGGCTGAAGATCACGTTTACAGGAATGTGTGCTCAGTAACAGAGAATGGGGATAAGGGAACTGTGGAACTGGAAGAACTCCATGGGCTGAAGACCACGTTTACAGGAGCAGTGTGCTCAGTAACAGAGAATGAAGATAAGGGAACTGAGAACTGGATGAACTCCTTGAGGCAGAAGATCATGTTTACAGGAATGTGTGCTCAGTAAGAGAATGGGGATAAGGGAACTGCAGAACTGGATGAACTCCATGGGTTGAAGATCACATTTATAGGAACATGTGCTCAGTGACAGAGAATGGGGATAGGGGAACTGCAGAAATGAAAATTACATTACCTACTGTAATTCTTGATCTTCTTGGACGAGTCTCCACCACTCATTCACACTAGTGGGATCTGTGCCGGAGGCACTAGGACCCATCGGCAGCAAACTTTTTGCTGGAGGGTCTGCGCAAGAGATGGCGCCGCGAGCGGTGGCTCACGCAGTAATGACTATCTCGGCGACGACCCTCCAACCGCCTCAGTACCTTTTTTACCAAGGAGGTGCAGCGCAACTAACGTAAAGAGTAAATCTAACCTTACAAAATGGACATAAGATAGTCCGGACGACCCGTGTAAGAAGGGTCAGCAAAGAAGTCTTCACGGCCTAAAGATCTGAGGGAGTGAAGACCAACACAGCAGTGAGCTCGGAGGATGGAGGGTGGGCGTGTGAATGAGTGGTGAGACTCGTCCAAGAAGATCAAGAATTATATGGTAGATGCGTAATTTTCATATCTTCCTGGACATAAGTCTCCACCACTCATTCACACTAATGAAGAGTACCAAGCTGATAATCCCCAAAGAAGGCAGGGAGCTAGAGCTCTCACACGTCTAGGACAGAAGTCCATTAAGGATAGTTCTGCCGAATACGGAATGACGCCTGGCATGAACATCCAGTGCATAATGCTTAACGAAGGTATGCACTGAGCTCCAGGTGGCGGCGTTGCAGATATCTGCAATTGGAACATTACGAATTTCCGCTAGGGATGCCGCGACCGCCCTAGTAGAGTGAGCGTACACTCTACCTTCCAATTTAACCTGAGCCATGGAATAGCAATGTCGAAGACATGCCACTAACCATGATGAGATGCATCTGATAGCGACAGGCTGACCCAGCCGGGTCTCGCTGAAGGAAACAAACAATTGCTGAGTCTTACGAATATTCTTGGTTCTATCTAATTAGAACCGCAAGGCTCTCTTAACATCCAAGGAATGAAGAGACCGTTCTCCTTCATTTTGGAAGTTCGCGAAGTAAGAGGGAAGTACCAGAGGTTGGTTTAGATGGAATTCTGACACAACCTTGGGAAGAAATTTAGGATGAGTACGAAGAACTACTTTGTCCTTATGGAACACAGTATACGGAGGGTCCGTAACCAGGGCATGTATCTCAGAGACCCTACGGGCTGAGGTAATGGCCACTAGGAAGGCTGTCTTCCAGGTAAGAAATTTTAGCTCACAGGTAGCTAGGGGTCTGAAGGCTTCCAAGTGAGCATGTCTAGCACAAGGTTAATGTCCCAGGCCGCGACCGACGCCCAACAGGGGTCTGGTATGCAGGATTCCCTTAAGAAATCTCTTCACCATAGGTAACTGAGCCAGAGACAAGGAAGAAACCGGCTCATGGAACGCCGAAATGGCACTAAGGTGAACTTTAACCGTGGAGTACTGGAGACCTGAGTTTGATAGGTCCAAAAGGTACTCCAGAACCTTGTCTGGAGGACAGGAAAAGGGATTCCAAGAGGACTTTGCACACCAGAGAGAAAAGCGTTTCCACTTAGAAGCGTAAGTTTTTCGGGTAGCTGGCTTCCGAGCAGCCAGAAGGACGTCTGAGACTCTACGAGAGACGTTGAACCGGTTCACTTCTACCTCTTCAGGAGCCAAGCATGAAGGTGAAGTGACCTCAGGTTGGGATGGACCAACGAACCTTGAGTCAAAAGATTGATTTGCAAAGGGAGTGGTCTGGAAGAGGCTGCCGACATACTGTTGAGTAGAGGAAACCATAGTTGCCGAGGCCAGGAGGGAGCAATGAGAATCATCTTGGTCCCCTGAGACTCTAACTTGAGGAGAACTCTGAATTAAAGGAAGCGGTGGAAAGGCGTAAAAAAAGCATTTTGTCCACCGCAGCCTGAACGCATCCTGACAGAAAATGCCAGGCCCTGGATTTCTGGAGCAGAAGAGAGGCAGTTTTGCGTTGAGTGGGGATGTTGTTGATGTAATACATCACAGCTTTGTTGTCCGTTTGAAGGAGAATGTTCTTGTGACAAAGAACATCCTTCAACGCTCGGATCGCATAGAGGACTGCTCTCATCTCCAGAACATTTATGTGGAGCTGAGTTTCGAGCTGAGTCCATACACCTTGAGTGTGGAGAGAGAGACAGTGAGCTCCCCATCCCATTAGCGATGCGTCTGTGGTGATGGCGATCTGATGATCCAGAGGAGCAAAGGGAATCTTTCAGGAGATTGCTCTCTTGAGACCACCAGGTGAGAGACCTTCGTAGGGGCTCCGTCACCTTGATGGGATAAGACTGGGGGCGCGAGGTCGGTGACCACTGAGCGGAGAGCATCCACTGGGTGGTCCTCATGTGTAACCGAGCTAGGGGGTACAGTGAACACTGAGGACACCATGAGACCCAACATACGTTGCATCGAGAGAGCTGTGACCTATCGGTTCTCTCCGATGTAACGGGCCATCTGAAGTATGTCGAGTCTTCTGTCCTCTGGAAGGAAAGCCTTCGCGGAAGAGGTGTCCAGAAGAGTCCCTATGAAAAGGAGCCTCTGGGAGGGCTGCAGTTGTGACTTCTTCAGATTTAGCAGAATTCCATGGACGTAAGAAGGCGAGAGGCCGTTTGAACGGCTTCCAGAGCCCCTTGGCTGGAAAGACTCGCTAGGAGCCAATCGTCTAGGTAGGGAAACACTCAGAGTCCGAGCTTCCTGAGATGCGCTGCGAGAACTGCACAACACTTTGTAAAAACTCGCGGCGCCGAGGATAGCCCAAAAGGCAGGACTCTGAACTGATAATGCTGACCCAGAGCTACAAACTTCAGGAATTTGCGATGGGTCGGGTGGATGGGGATATGCTGGTAAGCGTCCTGCATATCCAGGGAGGCCAGCCAGTCGTGCTGATGCAGCAAAGGTAACAGCGTACCTAGGGAAATCATTTTGAATTTCTCCCTTGGGAGGAATTTGTTTAACTTTCTGAGGTCTAGAATGGGGCGCATCCCCCCAGATTTCTTTGGAACCAGAAAGTAATGGGAGTAGAACCCTGTGTTTCGCTGATGCGGGGCACCAGTTCTATTGCCCTGTTTAGAAGGCCCTGGATCTCGGCAGCGAGGAGGTCTGACTGAGAGGTCGACAACCTGGGTTGTCGTTTGGGAGGACAATTCGGGGGGTTTTCCAAAAGATTGAGAGAATAACCCTCGCGAATTATCCGAAGGACCCATTTGTCCGAGGTTATAGACTTCCACTGATTGTAGAAGTACATCAGACGACCTCCCACCGGAGGAGAAAGTTCCATCTCGGGCAGTGTGGATGGAACTGGGGCCAGCAATTCATAAGGTAGCGCTTGGGGCTTTAGGCCTCGCGCTTTGCTCGCCTTCTTTTGAGGTTGGGCAGGTTGGCTTTTATGAAGCTTCCTCTGCCTCGAAAGGACTGTCGACTATGAAACTGACGTTTGCCTACATGCCCCCGAGAGGGGGTAGGCGGGGGTCTAGCCAACTTAATGGCCGACCTAGTCTTCGGAGTGGCCTCTAGGGCTTGCTCTACCTGAGCCCCAAAAGATAGGAGCTCATCAAAGGGCAACGCCATTACCTGCTGCTGAGCATCATTCAGTAAAGCCAGAAGTACGCAGCCAGGAATGGCGTCGAGTACAAATACCTGGCGCTGCTGAACGAGAAGCAGTGTCGAAAGCGTCCATGGCGGCTTTGACCTGTTGGTTATTGGACTCAATACCTCTGATAACGGTTAGAAGGAGCTCTGACTTGGAGTTGGAATCTGGAAGAGCTTCAACCATTCGTTTCATAGAGTGCCACAGGATATACTCATACTGAGAAAAACAGCCTTGATAGCTGGCAATACGCATACTTAAAGTGGAGGCAGCAAAGACTCTCTTACCTAATGTATCAATTTTACGAGACTCTTTGTTAATAGGTCGAGCTGTAGTAGCTTGAGGAAGAACGACCTTGTCATTCTCTGCCAGGACTACAATAGGATCCGCAAAGGCTTGGGATGCCAAAATGGGATGATCCTTGGGAGCTGAATATTTCTTATCAATGGATTTAGCCACTGAAGGAACAAGAGCAGGATTATTCCATACCATTGGAGACAGCGTCTCGAAGGAGGGTTGAATCGGAGGAGTCAAATCCGTAGGGATCTCCGAAGCATGAAGATACTGGAGTCTTAATATTTTCCCAGGATCGATGTCCGTAGTCTGGAGAGAAAGAGTAGATCTCAGGTTCCTCAACAGAGACTTAAAGGATAGGTCCTCTACCACAGGCTCTGTAGCGGTGAAGGATCCTGTTTCCTCCACTTCATCACCCAACCGAAGGTCTGGGTCAGGCTCAACATCATCTCCTGATAGTCAGGAAGGACTGCTTGGACAGAAAAGGGTGAAAAATAGGAGAAGAAAAACAGATAGAAGGGAGGTCCCGAGGGCCCCAGTTCGAAAGAATCCTCAGCAGCGGCAGGATGCCAGGCCTTGAGCAACATGGCATCGCAGCGGCACCATACAGCGCCCGGTGGCCCCGAAGACACCGCGTGCCTGTGAGACCCACGGCACAGCGAAGACTGCAGACCCAGCAGCGCGCAAAGGCCCGATGGCGCCGACAAGCGCAGCGACCCAGCGGAAGCGCCGAGGACACCCTGGAAGCGCAAGAGGAGGAAAAAACCAGGAGATAAGGGCATCGGTGTGGCCCCTGCGCGCGCAGCCATGGGGGGACACCTAGAGCGGAGTCGCTGGCACCGAAGGGCGCCAGCGACTAGGAAGGTCAACCGCCCTGCCTGATCGCCCGGCGAGCCGAAGGCTCCGGGCAACCGAGCC